>CAMRHE010000244.1:2300000-2900000 GCA_947044405.1 Leptodactylus fallax
CAACAGAGCTATAGGACCAAACCGCGCTGGGAGACACTGGGAACAGGAGAGAAAGTTTAGGGTTTCTTTTGTTTTTTTTTGTTCACCTTCCCCGGTGTAATAAAAAAAAAAAAATTGTTATCCTGCACAGCCCCCAATGTCCCCCAGGGTATTGGACTCCATCACTGCCCCCATACAGTATAGGGGACCAGTGAAGGGGCCACTGTATTGGGGGGAATAGTGAAGGGGCCACTGTATGGGGGGGGGGGAATATTGAAGGGGCCACTGTCTCCCCCTATAGCAGTATTGGAGTTTCTGCGACTTGGGTATTGTTATGCTGGAGCCCTAGAGCAGGCACTAGCATAACAATACAGTGGGAAATTACCTGGGGTGGGAAGGGGGGTTACAACTCTCAACAGACCCAGAGAATCTGGAGCTTCTGGGGGTTGTAGTTATCAGAGTGGTCAGTGAAGTTGAAAGATTTGGGAGCAAAATAGGGGGAAAAGTTGTTTTTTATCTGCGTGGGTAAGTTGTACTTACCTTTCACACTGCTGGTCTGGGCTCCTATGCAGAAACCCGCCGCCACGTAGAGCGTCAGTATGTCAGTGACGCTTGCAGCAACAAGCTGCAACTGGATTGGTTTCAGCGGCTTCCCATCAGGATCCAGGCTACAGGGGGAGGGCCCACAAGATGGTAGGGACGGTCTCCCGCCGCTGCACCACGCCGGCAGCCGGCCATGTTTAATCACTACAATGTTGCCTGCATCTTGGGGCCCCTGAGGTTTCCAATATGGCCCCTAACCACTATCAGTCCTCGTTTTGCAAATGCATTGGTGAGGGGCCCGATCTGGTCCCCTTGACAATGCATTTACATTGGCAAAATGAGGACTAATAGTCAGGGCTCGGGGCCCACAGGGGGATTCACGGGTTCTCCGGTGGGCCAGTCCGACCCTGCCTCTGAGACCTGTGATTGGGTCAAATGAAAACACTGGACACAGCAAGGAGGCACAAAAGAGGTAAAGTTAGGTGAGTATGAATATTTTTTTAATATTTACATCTCCCTTAGACTCCCACCTATTACAGGGGTCGGCAACCCCCGGCACGCATGCCAAGAGTGGCACGCGAGGCTTATTTCCCTGGCACGGCAGCAGAGTCCTCACCCAGCAGCTTCGATCGGACCAAACATAGGCGAAACGAAACTGCTATTATTATACTGTTGGGTGTCTTCAGACCCCCAAGTATAATAAGCGGAAACTTAGGATAAGTGATGAAACATAAAAAACAATGATACTCACCTTACTCCTTGCGCTACGCGGCGGCGCTTCTGACAGGGCCTCAGAGGTCACGTCTGCGTCTGACGTCATTACGCATAATGACGCAACGTGACCCCAGAGACTCAATCAGCGGTCGCTGACTACAGGCAGAAGCGCCGAAGAGAACAGAGCAGCTGCAGAGCGTGGAAAAAGGTGAGTAGCATAGTTTTTTTTTATGTTTGTCACCTCTCTTGGACTTCTTATACTCGGGGGTCTGAAGCGAGCTATGGAACATAATACCATGTGCAGGGACCGCTATGGGACCTAATACCGTGTGCAGGTACCGCTATGGGACCTAATACCGTGTGCAGGGACCGCTACGGGACCTAATACCGTGTGCAGGGACCGCTACGGGACCTAATACCGTGTGCAGGGACCGCTATGGGACCTAATACCGTGTGCAGGGACCGCTATGGGACCTAATACCGTGTGCGGGGACCGCTATGGGCCCTAATACCGTGTGTGTGGACCGCTATAGGACCTAATACCGTGTGCAGGGACCACTATGGGACCTAATACCGTGTGCAGAGGCCGCTATGGGACATAATACCGTGTGCAGGGACCGCTATGGAACCTAATACCGTGTGCAGAGGCCACTATGGGACATAATACCGTGTGCAGGGACCACTATGGGACCTAATACCGTGTGCAGGGACCGCTATGGGACCTAATACCGTGTGCAGGGACCACTATGGGACATTATTCTGTATAACTGTGTGTTTTCTGCATTAAGGATGTTTTTTTTGCACAGAAAACACAGGCATTTTTTTTTGTGCAAAAATGCACCATGTAAAGCAGTTTTACATTGAAGTAAAAGTTCCAGTGGCCTAAGACTATATCTGCATCCAGATACATAATGTGTATTCACCATAAGGATGCCGCCATACGGTGCTCCTGGACACCTACATTTACCACTAATTGGGGGCTGCACAT
This sequence comes from Leptodactylus fallax, assembly GCA_947044405.1. Lineage (NCBI taxonomy): Eukaryota > Metazoa > Chordata > Amphibia > Anura > Leptodactylidae > Leptodactylus > Leptodactylus fallax. Next base: position 2,302,225 of record CAMRHE010000244.1, read on the forward strand.
GGACTTTCATTGCTTCTAATCTGAAAGTACAGGAGCGTCCCAGGAAATAGCAGTAAACGCATGTGTCCTAAAGCATCTTGTGGCAGCACTTCTGTGTTAAGGTTTGTGGTATATGACTTTAGTTTAGGGGTCGTCAGACTTACAATTATTGACCGGCACTCCGAGTACCTCATCTTTGATTTTTTTATTAAAATCGGCATGCCGAACAAAAAAGGTTGCCTACCCCTGACCTATTATACTTGGGGGTCTGAAGAATAATAATGTCACTTTCACTTTGACATAGCTTTGGTTGTGTTTGCCTTAGAGAGCTAGAAATTGGATAGATAGGTTTCTATGTTTTAAGCCATTTTAAGGTGTATTTCATAACAAACTTGTTTGGCCCCAAAACAAATCTTGGAACCAAGCTACCCAAACCCGAAACTAAATAAATTCTGAGAGATTCGCCTATTTCTAATCGAGAAACATTTTTCTGAAATTGTTCCACAATTTTTAGATGCAGTGACCCTGGGTCTGCCCGTGACCATACCCAGTTGAAGCTGCCAGCCTATTCTTCTACATAGGCTGACAGCCTATACACACTGCAATACATGTGAAACATGTACATTGAGAAAAAAAAAAAAAAAACTTTACAAAAAAAGCTCAAAAGTTTCAAAAAAATAAATGCATAAATAAATAAAGCCCCAAAAAAATGCATTTTTGCAATATAAAATGTTTTATTATGTAAAAAAAAGAATGAAAAATAAAAAAAATACATATTTGGCATCACCACATCTGTAACAATCCGTACAAAAAACTAAAACATTATTTAAATAGAACTTAGATTAGAAATAATGATTTTTTTGTTACCTTGCCAAAATAGTCAATAGAAAGTGATCAAGCAAGCCATATGAGCCTCAAAATGGTGCCAATAAAAAGCACAGCTCATCCTGCAAAAAAAAAAAAAATAAAAAAAAATAATAAGCCCTTAACCAGCTCAGACAAAATATAAAAAATTTACACCTCTGTGGTGATGTAAAAGCAATAGATTTCTTTTCCTACATGAAATTTTATTCTACAAAATTAGTAGCGCATAAAAACAACATGAATTAGGTTTCATTGTATTCCTACAAAGGTCGGACTGGCCCACCGGGGAATCGGTGAATCCACCGGTGGGCCCCGAGCCCCGACTATTAGTCCTCATGTCATGGGGGCCCGATCAGGATCCTGATTGTAACGCCAGTGGCGTTACAATCGCGGTCGCAGGGGGCGCGACCGCGACCGGACCCGGCAGGGTACGGGGTCCGTGGCCAGCTGGAGATGACCGGGGCCCTGGACCACTATGATAGCGGTCGGAGAAAGCCTGGTTCCCCGACCGCTATACATACTGTTATTGGAAAGGGACCCTGGAGTATTGCAGGCCCCTTTCCAATAGATGGCAGGGCACCCAGGGGAGGTGACTGAAAGTAATAAACACATATTCTCACCTCTCCTGGGCACAGCGTCCTCTCCGGCGCTCCTCCGTCATGTGACTGAGGCCTGTGATTAGGCCCCAGCGGTCACATGGGGGCGCGACCGCGTAATGACGTCAGTGCGCCCCCACGTGACCGCTGAGGCCCAATCACAGGCCTCAGCAGCGTCGTCGGAAAAGGGCCTGAAGACGCTGAAGACGACAGGATGGAGCGAGGATGCCAAGGAAAGGTAAGGCAAGGTGAGTATGAGAGTTTGTTATTTTTAATCACTTCCCCTGGGCCTCCGATTATTATACTCTGGGGTCAAAGGAGACTCCAGAGTATAATAATAGCACTGAAGCGGAGCGGAGGGGACTATTGGGCGCATATAATACTGGGTGGGGGCCACTATGGAGCTTATAATACTGGGTGGGGGCCACTATGGAGCTTATAATACTGGGTGGGGGCCACTGTGGAGCTTATAATACTGGGTGGGGGCCACTGTGGAGCTTATAATACAGGGTGGGGGCCACTGTGGAGCTTATAATACTGGGTGGGGGGCCACTGTGGAGCTTATAATACTGGGTGGGGGGCCACTGTGGAGCATATAATACAGGGTGGGGGCCACTGTGGAGCATATAATACAGGGTGGGGGCCACTGTGGAGCTTATAATACAGGGTGGGGGCCACTGTGGAGCTTATAATACTGGGTGGGGGCCACTGTGGAGCTTATAATACTGGGTGGGGGCCACTGTGGAGCTTATAATACTGGGTGGGGGCCACTGTGGAGCTTATAATACTGGGTGGGGGCCACTGTGGAGCTTAAATACTGGGTGGGGGCCACTGTGGAGCTTATAATACTGGGTGGGGGCCACTGTGGAGCTTATAATACTGGGTGGGGGCCACTGCGGAGCTTATAATACAGGGTGGGGGCCACTGTGGAGCTTATAATACTGGGTGGGGGCCACTGTGGAGCTTATAATACAGGGTGGGGGCCACTGTGGAGCTTATACTCCATACAGTGGTTCCTTCATTTTTTTTTTTTAATTACACAGGGGCAGGTGAAAAAAACAAAACAAAAAACCCCCCCACAAACTTTCTTTCCTGTCCCCAGTGTCTCCCAGAGCAGTTCGGTCCTGCAGTTCTGTTGTTTTCTTCCAGCTGACGTTCCCTCTGCACATGACTACCTGTGATGTCACGTGAACCCTGAGGCCAATCAGTGGCCTAAGGGAAGGGACCTGGGACGTCACAGCCAGTGAAGAATTCCAGCAAAAAGAAGACAGCGGAGCTGCAGGACCGGACTGTGTGGGAAGACACCAGAGCACCGGAGACAGCTGAGTATGTTTAGCATGTTTTTTTTTTTTTTGTGGGGGGGGGGGTAGGGGGGAATCACCTCCCCCAGACTAATTATAAAAAAGAAAAAAATTATACTGGACAATCTCTTTAAAGTGTGGTGCATTAGGGGTGTATATTAAAGGGGTTGTCCAGGCATAATTTGTTATGGTTTATTTTCAGGATAGGCCACAGATACCTGATCTGTAGGGGGCTGACACCAGACCGATCAGCTGTATGGAGCCACTTCTGATGCCCGTATTGTACACAATACAGGGCCAGAAGCAGAAAGCTCTGTCCACTGTATAGGGGCTGGGCACCTTCACTGTATTTCAGCACTTATTGAAGTCAGTAGGAGCTGAGCTGCAGTGAAGGCGCCGGGCTGCTATACAGCGGATGGAGCTTTCTGCTTCCGGCCCTGTGTTGTGTACAGAACAGGTGCCGGAAGTGGCTCCGAACAGCTGATGGGGCCATGTGTCAGCCCTCTACCGATCAGGTATTTATGGCCTATCCAGAGCATAGGCCATAAAAAAGATTAACCCTGGACAACCCCTTTAATATGCCCCACACAGTTTAATGTCCCCCCCACAGGATGTTAGCCCCCATCACTGCTCCCACACAATATAATGACCCCATCACTATTCCCCATACAGTACGGGGGACCGGGAGGGGGGGGGGGGGGGGGGGGGGGGGGGGGGGCCGCCCCCCCCCCCCCCCCCCCCCCCCCAGTGAAGAGGCCACTATGTGGGGGGACCAGTGAAGTGACCATAGAAAAATTTGGCCCAGACAACCCCTTAAAAGAGGTTGTCCATAAACTGGAGCGACTACTGTGTCGGCCGCCAGGGAGGTGTAAAAATAAGAACATTTTTAAAAAAGCATACTCACCTGTCCCCAGCACCCCGTTGTCCCCTGCCTGTGTCTGTTCGGTCTCATGGCGGCGCTTCATTTATGGAAATCCTGTACCTATTTGGTCTTAGCGATCACATGAGGTGCAGGACTCCCAGCAAGGAGTCGCCGGCATGAGACTGAATGGACACTGGCAGCAGACAACGGAGTGCCGGGGACAGGTGAGTATGCTTTTTAATTTACTTATTTTTTACTTTACACCTCCTGCCAGCTACATGGGTTGCTCCAATTCCTTCGGGGCAACCGTGGGAGTCAGACGTGTTTGTTTGAGCTCCTAGCTTCAGAGGCTTGCGTGGTTTTGGACACTTGGAGACCGTTTATTCTGTGTGGTCTTCGGTCTTTGTGTTACAGACCGTAGCTCCGACTCCCTTCCCCGTGCGGAAGGGAGCCTTATCATGGAGCGTGGAGCTCCTGCCCCCCGGACCTTACAGACGGGGGCAGGAGAATGTCTGCCGACACAGCACCAGCAGAGCAGGGCAGGCGGAGGTCGCTGAGGCAGCAAGCCTCAATGAGACTGGCGACCAGGACAACAGCATCGGGAGCAGCAGCAGCGACATTGGCGGCTGCAGCATCAGGAACAGCATCGGGAGCAGCGACGTCCGTAGAGCGGGCGACGCCGGCAGGAGTAGCGGTGGCGACAGGGGTGTCAGCAGTCCCGGCAGGTGGATCCATGAAAACGGCGACATCAGCCACGGCGGTAACATCAGCGGCAGTGGCAGGTGAAGCCGGTCCGAAGGGGGCTACGGCCGCAGAATATGCGGTTCCCTCTGGAAGGGTCCCTGCAAGCGGTAGAAATGACACAAGCTTACCGTCATCGCTGCCGCAATCACCTGCAGGATGGGGCATCAGGAAGGCTGGAGAGGAAGTCGCCATTTACAGCCGGAGGATCGAGGCGGTCCTGGAGGAGTATGACCGGGCCCGGAGGTCCCTGTTCGCAATGAGTGGGGAGCTTCAGAGCGCTCGCGCCCGTAGCGACAGGGCCTAAAGGAAGGACCGCCCGGTTTTCAGTAAGCAGGTAAGGAACCTGAAAAAACAAATAAAGGCCCTGGAAGCCAGGTGCACGGAGATTCTGGAAGGCGCGGGGCCGTTCAGAGAGAAGCTGCTGAACGATGACCGCTTCTTCCGCAAACAGCAGGAGCGGTTGTTGAAGGATGGCCCCGCGTCCTCAGACAGCTCGGGAGAGGACGACTATTGCGAGTCAGACCTGGAATCAGATGACAGCATGGCGGTACAGTATAGTCGGGCAGCCGTCCCTAGTAGCGGCAGCCTGATACCCACGTATACGCAGGCATCAGTGCCGGCAGTGAAGCAGGAAGTCAGAATGACAAGACAGGAAGTCAGAATGACAGGGCAGGAAGTGACGCAATCTCCCACACTCCCAGAGAACCAACCACTGCCCGAGACGGAGGAGGAGGAGGGCGGAGCCTCGGGAGAAGGCGGGAAGCTGATGAGGCAAATCTACCAATTAGAGTCCCCGTCCAGAATGGACCAATTAGCATTCAGCATGTCAGATCTGGACGGGGAGGAGGCAGGAAAAGGAGCCAAGACCAGGAAGAAGGCAAGGAAGGAAAAAAAAAAGAGAAATAGAGACATTTAAATTTGTCAGGTCGTTGCCTGGGGAGCATCGTGCCGGGACCTCAGCCCAGGTTGCGATGCCTCCAGGAGAGAAAAGGGAGGCGCAGGCACCTCGGGTCACGCCAAGTGGCGGGGTGCCCGGGGTGCCAGCAGTCAAAATGGCGCCTGATAGTACCTTTCAGGTGGTGGCGGACAAAGAGCTCATGGTTGCGGACAAGGCGCTCATAGTTGCGGACAAGGGCAAAGGCAAAGAAGCCCCCCCTGCGGAGGGGAGTAACGTAGGGAAACCTCCCTCCCTGGTAGGAGGTTTTAAAATATCGATGGCTTCCCCCAGAGTAAGGTGTAGGAAAGGGGGAGTGGCAGGTGGGCGTGGCTCATCCTCCTCCAGTGCTGATGAAGCCGGTGATGCGGAGGTCACTTCCGGGGCTAAGGGGGCGTGTCCTCCTACAACATCAGGTGCCGGGGTGACTGTGGATGCGGAGGCCGAGGTAAAAGCGGGGAAGCCATCAGCGAGTGGTGCAGCCGGCCCCGCTGTAAGAAGGAAGACTGCAGGTGTGAATGATGGACGAGTGGAGAAGCTAGTTAAGCAGACAGGTAACGTAAAGGGGAAAGCGGGTGGGACAAAAGGGGTAATTAGTAGTATTCCTGAAGAAGGTGGTGTAGTATGCATGGGGGTCCAAGAGCCTGTAGTCGGGGGAGGCTGCGGGTGGAGGGGCTATTACCATTGCTGCTAAAAAATAGTATTTCTACTGCTAGTAATATTTCTGTTGTGGCCCCTGTTGTTTCTGGTATTTCTGCTGTTGTCCCTGCTGTTGTCCCTGCTGCTGTTCCTGATGCTGTCGTTGCTCCTGTTGTTACTCCTGTCATTGCTCCTGATATTGTTGCTCCTGTTGTCCTCTCTGCCGCTGTTCCTTCTGCTGCAGTTGGAGTGACCCGGTACGCGGCGGCTATGCCAGGGCGGACTGTTGCCGCCTCTGGTGCTCCGGTTGCCGTGGCTGGGCTAAGTAGTTCTGCGGGGGTCCCTGGGAGTGGCGCTGGTACTCCGGCAGCGGAGGTTGCTGCGGCCTCCGGGCCCCCACGCTCCTATGCCAGCGTCGCTTCTGGGGCCCCTGGGGGTGCATCATGTCTTCCGCCGGGCTCCAGGGACGGCGATTTGCAACGGCAGCTCCTGGAGGCTTTACGGGCGGGCCAGTCCACAATGACCATAGATGGGCAGTCGAGAGACCTTAGGTTCTGGATCGAACGTTTTGGCCTAGGGAAGTTCCGAGAGGAAGGAGGTGAGACCAGATGGACTCTCCCTACACCCGGGCGTAGGGGGGCCGACACGGAGGAACGTGGCCCGTCTCGTGTGGGGGGGAGCCGGCCCTTGTCCCCAGAGGAGGGGGGTCGTGGAACTCCTACTCGGGATGGGTTTCAGGGCGAGCGACATTTTTGCCCTAATTCATCCTGTCGGCTCCTCGGAGTTCGACATCAGCTTTGTTACCCCGGAGGGCCTAGAAACCTTCTGGGGCAACTACAGGCTGGTGCAGAACGAGCCCGCCTGGCGTGACTTCATGGTGTGGGCGGTGTCACGCCAGGATAGCATTAAGAAAGTGACCGTATTGACCCGTAACGAGTCCCTTTCTTACATGGACATCATGACCTGGCTGAACAGGTATGGGGAGGTCAAAGACTTCCCCAAGAAAAACCTGGATGAGTTCGGGATCTGGTCGGGGGCCTGGACCTTCATGGTCAAGTTGCGACACGAGGATAACTCGGTGATGCATATCCCGTCTTCAACCTTCCTCGGGAAAGACAGGATCCTTGTCTTCTACCAGGAGCAACCAAAACTCTGTCACAGGTGCGGTGACCCCTCACACTTGAGCGCCTCCTGCCGTGTGCAAAAGTGCGCCATGTGTGGGGAGGTGGGCCATCTCGCGGCGACCTGTGGCAGGGTCCGTTGCCACCTGTGTGGTGTCCTTGGGCACCCGATCGGGGCGTGTCCACGGTCTTTCGCCAACATCACCCTTCGGAGAGCGGGGGCAGTTGAGGAGGCTGTCATTGCCGCGGAGAGGGTGAGAGGGGGAGGAGAGACTAGTCTGCCAAAGCAAAAGGAGAAGGCCCAGCCACCATCAAAGGCAAGGAGGCGCGAGAGGAGGAGGGAGCAGAGGGAGGGAGTTATGTGCCTTCCTTCTGTCCCTGGCTCTGCTGGGCCGGATCCTGATGCCGAGGCAGCAGTGGGCACGACCCTGGTTGAGGAGATGAGGAGAATGCAGAGGGAGGAAGAGGCTGGCCAGTCTTCTTCTTCTCAGTACGTCAGTGCTGGGGAGGGAGAGACGGTCAAGCGGAGAAAGTCACCGAGTAAAGTGAGGGCAAAAACATCTGCCCCCCCCGACAAAGGAACAAGGAACGTAGATTCAATGACCCTCTAGTGGTAGGTCCCAAACGGTACCAATCCCTCTGTGAGGACGCGTCGGCCTCAGGGGAGGCTTCAGAGGGAGAGGTGGAGCCGTCGGGGGCTGCCGAGTCTCCCTCTGGGAGGGGCCCCCTGCCCTCTGGGGGGGAGGCTGGCCTGGGGCCCGGGGGAGGAGATGATGCACCCAGGGCTGAAGTTGCTACTGCTTCTACTATAACTACTGTAACTACTGTGACTCCTCAGGGAGAAGTTGCGGGGGGAGGTCCATCCCTCTTCTGGCCAAACCGCACCGGGAGAGGTGATGGACCAATCCCAGTGTAAGAAGAGGACCCGTAAGACGAGAAAAAGTTGCGGGTCCTCTTCTGACTCATCCAGGGGTGGAGGTGCTAGGAGGAAAGGGGGTGGGAAACTGAAGGTCATTGAGCTCAATCAGTCTTAATGGCAGTCCCCTCTCCACTGACGCTGGCCACCATTAATGTGGCCAGCATTAAGTCTGATGCGGCTAGGTTTGCAGCCTTTGATTTTCTTGGCCGAGTTGAAGCTGACATTTTGTTTTTGCAGGAGACCAGGCTCTGTACTCTATCGGAGATAGCCAGAGCAAGGAGGGAGTGGCGCAGGGGGCCCTCCTACTGGTCTCTTGCGGCTGAGCTGTTTAGTGGAGTGGCGGTGCTTTTTACCGCAGAGGTGAAATGCCAGCGACTGATCGAGCTCAAAATGGGAAGGTGCCTAGTCTTAGACGTCTTCATGAAGGGGCAAAGCCTGCGCCTCATCAACATCTATGGTCCTCAGATGAAGTGGGACCGTAAAAGCCTCTTTATGAAGATCAAGCCTTTTCTTTTTACGGGCAAACAAGTCATCTTTGGTGGGGATTTTAATACCATAACTAGACACCAAGACCGAGGAGGTACCAGAGATAGACTGCCCTATGATGGCGTCGCGTTAAATAGCATAGTGAGTGAAGCTCGCCTGGAGGATATCCACATCAGGCATTCCCCAGGTCACCGTGGGTTCACCTTTCAGAGAGGTAGTGTTAGGTCTAGGATAGACAGATTTTTTTTGAAGGAGAATTCCGCCACCACCCCTGTGTCCGTGGTGGAGGTGGAGTTCTCCGATCACTGTCTAATTTTGTTTTCTTTGAATATTTCAGAGACCCTCCGGAGAGGAAGAGGTTTGTGGAGGCTGAATTTGTCACTCCTTGAGGAGGCAGCTGTAAGACAAGCCTTTGAGGAGTTTCTTCAGGATCAGGTATTATTACTGGGTCTTGAGGGCACTAGGTCAGAGTGGTGGGAGATATTCAAAAAAAGGATGGCGGGATTTTTCCGCCAGCTCTCAAGCCTCAGGTCACTGGACATGTATCGCATGTACACTGCACTGAGGAAGAGACTTGAACATCTGATCTCGACCGGAGGTAGCCAGGAGGATATCTCCGGTGTGAAGGCTTTGCTCAAGGGATGTCAGTATGATAGGCACGCATCTTTGGTTCTTGAGAGGGACTTCGGGAAATACCGCTCGCCCGACCCCTACAGGAACTGTAAGATGTCAGTGGCTTGTAAGACAGTAACAAGCCTGATTGACAGTACAGGATCCCTGACAAGATCCAGGTCAGGGATCTTGGAGGTCGTCAGGTCTTTCTACTCGAGCCTTTTGGCAAAGAAGGAACTGAATCGGGATCGGATTTCAGGTTTCTTGGCTGAAGCCATTCCTGAGTCAGCAGAAGACTCTTCTCTTGGTGTTTTGGTAGAACCTATAAGGGAAGAGGAAGTCGTCAGGGCTATTGGGGGTCTTGCCCTCAAGAAGTCACCTGGCCCAGATGGCTTAACATCTGAGTTCTATCGGACCTTTAAAGGAGCTTTGGCTCCCCTCTTGACTGACGTGCTTAATGAGTGTCTATCCTCGGGCACTTTGCCGAAGTCAATGAGGAGGTCCGCCCTTATAATTCTGTCAAAGGGTAAGGATCCGAGCCATATTGAGAACTAACGGCCCATAGCACTTCTCAATACGGACCGGAAGATTCTGGCGAAGGTACTTTTCAACCGGCTGGTACAGTTTGCGCCCCGGCTCCTCTCGCCGGCTCAGCACTGCTCTGTTCCCGGTCGTAGCACCTTAAGTGCAGTCCTGAGTGTCAGGGAGGCTGTGGAGCAGAGTAGGGCAGGTCGGTGGAAGGGGTACTTGCTGTCCCTAGATCAGGCTAAGGCTTTTGACAGGGTGAATCATGAGTGTTTGTGGTCAACTCTCTCGAGGTACGGCCTGCCTGGGGGTTTCATTCAGTGGCTACAGACCTTATACGCTGGGGCTTTCCCAATTGTGAATGGTTGGGTTGGTCGTCCTTTTGAGGTGGGGTCGGGCGTCCGACAGGGATGTCCCTTGAGCCCGCTACTGTATGTGTTCGCCATTGATCCCCTGATTAGGCGGATTAATGGTGGGCCGGTGGCGGGAGTCAGGATGGACCTAGAGGGCACCGGCTCCCCTTTGATGACAGTAGCCTACGCGGATGATGTGACCGTTCTTGTCTCGTCACCGGAGGAGCTTGAATGGGTGATGTCTGAAGTGGACAGTTACTCGGAGGCTTCCGGATCAGCTATAAACAGGAATAAGTGTGGAAGCCTCTGGCTGGGAGGGGGAGAGTCTGTTTTTTCTCTCCCGGACACCCTCCCAGAACCCCAGGGGTCTGTAAAGATCTTAGGCATCCATTTTGGCCAGGGTGATTACCCACTTCAAAATTGGGAGGGTAGGCTTAAGGATGTCGCCCAGAGAGTTGATTGCTGGAAGGGTTGGTCTTTGACCCTGAGAGAAAGGGTTCACCTTGCCAAAGCCTTCCTGCTCCCGTTGGTGATCTATCTAGGTAGCGTCTGTGCCTTGCCAGAGTCTTGTTGGAGTAGGATCTGTTGCCTGTTCTTCCAACTGTTATGGGGGAACAGGCTCAACCTAATCAAGAGGGAGGTTACATACCGCACAAGGAGGCTAGGGGGGTTAAATATGGTTAACCCCGTGGTGTTCTTAATGAACACCTTTCTTAAGATCAACCTACCAAACCTCTCCTCCGAGGGGACTCCTTCGTGGGTAGCCTCCTGCCAGGGGTGGTTTCGGCCCTTCTTCCAGAAATGGGAGTCAGGAGGGCAAGTGAAAGATCTTCGTACACCCCATGGATATCTCCCGGCCTATGCTTCCCTGGTCTTGAAAGTGATTCATCGGTTGGGTCTGGGGGCGTGGGAGATCAGGACTCAGTCAAGACGTTTTCTTGATGACAAAGTCCTGTTGACCCGCTTCCAGAAGCCTCTGGCGCTCAAAGATTGCCCAGGAGAAACCTTAGAGGGAGGGTTGCGTTTTCTTAACTCCAAAAGGTTTCCTCAGAAGTTTTGGGATCTGACCTGGCGCTGCCTCCTAGGTAAGTTATATGTGAGGGGGAACTTGAAGTACCGGAACTCCGACGAGCGAGGCTGCCCTCGGGAGGAGTGTGGCGACATGCTGGAAAGCATGGAGCACTTCCTACTTCAGTGCCCCTTCAATATAAGGGTTTGCAAATTGGTGGGGACCTCCACCGGTTGGCTGCGGCTGGCTGGCCTTTCCTATGCCGAGTGGGCCTATGGGGCATTCAAACACCCCGAGGGCAGGGACTGCCAGATACTTTTTATAGTTAGTGCAGTGGTCAGGTTTCACTTGTGGTCATCCCGGTGTCTAGTATCGACGCAAGGCAAAATCCTCCCGGAGGTGGAGGTGGTTAAAAACATCATTGTGGACCTGGTGAGGGTGCGCTCTCGGGAGTATGAGGGGCTGGGCGCAGAAAGGGCTGGTACCCTCTGGAGGGGTTTCACCTTTTCTGTTCCCTGAGGGATAGAATAAGGGATTAAAAGTAGGTTAGCTAGGTTAGGGCCAGATAGGGATAGGGAAGGCAAGGTTTTGCACAAGGGGTGGGGTTTGTTATTTTTTAATGGTAGGGAGGGACAGGTAGGGATAGGGTAGGGATAGAATGATAGATAGGGACATAGTGATAGGGCAAGTAGGCAGGGACGGGCCTCTTGTGCTCTCTTCCTGGTGGAGGGCTGGTGTGTCACCGCATAGGCATTTTTGTTTTGGAAATCGGATGGAAGGGTAAGAGGCTTGAGGATAACCGACCCTAGGCCCATGGGAGGTTTATGGGAGGGAAGGGAGTCTCAACGGTTTATATAGGATTGTGGGTTTTGTTACTGTATTTTTGTCTGGTATTCTTGTCTGGTATTTGTTATTTGTCTGGTATTTGTTATTTGTCACTTATCATATTTTGTGTCCTTTCCATTTTCCATTTCCATATTTCATTTCCATATCCCATATTCATTTTCCATTTTCCATATTCCATATTCATATTTCCATTGTATGTCAGTAGTTAAAGGGATTTCTTAGGGGGGTAGGTTGTTTGGGAGGGGGGTTTCTTTTTGGGGTGGAGGGTTTGGTATATAGGTTTCGTGTGCCCGGCCTGGATCTGGACTATGCAGACATGGGAGGACATGAGGCGGAGAGCCAGGTCGGGGTTCAGGGGCTCGGTGGTGGGTGGTGCCAGCACAAGGACTATGCGGACATGGGAGAACATGGGGCGTGGTGCTGGCCGGGTGTGGTGAAGGGAAGAAGAAAAAAAAAATAAAAAATTTTTCATAGTAAGTTTCAGTTGGGGATTTTGTTAGTATTTGTTAGTGTTATATGTTTCCGTTATATGTTTCCATTGTATATCGCTCATTTGGATTTTCTTTTGTTTTCAGGATAGTTAGAGTTTTGACTGACGGATGACTGGAGAAAGACTGGAGAAGAGTGAAAGGTGGAGTGAAAGGCGGAGTGAAAGGCAGAATGGATGGGAGCTGGTTCGCGATTGGTTTTTTTTTGGTCTTAAATTTTTGTCCCGGCGTTTTCTTGTATTTTATTTGTTGATGTTATTTATGCTATGTTTTAGATTTATGTATTGTCTCTGTTTATGGTTTTTATATTGTAATTTCGTATGTGACAGTGTTTGTGAACTTTTTCTACTTTTTCTAATAAAAATAGTTCCAATTCCTTCGACAACCTCTTTAAAGGATTTGTCCATCTTCCTAATATTGATGGCCTCTCCTTAGGATAGGCCATCAATATTACATCTACGATGATACAACAGCCAGGACCTCTGCAGATCAGCTTTTCCAGGACAGTGCGGCTACAGGTAAAGGTAACAATTCTAGGAGCCACGCTGTTCACTTGCCATACAAGGTGTAGCAGTAGGTTTAGGTAGTGCAGTGGTGCACATGGTATAGTGGGTGAGCAGCATGGCTCCCGACATGTTATTACCTTTAGCCGCCCTGTCTCGGTACCACTGATCTGCAGGGGTTCTGATGGTGGGCCCCTAGAAACAATTCCACTGGTGGGCCCTAGACATCCCAGTCCGACACTGATTCCTACTGACCCAAAAAATAAAGGTAGCATGTAAATGCAAAAAATGTAAATGTTAAAAACCAGTGCCAGATTTAATGGGGTTTTTAAATCGCACACAGAAAGAGTTAGTAAAATTTAGTAAATAGCTTATAGGCACCCCAAAATGGTATAATTAAAAAATTAATGTCATTCTGCAAAAAAAAGCCCTCATGCTTACATCATCAGAAAATAAATTAAAATAGCTTGTAAAATGCCACAAAAAAAATAAAATAAATAATCACTGCATCTTTAGGACATGGGAAAAAAGGGAAATATGTCAGCTGTGCAAATGTACATCAGGGTACATCCTATTCTTACAGTTTACAAGAGAAAATACACCAGAACTAACCCCTCCAGTCATAGGAGCTAGTGGGAAAATAACATGAGATTAAATTCCTTAATGGATGTATTTTTCAAAATGGGGTTACTTTCTGGAGCTCTGCAAACATGAAATGGCTGTCATAAGCCAAATAACTTAAATCTGTGTTCTAATAGTCAAACAGCAAGAAGCGCTATTTGTTTTTTGGAACACAAATTTAGGCTGAGGCCCTAAACTGCAGAAACGCAGCTTTTTTTGTTGCAGATTTTGCTACGTTTTTTTGAACCAAAGCCAAAAATGGCTACAAAAGGAATGAGAAATATATAGGAAGTTCTTGTACCTCTACCTACTGTTCATTTCATTCCTGGTTTGTCTCAAAAAAATGGAGCAAAATCTGCAACAACAAAAAAGATGCGTTTCCACAACATGGGCCCTATGCCTTAGATAATTTCGTTTTTGAACACTGCATGCCACTGAATTGCCAGTAAAGTGGAATCCCCTGACATGGGACCCCATTTTGGAAACTACACTTCTCAAGGAATGTATCCAGAGGTGTAATGAGCATTTTTACACCCAAAGTTTTGCATAAATTTTCCAAATATTAATGCACCATGAGCTGCACAAAGTGAAAATTTAAATTTTTCCAGAAATATGTCATTTCAGTGCTCAAATTTGTGTCAGAGACAAACACTCCAAAAATTTGTTGTACCTAGAATAACAGTTTTTGCAGAAGCTCGGAACAACATATTAGGTGCTGAAATGGTGGATAGCTGAAAAAAATTTCAATTTTAATTTTTCACACTTTCAGCTGCGCATTCATTTCAGGTATATTAAAATAAATCAATACTCGAAGGCTAAAAATACTCACTAAACTCATTGATAAATTCCTTGAGGAGTTTAGTTTACAAAATGGGGTCACTATTTAGTGTGTTCCACTTTATTGGCACCTTTGAGGCTCTGCAAAAGCAGCATGACATCCAAAAAATGGTCCTTCTAAATCTACACAAAAGATTAGGGTCACACGCAGGGTATTTGTAAAATTAGGAAACAGCATAATAACTGGAAAGCTAGCTTTTCTTAGTGCCATAAACTGCGCATGACATACTGAGCACTGAAATAGCATATATCTGGAAAAATATCAATTTTACACCATCCGCTGTGTATTTCTTTTTGGAAAACATCTCTGGGATCAAAATGATCACTAGACTCTTTGATAAATTTTATCCCTTTTAAGGACATGGCCCAAAATGCCTTAACACACTAACTTATCCGAGTGATTTTGGAATTGTTTTCTTGAGACACATTGTATTTCACGTTAGGCAGGGTTCACACTACCGTTGGATTCCGTTATGAAGGTGTCCATTAACAAAAAAAAAAACGGACACCTATCATAACAGACATTAACGGACACTAACTGATGTTACTGTCTCTGTTATTTTTAACTGATCCAATTAATGGATCAGTTAAAAAAAAACGGACACATTAGCATCAGTTAGTGTCCGTTTTTTAACACTGTCTTTTTTTTTTTTTTTGTTTGTTTCTGCTTTCTGAGCATGCACAGAAACAAAATGGAGATAAAATAACGGATAGTAACTAATGGCTATCAGTTACTGTCCGTTATAAGTCCGTTACCCATAGACTTCAGTGTTAAAAAAATAACGGCTGTCTATCAAAGATCCGTTTTTCCAAACGGACAAAAAAGTCCTGCATGTAGCATTTTTTGTACGCGGAAAAAAAACGGACTTCTGACGGATTGGGTGTAAATGGACACTAACGGACACAATATAAAAACCCATTGAAATGAATGGAAATTTTAACGGATTTCTGACAGTTCAGCTAGTGTCCGATGCTAAAATCTTGTAATGGACAATAGCTACGGACACTACTGACGGTCACCAACGGTAGTGTGAACCCCCCTTAGTGGTAAATATTGATCAATATTTTTTGCATGTATTCATAAAAACAAGGAAATTTATGGAGATTTGTAAAAATTCACAATTATCAAAATATGAAATGGTCTACTTTTCAGACAGTTATACCAGCCAAAGACATTAATAAATATTCCATACCTCATCTCTGCTTTATATTTGCCATTATCTTTTAATCAGTCTTCAATTTACTTTGGACATTATAAAACTTACAAGTCTAACAGCGATTTTCTAGATTTACAGGGAAATTTCCCAAACTCATTTCATTCTGAAGGGAATTTTAAAGCCCTATATATTAGAAACCCCCCATAAATTACCCCTTTTTCAAAACTGCACCCCTCAAATAATTCAAAACAGCATTTGGGAAGTTTGTTAACCGTTTAACCATTTCCCAGAAGTTAAAACAATACGGAGGTGAAATTTAGACATTTAATTTTTTTATTCAATAATACTTTCATTTATCCCTGAAATTTACACATTCACAAGGGGCTAAAGGAGAAAATGCATCTCACAGTTTGTTATTCAATTTTTCCCGTGCATGGAAATACCCCACATGTGAATGCAAACTGCTGTTTGGACACACGGCAGAGAGCCAGAGTGAAGGAGCGCCACTGGGCATTTGAACAGCAGATTTTGTTGTAATAGTTTTCAGGTGCTTTGTCTCATTTGCAGAGCCCCTAAAGTAGCAGTATAGTAGAAACCATCCAAGAGTGACCCCATTTTGGAAACCACACACCTCAAGAGTTTTATAGAGTTTATTAACATTGGCACATGTAAATGAAAAATATCTAAAATATCACTTTAACCCCTTGTATAAATGAATAATGTGAGGATAAAGGAGGAAAAGCTACTCACAGTTTGTTATGCAATTTCTCATGAACATGACAATACCCCATATGTGGTTGTAAATTGCAGTATGGGTACATGGTAGGGCTTGGAATGGCAGATTTTGCTGGAATAGTTTTCAGGTGCCATGTCTCATTTGCAAAGCCTCTAAAGTACCAGTACAATGGAAACCCCTTAAAGGGGTTGTTCGGGATAAAATCAAAATGAATCCCTAAACTAAATCCCTTCCCCCCGCCTAACTTCTAATTTACTTTCTTTAAAAAAAAATGTATAATAACCCCGATCGCCACACTTTCTGATAACACTGGTCAACATGATTTTTTTCACAAAAACATTAAATAGCAATTATAGTAGTATTTCACATCCTGAATTCGAATATGTTGTTAGAATTGTTCCATCAGGCTCAGTTTTTTTGTGACATGAATTTTGTTATTGTGTAATTTTACTGGTTCCGATAGTTTTGTATGATTTGTCATTAGATGATTCAACAAAGTTAATTAGTGCTACCCATTGTTTCATAAGAGTAATGAGGTCTTGTGTTATGTTACAACACAAATCAGCAACAATACGCAGGTTCATTCATGTTCAAACATGCTTAGATATTGTACCTTTTGTAAGTGGAGAGCCAGTACTGAATTGTCAGTAAGTCTGTTAGGACAGGTGTTAGTTCTTCTGGTCATCATCAGTGTTTTGCTTGTTTCTCAAGTTCTATTAGTTGCTATAAATATTCCAGTATACTAAGAAAGAGTATAAATCATCTGGACAATTTTTGTTACGTGTGTGGTAAAGTGACGTTCAAGAGTCAGAGACGATTTTTTACACCACTTGTAAAAAAGTGTTATGAGCTTTATTTCGGGTGTTGAAAGTTGGTGATCTTGAAAGGAACTTGGCACCACATATATGCTGTTTGTCTTGCGTTAGGTTTCATACTAGTTGGAAAAATGGTACACATCATATGCCATTTGCTGTTCAGATGGTTTGGAGAGAACCGAAGGACCATATAATAGATTGCTATTTCTGCTTGTAAGGGTTAAAGCATAATTTGTATTATATTCTATGTCACAGTATACAGAAAGCACAAGAGGGTGGAATGTTCTGCAAACAAGACTGCATAGTTGATAAGGACAGACTTGGAGTCTGGGGGAGATATCAACAGTTCTGCTGATCTCAGCAGAACTGGTATTCTCGGTAAGATAAGGAGGACATTCAGATAAGGTGAAAAGGAAAACATCTGGGGTGATGGGTAACTGAACAAATTTGTCTGATAACGGAACTGGAAAGACCATATATGTATATTGATCACATGACTGTTATGTAACTGAGCTTGCTTTTAAAACTGTATTGAACTACGCAATAAAGTAGAAACTGTTCATACACGATACCTGTGTACGTCTTGTTTCCCAAGCGCTCGAAACTGGTTATCTATTTAATTAGGCTTACGGTGACATCTATCCCGGGGGAGATTAACCCCCGACAGAAATTGACGCCCAACGACGTGGGGCCTCGAGATCGTCTGATGTGCAGCCGATAGAGTGCCGACCCACTCACCGATCGACTTGAGGACGGGACCAGAGGACCTCAGATAGATAAAAACAGTACTGTGAGGTAAGCCTTTGATCTTGCCAATTGGTATATCTGAGGTTCCTGTGTGTCTATTCTCTGTATTGATGAGTGAGGTAAGCTGCTGCATGTTTATATGACATCTCGATGCCAATTGAATAGTACGGAAGAACCTAAAAGGGACATGTCACCTGTAAATGATATGGAAATTGTTTTCTTTGCTTTTTGTCTTACCTGTTTACCTGTCTACTGATGTTTGCATGTTACCTGTGTTATAAGATATAAGGCTGCAAAGAATGGGGAAAAGTTCTCTATTCTTAACCCCTAGAGTCTAGAGTTGCGAACAAGGTTCGGAACTGAGAAGCACTGAGTGATTGAAAAGTCTTTGTTTTGGAACACTAGCCTCCAGCCGTGTCTGGACGGTCAAGGTCGAATGGGACCTGAGTAGTAGCACGAAGGACTTAGTAGAATCCGCGCGAAGAAGTGCGTGTAGTGATTTGGGAGTGTTTTGGTAAGGGGACACAGGCAGAAAGTTGAGCCTGTGGAAGCCATTAGGCATTGCCCTGAGCACTACTCCTGAACTTACACAAGTAGTTCATAGAAGACAGAAGAGTCTGTCTGGGAGTTCTCACTAAGTAGTCATAAGTGACCCTCTATTGTCTCAAAGGTTGCCCTAGAGGAGTGAGAAGCTCATCGGCTGATTAGCTACCAGCCAAGATGGGGATGGGACCCTCTAAGATATGGTACACCCCATGTGAACTAATAGAAATAGGGGAAGGGAAAGAAGTAGCCGCACAGGTAAAGACAATCCTAAAAAGTGCAGGAATACACCAGACTGGGTTAGTAGACAGTAAGTTTTGGGATCAGTGGAGATTAGATCATGCGGGATTGATTCAGGACAATAAGTTGCAAAGAGGCATATATGGAAGGAAGGAAGCAATAGAATACAAAAAGGCAGTGCAGAGCTCCAAGAAGGAAGGTCAAAGGGGATGATAGTTCAGGAAATAATGAATCACCCCCACCTCACTCCGAGAATCAGGCTTGAAGGGAGACATCCCCCTTCTCAGTATTATTGTTTAATATAACCCATCTTATCTCCCAGTTCTGTATGAAATATTACTTACTTTAACAAAATACTCAGAGAATCTGATATAGTGCAAAGAGAAAAACTGTACACCATCGGTATGATGTTTATTGGATTATGTATTTTATATATATATATATGTCAACCTGTATTTGTAATATTCATTCTGTTTATATCAATGCCAGGATTCAACTTTTATGCTTTTTGTAAAATTAAATCCGCTTTCAGGAAATGTCCCCTAAAAAGAAGAAACTAGGATATTGTGATGTTCCACAGGGGTTCAACTTTTGGTTGGAATCCAGTGAAGAAAATTCTAAAGTCTGTGGGGTTTGGGAAATATTTGAAAATTGTACAAAAATAGTAATATGTAATTTTGGTGTCAGTATTAACTGCTATCTGCTTGAATTGTATTCCTGTATTCTGTTGTAGCGCTCTGCAGATGTTCTGCAGGGAATAACCAAAACATTAATTGACTGCCAAGTAGCTCCAAGGACGTTGTATCTGATATGATGCGCACGCAGAAAATCACAAGATGAACATGATGCTGTTACCCAATAATGTTACATGTCAATTATTACAAAGTGAAACTTGGCTTTGGGCCTCCGGGGTCCGCAGCCTGTGTATGATGACTATTTATGCCCAAAGGGAAAATATTTTGATAAAAGTGTTAGCCTAAGGTTAAATGGAAAAGTAAGGTACAATGACAATATATACATAATATTGTGTAATATATATGTGTAAAATATTCAAGAATAGAGAAGTTCCAGTTACAGAGATTGGTTTAAAGTAAAAGAAGATGCTGATGCAATGGAGAGGTACCAAGAAAGTGAGATAAGATAGTGAGACAACATAGAGGTTAAGAGACCACGGGTTAATAGATGGAGAATGCATGTGGCAGAAGGTGTCAGAGGAAGTGCAGGAAGGAGGGTGTAGAGACACAGAAGGAGGTAATAAGTACTATTATCAGTGCTTTGATAGTGAGAATAATAGGGAAAAAGAGGAAAGTGATTCTAAGGAGAAGGAGTTGAAGAAAGTGATTCAGAAAAAGTGATTCAGAAAGAGCAACGAAAAGTAGTAAAATCTCCTAAGTACCCAGAGAAAACACCAGCAAACAGCAGTCTAGAAGGACCTGCAGAGATTGCGGTCAACAAAACCCTGATTGGAGAAAATTCTGTGCAGCTTGTGGAGTTCCCCAACCACACCTGCATCCTCCAAGAGCTGGTCTTTATCCTGTGGTAACATGGATGACCCGTCCGTGGTCTCTCAAGTGGACAAGGGTTGATTTAAGTCAATTGAGAACACATAAAGGATTTGGTGCCAATGTTTGTATTGTATGCAGGAGGAAGCGCTTCAGCATCATCTTTGGTTTAAATAGACGGTTAACCAGCCGGCTGTTATCAGCTGTCCCTACTGGAACCACTTATTACAGCGCTATAGATCTTTGCAATGTTTTTTTTCCTTTTTTTTTTTCCTGTACCTTTGCACCCCGTTTGCCAGTATTTGTTTGCATTCACATTTAGGGGAAAACAGTACACCTGGACAGTACTACCACAAGGGGCGCAAAACAGTCCTAACCAATTCACAAGGTGTCTCACACTTATCATGAGTACTTGGTATTTTCCACATGATGATGTCATTTTGTTACAATATGTTGATGACCTTCTTCTTTGTGCCGCAGACAAACCAACCTGTGAAGCAGCGACCATCAGCCTGTTGTGTTTCCTCTACCAGAACGGCTGCAAGGCCAGCAAGGATAAGTTGCAATTTTGCAAACAAAAAGTGGTATTTCTAGTACACTGTCTCGGCCAGGGTACCAAGCACCTGTCAGATGAGAGGACCAAGGTGGTGAGAGAGATGCAGGTGCCAACCTCTCATGCTCAGCTACGTACCTTTTTGGGACTGGTATCCTACTGTAGGCCATGGATTAGATCTGCATCTCTGACCATGCAACCTCTGTACGATAGCCTCTCCTCAAAGCCATTCAGCCTCACACCTGAGGCCTTGGATGCGTTTTACCAGCTGAAGTTGCAGATAGTCAGTGCTCCGGCCCTAGGCCTACCTGACTATCAGAAACCTTTTCAGCTCTACGTGACTGAGATGATGGGGCACGCAACTGCAGTTCTCACACAACAACACATTACAGCTCATGGTTAGATGCTGTAAGCCAGGGGGACCCCCTCCTGTGTGCGTGTTGTCCTCTCAGTACAAGCGTTGCTTGACAAAAGCTCAGACATTGTCCTAGATCATATACTGGTTGTGTATACACCATGACACACTCATGACATCCATGCTATCCTCACACAGGTAGACAGACGTCACCTTTCTTTGGCACGGCAGAGCAAACTGGAATTTGCTCTGCAGTCCTCCTCAAACATCTCTTTTCAACGCTGTTTAACTTTGAATCCTGCAACTCTTCTTCCTGTAGGAGTTCATGATTCAAAAGGGGGAGTGGAAGATGAGTTTATTTTTAAACTCTCTCTCTGAAGAAAGAACTGTTTGACAGCCAGCATGAACATGATTGTGTGGCTCTTATGTCACAGGAAACAGTGGGATTTGACCATGTCATGGATGTGCCATTACAAAATCCTGATTATGAGATGTTTGTGGATGGCTCAAGGTATCTGACAGATGAAGGCAAATTTGTTACAGGGTATGCTGTAGTCACTGAACATGACATCATAGTCCAGGAAGCTCTTCCACCACACATGTCAGCCCAAGAAGCTGAGCTCAAAGCCCTTATGGAGGCTTGTAAGGTAGCCAAAGGTAGAACAGCTAACATATACACTGACTCCAGGTATGCTTTTGGCATTGCACATGATTATGGTCCGATATGGAGGTCAAGGAACTTCCTAACGGCCCAGGGCAAGCCAATTAAGAATGGAGATGTGGTAAGTCGACTGATGGAGGCCATACTGATCCAAAGCAGCTGGCAATTGTGAAAGTTAGAGCTCACGCAAAAGGAAGGGACCCTGAAAGCCGTGGAAATGAGAGAGCTGACATAGCAGCCAAGGCTGCAGCACTACTGGCCAGAAGGGGTCCCAACCAGGTGAGCAAAATGGGCATTGACCTAGCAGACCCAAAAGGGCTGTACTCAAAGGTCACCAGTGTGGAAACTGAAAGATGGAAGAAAGCAGGTGCTACAGAAGGTGATGGTATGTGGAAAATGGGGGGTCGATTATGTCTGCCCGCAGCAGTCTACCCCCAGATGGCTGGCTTGGCCCACGGTAAGGTGCATGCCTCTCGAAATGCCATGGAGTCATTAGTGGGTAAATTATGGTTTGCCCCAGGTTTCGGAAGAGTTGCTAGTAACCACGTAAAAGCATGTCACATATGTGCTCTACACAACCCAGGACAGGTAGTTAAAACACCCACCAAGTGTACACCAAAATCCCTGTACCCATTTCAGAGGATACAGATAGATTACATACAGTTGCCTAAGTCTGGAACATACGAGTATGTGTTGGTCTGTGTGGATTTGTTTTCAGGATGGCCTGAGGCCTACCCTGTGAGCAAAGCAACCGCACAAGCAACTGCCAAGAAATTGATGTCTGAACTTGTGTGTAGGTTTGGAGTGCCCGAGGTGATTGAGTCTGACAGAGGTACACATTTCACAGGTGAGATAATGAAATAAATAATGTCTGCACTAGGGATTGAGCAAGCTTTCCACACACCCTACCATCCTCAGAGTTCAGGCAAAGTGGAAAGGTTGAGTGGTACACTTAAGTTGAAGATTCAGAAAGCCATGGCAGAGACAGGAAAGCCTTGGCCTGAATGCCTGTCTCTAGCCTTATATTCAGTAAGAACTACTCCTAACAGGAGGACAGGGTTGTCACCATTTGAAATATTGTTTGGAAGTGCACCCAAAACAGGATTGTATTTCCCTCAGACATTACAGCTTAATTATGACAGTGTTGCCATCTATGTACAAGACTTGTGTAACAAACTGAAAGAAACACATAAACAAGTGTTCTCTTCTATTCCAGACCCTTCTGATTTTTTCAGGAACGCATAGCTTGCAGCCTGGTGATTGGGTGGTCGTGAAAAGACACTCCAGGAAATCTCTTGAACCCAGATATGATGGTCCCTTCCAGATATTGATGACAACTGCCACCTCAGTAAAGTTGGAGGGAAAATCTACCTGGATACACGCTTCACATTGCAAGAAAGTTGAAGCGCTGAGAAGGAAATGGAATACAGTTAACCAATATGTAAGATAGGATGTTATTTTTAACCTCTTCAATGGAGAATCCATCGCAGATGGCACACAAACAGTGTGAAGGTATTCATTGAACTTGATTAAAAATAAATTCCTAAAATGGGGGAATTGTAAGGGTTAAAGCATAATTTGTATTATATTCTATGTCACAGTATACAGAAAGCACAAGAGGGTGGAATGTTCTGCAAACAAGACTGCATAGTTGATAAGGACAGACTTGGAGTCTGGGGGAGATATCAACAGTTCTGCTGATCTCAGCAGAACTGGTATTCTCGGGAAGATAAGGAGGACATTCAGATAAGGTGAAAAGGAAAACATCTGGGGTGATGGGTAACTGAAAAAATTTGTCTGATAACGGAACTGGAAAGACCATATATGTATATTGATCACATGACTGTTATGTAACTGAGCTTGCTTTTAAAACTGTATTGAACTACGAAATAAAGTAGAAACTGTTCATACACGATACCTGTGTACGTCTTGTTTCCCGAGCGCTCGAAACTGGTTATCTATTTAATTAGGCTTACGGTGACATCTATCCCGGGGGAGATTAACCCCCGACACTGCTTAAAGAACATTAAAGAAATCACATCTAAAACAAAATACACAGTTAAATACCCGAATTTAAAATCTGCAATGAGGCCTGTCTTACATAGCGAAGAGCTTCCTGTACCGAAGTGTCCAGATTTAGTGAATGTAAGCGACAACTCTGATTTTGACCTTACTCACACTGAAGAAGAAGAAGCATACAGTAATGTAAGAAACAATCCTACTTTCCAACCAAGTTCATCACCACCTCACTTCTTATTGCAAGAGGATCTGAACGACCTCATTCGGGATTTAATCTTGTCTAAACAGCAATCAGAGGTTCTATCTTCTAGGCTCAAAGGATGGAATCTACTCCGAGCAGACGTAAGAATATACAGGTATCGTAACCGAGAGGGCAATATAAAAAACTACTTCTCTGAAGAAAATGGTGTAGTGTATTGCAATAATGTTTATTCACTTATGGAGGCCCTTGGTATTCAACACCAGGCAGATGAGTGGCGGTTGTTCATAGACTCATCAAAAGTTAGCTTAACCCCTTAACGACCTTGGATGTACTCTTACGTCCTGGGCGCTAGGTACTTCGCGCACCAGGGCGTAATACTATGCACGAGGCCGGCCGCCCGCTCACTATCTGAGTGGGCGGCATCGGAACCGGGTGTTAGCTGTAACTGACAGCTAACTGCCTGCTCCATAACCTCCTGTCGAAACTGAGTTCCGATCGGAGGTTTTAACCCCTTGGATGCCGCGGTCAAACACGACCACGGCATCCAAGCGGTTCCGCCATCTTGCCACCCCCCGCGGCGAGATCGGGGGGTGCCGATATCTATAATCTGCAGCCCAGGGTCTGCCCAGTGACCCCAGGCTGCCTGGAGACCCCACTACCTGGTTGATCCTGCCGAGACCTCAGGAAGTCAGCGCTATGTTTCTCCATAGCGATGACTTCCTG
This sequence comes from Leptodactylus fallax, assembly GCA_947044405.1. Lineage (NCBI taxonomy): Eukaryota > Metazoa > Chordata > Amphibia > Anura > Leptodactylidae > Leptodactylus > Leptodactylus fallax. The sequence continues at coordinate 2,326,717 of CAMRHE010000244.1, forward strand.
TATAGACTGCAAGACACTTGTATGCTCGTGTCTTGCAGGCTATAGTACTGAGCCAGAGATCAAAGCATCTCTGGCTCAGGTGTCCTAATGGGACACATGAAAAAGTAAAAAAAGTGGAAAAAAAAAAATAAAGTATGTGAAAAAAATTAATAAAAGAATAAAGCCCCAAAAATTCCCTTTTCGTATATGAATTATAATGAATTATATAAAAAATAAACCTAAAAATTAATAAAAACAATACATATTTGGTATCGCTGCGTCCGTAACAACCTGTACAATAAAACTGAAACCATATTTAACGTACACGGTGAACGCCGGAAAAAAAAAACGGAAAAAAAACGCCGGAAGTAATGATTTTTCGCCATCTCACCTTACAAAATATGCCATAAAAAGTGATCAAAGAGTCATATGTGCCCCAAAACTGTACCAATAAAAAGCACAGATTGTCCCTCAAAAAAATAAGCCCTAAACCAACTCTGTGAACTGCTAAATAAAAATGCTATGCATCTCAGAAGATGGCGATGCAAAAAAAATAATTGATTTATGTCCCCAAATGGGTTTTTGTTCTGCAAAATTAGTATTGCATAAAAAAACAGTATAAATGAGGTATCGCCGTAATCATACTGACCCGCAGAATAAAGGTAACATATTACTTATGCTCTACGCTGCATGGCGAAAAATTAGGTAAAATTAAGGTCCCAGAATTGATGGTTTGTTTGTTTTTTAATCCACCAAGAAAGAGTTAATAAAATGTATTTAATAAGTTGTAGGTACCTAAAAATGATGTCATTACAAAATACATCTCATACCACAAACAACAAGCCCTCATATGGCTACATCACCAGAAAAATAAAGAAAATATAGCTCGTACAATGTGAAGACAAAAACCCCAAAAATCGGCAAATCATTAGAACACAACTGGCTGAGTCAGGAAGGGAATGTATAAGCTGTGTGAGCGTATATCAGGGGACACCCCAGATTTAGAGCTTACAAGGGATAATAAACCAGAAGTGACCCCCAGAGTGACTCCTCCAATAATAGGAGCTATTGGGGAAATAGTAGGGAATTTAGTGTACCAAATGTACTCTGCACAGCTTACATATTCACTTTTCCCCATCCACTGTGCAGTCACGTCTGGGATACTAATGCTCACTACACCCCCTGATAAATTCTTTGAGGGGTGCACTTTTCAAAATGGGGTCATTCCCTAGGGGATTCCACTTTACTGGTACTTTAGAGGCTCTGCAAACATGACATGGCACCCAGATACCCAAACATCTGAATCTGCTCTCCAAAAGCCACATAGCGCTCCTTCCCTTCTGTGCCCTACTGTGTCCCCCAACTGCAGTTTATACCCATATGTATGACACTGGTGTACCCACGGTAACGTACTTAATGTCATATGTGGGTATAAACTGCTGTTTGGGCACAGCCGGGCACAGAAGGGAAGGAGCGTTATTTGGTTTTTGGAGCACAGACTTGGACGGTTTGGTTTTTAGACGCCATGACACTTTTGCAGAGCTGAAAAGCCAGTAAAGTGGAATCCCCTGAAATGTCACCTCATTTTGGAAACTACACCCCTGAAGGAATTTATCCAGGGGTACAGTGAGCATTTTTAACCCCCAAGTGTTGCTATAATTTATTATCCATAAATGAATACACAGCTGATGATGAAAGGTGAAAATGACAATTTTTCCAGAAAGACATCATTTCAGTGCGTAATAAGTTGTGCCCGGCTTGTATCAGAGATGAACGCTCCAAAACCTGTTGTGCCCGGGATACCTGCTTAACAGTTTTTGGAGTGTGTGTCTGCTGACACAAGCTGAGCACAACATTTTGGGCACTGAAATGTATCTATGGAAAAATTTCATTTTTAACTTTTCATTATAAGCCGCACATTCATTTCTGGAAATTAAAAGAATGCAACACTTAAGGGTTAACAATGCTCGCTACCCCACTGGATAAATCCCTTGAAGGGTGTAGTTTCCAAAATGGGGTGAAATTGGGGTGTCTGCGGATTCCACTTTACTGGCAATTCATGGGCTCTTCAAAAGTGCCATGGTGTCCAAAAAGCAAACTGTGCTCCAAAAACCAAAATAGCGCTCCTTCCCTTTTGTGCCAAGCTGTGCCCAAACAGTAGTTTATACCCACATATGGCGTTGTAAAGTATGTTATCCTGGGTACACCAGAGTCATACATCTGGGCTTAAACTGCCATTTGGGCACACAGCAGGGCGCAGATGTGAAGGAGCGCTATGTGCTTTTGGAGCGCATATTTAGATGTTTTTTGGACGCCATGTCACATTTGCAGAGACCCTAAAATTGCCCCTACAAAATGAGGGTCACTTCTTGGGGAATTCCAATTTACTGGCACCTCCAGGTCTATGCAAAAATAACATTTCGACCAGAAAGTCCCTCTAAATCTATACTCCAAAAGCAAAAAAAAAAACACAGTGCTCCTTCCCTTCTGAGCCCTGCTGTGTGCCCAAGCAGCAGTTTATACCCACATATTTAATTTTTTTGTCCCCAGGATAGCCCACTTAATAGTTTTAGGAGTTCACGTCTCTGATGCCACAAATTGGCCGCAACGTATTAGGCACTGAAATTGGATATTTCTTTAAAAACTTTAATTTTCACTTTGTACATTAATTTTTGGGAAGCATTTTTAGGTTCAAAATGAAAATACCCCTTGATACATTCCTTGAGGGGTGTAGTTTCTAAAATGGGGTCACTTTTGAGGGGTTTCCATTGTATTGGTACTTTTGGGGCTCTGCAAATGCGACATAGCACCTGAAAACTATTTCAGCCACACCTGCCCTTCAAAAGCCAAATAGCGCTCTTTCCATTCTGAGCCCCACCACGTACCCATACAGCAAATTATAATTACATATGGGGCATTTCTTTGTTCAGAAGAAATTGTGTAAAAAACTGTAGGGTGTTTTTTCTTCTTTAACCACTTGCAAAAATTAAAAATATGTCGCTAAATGAACGGTTTATTGGAAAAAAGTAATTTTTTATTTTTACGTCCCAAAGTCAATAAAATCTGTGAAACAGCTGTGAGGTCAAAATGCTCACTATACCCCTAGATAAATTCTATGAGGGATGTAGTTTACAAAATGGTGTCACTTTTTGGGGGTTTGCATTTTATTGGTACTTTAGGGGCTCTGCAAATGCAACATGGCATCTGAAAACTATTCCAGCAAAATCTGCCCTCCAAAAGCTAAATAGCGCTCTTTCCATTTTGAGCCCTGCCATGTAACCATGCAGCAGATTACAACCACATATGGGGCATTTCTGTGTTCAGGAGAAATTGTGTAAAGAACTTTGGGGAGCTTTTTCTCCTTTGTCCTCTTGTGAAAATGAAAAACTTGGGGCTAAATTGGTGGTTTATTGCAAAAAAAGTAATTTTTAATTTTAATGTCCTAATGTTAATAAAATCTGTGAAACAGCTGTAGCGTCAAAATGCTCACTACACCCCTTGATATGTTCTGTGAGGGGTGTAGTTTCCAAAATGGGGTCACTTTTAAGGGGATTCCACTGTATTGGTACTTTGGGAGCTCTGCAAATGCGACATGGCACCTGAAAACTATTCCAGCAAAATATGCCCTCCAAAAGCAAAATAGCGCTCTTTCCATTCCGAGCCCCACCATGTACCCATACAGCAGATTATGACCACATATGGGGTATTGCCATGTTCAGGAGCAATTGTTTAACAAACTATGGGGTGCTTTTTCTCCTTTAACCCCTTGTGAAAATGAAAATTTTGGGGATAAAGTGACATTTTAGTAATTTTTCATTTATACATCCCAGTGTTAGTAAAATCTGTGAAACGGCTGTAAGGTCAAAATGCTCACTATACCCCTTGATGAATTCTGTGAGGGGTGTAGTTTCCAACATGGGGTTTGGAGGTTTCCTTTGTATTGGTACTCTAGGGGCTCTGCAAATGAGACATGGCACCTGAAAACTATTCCAGCAAAATCTGCTTTTCAGATGCCAAGTGTCGCTCCTTCCCTTCCGTGCGCTGCCATTCGCCCAAACATCAGGTCACACCCACATGTTGGGTATTTCCGTGCTCAGGAGAAATTGCATAACAAACTGTGAGATGCATTTTCTTCTTTAACCCTGTGTGAATGTGTTAATTTTAGGGCTAAATGAAGGAATTAGTGGAAAAAAATTAAATGTCTAAATTTCACCTCCATATTGTTTTAATTCCAGTGAAATGCTTAAAGGGTTAACAAACTTTCCAAATGCTATTTTGTATTATTTGAGGGGTGCAGTTTTGAAAATGGGGTGATTTATGGAGGTTTCTAATATATAGGCCTTTATAATCCTCTTCAGAACTGAAGTGGTCCCTAAAAAATTAGTTTGGGAAATTTTCTTGTAAATCTGCAAAATCGCTGTTACACTTGTAAGCCTTCTAACATCCAAAATAAATTACAGGACGATAAAAAGATGATGCCGATATATAGCAGAGATATGGTAGATAATATGTATTAATGTATTTGGGTGGTATGACTATTTGTCTGAAAAGCAGAGCATTCCACATTTTGAAAATTGCGATTTTTTTCCAAATTTACATCAAATTTCCTATTTTTTTATAAATAAATACAAAAATGTTCATTAGTGTTTACAACTAACATGAAGTACAATGTGTCACTAAAAAACAATCTCAAAATCACTTGTTTAAGTTAAGACGTTTCAAAGTTATTGCCATATAAAGTGACACATGTCAATTTTGAAAAACGAGGCCTGGTCCTTAACGCACTTTTGGGCTGGGTCCTTAAGGGGTTAAAGGCCGTTCTTTTGCATAATGGCAATTCCTTACCATCAATACCTGTTGCACATGCTGCTGATATGAAAGAGACATATGAAAGTATGAAACTTCTGTTAGATAAAATTCAGTATGAAAAATATAACTGGAATATCTGTGGAGATTTGAAGGTCATTGCTTTATTGTTTGGGTTGCAACTTGGATACACAAAATTCTGCTGTTTCTTATGTGAATGGGATAGCAGGGATAGGAAATCTCATATTAGGAAGGAATGGCCTAAACGTGAGTCTCTTGTTCCTGGACAAAAAAAATGTGTCAAATGTACCTTTAGTGAATCCTACAAAAGTATATCTACCTCCACTGCATATTAAGCTCGGATTGATGAAACAATTCGTAAAAGCAATTGATAAAACTTCTGCTGCATTTATGCATTTGAAATCAAAATTTCCAAAAGTTAGTGATGTGAAACTCAAAGAAGGCATTTTTATAGGACCACAAATAAGATCGGTCATGGACGACAAACAATTTCAGGAACTGTTAAATCTATTGCAAAAAGCAGCCTGGCTGTCCTTCAAAAATGTCTCCTCTTCTTTTCTTGGGAATCATAAAGAAGCAAACTACAGTGATATAGAGCGTGATCTTGTGAAATCATACCAAGCTATGGGATGCAACATGTCCTTAAAACTTCATTTCTTGGACTCCCACCTGGACTTCTTCCCATAAAATCTTGGTGCTATCAGTGACCAGCATGGGGAGCGTTTTCATCAACAGATTTCTACGATGGAACAAAGGTACCAAGGCAAGTGGAGCACCACCATGCTGGCTGACTATTGTTGGACTACACAGAGAGACATCCCGAACGTAAAATATTCCCGTAAATAATGAAAGAAATTTTAGATAAGCTGTGTTTTAAATAATCTTGATTATGTATTATGTTAATATTAATATTTCCATTAAAGTTTAAATGCCTGTCACAAAAAAACCCTGCCTGATGGAAAAAATCTGAAAACATATTTGAAATCAGCACAAAAATACATTGAAATCCGCATATTTTTGTTTCTGTAATCCAGTGACGTTCCGTTTCCCCATTTACGAAACGGAATGTCACAAATAATCCCCCCTCCACCCCATCATATTTACATGTCTTCCTCTCCATCTCTTCTGCGCAAGCATCTCCACCATGCGCACAGCCAGGAGAGTGAAATAAATGGAGGAGCCATTCCAGAAGGGAAGTCTAAAGAGTAAGACAGGTAAGTATGATGTGGTGGGCTGAGTTAGTTAGTTGGGAAGGGCTAGTAGTGGGCAGGATAGCTGGGGAGACAGGGAGGGGGGTGTAAGGGAGTGAGAGAGGAAGCTACACCCTGTAAACAAATGCAGAAGATGCCAGGAGTTCATAGAGAAACCCAGAAATAACTCAAAACACTGCTAAAGGTATTTGGGTGCACATTAACCCATTAATAGCACTAACAAACCTTTTTTAAAAAATGATTTTTTTTGCCCGGGAAACCCCTTTAACCACTTCCAAACCAGATGCTTTATCCTCCTTCCAGACCAGGCACATTTTCAGGTTTTTTGTATGTGCGGTTTTGAAGGCTGTAACATTTTTATCATATGCGTTATTCAACTTATTTCTGCGTCTTTTTTTGGTGCCACATAGGTCTTTATTTTTCTGTTTTTATTTTTGCATGTGTTTTAATTTTTTTTTTTTATATCAGGGAAAATGTAAACAAAAGAGGAGGGAAACCATCTGTTTTTCACTTTTTATTTATTTTTATTTAATAACACAAAATGCTACTAAAAAACTTTTTTAAATAGTTTTTACTCTCCATTATGGTAATTTTTATTTTGTCGGGGGTGGGGCTATAACCTTTAATAAGGGCGTGTTATTGGCATATTATTTTTTTAACTTTTCTTTAAAATTTTTTTTTTTACATTGTGTCCCCATAAGGTCATAATAGACCTTTGGAAACATCTGATTACTTATTTTTTTGGGGAAGCTGATTTTCCCTGTAACTGGGGCTGGTACATTTAGCCCCAGTTGCAGGAGGAATACAGCCTACTGCACATTACTACAGAGCTGATCTGGGTCCTGTAGGACCCAGCAGCTCTTATACAGACACTGAACCCAGTGGTTTAAGTGACCGCTGGGTCAGAGGGCAGCCGCAAGATGGCAGCGCCCATAGCGGTGTATACAGCGCACATTCAGCCCTGTATACACAGCGATCGGGATGGCAGAGAAGGTAATAAGCCTTCCTTCTCTCTGGGAGCTCCGGCTGAAGTTATAGCCGGCTCCCTGTTTCAGCAGCTGCACGATTTTGTGTAGCTGCTGAATTCTGCTTGGACATACCGGTACATCCTTGCAGAAATAGATAACGACCTTCAGGATGTATATAGTCTATGGGCGGTATGGAAGATTTCATTTACATTGGGAAAAAGAAAAATGACTTTTTTTCCAATAAACCATAAATTTAGCCTCAAATGTTTCAGTTCATTACACAATTTCTCCTGAACGCGGCAATAGCTCATATGTGATCATAAAATGTTGTATGTGTACATGGCAGGGCTTTTGGAGGGCAGATTTTATTGAAATAGTTTTTGGGTTCCATGTCGCATTTGCAGAGCCCTTAAAATACCAGTACAATGGGAACCCAAAAAAGTGACCTCATTTTGGAAAATACACCACTCACAGAATTTGTAAAGGGGTATAAGCAGGTGATAAGTAGTGGATGATGTATGGTAAATATGTAGGGGATGGTGCAAAATGAAAATTGAAATCCCTCAAGGGATTTATCAGGCAGGGTAGCAAGCATTTTTAACCCTTGAGTGCTGCATTCATTTATTATCCAGAAATGTATGTGCAGCTGAAGGTGAAAATGAAAATTGCAATTTTTCCAGAGATATGCCATTTCAGCGCGCGATATGTTGAACCCAGTTCTGCACATTGGGTTCAATAGAGCACAACAGGTACTCTGCAAAAGTGTCATCCAAATCTGTGCCCGACTGAGTGCCAAAATGCAGTTTATAGTTTATACGCACATATGACATTGGTAAGTACGTTATTCTGGGTACAACAGTGTCATACATGTCTGCATATACTGCAGTTTGGGCACACAGGAGGACATAGGTGTATAGGAGCGCTATGTGGCTTTTACAATGCAGATATAGATGGTTGGTATTTGGATGCCATGTCACATTTGCAGAGCCCCTGAGGTGCCAATAAAGTGGAATCCCCTAGGTAGTGACCCCATTTTGAAAACTGCACCCCTCAGAGAATTTATCAAGGTGCATAGTAAGCATTAGTTTCCCAGACATTAATGCACAGCGGTTGTTGAAAAGTGGACATGTAACCTGTGTGGTGTACATTGGGAACACCAAATTCCCTATTAGTTTTTGCAAGTAGCTCCTATGATTGGGGGGTCACTTTTGGTGTCTTTTCCCTCATAAGCTCTAAATCTGGGGTGTAACCTGTTATATGCTCTCACAGTTTATACATTCCTTTCTGACAGCAGCCAATATTGCCCTAAAGAAGGGGTTTTTGTTGTCAAATTGTACAAGCTATATTTTTTTTTATATTTTGCTGGTGATGTAGCCATATGAGGGCTTGTTTTTTTTAATATGAGATGCATTTTGTAATGATACTATTCTGAGATGCCTATAACGTATTGACTAAATTTTATTAACTCTATCTTGGTGGATTAAAAAAAGAATCTATTCTTACATTGCTTTTTACTTTTTACATTTTTTGACATTCAGAGTGCAGCATAAATAACATGTTAACTTTATTCTATAGGTTAATATTATTACATCAATACCAAATTTACATTATTTTTATTTGTTAATAATTTTACAGAGCAAACATCCATTTGGGGAAAAAAATTGTTTTTGCATCAACATCTTCTGAGAGGTGTAACCTTTTTATTTTTCTGTTGACCAAGGTGGTTGGGGGTTTATTTTGTGTAGGACGAGATGTGCATTTTACTGGTACAGGTACTGGTGTTTTGGAGTACATTTGACTTTTTGGTCACTTTTTATAAAATATTTTGTGAGATGGTGAAAAATTACTTTTGGTGTTTTTTTCCATTTTTTATTTTCACAACGTTCACTGTGCAGGTTTAATAATGTTTCAGTTTTGTTCTATGGGTTATTACACAGGCGGTGATACCAAATATGTAATGTTTTTATTAATTTAAAGTTTTTTCTACATACTGTAATTAATTTTACATAGGAAAGGGGCATTTTTGGGTCTTAATTCATTTATTATTTTTTTTTGCTGGAGCAAGGTGTTACATCCAACACCTGTTCCAGACACATTACATCAGATGTAATGGATGCTTCAAGGCGTTGGTGGCTATGGCATACTATTACATTCAAGGTCGCCAAGCTGTAAAGGGGTGCAGTTTTGAAAATGAAGTCAATTCTTTGTACCCTCCACTGCACTGGCACCTTAGGGGCAAATACAACTGATTCCACCCTCCAAAAGTCTAATGGCCTTCCCCGCCTTCTGTGCCCTGCTTTGTGCCAAAACAGCAGTTTTCATCCACATGTGGGGTATTTCCATGAATTGCATAACAAATTGTGGGGTTTACTCTCTCCTTTAATATCTTCTCAAAATTAAAAAATTGTGGCTAAAGCAACATTTTATTTAAAAAAAAAAAAGTACGTTTTCAGTGCCCAATGTTAATAAAATCTATGAAATACCCATGGGATCAAAATGTAGTGTAGTTTTCAAAACAGGGTAACCTTTTGTGGTTTTCAATTGAATTGGTACCTCAGGGGATCTGCAAATGAGGTATGGTACCCCAAAACTATTCCAGCAAAATTTGCCCTCTAAAAATAAAAAAGCGCTCTTTCTGTTCCAAGTTTTGCCATGTTCACATACAGTAGTATTACAAGTAGTAGTATTGCCATGCTCAGGAGAAATTGTGTAGCAAACTATGGGTGCCTTTTCTCCTTTAACCTTGTGTGAAAATTAAACATTTGAAAGTAAAGCAAGATTTTATTGGAAAAAAGTAATTTTTCATTTTCACATCCCAATGGTAGTAAATTCTGTGAAATAGCTGTGGGGCTATGTGCCCATACAAAAATTTACATCCACATGTGGGATATTTTTATAGTCAGAACTTGCATAACAAATTGTGGATGCATTTTCTCATGTGACCCCTTGTAAATATGTATATTCTAGGGCTAAATAAATGTATTAGTGAAAGAAATTGAAATGCATAAATTTCACCACCATTTTGTTTTAATTCCTGTGTTATGGTTAAAGGGTTACAAAGTTCCTATATGCTGTTTTGTCTTATTTAAGGGGTGCAGTTTTGAAAATGGGTTTTCAAAGCCCCTTCAAAACTGAATTAGTCCCTTAAAATTTTCTTGAACTTATGGAAAATTGCTGTTTGACTTGTAAGCTTTATAATGTTAGAAAAAAATTATACAGATGTTTAAAGTTTGATGACAACATAAAGCAGAGATGTGGTATATTTATGAACTTATTTGAGTGGTGAAAAGCAGATCATTTCAAACTTTATAAATTCCTTATTCTTTCAAATTTTCAATAAATGTCATAATTTTTATAATTAAGTACGAGATATCAACCAAAGTTTACCACTAGCATGATGTACAATGCGTCAAGAAAAAATAATCTCAAAATAACTTTGTCTGGAAATCTAAAACTGGCTGCAGCGGAAAAAGATTAAACTGTAAATACAGATACATCGAATCTGTGCTAAAGTTCACAGCCACAGGGAGCATTCACCTGAGCCGTGAAACTTGGTCCATGTGTTGGCCACATTTACCGGTTTACACCTTTTCCCGGGAGAGGGACACACGTGGACAAAATTGTTGGTACCCCTCGTTTAATGAAAGAAAAACCCAAAATTGTCACAGAAATAACTTGAATCTGACAAAAGTAATAATATATAAACTACATGTTGACAAGCCACAAAGCTTCTGGGAGAATGTTCTATGGACAGATGAGACAAAAATCTAAATTTTTGGCAAGGTACATTAGCTCTATGTTCACAGACGGAAAAATGAAGCATATCTTGAAAAGAACACAGTCCCTACTGTGAAACATGGAGGAGGCTCTGTTATGTTCTGGGGCTGCTTTGCTGCATCTGGCACAGGGTGTCTTGAATCTGTGCAGGGTACAATGAAATCTCAAGACTATCAAGGGATTCTAGAGAGAAATGTGCTGCCCAATGTCAGAAAGCTTGGTCTCAGTCGCAGGTCATGGGTCTTGCAACAGGATAATGACCCAAAACACACAGCTAAAAACACCCAAGAATGGCTAAGAGGAAAACATTGGACTATTCTGAAGTGGCCTTCTATGAGCCCTGACCTAAATCCTATTGAGCATCTTTGGAAGGAGCTGAAACATGCCGTCTGGAAAGGGTACCTTTCAAACCCGAGACAACTGGAGCAGTTTGCTCATGAGGAGTGTGCCTAAATACCTGTTGAGAGGTGCAGAAGTCTCATTGACAGTTACAGGAATCGTTTGATTGCAGTGATTGCCTCAAAAGGTTGTGCAACAAAATATTAAGTTAAGGGTATCATCATTTCTGTCCATGCCTGTTTCATGAGTTTTCTTTTTTTAAAAATTCTGTTGAGGCATGGTTGAAAAGCAATGTCTGACTTTCATTTGTTCATTTTCATAGAGTTTTTATATATTATTACTTTTGTCAGATTCAAGTTATTTCTGTGACCATTGTGGGTTTTTCTTTCATTAAACGAGGGGTACCAACAATTTTGTCCACGTGTGTAGCATTATACCTTGTTTCTCCAAATATAAGCCCTATTCCAAAAATAAGCCCTAGTTACAGTCAGCACCTCCAGTGCTAGGTTATGTCACATGACCTCACTGATGTCACGGAGAATAGACATAGTGTACCATGTACAGAATGACTTTCCATAATGTCCCCCCAATGAAACACAAAAAGGCCTTCTTAGATTATTTAAAATTCCACCTGGACATAATTTGTCTCCAAGAATCCCAATTTATGCTTCACTCATACCCTAAAGCAAAGGCAAAGCTAGTGGGGAGGGTGGGGTTATAAAGGCCCCAAGGTGGGCCCCCGGAGTCAGTGGACCTGGGGGCCACAACACAAGTTACACATTAACTGCATTGATCTCTGCATGACCATGTAGTTGAAGTGTATAGTAGAGGAGTAAGTGAGCTTCCTTCTCTACTAGTAAGTAGCTCGTAAGCTACAAGCCACTAAAGGCCTGTGGCATAGGAGCTGCCCTAAGACATCTGCATCCTGGCGCAGACATCTGCGCTATGATGTCATTGTCCTGCACCAGGACACAGACATCCTGGAGCTCTCCAGTGAGCAGTAGCTGTGGCAGATGCTTCTCCTCGGGAGATTGGAGGTAGGTGAGTATCATGTTTAGTTATTTATTTTTTACACACTTTGGGCATTTATATAGAGGGTGGGTTAATACATATAAGAGGGGGATGGGGGCTTTATATTTAAGAAAGGACTTTTGGCAATATAAAGGGTATTAGAGGGCTTTAATAAAAGGGGGTATAATTTAAAAAGAAGGTCAGTGGGGGCAGTATGAATATAAGGGTGCATTGGGGCAGTATTAAAGGGGTTTTCCCAGGAAATAATAAAGTTAACTGGTAAACTTTAACATTCCCCAGATAATCCCCTTAAAGAGGTCCAGGAATTGGACAAATCGCAGAGGAGGCCAGGATGGTAATACGTAAAAAAAAAAAAAAAAAATTATACTCACTTGTCCTTACCGCTCTGATATCCACGGCCTGTGTCAAGCGCAAGCCATGCCTTCACCACCGTAAGTCCTGCATGTGACCTCAGCAGTGGCTGGAAAGTACATAGCGACATCACTCACGTGTCACCTTTCCTGCCACTATTGATTGGCCTCAGTGGTCACGTGCAGCACAGGACTTACAGCGGGAAAGGCACGGCAAGCACTCAAATGGACAGCAGTGGCAGACAACAAATCATAGGTGACAGCCTCCTCTATGGTTTGTCCAATTCCCGGACAACCCCTTTAATACAAGTAGGCTATTAATAGGCATTTTTTAATACAAGGGGGGCATTATTTATGGGAGTTATTTAGGGCAGTAATATTTATGTATTTATCAGTGGCATAAGTTATACAAGGAGAAGTAAAAGGCATTATTACACAGGGCATTATTAGTTACAGTGCTGGCCAAAAGTATTGGCACCCCTGCAATTCTGTCAGATAATACTCAATTTCTTCCAGAAAATGATTGCAATCACAAATGCTTTGGTAATAATATCTTCATTTAATTTGTCTTCAATGGAAAACCACAAAAAGAATTGTCAAAAAGCCAAATTCTATATAATTCTACACCAAACATAAAAAAGGGGGTGGACAAAAGTGTTGGCACCCTTTGAAAAATCATGTGATGCTTCTCTAATTTGTGTAATTAACTGCACCTGTTAACAGCATAACAGGTGGTGGCAATAACTAAATCACACTTGCAGCCAGTTGAAATGGATTAAAGTTGACTCAACCTCTGTCCTGTGTCCTTGTGTGTACCACATTGAGCATGGAGAAAAGAAAGAAAACCAAAGAACTGTCTGAGGACTTGAGAAGCAAAATTGTGAGGAAGCATGAGCAATCTCAAGGCTACAAGTCCATCTCCAAAGACCTGAATGTTCCTGTGTCTACCGTGTGCAGTGTCATCAAGAAGTTTAAAGCCCATGGCACTGTGGCTAACCTCCCTAGATGTGGACGGAAAAGAAAAATTGACGAGAGATTTCAACGAAAGATTGTGCGGATGGTGGCTAAAGAACCTTGACTAACATCCAAACAAGTTCTAGCTGCCCTGCAGTCCGAGGGTACAACAGTGTCAACCCGTACTATCCGTCAGCGTCTGAATGAAAAGGGACTCTATGGTAGGATACCCAGGAAGACCCCACTTCTGACCCAGAGACATAAAAAAGCCAGGCTGGAGTTTGCCAAAACTTACCTGAGAAAGCCAAAAACTTTTTGGAAGAATGTTCTCTGGTCAGATGAGACAAAAGTAGAGCTTTTTGGGAAAAGGCATCAACATAGAGTTTACAGGGAAAAAAAAGAGGCCTTCAAAGAAAAGAACACGGTCCCTACAGTCAAACATGGCGGAGGTTCCCTGATGTTTTGGGGTTGCTTTGCTGCCTCTGGCACTGGACTGCTTGACCGTGTGCATGGCATTATGAAGTCTGAAGACTACCAACAAATTTTGCAGCATAATGTAGGGCCCAGTGTGAGAAAGCTGGGTCTCCCTCAGAGGTCATGGGTCTTCCAGCAGGACAATGACCCAAAACACACTTCAAAAAGCACTAGAAAATGGTTTGAGAGAAAGCACTGGAGACTTCTAAAGTGGCCAGCAATGAGTCCAGACCTGAATCCCATAGAACAACTGTGGAGAGATCTCAAAATGGCAGTTTGGAGAAGGCACCCTTCAAATCTCAGGGACCTGGAGAAATTTGCCAAAGAAGAATGGTCTAAAATTCCAGCAGAGCATTGTAAGAAACTCATTGATGGTTACCGGAAGCGGTTGTTCGCAGTTATTTTGTCTAAAGGTTGTGCTACCAAGTATTAGGCTGAGGGTGCCAATACTTTTGTCCGGCCCATTTTTGGAGTTTTGTGTAAAATGATCAATGATTTGACTTTTTTTTCATTCTCTTTTGTGTTTTTTCATTGCAAGCAAAATAAATGAAGATATTATTACCAAAGCATTTGTGATTGCAATCTTTTTCTGGAAGAAACTGAGTATTATCTGACAGAATTGCAGGGGTGCCAATACTTTTGGCCAGCACTGTAGAGGCATTATTCATTGAGGGGCACTATTAGTTAAAGGGTGCACATAGGAGCATTATTAAAGGGAGTCTGTCAGGGCAATTTGGGACACTAAATCACCCACATGTCCATATGGACCTGGGGTTTAGTGTCCCAAATCACCCTGTTATAACGCAATCCATGGCTACATTAAAAATAAAAAAGCTTTATACTCGCCCGGCTGCTGTACTCCCCATGCCTGCGCAGTTCTTCAATGAAGCCAGAGGAATACACCTCAGCTTCAGTGCACATGCCCAGCAATTACATAGTGAAGCCGGGGTGTCCATCTTTGCCTTCACTGAAGAACAACGCAGGTGCCGGGAGGAGTGCCAAAGAGGAATCTCATGAATAAGCCGGACCGTTCTCACCAAACAGCATCGATCGGACCCTTCTCTAGGTAAGTATAAATGTTTTCTATTTTTAATGCACTTGCGGATTGCATTACAACAGGGCGATCTTGGACACTAAACCCCAGGTCTATAAGGACCTGTGGGTGGTTTAGTGTCCCAGATTCCCTTTAAATTAAAAAGGCACACAGGGGGTATTATTTATTTCCAGGGGATTTTTATATTACATATTTTATAATTGGGGGTAGCAGCAGGAAGGAGATTTTATGTAGGTGAGAACAATGTGGGTCGGTGCCTTGAAAAGTGAGGAGCCAAAGATATCTACACACACACACACACATATCCTGTCTTCTGGGAGTGTGTATGTATATACGGGTGGGTGCGTATATGATTCATACTGTATATATGTAACACCCCCTGCTTTGGAGTCCACTGGGGGGTGTTTAGTATTACAGAAATGGCTATAACTCTGACCTCTTCACCAGCTTGATCACGCAGTGCCTCTACCCAAATCTTCACCAGGCTTGTGAACATGGTGTTGTTTAGACTTCTCCACCAGGGGTCGATTCAGGAGAACCCCTATAGCCTACCTGTAGTTTCACTTTTATGAATGACCATAGTAAGTCAAAACAAACCACACCCAGAAGATTTAACCTTTTCTTAAGATGAGTATTAATAAATGGAACCAAGGATGCAATGCATATAATACTGCAATGAACAATCTACAAAAGTATTCAGCATTTATGGCATACACAGTATTAATTTCCTGACAATATTACCATGCTAGACAACAAGGCCCTATGATGAATCACTTTCAGCTTGGCATACAGTAAGCAGACAGTAAATGGCCTTGTTACAGGTTTAGCACTTGTTTAGACTCTATTAGGGCAATGTTAAACTATAGGAGACTAGGTATGCAAACAATTTGTTAAATTCAGAGTTTAGATGCTTCAACTTACACACAGGCACCCATTCACACTATGGCCTTTTCTATCTCTCAGAATGGCAGTACAAAATAAACAAATTAACACTTTTCACAAGCACCTATCACTGGCCAGGAGGGATTTTTAGAAAACCCAAAGGAGTTCAGGAGAGAGGTAAAAAATGTCCTCTTAGGAGCAGGTCTTCGGTCATGACAGGATTAACCAGTTGCAATGTCCTCCTTAACCCTTTCCCGACATAACTTGTAATAGTACGGCAGATGTCGGATGCTGAAATATTATACAGCAGACACCCAGCGCTAATGCCTGCAATGATCACCGGCATTAACCCCTCTGGCGCCTCAGTCAAAGCTGACCGAGGCGCCACTTTACCGGCGGCGCGCGGGCGCCACCACTTTGCTCGGGGGCCGGTGTCCCGTTGCTATGACAGCCGGGAGCCTTGTGAAGGCTCCCAGTCCTGTCTTTCATTAACTTCTATTGCAGGCTACTCTATGTAGCCTGCAATAGAAGCACCGTTTTTTTTGCAATGCATTAGCATTGTGATGCATTGCATTAGTGATCAGACCCCCTGGGGTTCAAGACCCCTAGGGGGTCTAATAAATGCAAAAAAAAGCTAAAAAATATTAAAAGTTCAAATCACCCCCCTTTCCATAGGACACATATAAAAGTACTTAAATACTGTGAAACACATACACATTAGGTATCCCTGTGTCCGAAAATGCCCAGTCTACAAATCTATAAAAATATTTTTCCTGTACGGTAAACGCCGTAGCGGGAAAAAAAAATCAAAGTGCCAAACCGCCGTTTTTTCATTGTTTTGCTACTGATAAAAATTTGAATAAAAAGTGATCAAAGCAATAGCAATTCCCCAAAATGGTATAACTAAAAAGTACACCTATTCCCGCAAAAAAAGACATCCTTTGCATTCCCGTACACGGAAATATAAAAAAGTTACAGGTGTCAGAATATGGCGACTTTAAAAAAATATATATATTTTTGCACAGTTTTGGATTTTTGTTAAGGGGTTAAAATGTAAATAAAACCCCAAAATACCAAATATAAATTTGGTATCCCCGGAATTGTACCGAAACATAGAATACAGGTGACATGTCATTTTGGCTGTAGAGCGAGCGACATAAAAAGGAAGCCCATAAGAAAGTGGCACAAATGCACTTTTTCTTCAAATCCACCCCATTCTGAATTTTTTTCCAGCTTCCCAGTACATTGTACAGAATAATAAATGGTAGCATCATGAAAAAAAATTTGTCCCACAAACATTAAGACTTCATATGGCTCTGAGAACGAAAAAATAAAAAAGTTATTGGGTTTGGAAAGGGGGGAGTCAAAAACGAAAAACGTCTCCGGCAGAATAATTCAGTTGTCCAGCAAGTAACTTATCCTCTTAGTGCTTAGCTCACTGTTATATTAGCTCTGGTCAGAGCAGGTTAGTCTTTTCACCTCTGAGGGGAGATCTCTGTGGCTTAATAGCAAGTGTCTCAAAAACAAAATGGAGGAGGCTCCATCTCTGGGTAAAATGGTGACTGTGCTTTCTCACTGTACCTCAGGTGAAACTGTTGGAGCCTGACTTGCTCTTGTTCCTCTCTCTCATTTTCTGCTTCAGGTGAAATGGAGGGGTCTCTTTATTCCTCTCTTTCTCCCTCAGATATAATGAAACAGTGTCTCAGAAACAGTCTCTCAATCTTCTCCAAGATCAGACCGAAGATTCCCACTCCTCCTCAAAGCTCTGCCATTGCAGTCTTCTCTTTCTTCTGCCAGGCTCCTCCTACTTCCTCCCTAGGCTTCATAGGCCTGATGGGACATTTTGCAAATAAAGTTCTTTTTCTTTATAGACTGTTTATGGTAGGATTTCACTCATATATGAATTTTTGTAACAGTTTCTATACCCAAGATTGCAATTTGCAACCCCCCTGGTAAGCCTGCTATAGTCTGGCAGGTTAACAGTGGAGGTTACATAGTGCTAATCATCCTGATAACTATAAAGACACCTCCAGAGCCATCAGCAAAGGGGGACATGACTTTGGGATGGGGGAACCAATAACTCCTGCAGTTTCATCTTTGTGCAGTAGTTGTGTAGATTTATACAGGCTGGTTAAGATTTAAGAGTATATGTGTGTATATTCAGCTTTAGGAGTATATAGTGCCTAGTGTGTTACTGTAGGAAGGGAGGAGTTTAGGAATAGATGTAACTTCCTGTCTCATTCATCTCTTTCTCTCACCACAAGGACTGGAGGAAACATTTCCCTCCCGCCCGCCCTCTTTTAATCACTATTTTACAATTTTTTTTTCACGTTTATTTCGATAATGTATGTATTATTGTATCATTTCTTTGTTTAATACTGTAATTGTGTTTCTGGCCATGTATACAATTCTAAGATGATATTTATGAGTTAATGTTGGCGTTATCCTTCTAAGACCAAGGGAAGGGCGGTCCTCCAGCCATGGTTCCCTAGAGGTTTCCTCCACAGGGGTTTTTTCCTCTCCTGAGTGCTGTAGAATGACTCTTCGTGAGTAAGGGGTTTGCCATGTTTAGTCCATATTTCATAGTATTTGCCTGAACATTTAGTTTTTAAGTTACTTGTTCATGGCATTGGCAATAAATGTGAAAATAAATTGAAATAATATTAAGCAAAAAAAAAAAAAAATTATAAAGGGAATTAGTTGTATGTAATAAAGTGTTACATGTCACATGGTCCATAAGTAAACTGTCACAGCTTTACTTTTGCGTTTGAGGAGTCAGGTAGAAGTTGCAGGCAAGTTATTGTGGATTTATTTTAACTAATAAAGGAGGTTAAACCTCATGGTGGTGAACAGGCTGAGCTTTGGAAATGGCCAGCCTGAAGGATGTCGTAATAGTAACGTCATCCAGGGGCAGGCACAGTGGTTAAAGGGGGTATTCCCATGAACATAATCACATCTATATTTGTAGATAATTGAAAGTTAAACATTTTTGCAAATATAAGTAGTTAATAATTCTGCAGAGTTTTAAAGATTTTCTCTAACAATCTTAGTGGTGACAGTTTGTTGTCTTGATCGGTTGCCAATGGATACGACCACGAATGCAGAAACTTTCTATGGTCTGGGACTTGTCAGGAACCCAGCAATGATTTTCTTATTGTAGCTGGGTTATCAGAGAGGGACACTACATGTATCAGAAGATATCCCGGCCACAGTAAGGACATCATGGCTGATTTTCTGACCTTAGAAAGGTCCTGCATTCATGGTCCTGCATCCACTGGCAACCGATCAAGACAACAACTTGTGACCACAAAATATTTAGATATAATCTTTAAAATTCAATAAAATGTTTAATTACTTATATTTGCAAAAATGTTTAACTTTTAATTATCTACAAATTTAAAAATGGTTATGTACATGGGAATACCCCTTTAAGCACAGGGTTGTTGGTGCCCTTAAAGTGTACTGGCTCTGCTAGAATTGCAAGCCAGAGCATGCTGCCCCTTTATTGCTGTCTGGCCGGGTGCTGCATGTGAGACAGCTGGGGATCTCACAGTATTCATGAATGCCAGTGGTCTAGCACAGGGGTAGGTAACCTTTTTTGTTCGGCGTGCCGATTTTAATTAAAAAATCAAAGATGAGGTACTCGGAGTGCCGGTCAATAATTGTAAGTCTGACGACCCCTAAACTAAAGTCATATAACACAAACCATATCACAGAAGTGCTGCCACCAGATGCTTTAGCACACATGCGTTTACTGCTATTTCCTGGGACGCTCCTGTACTTTCTGATTAGAAGCAATGAAAGTCCATGTGCATCCCGCAATTAGTGGTAAATGTAAGTGTCCAGGAGCACCGTATGGCAGCACCCTCAGGGTGGTAACACATTAAGTATCTGGATGCAGATATAGTCTTAGGCCACTGGAACTTTCACTTCAATGTAAAACTGCGTTCACATGGTGCATTTTTGCACACAAAAAAAGTCTGTTTTCTGTGCAAAAACACATCCTTAATGCAGAAAACACACCGTTATACAGAATAATGTCCCATAGTGGCCCTTGCACACGGTATTATGTCCCATAACGGCCCCTGCACAAGGTATTATATCCCATAACAGCCTCTGCACACCGTATTATGTCACATAGTGGCCCCTACACATAGTATTATGTTATATAGTGGCCCCAGCACACGGTATTATGTCATATAGTGGCCCCAGCACACCATATTATGTCACATAGTGGCCCCTGCACACCGTATTATTCCACATAGTGGCCCCTGCACACAGTATTATGTCACATAGTGACCCCAGCACATGATATTATATCATATAGAGGACCCAGCACACGGTATTAGGTCCCATAGCGGTCCCTGCACACGGTATTAGGTCCCATAGCGGTCCCTGCACGCGGTATTAGGTCCCATAGCGGTCCCTGCACGCGGTATTAGGTCCCATAGCGGTCCCTGCACGCGGTATTAGGTCCCATAGCGGTCCCTGCACGCGGTATTAGGTCCCATAGCGGTCCCTGCACGCGGTATTAGGTCCCATAGCGGTCCCTGCACGCGGTATTAGGTTCCATAGTAGTACCCCCCTGCACACGGTATTAGATCCCATAGTGGCCCCTGCACACGGTATTAGGTCCCATAGCGGTCCCTGCACACGGTAGTAGGTCCCATAGCGGCCCCTGCACACGGTATTAGGTCCCATAGCGGCCCCTGCACACGGTATTAGGTCCCATAGCGGCCCCTGCACACGGTATTAGGTCCCATAGCGGTCCCTGCACACGGTATTAGGTCCCATAGCGGTCCCTGCACACGGTATTAGGTTCCATAGCGGTCCCTACACACGGTATTAGGTCCCATAGCGGTCCCTGCACGCGGTATTAGGTCCCATAGCGGTCCCTGCACGCGGTATTAGGTCCCATAGCGGTCCCTGCACACGGTATTAGGTCCCATAGCGGTCCCTGCATACGGTATTAGGTCCCATAGCGGTCCCTGCATACGGTATTAGGTCCTATAGAGGTCCCTGCATATGGTATTAGGTTCTATAGCTCTCTTCAGACCCCCGAGTACAGGACCAAGAGAGGTGACAAACATAAAAAAAAATGCACTCACCATTTTCTGCACTCCGCTGCCACTGTGTTATCTTCGGGAGCTTCTGTCTGTAGTTAGCGACCGATGATTGGGTCTCTGGGTTCACATCTCGTCATTATGCGTAATGACGTCAGATGCAGACATGACCCCTGAGGCCCTGTCAGCTGTCAGAAGCGCCTGTAGATCGCATAGCCACCACGTAGCGCAAAGAGCAAGGTGAGTATCATTATTTTTTATGTTTCATCACTTCTACTGAGTCTCCGCTTATTATACTCGGGGGTCTGAAGAGACCCCACAGTATAATAATAGCAGTTTCGTTTTGGCCATGTTTGGTCCGATCGAAGCTGCTGGGTGAGGACTCTGCTGCCATGCCAGGAATATATGCCTCGCATGCCACTCTTGGCACGTGTGTCGGGGGTTGTCAATCTCTGGTCTAGCACTTCACCTGACTCCTTTGATTATTTTAGTTCTGTGATTTAAATAAAGCTGTGGCCTTTTTGACACCCAAAATAAAGTGTTTTGTGCGTTTATTCCAAAGTCAATGTTTATTGTAGTTTGGGTGGTTTTAGGAAGGAGTGAGGGTCCATCCCATATCCAAAAGTCATGCAAAACTGCAGTAAATACTCACAGCATAGCAAAACAAATTTTGTATGAAATTCTAATTCAAGTTTTGGATACCACAGGAAATCTGTATTAGTGAATACTACACATAAATACACATATACACACATACACACAAGACAGAACATGTACATATCTCCCAACTTTCAAATGATAGAAAGAGGGACAGAATGTGCGGTGCACATAGCACGCCTCAGCAAATTTAAATCCACCTACTTCTACGTTGACTCCGCCCATTCCCCTCCATTTCTCTTTGTGCCCTAATACAGTATACTGCTCCTACAGTCACCCTAACATTATATGACGTGACATTATAATGTTCCCCTCCAATTGCCCCCACAGTATAAATTTCCTCTCCTGGTGCCCCAGTTTAAACTGGGGAAAACTAGAGGGGGACATTAAACTGGGACAGCTGGAGGGTGACATTAAACATTAATGTCCTTCCACCTACCATCATCATGGTTTAAAGTTCTCCTCCAGTGTAATGTCCCCTTCTAGTTGCCCCCAGTTTAATGTCCTCTTCCATCTGTCCCCCCAGTTTAATACCTCTCTCCATCTGCCCCCAAAGTTTAATATCCCCCTCCATCTGCTCCCCCAGTTTAATGTCCCCCCTCAATCTGCCCGCAGTTTAATGCACCACTCCATCTTTCCCCAGTTAAATGTCCCACCGCCATCTGCTCCCAAAATACAACATAATAAAACTAATACTCCTCACTTCCCTGCTGCTCTGTCAGCAGTCTCTGCTCCCTGAGTGTTCAATTATTTGTTTGGGGTGCTGAGGGGGGTGGCATTTAGGGGTCGATTTGTACATTCTCTGCAAGCATTATATTACAACCCACTTGCCTATCTGAAGCTCCCTACATCCTCCCCCCATCCATTCCCTATTCTTAGGAATACTAGACTGGGGTGTCCAATCTCACCAAGACTTTTTGTTATGGAACCATTAGCTTCTCACATCTGTACCAACCCACACATTTTGGGGGTTACCATTAGGTCTTATACCTATAAAGCTAGCCTTTTTGTTGATGACTTGATTTTGATCCTTAAGAGACCCTTAACATCTCTCCTAAACTTATTCAGTTTTCTGGACACTTTTTTAGAAATGTTGGGTCTCTGCCCCCGGAGTGTTCAGGGAGCTGCAGGCGAGATGTGAGCGGACGGCTTCTGTTTCACCACTGTATTCAACTCACCTGTGTCCTCCGAATGCAGTTGAGTTGAGGCCGAGTCATACCTCCTGCCGACCGGGACAGTGGAATAGGACCAAGAATCCGGGACAGTTGGGAGGTATACATGTATATACACAAGACAGAACATGTACACAAACATAACACAGAACACGTATACACACACACACACAACATGTACAAACACACATAAGACACAGGACATACCTGGAGCCGAGTCAGAGATTGATTACAATGGTCTGCCACAGCCCAATGTAATCGATCATCTCCTGCAGTACAAGACTCCAGGAGGAGGAAGAGGGAGCTGTCAGCCTACGCCGACAGTTATAAAGATCAGAGGTAAGTAAAGTGGGGGAGACAAAGTGAGGCTGTCAGCACCTGGCAGCCCAGTGGGCCCTCTCAGGAGCTTGGAGTTCCAGAACTTGCCCGGGTTTGCCAGCCCTGCCCCTGATAGTGTCCATAGATTGACTAACTTAATTCATTTGGTAAATAGCTCCTCCACCCCCTTTCTCTTTTAGCCTTAGATATAGAAAAGCCTTTAAATGCTTTATGGGATTATTTATTTGGGTTGCTGAGGGGCATGGCATTTAGGGGTCGATTTATACATTCTCTGCAAGCATTATATTACAACCCACTTGCCTATCTGAAGCTCCCTACATCCTCCAACCCATCCATTCCCTATTCTTAGGAATACCAGACTGGGGTGTCCAATCTCACCAAGACTTTTTGTTATGGAACCATTAGCTTCTCACATCTGTACCAACCCACACATTTTGGGGGTTACCATTAGGTCTTATCCCTATAAGGCTAGCCTTTTTGCTGATGACTTGATTTTGATCCTTACGAGAACCTTAACATCTCTCCTAAACTTATTCCGTTTTCTGGACACTTTCAGGAATGTCGGGTCTTAAATACTCCTTCCCATACTTAATTTCCAATTCCAGACTCACTCTTTATCGTACCTCTTTAGATATACTGTATCAGGTAAACTACCCCAAATTTATAGGTCCATTAGAGAATATCTCCATAGATGGAATCTTCCCTCTCTCTCTCTGGTGGGTAGAGTACATAAAATAAAGATGGTGGTACTTTCCAGATTATTATATATTTTTCACACCTTCCCAATCCCCATTAAAATAAAAGATCTACAAATACTACAACAATATGTCGTTAGGTTCATCTGGAATAACAAGAGAACATATATCCCCTGTAATTTAATGTATGTCCAGAAATCCCTGTGTGGGCTCTCTGTACCTCACTTCATTAAGCATTAAGATGGCCCGTATTGCCCAACTGACTTTGGTGAATGCAGCAGGAGATGCCGCATTGTGGACTTGTATTGAATCGTCCCTAATAGCTCCATATTCCCTTGTCGCTCTTATGCGGATGAGAGGTCTAGTCAATAAAATATATCCCCTCTTCAGCTATAAAAACTTTATATTCCTTAGCACTGTGGCAAGCAGTCAGATTCAAATTTGCATTGCAATCTCCGATATCACCTATCACACCCATTTTAGCTAATCCTCTGTTCCACCCTGGACTCTGTCAGCAGAGTTTTACATGGTGGAGTAGTAAAAAACGTACTAAATTACATGACTTCCAGATCTGCATCATAAGAAGTGTACTAGATTTGAAAGCATTAAATTGTGACTCTCAGGTAACCTGATGCTTGACATGTTGGTCCACTGTCTATTGTCTACTTACTACAGTACTGTAGTTGCAATCCAAATCTTACATTATTATATAACTATACATATTGATTTATGCTGAAATACCATTCCATACTGTCCATGAAACAATTGACGTGATTTTGCTATTATTTTTTTGTTTTCAATAAACTTTTATCTGTTTGATGCAAGGTAAGAAGGTATTATGAGGCATCAGCCACAACATGGCAGCAGCTACAAAACGGCAGCACCGGGCTGGCAAAAAAATAGATGGAAGTAGTAATTATCTGACATGGAATCACAACTAGGACGTAAACCAGAACTACAATATTGTATAATATAGTGTAATCAATCTGCCACTATTTTAACCCAAGAAATAAAACTGCTATTAAAGCACTTAACCAATGGATGTTCTCAGTCACTGTGTCTAAAAAAAAAAAAAAAAAAAAAATAAAAGTGACCAAACAGAGATGGTTGCTGTCCATAACAGCAGACCATCTCAACGCGAAGCTGGGAGGAGTTATAGCCCCCTCCCGCATTTACAATTGCCAGTCATGGCTAAAACAGACCAAAAACAGTGGACAGTAATGATTGGGTGCGGTCACGGTTTAAGGTAACGGTTACCACTCTATTTATGCTATTTTTTTAATAAGTGTAAGCAATGGTCCATACTGTGCATGTGCCCCAAACAGAAAATTTTACCTGATGCTTATTTGCATTGGTGGTTCAGTGGTGATCGTTGGTGGTACAAGTGGTGTTGCACCAAGCCCGCTTGCCTCTGCCTGCTCTCTGTCTGTGTCTCTCCCTGTTTGTGAGCACTCTCTGCAATTCTTTTGCCTGATCAGTATCTGTGCTCAATTTTTTGTGCACAAAGTTTGGTACGAACAAGAGCTTAAATTTACCTAAACATAGTGTATAGCACTGTAAGAGTTCTTAGGACCCTATAATTATAAAGACTAGGAGAGTCACCCACCAGTATCCAGACTCATTAAAACATAATTTTATTATAATATAAATATTATAATACATGAGAAAGACTACAACATAAATAAAGGACTAATAAACTAGCAGCAATTGGAAATTATGATCATGCTTATAACTTGAAAAAGGGGAGTTCTACCTAGCATCAACCATTTAAAGTATCAAACTCCTAATGCCACCTTGATAACACAGCGGCCATTTCAAACCGTAACATCCCACTAAAACACTATTTGGGCTATTAAAGGTAACCTTTTAGGACTAACAGAAACTCTACCTAGCAACCATACCAACACTTAGCATATCGGCTGGTTTAAGCTATAATGTCCTATTAACACCTTATATCACAGCAGCTACCTTTCACCAAGAAATCCCACTCACACGCCTAATAGAGTGTTAGAAATAAGATCCCAGGACTAAAAGGCGCTCTGCCCACTATCCACAGTGTTATAGTGTCCAATGCTCTATGCTACCTTCATATCACAGTAAGTATGTTATAGTATCATAGGTATATCACCTTTCCTCAACATACACTCCCGCTCCCCCATCTGCACTAGTGTTTGGCCGCATGGAGCGGCAGAGCAAACGGTCTCAAATACTTTTAGCCACGCCCATCAACATCCCCCCAGCCAATCACTCCATACTCAGCTGAATAGTAAGTAACTCCCACTGACCGAGAATAGTCCAATGAGCATGCATAAAACAAAGACCAATAACAGAGGGTCTATCAAAAGAACCTACCCCCTTTAGCCCCGCCCACCTGAACGGAGACCATATACACATTTCTCTATAGGAGAAATATTCAAAAGGGAATTCACTTATTACAGGCTAGAAATCCCTGGATCTACTATATGATGGCCAGAATAAACACTAGAAGCTTAATTTAACAAATTATGGTATTTTTGAAACAAAAATGAACCATTATCCTCACAGACATCAATTTATTCCCAATAATCGCAGAAACAGTAATAAACACTGAAAACTGAATTTAAACAATTCTATATAATAATTTTCGAGGTGCTTTGGCCAGGAATTGAACCCGAGCCCCCCGCATGGCAGGCGAGAATTCTACCACTGAACCACAACATAAATGGACAATTTTCCTCATAAATATCAGGCTGTTGACAATAATCGCAGACGCAGTAGTATTTGAGAATAAAGCACCCAATAACTTAAATAAATGATGCATATGAAATTGCATCATTCAAGCCCCATGGTTTAACTGTTTTCAACATGAAAGTCCAACGGGCTTCACACTGAAGGAGCCTCTGATCAAAATTACCCCCTCTAGGAGAAGGAATGATCTGTTCAATGCCTTGAAATTGAATATTCACAGGATCACCCCCATGATGTGCCCATATATGACGTGCCACTGTAGTATCATCCTGACAGATGACATTATTTACATGTTCCCTTATCCTCCTGCGGAATTCCCTCATCGTTTTACCAACGTATTGGATTCCGCAGGAGCACGTAATAAGGTAAACCACGCCAACCGTTTTACAGTTGATAAATTTATTGTTATTATATCTTTTACCTGTTATTGTACTGACAAACTCTCTACTAGTTTTAATAAAAGAACAGGCCCTGCATGACCCACATGGATGGGTACCCACAAGCCTTTTTCTTTGCCTATTCAACCAGGTATCAGGATTAGTAGATAACAAATGACTATGGACCAATTTATCTTTAAAATTGGTACCAAGTCTATATGTTACAGATGGAAAATCCCCCAACAATGGGCCAACATCAGGATCCGATAAAAGAATTTCCCAAGATTCCTGTAAAATTTGTCTAACTTCCAAAAAGGCATTATCATAGGTTGCTATAATCCTTAATTCTTGTCCGCCTACTTTTGATTTCGGCTGCAATAAATGACTACGTTCTGCTGTCAAGGCATGCTGGTATGCTGCTCGTAAAACTCCATCTGGGTATCCCTGTCTATGAAATCTATCACGTAGATCTTGAGCTGCTACGTGATAGTCAGATATTGAAGTACAATTCCTGCGAAGTCGCAGGAATTGTCCTTTAGGGATTCCCTTTCTCAAAGAATTTGGGTGCCAACTGTCCCATTTCAAGAGACAGTTCGTGGCCGTCTCTTTTCTATAAATGGTCGTAGTTAATTGTCCCGTTTCTGATTTTAATATAGTTAAATCCAAAAAAGTGATAGAACTCTCCTGAATTTCAGAAGTAAAGAAGAGGCCCATCGTATTAACATTTAGGGCTGCAACAAATTCTCCAAAATCCTCTCTTGTTCACCCCCAAATCAACAACACTTCATCAATATAACGGACCCAAAACAAAATAGACGAGGACCAAACCTCCATTGGGTCCGCAAAGACCACCTCCTTCTCCCACCAGCCCAGGTATAGGTTAGCAAAGGTCGGGGCACATGGACTCCCCATAGCCACCCCCCTGAGCTGGTGGAAGAAGTGGCGGTCAAATAAAAAGGTGTTACATTCCAAAACAAATTTCAACAAATGCAAAACAAAGGAATTATGACTATCCATATGGCTCCCTCTCGCCCTGAGGAAATCCCCCACAGCTCCACATCCCTCACTATGGGGGATGGAGCTGTAAAGGGCCTCTACGTCAAGACTAGCCAAAAAAAACCCCGGTGGAACTGCCAAATCATCTATCCGCTTAAGGACATCAGTAGTGTCCCTTACAAAAGATGGTAAAGCAGAGACAAACGGTCTTAAAATCGCATCCACATATAGCGAAATATTCTGCGTTATACTATTAATCCCTGCTACAATAGGTCTACCCTTTAGGGAAGTTAACCCCTTATGGATCTTAGGCAGCGCATAAAAAGTAGGCCGTGTAGGGTATTGTGGCAATAGAAAACTAAATTCCCCATCACTAATGAGGTGATTGTCTCTAGCCTCAGTCAAAATCCTTCTTAATTCAAAATAATAATGTTGTGTTGGATCTTGGGAGAGAATTTCATAGCAATCAGGGTCATTAAGAATATTCCTGCACATTTTGATGTAGTTTGCACGGTCCATAACCACAAGATTCCCCCCTTTGTCTGAGGGTTTAATAACAATGGATTCATCCTTTTCAAGCCCCCTTAAAAGATCCCTTTCATCACTAGATAAATTTGATCTCTGTCTGAAAACACTCCCATCAATACAAGACAACCGATTTGTCACCACCTTTAAAAAGGCATCAATAGCCGTATCTTCTGATAAAGGTGGAAATCTTGTAGACGGATTATGTGAATTTGTAAATGGGCCTTCTCCTAAACTTCTTTGACCTTCCTCCCATAAACCCCCCAAAAGCTGTAAAGATGGCAAATCTTCTTGATCTATTCCTAGCTCATCACAAGTCCTCTTATCATTGAGCTTGAAGAACTTACGCCATTTTAATTTTCGACAAAAAAGATTAATATCTTTTACGCATGTAAACAAATCAAATCGAGGGGTAGGGACAAAAGAAAGACCCTTTTTAAGTAATTCAACCTCCCCATCCGATAATTGTCATGAAGAAAGATTGATAATCTGCATATCGTCCCGTGTAATCGCTTTACATTTATTCATTTTCGTGTCCTTAACAGGTAATCTGATATGGGGGGACCCTGAGATAAACCCCCCCCCCCACCTGAATTAATCCAGCCTCGACTTCTCCCTCTTCTAGGACTATCAGTAGAATAATTTGCCTGATTAAATCCTCTACCTCCTTGTTGACTCCTACCCTTACGGCTTCGGGATCTAGAATGTTCACCCTCAGATCCTTCACACTCAGAAGAGGAGAGCTCAGTCTCAGCTCCCAACCTATTAGAATTTTTTGATGAAAAATCAAAAATTCTACCCGCTTTAAAGTCTTCAATATCTCTCTTATACTGATAGTGTTTCCGTTCTTTCATAAACACTATAAAACGTTCTACTGTTTGCTGTAACGCTAACTCTTTTCTTTCAAATTCGACATTATTTGAAAACTTTTTTATTGCTTCAATTTGTTCTTTTAGCTCCTGAGTGGTTTTACTGAGCAAAGTTCTCTCCTCCTCCAGTAAAATAGTCATAAATCTTAATGAGGATTCAATAGATTCCTTCTCCCATTTTTTAAGGAGGGTTTCAGATCTGAGACGTTGTGCAGGAAACAAATTAATACGTAAGCCACGAGGAACGATATTATTCTTCAGATACGTCTCCAAAGTTTGAACCTCCCAAAAGGATCTCAAATGATCCTTATATACACGAGTTAATTTCCTAAAAGAAGCAGAGATACTCAAATTGGGGGGCTGAATGGATAAATCACCTTCCGAAAAAGCTTCTCTGGTATCAACTAGCCATTTTTCTATATCAAGTGATCCTGTCAAAAAACCTGCCATTCCCATCCACAGACTCACAAAATATCAAATGAATAATAATGTAATAAGGTATTGCGTGCCGATAATTTATAATTATAAAGACTAGGAGAGTCACCCACCAGTATCCAGACGCATTAAAACATAATTTTATTATAATATAAATATTAAAATACACGAGAAAGACTACAACATAAATAAAGGACTAATAAACTAGCAGCAATTGGAAATTACGATCATGCTTATAACTTGAAAAAGGGGAGTTCTACCTAGCATCAACCATTTAAAGTATCAAAATCCTAATGCCACCTTGGTAACACAGCGGCCATTTCAAACCGTAACATCCCACTAAAACACTATTTGGGCTATTAAAGGTATTAAAGACCCTATATATCCAATTTCAAGCTCTCTATGGCTCCATGCACATGACCGAGTGTGCTGACCGAGGTGGGTCTGATTTTGCAACACTCCAAGTGCCTTCTGTTAAACACTATGGGGGTTTCCGATCCATTGTGTTCCAATGGCACAGAGCAGAATAGGATCTTCTCTAAATGAATCTGAATGGAGAACTGGACACTCCAATCAGGAGAGCCTCGACCTGCAAAAGCAGCAGAAGCTATGTCAAAGTGAGAGTGACATGTATATCTATGGAAAAACGGATGGTAAGCAGTGGATATTAACTTTTACTTTTTTACACTGCGCTGCCACTTGCAATTTAACCTTTAAAACGCTTCAAATATTACCTTTTTTTTGTGGAAAAGATCTTTAGGTTGTATTTTATACACACATGGCAGTTATGTTGCAAAAAAGCAATGGTTTGACATAAAAATTGGCCATTTTGATGACTTGTAAGTGCTAAAGTTTTGGTATTTTGTACAAATGTTTGTGGCTGTGGCTTAGATGAAAAGTGATGAAGAAGAATTGGCTATTCAAAGGTCAAACGTTTTCTGTAAGTCTTCACAAGGTTGGCACACACTGTTGCTGGTATGTTGGCCCATTCCTCCATGCAGATCTCCTCTAGAGCAGTGATGTTTTGGGGCTGTCGCTGGGCAACACGGACTTTCAACTCCCTCCAGAAGTTTTTTATGGGGTAGAGATCTGGAGACTGGCCAGGACACTCCAGGACCAAAAAATGCTTCTTACGAAGCCACTCCTTCATTGCCCTGGTGGTGTGCTTGGGATCATTGTCATGCTGAAAGACCCAGCCACGTTTCATCTTCAATGCCCTTGCTAATGGAAGGAGGTTTGCACTCAAAATCTCACAATACATGGCCCCATTCATTCTTTCATGTACACGGATAAGTCATCCTGGTCCCTTTGCAAAGAAACAGCCCCAAAGCATGATGTTGCCACCCCTATGCTTCACAGTAGGTATGGTTTCCTTTGGATGCAATTCAGCATTCACTCTCCTCCAAACACGACGAGTTGTGTTTCTACCAAACAGTTCTACTTTGGTGTCATCTGACCATATGACATTCTCCCAAACATCCAAATGCTTTCTAGCAAACTTCAGACGGGCCGGATATGTACTGACTTAAGCAGGGGGACACATCTGGCACTGCAGGACCTGAGTCCCTGGCGGCGTAGTGTGCTACTGAGGGTAGCCTTTGTTACGTTAGTCCCAGCTTTCTTGCGTGGAACCCCTGATCGAGTGAGATTATCAGTGATCTTGTATGTCTTCCATTTTCTAATTATTGATCCCACAGTTGATTTCTTCATACCAAGCTGGTTGCCTATTGCAGATTCGGTCTTCCCAGCCTGGTGCAGATCTACAATTTTGTTTCTGGTGTCCTTCCACAGCTCTTTGGTCTTCACCATAGTGGAGTTTGGCGTGTGAGTGTTTGAGGTTGTGGACAGGTGTCTTTTATACTGATAACAATGTCAAACAGGTGCCATTACTACAGGTAATGAGTGGAGGACAGAGGAGCCTCTTATAGAAGAATTTACAGGTCTGTGAGAGCCAGAAATCTTGCTTGTTTGTAGGTGACCAAATACTTATTTTCCACCATAATTGGGAAATAAATTCTTAAAAAATCAGACAATGTGATTCTCTAGATTTGTTTTCTCATTTTGTCTCTCATAGTTGAGGTCTACCTACGATGTCAATTACAGGCCTCTCTCATCTTTTTATGTGGGAGAACTTGCACAATTGGTGGCTGACTAAATACTTTTTCCCCCACTGTACTGCTGACAATATGTCATAAAGTTTATTAAAAATAGCTGTTTTTCTTCTATTACAATACTAATCAAACAACAGAACTAATCCATGTTAAATGAAGTGATTGCAGTTTATATAACACCTTTATTTCACCCACTCCTTTGTAGTTAAAACCCATAGAAATACCTTTAATATTATTTGTATAATCATTCAGGCATCTAATTATCAAGTCATATACCTAAGTTTATAAAAAATGTTCATTTACAGCAGAGATATATTGATCCAAGTGCAAATGATGCTGTGTTCATATTATTTCAGAAGAGATTCTTTGATTGTTTTCCAACCATATTTCTGTTTTTCTGAGGTCTTAGTACACAAAAGGGGATAAAAGGTTAATTTTCCTCTTATATAGAAAGATGCTATCTATTACTGTAAAAAAAAAAAAAACTTATAAATATTCCATTGCCAGGCAGTTAAGGTATTTGAATAAAAAAAGAGCCTGAAAGAAAAGTATGTGATTGCTAATGATCTCATTTCAATATAATAGGATCTTTCTATTGCAAAGAGCAAGACAGGTTAAGAGATATAATTATGACTTTGCAGACTCTCCCAAGTGCACGAAGATGGCCTGACAGTTGTGATCCTGCTATCATAGAAAGAAACCTTTGTCTTGTTTCAATGTTAAAGAGGCAGGATCCCTCTCGTAACCTCAGCCTACATCGCAATTTAACTGTCAGGAAACACTTCCTACCAAGCCCTCTTATTTCAAAACACTGTGGGAAGAAGTAACATTTTAGAACTGACCTGCCAGGAGCTGCTTCATTTAAAATGCAGAATATAATTCCTAGAGTTCTTCAGAAAAGTAAAAGTTATTAATTCCCCATGTACAATTGTATGGAAATTGTGGACAAGGTAGAACAAGTTTACTCCTTCTTTTATAGAGTTTGGTTTTTACGTGGATTTCCAAGTAAAAAGAAGTTGGCAACATTATATTGTAAAATATACTGATAATCTGACATACTTGGAACTACCGAAGTTTATATGTATATCAACATATACTGTATATGTGCATACACACTCATATGCATACAAACTCATACATTTTACCTAGTTATCTGATAATTTAGCCATTTATTAGGCATGGGGATACTTTGTTGCATTGCCAGATTAAACATATCTACTCCAGATTACTATAATGTAATGATCAGAAATTATCAGCACTGCATTCTAGAATCAGAAACTGTCAATAAACAAAATGGCCAATACCCTCTAATGTCAAGTCTAATATGTTTCCATGTGCTTCATTGTTTCTTTTTCTTCTATTGTTCAACCAGTTCTACTCTGCTGCAGGTGTAACACATTAGTGACTAAAATGTTTTGGTACTAAATAAGCAGATATTTTATTGATTTTGTGCATGTGCTGTTTTAAAGACCCTAATTTTTTTATATGCAGGACTACGCTATATTTTTTTATGCCACATTTGGACGAGGCCGCACGTTACTATAACACAGCGTTTTGACCATGGTGGAAAATGTTGCAGCAAAAAATGCTGCATTTTACAGTACCTGCAAAGTGGATTCTGGCTAATCCCATCCACACATTGCAGAAAAAAATCCACAGTGGGCATTTTTGAAAGTCACAGCATATAAATTATACCTACAGAAAAGCTGGCCTTTCTGTATAGGTATAATACAGGCAGAAAGTCGGCAGAGGAAAACAGTAATTCGCTCCGTGGGTCCTTAGCCTAAAGCTATTTTTAATACTTTTTTAGATAAACTTTTTTTTTCATTAAAGTTTTTAGAAAAGTTTTGCATAAAAGGAAAAACAGAAATCACAACTGAATATGGAGGAGGGGGGAGGGGAAAAGGGAAGCAGAGGGATATCTGGGGGTAACAGCTGCTGAGAGGGCAAAAGGGTGAGGGGACAAGTAAATACTCTGAGGGAGCAGAGTAAAACATTAAGTCAAAAAAACAAAACAATCATAACAGAGGGTGAACATTAGGAGGTTGGCAACCCAGATAGGAATAAGGGGAAAAAGGAGGAAGGAGGGATGGAGGGACAACCACCCATCATAGAATCAGGGGGACTGCTGGAGAACAGGGGTGTAGGAAAGGGTCAGCGGGAGTAAACGGCAGAGGATGAGAAGGAGGAAAGGAAGAATTGCTGAGGGTATCAGGAGGGAGAGGGATCAAAGGCAGACTGAAAGTCAGAGTAATAAAACGTGTCCCAGAGGAGCCACTTTTGTCGGTGGGCTCTATATTCTTGTTTCAGCTCAGCAAGCAGATTTTCCATACTTTGAATGCAAAGTAGTTCCTGTAGCCAGGATGCTAGGGAAGGAGGGGATGAGGATTTACACAACCTGGGGATGACTGTTCGAGCTGCAACTAGCATAAATCCAAGTAGCCTACGGGTATGTCTTTCAAACTTCCTAGTAGTATAATGTTGTACCGTGTTAGCAATAGAAAGTAGTGGAAGAGTGAAGAAATCAAGCGATACCTTCGAAGAAGAGAGCTAGTACCCCTGAAAGCTTACCATCAAATATACTCAGTTAGTCGCTAAAAGGTATCATCTGATTTCTTCACTCTTTCAAACTTCCTGGGATATACAGCATGAAAAGGAGTAGAGGGGCAGGATTGTCCTCCAGAGCGATACCGGTTACCTTAGAGAAACGTTTTTACTTTTTTAGTTTTAGATTGTAATGTAGAATAAAATGTTTTTTTTTTTTTTAGTTTTCAGCTTAAAGGGTTTTTTTTTTGCCTTAATGACTTTTTGGGGGGACTTTTTTCAGTTTTCAAATTTTCACTGTTCCTAGGAGAAGAATAGAAGCCCCAGACATTTGGAGAAATAGCCCAATGCCATGTCATTAGTCACTACCAGTGATGATTTGGTAAGCTAAAACCCAGCACCTATGACATGCTAGGAAACTTTGCCATTATCTCTATATGCCACACAACACTGTGCAAGTCAGCTCTTTGTAAATTTCACAAAAGAGTCCAAGCTGTCCATTTCCTGCTAGATTGTAACAGAAGCATATGTAGAAATCATGGGGTTCCATATCAAAAGTCATAGCAAAAGTCAAGATTTGGCCCCTCCGCTTCAGAAACAAAAGCTAAAGAAGTTAAAGAAGGCCAGTGAGTGTAGTCGAATTGCTATTTCTGTTGATATTTTTTAAGTAAATGCATTGGGTGGGGGAAACCCTCAGCAACAATTACAACCATGGTGTGCTTACCTCGACCTGAACTAGTCCAGTTGACAGGCAGAACACTATAACCCTTTCAGTTACACCACACCCTCACTTATTTGTCTAAATACTGACCTAATGCTACTTTTTCATTAAAGGGTTAATCATCTAACAGGGTAAGGGAGAATGTCTACCAGACTTATACTTCATTCACACGACTGAGGTGCAAAATGGCTGTTTTCATGGATCCCCCATACATTTGAGTGTATGGAGGGGTCTGTGAAAATGGACAAAAAGATTACACTTACTGTAGCATCAAGCGCTACATGTTTTCCTCCTCTTAGCGTCTGGCGTTCTTCTGTGACGTCTGGCACTCGGGATCACTGCTGAGGCTGGGATTCTTTTTAAGTAAGCAAGTGCACATCTCTTGACTTCCAAATTATGAAAGGATTTTTCTTTATCTGATGTGGGATGTTGACAGAAAGTCGGAAGACAGACTTCTTCAGTACACTGAAATCTTGATACCAATTTTTGTTGAAAGGAAGGATGATGTTTCAGGCTTATTCTATCATCCAAAATGGTGAGCTACGGAGCTTTACAGGAAAATGTATGTATTTCCCCTATCCTTCTTGCTGTAGTTACTGCAAGAAGGGGGGTAGTTTTTAATGTTAACAATTTTAGGCTGATTCTATCTAGGGGTTCAAAAGGAGAATCCGACATATCCTCTAGTACCTGAAAGAGGTCCCATGGAGGAACCAAAGGACATTTTGTCGGACATAGTCTTTAAAGAACCTTTTGAAGATTGGTAATGGGTAATTGTTTATCCAGGGGTAAAAAAGACATCATCCGGCTGGAGTCCAGGAGAATTCCCAGAAAACCTTTTAGTTGACCAGGGCAAAGATATACTGTCACTTCGGCCATTATTTTTGTGAAATTCCTTGGGGCACAGGAGAACCTGGAATTGAAAATTTGATGACTTGTGCGTAGGACAATTCTAAAAATTTTTTTAGGAACCCCGATGAATAAGAACATGGTAATTTTATGTCGGCAAGATCCAAGGACACCATCAAACAATTAAGGTACAGCAGATTTACTGTTGAGCGGACAGACTCCATCTTGTATCACTTGTATTTTAGAAATGTTTTAAATCTCTTAGATTTATAATTGCTCTGTATAAGCCGGTTGACTTGTTAATTAGGAAGACTAAAGAGTAAAAGCCGAAGCCTTGTTCTAGTAGGGGAACTGCTACAAGAAATTGTTTTTGGAGGACAACCTGTATTTCTCTTTCCATTGCAGTTAATCCGTTGAAGGCAGACCTCTAATAGTCATAAACATTTGTGCAGCATCCCAGAGTTCTTTAAGTGTCTGTCTTTTGTGCCTCTGGGTTGTGTTGGTATGTCCCGTCCTCTGTGTTCTATGTTCTATGTCACTGTTATTCCCTTGTTATTGTAAGGCTGCACTTTTTCCCTGATGGCTTTTGATTAGGCAGTTCTTGTAGCTGAAATTACAAACATAATAACAAACAAGCAGGTAAGTATAAATTAAACCTAGCCACCATTCTCAAAGGCAAGCAGAGGGAAACATGGAGGGACCACCGGTGTAGGGGCTTTTGCAGGATCCATAAGAGGAATCAAGCCACCAAATAGCAAGTAAAGCAAGACATACTATACTATTAGCACGGCTCAGCAAAACTGCTCTGAAAATAGCAGAGTTTTGAATTTGGCACCAAAACACCTTGTGCACGTGAAGCGCTCTGCCCCCTTATCTCCGGCCACAGAAGAAACTCTGCCCAGAACTGCAAAAGCCAATAATCCTGCTTCAGCCCAAGAACCCGCTCTCTGTGCAGCCCTCCGAGACGAGTTGGGCAAGGACAGGCTGCACACTTAACTCTTTATCTGCACAACACCAGGACTGGCTTCCTACATCTCCAAGGGACTGGCTTCTCCACTTAGAAATAACTGACCTGCACAAAATACAATGCCCCTGTACATCTGCCCCCACAGCATAATGTCCCCCTCCAAGTGCACCCAGTTTAATGTCCCCCTGCAGTTGCCTACAGTTTAATGTGCCCCTCCAGCTGCCCCCACAATATTTTGTCCCTCTCCTACCAAACAAGCATAAAAAACACTAATACTCACCTCTCCTCACTCCCCTGCTGTCTCTGGTCCTGGAGTCTTTCAGAAGCTGCAGGCATGATGTAAGTGGTATCATCACATCACGCCCGCAGCTCCCGGAGCAGAGACGGGATGAATGGTGAAACAGGGACAGAGTTGAAGTTAAAGTTGGGGCAGCCCGGACCCACTGCTCGAAACAACGGGACAACAAATGCAGAACTCTCCTGCTGTCCCAAAAGGGGCCTCTGCTGTGGCTCCGGTACTATATTTTAACAGTCCGTTACAACAGGCCATCAAAATAACGGTCATGTGAATAGACCCCATTCACTTGGATTGAATTTAATGCTGCCATGTGACAATGAATGTGTTGTGTGTATACAGAATAGCTTAAATCTCAGTATACAGAGCAGGGGAGAACGATTTACTATACTTGCACTGCAGGACATCAAAAGATTTTAAAGTGTTGGGAGAGGGATCTGCAGACCTCGTCTCTCCATGGGCCTCGTACTAATTGCCTACCCTGTCTCCATTGTAAGTATGTCATTGGATTGTAGGCTTATAGGGTTCATGAAAATCTCATAAAAGTATACGTACAATGAGTATTCCCTTGGACTGCAACAGTTGAAAAATAACTACAGGTCTATCTCAATAAATTAGAATATCTTTGAAATGTTTATTTATTTCAGTAATTGAATTAAAAGAAGTGACCTCCTATATTTTCTAGATTCTTTACACACAGAGTGTTCTATTTCAAGTGTTTTATTTCTGTAAATGTTGATTATGGATTACAGCTAATGAAAACCGAAATCTAAGAAAATTAGAATATTGTGAAAAAGTTCATTATTGACTTGACTTTAGTAAAGCATTTGATAAAGTATCACATAACATTCTTATTGAAAAGATGATTAAGTATGGCTTTGATAAAAATTCAGTGAGGTGGATTCACAATTGGCTTAAAGATCGGGCACAACGAGTAATACTAAATGGCTATACATCAAACTGGAAGAAAGTAAAAAGCGGGGTGCCACAGGGCTCTGTCCTGGGCCCAGTACTTTTTAATATTTTTATAAATGATCTGGACGATGGGATTATTGGGGAACTCATAAAATTTGCAGATGATACCAAGATAGGAGGAATAGCCAACACTTGAGAGGAGAGAGAGTGTATCCAAAAGGACTTAGACACACTGGAACAATGGGCTGAGGTGAACAGAATGGTATTTAACAGGGACAAATGCAAAGTCCTACATCTAGGTAACAGAAATACAAGAGGCATATATAGTATGGGAGGAATAGAACTAAGTGATAGTACAGGGGAAAAGGATTTGGGCATAATAGTAGATCACAAATTTAACATGAGTCAACAGTGCGGTGCTGTGGCAAAAAAGGCTAACAAAATTCTGGGATGTATCAAGACGAGTATTGAATCTAGATCAAGAGAGATAATTATTCCGCTGTACTCTGCCCTGGTCAGACCCCACCTGGAATATTGTGTACAGTTCTGGGCGCCTCAATTTAAGAAAGACATCGATTTATTGGAGCAGGTCCAGAGAAGTGCTACCAAAATGGTGGAAGGTCTGCAAACCATGTACTACGAGGAACGACTAAAAGAACTGGGATTGTTTAGTTTGCAGAAGAGAAGGTTAAGGGGAGACTTAATAGCGGTCTTTAAATATCTGAAAGGTAGTCACAGTGCAGAGGGATCCACCCTATTCTCATTAGCGGAAGGAAGTACGAGAAATAATGGGATGAAACTAAAGGGAAGGAGATACAGATTAGACATTAGGAAAAACTTTTTAACAGTGAGGGTAGTGAGGGAGTGGAATAGGCTGCCACGGGAGTTGGTGAGTTCTTCATCAATTGAAATCTTCAAATGGAAACTGGATAAATATATAGCTGGGTTGATTTAGGAAAACCTGCTTTTGCAGGGGGATGGACTCGATGGCCCTTGAGGTCCCTTCCAACTCAAATAAATAAATAAATAAATAAATATTGCAAATTCAGTGTGTCAGACTGTCCCTCAGTCTGGTTCAGTAGGACACACAATCATGGAAGACTGCTGATTATGAATTGAATTACTGAAATGAATGAACGTTTCGAAAATATTCTAATTTATTGAGATGCACCTGTATAAGTGGAGTTTTAGCTCTACACAAAGTACCATCATCAACACCTACTGTTTCCTTCATTTTCCAATATACAGTCATGGCCAAAAGTTTTGAGAATGATACAAATATTAATTTTTACAAAGTCTACTGCTTCAGTTTTTCTAATGGCAATTTGCATATACTCCAGAATGTTATAAAGAGTAATCAGCTTAACAGCAATTACTTGCAAAGTCAATATTTGCCTAGAAAATGAACTTTATCCCACAAAACACATTTCAACATCATTGCAGCCCTGCCTTAAAAGGACCACCTAACATCGTTTCAGTGATTGCTCCATTAACACAGGTGTGGGTGTTGATGAGGACAGGGCTGGAGATCAATCTGTCATGATTAAGTAAGAATGACACCACTGGACACTTTAAAAGGAGGCTGGTGCTTGCCATCATTGTTTCTCTTCTGTTAACCATGGTTATCTCTAAAGAAACACGTGCAGTCATCATTGCACTGCACAAAAATGGCCTAACTGGGAAGAGTATTGCAGCTAGAAAGATTGCACCTCAGTCAACAATCTATCGCATCATCAAGAACTTCAAGGAGAGAGGTTCCATTGGTGCCAAAAAGGCTCCAGGGCGCCCAAGAAAGACCAGCAAGCGGCAGGACCATCTCTTAAAAGTGTTTCAGCTGCGGGATCGGGCTACCAGCAGTGCAGAGCTTGCTGAGGAGTGGCAGCAGGCAGGTGTGAGTGCATCTGCACACACTGTGAGGCGGAGACTCTTGGAGCAAGGCCTGGTCTCAAGGAGGGCAGCAAAGAAGCCACTTCTCTCCAGAAAAAACATCAGGGACAGACTGATATTCTGTAAAAGGTACAGGGAGTGGACTGCTGAGGACTGGGGTGAAGTCATTTTCTCTGATGAATCCCCTTTTCGATTGTTTGGAACATCTGGAAAACAGCTTATTCGGAGAAGAAGAGGTGAGCGCTACCACCAGTCTTGTCTCATGCCAACTGTAAAGCATCCTGAAACCATTCATGTGTGGGGTTGCTTCTCAGCCAAGGGAATCGGCTCTCTCACAGTATTGCCTAAAAACACAGCCATAAATAAAGAATGGTACCATTTTGTCCTCCAAGAGCAACTTCTCCCAACCGTCCAAGAGCAGTTTGGCGCTCAACAATGCCTTTTCCAGCATGATGGAGCACCTTGCCATAAAGCAAAGGTGATAACTAAATGGCTCAGGGAACAAAACATAGAGATTTTGGGTCCATGGCCTGGAAACTCCCCAGATCTTAATCCCATTGAGAACTTGTGGTCAATCATCAAGAGACGGGTGGACAAACAAAAACCAACAAATTCAGACAAAATTAAAGCATTGATTCTGCAAGAATGGACTGCTATCAGTCAGGATTTGGTCCAGAAGTTGATTGAGAGCATGCCAGGGAGAATTGCAGAGGTCCTGAAGAAGAAGGGTCAACACTGCAAATATTGACTTGCTACATTAACTCATTCTAACTGTCAATAGAAGCTTCTGTTACTCATAATATGAATGCAATTATATTTCTGTATGTGATAAAAACATCTGACAAACACACATAAAAACCAGAGGGCAGCAGATCATGTGAAAATATAATATTTGTGTCATTCTCAAAACTTTTGGCCATGACTGTAGACTGTATGGCCTCACAGGAAGAGTCTTTTGTCCCTCGGTACAAGTTGGCTACTAAGTTGGTTGATTGCTATTGTACTTGTTTTTTGCATTATGAACACTATAAAGTATTGAGACACCTACACATGACACAGAAGTTTTTATGACATCACATTCTAAATCCAAATGCATTAAGGCTAAGGTCCCACATTGCGGAAACACAGCTTTTTTGTTGCAGATTTTGTTGCAGTGTTTTGAGCTAAAGCCAAGAATGGCTACAAAAGAAATGGGAAATATATAATACTTATACTTCTTCCTTCTGCTGAGTCCACTCTTGGCTTTGGCTCAAAAAGCCACAGCAAAATCTACAACAAAAAAGCTGCGTTTCCACAACGTGGGACCACAGCCTAAAATGGAAATACAGTTACTCTTCAGGGAATGTACAAGATTTTGGGTCTGTCTTTGAATTTGTGTAGTGTGAGGGGGTGAACCTAGAGGGCGCTGGAGAGCGACCCAAAAAAGGGTTGAAAAGGACCTCGACCACACCCATACCTGTGGGCTTCACTCCAGAGGGAGTGCAGACAGCAGGAGAGTGCTGCTGGTGACCTGCAGAGAGCAGGTGGACTGTGGACCAGTTGGAGACAGACAGGCGGTCTGTCCCAAGAGGACTGGATTCCAGAACGGACTTGGTTAAGCTCAGTGTGAGCCAGACTGTAAAGAAGTAACCTCAGTAAAGCTTCTTGCCCCCAGAAGTTAGTCAGGGTTCAAGAAGTGAGGTATTGCCCTGTATGTGGGCTAGGCTGTTTTGTTATTTTTGTTCCTGTTTACTTTTACAAGCTGAATAAAGCCATTTCTTTTGGATTGATGTTACCTCTTCTGCTGTTTATTTGGCACCAGCGCCAAAAACACCTCTGTGAAGTCCAGGAAGCTGCCACCTTTGATGCTAAATTACACCCAATTGTCACATATGGTGCTTCGGATGCGGGCAAAAAGAGATCCACGCAAGTCCTGGAAGTGTTTGGTAAACTGCAGTATCGCTAAATGTGCATTCTGGCCTACAGCTGAAAAAAAGAAGTCTGTGATTTCAAGTGAGAAACCCAGGAGCGGTGAGTGGAACTACAAAATACCAAATTGTGTGCAAAACTGGTGAAAGTAAAACTCTGGAAGAGGAATCCAGAGAAAGGTAGGCCGGACCAGGGGACTTAGGGGAGGCGGGCATGACAGGGCCTGACGGTGGGGCTTGGGTTACTAAGAGGAGGGGCACGTCTGTGGCTGGAGTAGCTAGGATCAGGGGATATAGGGCACTGGCTCTGCTTCCCATGGTCATTCACCGCTGGGAAGGAGCCATTGACACGTAGACCGCTCCCTACCTGTGTCCAGATGTCCGACGTGGAGGGGATCCTGGGGCAGCTCCGCGCTGCCGCCGGCTCCGTGGATGCTACATGGCTTCGGCAGCAGGTGCTGGGGATCGTGGACGTGGTCCCCAGAGGTATGGTGCCCGGCTCCCCGCGACCTAGTCCTGGCCAGGCCGCGTTCTCGGCTCCCTCTCCTTCCCGGGCTCCGGTGGGCAGGGCCTTGTCCCAGTGGCAGCGTCGAGCGAGGCCTCCAGAGCGGCTCAGCCCTTCTAGAGACCCTCCAGGCCAGCGGACGCGCCCTACAGGCAGGAACAGCGGTGCGCGGCCTGGGAGGCATCCACAGCAGCGGCCAGGACCAGCGGAGCCCCTCCCCCTTCCCTCCATGACTCCTCCACCATCTGCGGCCTTGGATACGGTGGCCCCGCCTGGCGATGTTCCAGTTGGGGGGCTACCAGTCGCTCTGGAAGACAACTGATACCCCCTGGATCTTCACGCTGGCCTGCTGGAGCAGCTGGGCAGAGTTCGGCACCCAGTGGGGCGGCGGGCTGCTTCCGGCGGACGGTCTCCGGGCTGGTCCTCATCTGGTTTGCCGTCTTCATCCAGGCGAGAATGTCCTTCCTGTGCTGGCTGTTCTACTTCCGCGGCAGGTGGTGGTGTTGGGCAGGACTCTGATGGCGACGACTTCTTTGAATCTTCCCTGCGGTTGGATTCGGGACAGGCGGCTGGCGGGACAGCTTCTGCGCAGCCTGGTGAGTGTTTGTCTTTGTCTTGTTCTGTGCCACGTTGTTTAGATCTCAGGCGTATGGAGAGGGACCAGACACGGCGTTTGAGGATAGTCAGGCGGCCGCGGGGTCGACGACGAGTTTAGGGGAGGATCTGCCGTCTCTGTTAGGTGGGCTCCGCGACGTATTGGCGCGTTCAGGTGGTGGTGGGGGAACTTCCGGGTCCCCTGTTTCGGCGTAGGTTGGGGGCTCTCCACTCCCTCCGGTGATAGTGTTGCCGTCGGATAGTTTGGTTCGAAAAGAGGCGGGGGTGGCAGTGTCAGTTCAGATGGACAAGGAGGGCGATGGTATTCGTTTAGACGATAGGGAAAGGGGGAGGTCTACGTCTGCTTTGAGGGCCCCCTGGGTGCTCATTTGAAGAAGGAGGTGAAGGATAAGATTTGGCGTGATGAGTACGTCAAAATCTTTTCCCTGCTTCCGCTGGAGAAGTTTAATTTAGACAAGGGGAAACGGGACGAGAGTAAGAAGGAAGAGGAGGAGAAGAGACGATGGCGATTGATCCCGCAGACTTTTACCAATTGGCTGCAAGCTTTCGCCATCCTTGCTAGCGTCATTGGGGAAAAAGCTCCTGAAAATTGTTTGGGTCTTTCTTGTTATTTAGATGCTATGAGGGAGGCATATCGGGTTTATGGGGGTCAGACGTGACTTCGCTATGATGAGCAGTTCCGTCAGCGAAGGGCAGTGCGCCCATCCATAAAGTGGGACCAAAAGGACATCGGGTTGTGGTTGAGGGTCATGGCCCCTTCACGGTTTGGGCAGCCCTTTCGGGGGGGGGCCGAATCTTCCGACCTCGCCAGTCAGTCTACGGCAGATCAGGGGACTGGGGGGAAGTCAGGATTCTGGTGGCAATTTAATGAAGGCCAGTGTAAGTTTGGGACGTCCTGCAAGTTCAGGCATGCATGTTCTGTGTGCGGGGGAGCCTCCCATGGCTTGGCCCGCTGCTTTAAGAGGGGAAAAGGGCGTCAGGCTGGCGGGGCAACTGGCCATGGGGTTGACTCCGGTGAAACTGCGCGAGATGGAGCCTTATCTAAATCGGTATCCGGACCGTCTTAAGGCTCAGTTGTTGCTTGATGGTTTCAGTTACGGTTTTTGGATCCCGACTGCCCCCCGGGGGGCCTCCTTGTCCACGAAAAATCTGGTTTCTGCGTATTAGCATCCCAGGCTGGTGGGAGAAAAGTTGGCCAAGGAGGTCTCTTTAGTTTACCGCCGTTTGCGGATTTGGTAGTTTCCCCGCTTGGGGTTGTTCCTAAAAAAGAGCCCAACAAGTTTAGAACCCCAAAGG
This sequence comes from Leptodactylus fallax, assembly GCA_947044405.1. Lineage (NCBI taxonomy): Eukaryota > Metazoa > Chordata > Amphibia > Anura > Leptodactylidae > Leptodactylus > Leptodactylus fallax. Next base: position 2,371,028 of record CAMRHE010000244.1, read on the forward strand.
GGGTTCGGTTAATGATGGCATTGACCCTGAGTTGAGTTCTGTTGTCTACACTTCCTTCGGCGGTTCATTGGGTGCGACAATATGGGTCTGGGGCATTACTGGATAAGACAGATGTGGAATCGGCATTTCTTCTCTTCCCGGTCCATCCGGAGAGCCTCCGGCTCTTGGGGTGTTACTGGGACGGGTCGTACTTTGTGGATCGTTGTCTCCCTATGGGTTGCTCGATCTCTTGTGCATATTTTGAGGCCTTTAGCTCATTCTTCGAGTGGGTAGTAAGGGACCTGGCAAGCGTCGGGTCCATCATCCACTATTTGGACGATTTCTTGTGCCTCGGTCTGGCTGGCTCCTTGGTCTGCCTTTCCTTGCTACGGACTCTGGAATGGGTGATGGTGCGTTTTGGGGTCCCCTTGGCCCTGGGGAAGACGGAGAGCCAAGCCTCGTGTTTGAGTTTTCTGGGTATCACTATTGAAACCGAGAGAATGGAGTGCTGGATGATAAATTGGTAGCACTTAGGCAGGAGGTGGGGCGGGCTGCTAGGTTGCGGAAGATTATGCTCCGGGACTTGCAGTCCCTGCTCAGGAAACTCAACTTCACCTGTAGGATTATGCCCATGGGACGTGTTTTTTGCAGCTGCTTGGCAGGTGCTACGGCTGGGATAGCGTCGCCCAGGCATTTTATTCGGCTGACCAGGGATCACAGGGACGACTTAGAGGTGTGGGCCAGATTTTTGTGTGATTACAACGGCCGCTCCTTGGTAATGTTGCCTGTTGTTGATGTTTTTGACTGGGATTTGTACACTGATGCCTCGGGGGCGGTGGGTTTTGGGGCTTTTTGTCAGGGTCAGTGGTGCGCGGGACGTTGGCCGTCGGAGTGGGTGGAGCAAGGGCTAGTTAGGAATCTGTATTTACTGGAGCTCTTCCCTATTGTAGTGGCATTGGAGGTTTGGGGGGATCGTTTTTCGGACAAGAAGGTGCGTTTCCACTGTGACAACCAGGCAGTGGTTGGTGCCATTAACTCGCTGACAGCTTCTTCCCCTCTGGTGGTTCGTCTGTTACGGCACCTAGTTTTGCGTTGTTTAGCTTTGAATGCGTGGGTGGTGGCGGTTCATGTCCCTGGAGTTACTAATGTAATTGCCGACTCTCTTTTTCGGTTCCAGTGGGAGCGGTTTCGGCAGGTGGCCTCCAAGGCGGATGTCTCTGGAATCCCGTGTCCGGATCACCTGTGGGACGTGGTCTTGCTGCGGCCGGTGAACTCATTCGGTCGTCTTTAGCGGTTGGTACCAGGGCTGCCTATGCGGCCGCGTGGAGGGAGTTGGAATCTGTTGTGAGTAAGTTGGGGGGTGTTGTTTCGGACAGAGACCGGCGCACGGCGGTCTTGGTGTTGGTGGGCCGGGGGGAGTTGGCTGGTTGGTCGGTTTCCCGGATGAATCGTTTAGTGGCGGGGTTAGCATTTGGTTTTCGTGTCCGAGGATGGGTGGATGTAACAAAAAATTTTCTTGTCTCTCAGGCTCTCCAGGGTTTCAGGAGGGGCCGGTTCCGCCCTGATGGGCGGCGGCCAGTGTCCTTTCAATTACATGAACGTCTGGGTGCGGCTTTGCAGGGGGTGTGTTCTTCCCCATTTGAGGTCGCTCTTTTTCGGCTGGCTTTTTCCTGGGCGTTTTTTGGGGCAATGCGGGTGGGGGAACTGGTCTCTCCATGCAAGAAGGTTGCGGGGGGGTGTTTTGGTGAATCTAGGGTCGAATTTGTTATCCGTCATTCTAAGACGGATCAGTGTGGCCAGGGCCGCAGGGTGTGCCTGTTTCCCGTTCCGGAGTCTGCCATGTGCCCGCTGCGGTGCTTCCAAGAGTTCTATAGGCTGCGGAAAAGGCAGGGTGGCCCTTTGTTGTGCCATTCCGACGGCTCATTTTTGTCTCGACTTCAGTTTATGTGGGTTATTCGGAAGTGTCTGGGGGACTTGGGGCTTGACCCGTCGGTTTTTGCTCCACATTCTTTCCGCATAGGTGCTGCTACGGAGGCCTCGGTGTGGGGGCTGGGCCCGGACGTTGTGCGACGGATCGGTAGATGGGCGTTGCGTCGTTTTGTTTCCTATGTGCGTCCTCATTTGCTATAGATGTTCATAGTCTTTAGGGTGTCTAGCTGGATTCGGAGGTTTACAGTTTTCCATTATTTTTGTTGATTGTTTATTTTATAGGTCAACCCCCCAGCCTGGTTTGGATTTTGGGGCATTCTTACGTTCATTGGGGGGGGCAGAGCGAGCGAACATGCGCCACCGCGGATGGCAGCTAGGTCTCCCTATGTCAGTGGCAGTAGTTCGGTGGCTGGGTTTCCGGGGTATGCTTTGGGGCCGCATGTTACGCGAGTTTGCTATGTACGCTCGCCTAGACCGTCACCCTGATGTGCTGGTGTTGCATTTGGGTGGGAACGACTTGTGCGCCCGCCCCTTCCGGGAGCTGGTCAGGGATGTGAAGCACAATTTACTCCGTTTGTGGTTAGATTGTCCGGGGCTGGTCGTTATATGGTCGGACGTAGTTCCACGTCATTCATGGCGGGGTGCCAGGTCAGTGTCTAGGGTTAATCGAGCTAGGTCCAAGGTTAATAGGTCGGTTGGTGCTTTTGTGGCCCGTCACAGGGGTGTTGTTGTGCGGCACCATGAGTTGGAGGATCTGCATGGGGGGTTCTGGTTGGCAGATCGGGTACACCTTAATGCGGTTGGGATTGACCTGTTGGCTTTAGGTTTACAGGGCGGGGTAGAATGTGCCCTGGCCTTGGTGGGGGGGTGCGCAGCCTTAAGGTGGTCAAGGCGTATGCACTGTGGCGGGGTAGGGTGTCCTTGGAGTTGGTAAAAATTCGGGGGTGGGGAAACATGGTGGTTAGTTTTCCCTACAATTAACTACGGTTTTGGTTGGTCTGGCTGCTTTTGGGCTCCTGCTGGGTGGTGTCCCAGGGAGTGGTTTGTTATATATGTGGTGAGACTGCCATCGGTGTTTATGGTGCCCCTGAGCCTGTGGTTTGCGGCTGGGGGTAACTTGGTGTGATGGACAATTTGGCGGCCAGATCTATGGAGCTCCAAGGACCTCCCCCTCAGAAAATATATATATTTATTTCTGGAAAGTTGGGGTTAATTGGTTATTTTGTTATTTAAATTATTTATGTATTTATTATTATATAGGGGGTTATGTTAACATTATTTATTCAGGTTGGTTTAGAAATTGCAATTTATATATATACTGTATTTGTACTATTTTTATGTAATGTAACTCAAAGCTAGAATATGTAGCCTGGAGAGGGCGCTGTCAGGATCTTCTGAAGATAATGAAAAATTGTCTGTTTTGGTGCAAAATAAAGACAAAGAGTTGATGGAGATGTCGTCTGTCCATGCTCAGAATTTACAAACCTTACAGGAGAGTCACAAAGAAGTTGAGAAAAACCTGAAATCTGTGCAGATATTGTATGAGGACAAAGCCAATGCTTATGACCACCTGGAAAAGGCCAAGAGAGAAGTGGACCTCCAGATAGAAGACATGAGGATTCAGTTTGAGGAAAACCTGTCTAATTTATCTGCTCAGATTGTAGATCTAAAAATGCTTACTGCTCAACTAAAGATGCAAGTGGACAAACAGGAGGAAGACCTGCAAGGTGCACTAGTAAAAACTGAGATGAGGCTGCTCAGAAAAATGTGGCAGTGAAGAAAATTCTGGAGCTGGAATCAAAGATTTGTGCGCTACAGAAGGTGTTAGAATCGGAGAAAGCTGCCAGCATAAAGGCGCAGAAAGGAAAGTGGAATTACAAGAAGACATATGTAACAAATGAGGTTGTAGAGTCAATAAAAATGGCGTGCAATCAGTCTTCATCTCTTGGTGCCTGCCTTGATGTTACAGGAGAGCCATTAAGTCAGACAGACATGAGTGACCTGTCCAGTGATGTTGATACCAATGATCAGATTATGATGGAACAACGTGATTCTGTAAAACGTCAAGTGGATGATATAGATCCCCAGAAAGATGCTGCTAAAGGTGGACTTCCTGCAAAATATAAGGAGCCCAAAGAAGGTCCAACAGAAGAAGAGACTGTGATTGATCACACACTGCCTGTGACAGAGTGGGTCCAGCTTCAAACCAATGAGGTCCAGAGCTACGAGAGCTGTGAGATGGTAAATAAGGTGAAGGGTCGTCAAAAGTGTGAAACAAGAGTTCGTAAGAAGACTGACCACGGGTATATTGTCCCAACAAATAAAGTGTCTGAAGCCATTGTGGAAAAAGGTATTTCTGTGCCTGTCTCTAGCCAAATGTCTAGTGGACAAATGGTGAATAATGACTCCATGTTATCTGTGAAGTGGGAGTCAGGAAGTAATACAGTCAACTCAAAAAGAAGAGAAGAGGCAGAAATTGTTTTACAGCCTGATGCTGATAGCAACAAGAACGGGCTGAGATACAATGTTGCTATGTCCCTAACTAATGGAAGTAACCAAGGTAGAGATTCTAATGCAGAGACTGAGCAGTCGTCATTTGCATGCAGAAATAAGAGATGGTTACATGTCATCGTTGATGTTAAATTTACCTACAAAAAGATAAAATTGCTGAAAAACCAGAAATGTCAAGTGACCGGAACTTGGAAAATGAAACTGCCAGATCGGGACATCTGGAGAGACACTGGACAAGTTTACTTCATTAAAAAGGGACGTCGTCATTATAGGTCTTGTCCCATTGTCACTCACCAGTGGTGAGCTGAGGGGGAGGAAATGTGAGGGTGTGAACCTAGAGGGCGCTGGAGAGCGACCCAAAAAAGGGTTGAAAAGGACCTCGACCACACCCATACCTGGGGGCTTCACTCTAGAGGGAGTGCAGACAGCAGGAGAGTGCTGCTGGTGACCTGCAGAGAGCAGGTGGACTGTGGACCAGTTGGAGACATACAGGCGGTCTGTCCCAAGAGGACTGGATTCCAGAACGGACTTGGTTTAGCTCAGTGTGAGACAGACTGTAAAGAAGTAACCTCAGTAAAGCTTCTTGCCCCCAGAAGTTAGTCAGGGTTCAAGAAGTGAGGTATTGCTCTGTATGTGGGCTAGGCTGTTTTGTTATTTTTGTTCCTGTTTACATTTACAAGCTGAATAAAGCCATTTCTTTTGGATTGCTGTTACCTGCTCTGCTGTTTATTTGGCACCCAGCGCCACCAACACCTCTGCAAAGTCCAGGAAGCTGCTACCTTTGATGCTAAACTACCCCAATTGTCACAGTAGTCAGACACTGATATTGGATAAGAGAGTTAGGTACAATGAAGTCAGACAGACAATGTTTTCCTGACGTTCCACAAACCCAGGCTTGTCCATCAGACTGACAGAGAAGTATGATTTATCACTCCACAGAACAAATTTCCATTTTTCCAGAGTCCAGAAGTATCATTCTTTACACCACTTCATTTAAGGAGGTTTGGAACTCTGCAATTACTGAATCAACAATACTTTGGCAACCTTAATTGATCTCTAAGGGTACGTTCACATGTAGGAATCTGCCACAGATTTGGGGGCGTTCCCCCCCCCCCCCTCTGAATCCACTGCAGAATCCATCAGAGATCACAGCAGGACACAGAAAAAAACTGCGTCATGCTCAATTTTGTCGCATGCACAGTCCTTATTGTAATGAAGCCTTGTCACCTCGGAAATCAAACCTTTTCCTCATGTTTCTTGTATGGGCCATTTAAATATCTACAGGTGTATCTCAATAAATTAGAATATTTTTGAAACACTCATTCATTTCAGTAATTCAATTCATAATCAGCAGTCTTCCATGATTGTGTGTCCTACTGAACCAGACTGAGGGACCATTTAAAGGCTTAGGAAACCTTGGCAGGTGACACACTGAATTTACAGTACTGAACTTTTTCACAATATTCTAATTTTCTTAGATTTGCGTTTTCATTAGCTGTAATCCATAATCAACATTTACAGAAATAAAAAACTTGAAATAGAATACTCTGTGTGTAAAGAATCTAGAAAATATAGGAGGTCACTTTTTTAATTTAATTATTGAAAGAAGTACACTACCATTCAAAAGTTTAGGGTCACTTAGAAATTTCCTTATTTTTGAAAGAAAAGCATAGTTTTTTTCAATGAAGATAACATTAAATGAATCAGAAATACACTCTATACATTGTTAATTGTTAATGACTATTCTAGCTGCAAACGTCTGGTTTTTAATGCAATATCTACATAGGTGTATAGAGGCCCATTTCCAGCAACCATCACTCCAGTGTTCTAATGGTACATTGTGTTTGCTAACTGTGTAATAAGGCTAATGGATGTTTAGAAAACTCTTGAAAACCCTTGTGCAAGTATGTTAGCACAGCTGAAAACAGTTTTGCTGGTTATAGAAGCTATAAAACTGACCTTCCTTTGAGCTAGTTGAGAATCTGGAGCATTACATTTGTTGGTTCGATTAAACTCTCAAAATGGCCAGAAAAAGAGAACTTTCATGTGAAACTCGACAGTCTATTCTTGCTCTTAGAAATGAAGGCTATTCCATGCGAGAAATTGCCAAGAAACTGAAGTTTTCCTACAACGGTGTGTACTACTCCCTTCAGAGGACAGCACAAACAGGCTCTAAACAGAGTAGAAAGAGAAGTGGGGGCCCCGCTGCACAACTGAGCAACAAGACAAGTACATTAGTTTGAGAAATCGACGCCTCACAGGTTCTCAACTGGCAGTTTCATTAAATAGTACCCGCAAAACGCCAGTGTCAACATCTACAGTGAAGAGGCGACTCAGGGATGCTGGCCTTCAGGGCAGAGTGGCCAAGAAAAAGCCATATCTGAGACTGGCTAATAAAAGGAAAAGATTAATATGGGCAAAAGAACACAGACATTGGACAGAGGAAGATTGGAAAAAAGTGTTATGGACAGATAAATCGAAGTTTGAGGAGTTTGGGTCACACAGAAGAACATTTGTGAGATGCAGAACAACTGAAAAGATCCTCGAGGAGTGCCTGATGCGATCTGCCAAGCATGGTGGAGGTAATGTGATGGTCTGGGGTTGCTTTGGTGCTGGTAAAATGGGAGATTTGTACAAGGTAAAAGGGATTTTGAATAAGGAAGGCTATCACTCCATTTTGCAACGCCATGCCATACCCTGTGGACAGCGCTTGATTGGAGCCAATTTCATCCTACAACAGGACAATGACCCAAAGCACACCTCCAAATTATGCAAGAACTATTTAGGGAAGAAGCAGGCAGCTGGTATTCTATCTGTAATGGAGTGGCCAGCGCAGTCACCAGATCTCAACCCCATTGAGCTGTTGTGGGAGCAGCTTGACCGTATGGTATGCAAAAAGTGCCCATCAAGTCAATCCAACTTGTGGGAGGGGCTTCTGGAAGCATGGGGTGAAATTTCTCCAGATTACCTCAGCAAATTAAAAGCTAGAATGCCAAAGGTCTGCAAAGCTGTTATTGCTGCAAATGGTTTAATAGAGAGACAAAAACAACAATGCCGAGCGGCACATAGGGTAATATTGTTTTTTTAAAAAGTGATAATGATAATAGTAATGAATAACACAATACGAATTGTGTTATAAAGGTAGAATACATAGGGTGACTAGGACGTGTCCACTAATAGAGGTTGAGAGTTGGTGGGTAAACATAGAATGTGGGTCCACAGTGTACGAACGTGTGTGAACCAATGCCCCCTCAATTGGTCAGTTCATACGATGACAATCTTGTGGATTAAGACACCGGTATCGATGTACTCTCACCTTATATGATTTTGTGTGATCACAAATGGTATAGAGGACTGGTCCAGTGTATGTTACGGTATGTGGGAGCTGCGGAACCTCTAGGCGTCAGGATCTCCTGGATCCAGGCGGCATATCAGGTGCAAGAATGGTAGGAGAAAATCCAAAAAGAGAGGTATGGGGACCGTGCTTCACTAAAGATGCTTTATTAAACTCAATATCGTGAAGATATTCTAGTGAAGCTATTCTAATTTAATGAGATGCACCTGTATAAAGATTTATATGTCCCTTTAAAAGCCTCTTCTTAAGACTAAAAAAAATTAACTCCTTTAACCCTTTCCTGACATCAGCTATAATAGTACTGCGGATGTTGGGTATTTAAATAAGGTGGCCTCTTAGTAACACTAAACACGGGCATTAATCACCCTGACATCTCAGTCAAAGCTGGCCGAGGTGCTGCCAATTTGGGGTGGAGAACAAGATCCGGGGCTGGTGATCCATTACTATGACAGCCGGGAGCCTGTTGAAGGCTCCCAGGCTTGTCTCGGCATTTCTTTTACAGGCTGCTCTATGCAGCCTGTAATAGAAGTAATGGTGTTTTGCAAAGTATTATTAATAGTAATAATAAGAATAATAACTTTATTTATATAGCGCCAACATATTCCGCAGCACTGTACAAAACAGAGAACATATGAATGGACAATATGAGACATTACAATGTGACAAAAAAAATCAACATATCAAACTATAGGAGTGAGGGTCCTGTTTGTGAGAGCTTACATTCTATGAAGAAATAGGGAGACACAAGAGGTAACAGGGCTTGTTTGGTACAATGGTCCATCCATCTTTTACTAAATAAGGTCATGTAACTGAAGCTGTATGAGCCCCTCAATAGCTGGTATCTGTGAATAAACAGATACTAAGTGATTGGAGTGCAGTGTAATGTCTAAATGGAGAGGTCTGGATCTGAAGAATAGAGGAGGAAGGATGGAATAGAATAAGAAATGTTAGTGTAGTGTGTGGAGGTGTAGAACAATGTGATCAGGTCATGTGATAAACCTGCCTAAATAACTGTAATTTTAGGGCAGTTTTGAAGCTGCTGTAGTTGGGTGTTAATCTGATTGTCCGGGGTAAAGCATTCCAGAGCACCGTTGCAGCTAGAGAAAAGTCTTGGAGACAGGAATAGGATGTTCAGATAACAGAAGATGCAAGTCTAAGGTCATTGGCAGTACGGAGAGGACGGTTAGGGCGGTAAACAGTGACGAGGGAGAAAATGTAGCATTGGCATTCTAATGCATTGCATTAGTGATCAAATCCCCTGGGGTTCAAGACAATACAGTATAAAAAAAGTTTTAAAAAAATATAAAAAAAATAAGAAGAATTTAAAATTTTATATCCCCCCCTTTCCCTAGAACACATATAGAAGTTAAAAAAAATGGTATAACACATAGACATTAGGTATCCTTGTTTCCGAAAACGCCTATTCTACAAACTTGAACGATGCAGTGGGGAAAAAATTCAAGAGTCAAACCTCCGTTTTTTTGCTGTTTCGCCTCTGATAAAAATTTGAATAAAAAGTGATCAAAGCAATAGACATTCTCCAAATTGGTAGTGCCACAAGGAGTTAATGTTGCCATGCCAACATGTGAAACTTTCACTGACCCTGCAGCTAGTCACAGCTCTGAGATGCTGAACCAATCAGTAGCTGAGGAGGAATATTCAAAGTCTGTTTAGAACTTTCCATGTGCCTGCTATTATTTAATTGTTACTACTTAGGCTCCTGTGCTCAAAACATATCTGTTGGTTTTCTGCACTCCTGGCTTTGGATTGTTTACTTGATATTAGCTTGCTTACTGATGTGTCTTTTACTATTTGACCATTGAGCCTTGAGGCAGACTGTGACAAAGATGTCTGGGTAGCCTTAGAATCTATCAAGCAAGCAGTGTGAGATTTAGGTAGCCTGTTGTACTGCTTTATCTGTCAGTTTTCTGCATTTTGGGGGAAATTTCCGTCACAAGAAATAGAAAATTCAAAATAGACTGGCACATCTGTTCCGCACAGTAGATAAACTCTGAAATCCACACTGCCTAAGATCCACTAGAACCTATGCAGAATAAAAGTGTGAACTAGGCCCAGGTCCAACTTCACTTCTACTGGAATGTCTTGACCTGGTCATTTTGGTCATTAAGAACATAGTGAATTATTCTATGCAGAGTGGTATCTTCCTTAATCTGCTGAAGGCAGCCATCATCAAGCCCCTTCTAAAGAAGCCCTCCATGGACCCAGATGCCTTCAGTAGCTACAGTCCTGTCTTTAACCTACCCATCCTAGGAAACCTTATAGAAAAGGATGTAGCTATCTAAATTAATACCAGATTTGGTAATGGCAACTGTGACCCTTTTCAGTCAGGCTTCAGGGAAAAAACATAAGCACAGAATCAGCACTCACACACATGCTAAATGACCTGCTCTTAGACCTATCAAAAGCATTTGACACAGTTGACCATGACATCCTAATACATAGGCTCAAGGAGTTTTGTGGAATCAATAGAACAGTTTTTCAGTTGTTTAGTTCTTTCCTGGCTGACAGACCACAAAGAGTATCTCTTGACTCATCATTGTTATAGCCAGTCCACTCAAAATATGGAGTTCCACAGGGCTCAGTGCTATCCCCAATGCTGTTTGCAGTTTACATGCACCCATTAGGCAAAGTAATCCAGAGCCATGGTCTGGCATATCACTGCTTTTCAGATGATATCCAACTATACATATACTTCAAGCCTGGAGTCAATTATCCATCACCAACTATAAATTCATGAATAGCTGAACGACAAGAATGAATGAATGAATGAATGAATACCAGCTGTCTAAAGCTGAACCCAGACAAATCTAATGTTCTCAGCGCTTAATGGCAAAATGGCATCTTGTACAACCACTACCTCTATCCTTAAGAAATACAACTCTTCAAAGCACAGACCATATGTGAAAGTTGGGTGTAGTTATTGATGAAGGGCCAGGTATACCATCATCAAATCTTTATACTTCCACCTGAGGAACATTACAAAAATCAAACACCTTATTCCAACCAAAGACCTCTTCACACTGGTGCATGTCTTTATAAAATCACATCTGGACCACTGTAATGCCCTATATGTACATATGTATGTAGGCCTTCCGGACAAAGAAATACATCACCTTATAGGGGTTGTCTGGGTTTATTCCTATGTATATACAGTGGGGAAAAAAAGTATTTAGTCAGCCACCAATTGACATCATAGGTAGACCTCAACTATGAGAGACAAAATGAGAAAACAAATCCAGAAAATCACATTTTATGATTTTTTAAGAATTTATTTGCAAATTATGGTGGAAAATAAGTATTTGGTCACCTACAAACAAGCAAGATTTCTGGCTCTCACAGACCTGTAACTTCTTTAAGAGGCTCCTCTGTCCTCCACTCATTACCTGTAGTAATGGCACCTGAAATTGTTATCAGTATAAAATCTCAAACAGTCACACGCCAAACTCCACTATGGTGAAATGTTTGTTGCTGTTGTTTTTGACTCTGAAATTCTCACATCATCACTCAACTAGTAAATTTTGCTTGGATGAACAGAAACAGGAGTGGCCTTCCGTTTCTTGAAATCCTTCTACCCCTTGTATCTGGATTTTTCTAATTCCTGATGCTTCTCCATTTATCCAACCTCCATATTTAACCAACTAACTGCTTGCTCACTAAGCAGAATGCTCCACTTGAGATTGTCAATTGCCATCAGTGTTGCATTTTGCTTGTCTAGATGGGCAACATGTTCATCAAGCTCTGTGAGTATTTGGCTTCTATTTTTTTATGTAATGTAATTATTCAAATGTGTACAAAAGAAACAAATATCAAATTCTAGAATAGGGGAAGAAGTGGGAAGAAATTAAAAGGGTTCCATGTATCAGTTGCTAGAGCTACATCATTTTGAGTCCTGATAAGTCTTAACATATTGTCTGAAGCAATGGAGAACATGAAGAGTATCTACAGAGATCATATCAGATGTTTAGGATACCACAACATACATTTGTGCTAAAAAGTTTACATACCATGGCAGATTTTTTGTTTTTTTAGCCTTTTTTTTAGAGAATATGAATGATAGCACAAAAACTTTTTCTCCACTCGTGGTTAGTGGTTGGTTGAAGCCATTTATTGTCAAACGTCTGTGTTTTCTCTTTTTAAATTATAATGACAACCAAAAACATCAAAATGACCCTGTTCAAAAGTTCACATACCCTGGTGATTTTGGCCTGATAACATGCCCAGAAACCAAACCACGGTCAGGTAGACCAATCAAAAGTTTGGCCGCAACTGCCTGGAAAATTGTTCGGGATGCAAAGAAAAATCCACACATAACATCAGCTGAAATACAGGACACTCTGAAAACGATCAGTGTGGCTGTTTCAAGATGCACAATAAGGAGGCACTTGAAAAAAAATGGGCTGCATGGTCGAGTTGCCAGAAGAAAGCCATTACTGCGCAAATACCACAAAGAATCTCGCCTTCAATAGGCCAAACAGCACAGAGACAAGCCTCAAAACTTCTGGAACAAGGTAATTTGGAGTGATGAGACAAAAATCGAACTTTTTGGCCACAACCATAAACGTTACTTTTGGAGAGGTGTCAACAAGGCCTATAATGAAAGGAACACCATTCCTACTGTAAAGCACGGAGGTGGATCACTGATGATGTGGGGGTGTGTGAGCTTCAAAGCCACAGGAAACTTGGTCAAAGTTGAAGGAAAGATGAATGCAACACGTTATCAGCAAATACTGGAGGCAAATTTACACTCATCAGCCAGGAAGCTGCACATGGGACGTACTTGGATGTTCCAACATGATAATGATCCGAAACACAAAGCCAAGTCGACCTGTCATTGGCTACAGCAGAAGAAAGTGAAGGTTCTGGAGTGGCCATCTCAGTCTCTTCACCTCAATATCATCGAGCCACTCTGGGGAGATCTCAAGCGCGCAGTACTTGCAAGACAGCCCAGGAATTTACAGAAACTGGAGACTTTTTGCCAAGAAGAATGGGCAGTTTTACCATCTGAGAAAATAAAGAGGCTCATCCACAATTACCATAAAAGACTTCAAGCTGTCATTGATGTTAGAGGGGGCAATAAACTGTATTAAGAACTGGGGTATGTGAACTTTTGAACAGGGTCATTTTGATGTTTTTGGTTGTCATTATGATTTAAAAAGAGAAAACACAGAAGTTTCATAATAAATGTGTTATCATTCATGTTCTCTGAAAAAAGGCCAAAAAATCTGCCGGGGTATGTAAAATTTTTAGCACAACTGTATATAAGGTAATACATTACTAAAACTGTAAAGAAAGAAGGGGAAGGGGTAGGGGGATGAAGGGTGAAGAAGAGGATAGGGTTCAAGGGGAGGGAAGGAGGAAACACAGTCAATGCAGACTTCAACATCCCTACAACCGCTCTCCGCACCAACAATCCCACCAGCATATTGTTCCGTATTGTGTTAGTCCAGGTTGATAGGAGGTCGTTGTTGGAGTTGGCTCCCTAAGTACCATGTAGTATATTGAAAACATTGTATGTAACTGAAGTCTATCGTCTTCTTCTGGGGTTGATGTCATCCAGTTTTGTAAAATTCCTGACTGCAACTGAAACATACAAGAGTAATTTCTTTGCAGATCTAGCATAACTTAATGAGGGAGGCGGGTGGCTGAAGATGGCCCATTGCGACGTCACCTGTACCAAAGACAGTTTACTATATCATTCCAAAATGCTCTAATGAACGAACACGCCCAAAGGCAATGGTACAAACCTTCCGGGGTAGCTTGGCATTTAGGGCATGCTGCAGTTTCTGTGCGCCCCATGTAACATCTCTGCTTGTTTGGGTCTCTGTACCACCCTCCGCCCGCACGCAGCGTCGCAGGAGGCGTGCTCAGTTTGATTCCTTGTTTAAGATTCTTGTTGCTCAGTCTGAACACTGTCCTAGACTATGTAATTGATTTTCTGCCACACCCGTTTTCTTCACCTTGGTTTTCCTCTGCTCCACTAATAGTTAATTTTGGCCTTGCCTGTGTGATTGACAGCCTATCCTCCTATCAAGTCTGGGGTGGATTCTTTCTTCCTATTTATTCTTTGCTCACATTCACATTGGCGCTGGTTATTGCTTCATGTGTTCTGGCTATTACTCCTTGCTGTTTTGTTTCCTGCATTCCTATTCCTGACCTCTGGCCTTGACTTTTGACTATTCTCTTGGATTTTGATTCTATATTGCATTGCTCGACTGTTACCGAACCCTTGGTTTGCTTACCTCCCTTTTGTCGTTTGTTCTTTCTGCGTTCTGTGTTGTCACTTATTCAGTGTAGGGACCGGCTCCGAGTTGTCGGCTGTCACCTAGGACAGTCAGGCAAGAGGCAGGGACATTGGGGGGGGGGTTTCAGCTTTAGGGCTCACTGTCTTGTTGTGCCCCTCCCCCCAGGGTTCTCTAGCAGCTACTGGGGAATTGCTCCTCTAGCTATTCCCTTACACCCCATCTGATGGCTCCTTGAAGGTGAAATGTATGCCCTGTGTATGAGCTTGAAGGTATATGGAGGAGGATAACCATTTGACTGCTGTAGTGGTAAACTTGATGATTGTCTTCGATTTCAAGGATGTAAAGTGTGGAGCTCACTCCGATATCCCATGCTGTGGAGTAGTTCATGAAAGATTGCAGGAAGTTGTGAAAAAACTTGCATAATGGGGGTATAGCCCTCAATACCATATGTACCAAAAGATCTTGAGAGGGAGTGCAGCCAACAGCACATCTCACCATCCCAGCATAACTAATCGCCTGAAGGTAGTGGAATAGTCCCCTTGTCGAAATAGTAACACTACTTTTGTTGGGCCTATGTGAATGTGCAGGTGCCACCTTGGTCTAATATGTCCCCCACCTGTCTCCAGGTGTAAAATATATGGTATGGATCTTCCACATGGAAGTGTGGATCGCCCCAAAAGGGCCGGATCGTGGATATGTGCAGATGTCTCCCATTACGTACCCTAATGTATTGCTATGGGGGATATGAGGAGCAAATTATTTCCATCATTATTTCCAGTAATGATACGTGGTCTACATGCAGGAAATACAACAATTAGAATGGTTTAGCAAAATGTTCGTCCTTTTCAATGCATGTGAAGCAAGGTCCAATCAGAGGTTACACATTGTAGTCACGGACAATTGCAATATGCATTGCTATTTTCACTTTTTCCTATTCCATATAAATGTTTTATACAATGACTTAATTGTTTTCTCAACTAGGGCTTTAGATAAATGGGGAGGGCTTGTAAGATATATAATAATTTAGGAAACATTACCATCTTCAAAAGGTTGACCCTGTCTGAGAAGGAAAGTGTAAAATCCTTCCACTATTTACATTATGTGGGGGAATGTTCAATTTGTATAATTCCAATGGGCATCTAGGGATCCTTTTGGATCATTGCCTTAGACTTGTCTAAATTTATGGAGAAACTTGAAAGAGACCAATAATGGTAGATTATCTATGGATATGAACAATAATTAACCATCAGCGAATGCTGATACCCAAGCTTCCTGAGACCCTAATATAATGCCCCTCAGACCTTCATCTATTTGGATCAATCTAATCAAGGGATCTATGGAAAGGTTGAAGAAAAAGGGGGATATAGGACAGCCCTGTCTGGAAGTCAGTACATCCGTATGGAGGCTTTGGAGGAAGTGAACTAAAGTTGTGCCAACGTTTCTGAGAGGGTAGTTTCTATGAATAGCAAGGAGACTATGTTGAAAGCTATCTCTGCATCTTAACTGAGAAGCATTGTGGGGATAGAGTTTTTGTTTTGAGCTGCAATGGTAGCTGCAATGGCCAATTGTATGCCCTTGGTAGCATGTCTTTCTCGCACAAATCCTTATTGATTAGAAGCTAGTAAACCAGTTAGGATAGTCTGTAGGTGATTTGCCAATATTTTGGTCAAGATCTTGTAGTCTCCGTTTAATATTGAAATCGGTTGATAAGATTGTACTAGCAAGGGGCCCTTGCAGAACTACAAGGCCATCTATATAAATTGCATTATATATTTGCATTAAGGTGGGTACTAGAGATAGGTGAACCACTTTGTCATGAAACAATATTTGTCCCAAATATTCCAAATCATTTGGTTTTTAGCTAAATTGAACAAATGGTGATTGATCAGGAAATACAGAGGCGAAACATATGTACGACTCATACACTGTCTGTGACGTGGTAACAACACCTGACGGTCTCTCAGCCAATAGAAAGTGGTAGGTGGACCTTACAGTGCTGATGTCATATTGACAATATAAGGTTGTACACTCGTCATCAGCCTTTAGTTGCTGTAATGGTGGACATGCAAATGAACCTATGATCCATCTCACTGCTTCATACACAGCACAGTTCTTAAAAAGCAATAGGAATTCAAGCAATAGAGGACAAGAAGAACTTAGTCAGAATCAAGCAATTACGCATGCAGACAGATTAGTGCTAGAAATCAATAGAGATAGGATAGGATCATAGGACTGAGGGAAAATCTATGCTGCCACTGCTTACCCAGACAGGCCAGTTTACCCTTTCATTGCCAATACCATAATTATGTCCATCTGTTGTGCAATATAGCAGTTTCATCTATATACACAGTCTTTAAACATACTTTTTACTGACAAGACAAGCCTGTTAGTGAAAAATGTTTTGTTAAGGACTTTAATGGGAAAGAATTTACAATTTTTCATTAAGTACTGTTCTAACATGAAAGAGCTGATTCTGCTTGCACAAATCTGAAAAAAAAAACTTGTAATTTCATGGGGGTTTTTTTTTGTTTTTTTATGCTCTGGTCACCAAATAAACAACATAATGATATGTTGTTAATCTTAAAAAAATATTGCTTAAGCTTTTTTTTTTGCTGCACAAGTGGACATATATACACAGTATTCCAGCCTCTATTAATAAAAAAATATCCATTATTTAAGCAGGGTTTGTTTGGTGTTTTTACTCAATATACAGACAGTCTAGCCTGCACTAAACTGGAAAAAAAAACTTATTTATTGCTGAATTTTCTTGGAAATATTTGTTTGTAAAAAAGACTTGTTGCCAAATTGCTAATCACAATCACTATAATTAAGCACTGTGTGCAGTAAAAAAAAATGACTGAAAAAAGCAGGACAGGGGACAGACAAAAGGAAGGAAGAAACACATGCAATTACTAACAATAAGAATGTGGGTGGCAACAGCAACACTGCTTCTATTTTCGCTGCCAGTATCCGCAGGATTTTGTATTTCCTGAGAATGAAGATGAAGTTTTTGATTATTTAGATGGCTGTTCTCAGTCACAGGAGGATATTGCATCCGAAAGTGATGTGATCTTGAGTCAGGCTTCTGAGTGAGTTTCTCCATAACACATAATTTACAGCAGGGCGTTTCTGTACTGTCAATTGTGTCTCAGTTGCAGTCTTACTCCTCTTGTTGATGAGCTGGATGAGAACAGTCAGCATGGTGTGTAAACAGAGGAAAACATGACTGTTGGTGGTGGAGATAGTAGTGTCAGAGGGTGTGGTACTACTACTGGTGGTAATTCTGGTAGGAGAGTTAGGGGGATATCTGGAACTGGAAATTCTGAGGGTGTGCATGGTCATGATGTGTCAGAAAAAAAGCAGGGAAGATGCTGATGACATTTCCGATTATGATTCTTTTGTGAATAGGACCTGTCAACTGGGTCAGGGTGAAAAAATAACATCAGATAAAGACAGTGACGATGATGGCAGTGACGATAGTAAGGATTCCAGCCACTGTACAGGGCCAACATCCAAAAAGCCTGCCAAGGGAAGAGCTAGGGGAATCTCACAGGGTGGGGGTGGTGCCACAACCCAGATGGAGCAGACCAGAGGATGGGAGTACTAGTGGCAGATGATGTGCCACCTGCTAGGCCGAGCACACGAAACCAAGCACTCCAGCCCCGCTCCTGGGCCGGACACCATTGAGGGGGGTCCTGCAGCACTACCTGGATGGTGGTGGTAGTAGTAGTTTCCCCCGGGGCATTTCCAGTTGGAGAGAGGAATTCTCCTCTCTGAGTTGGTGTGATGGTGGTCGGAGGTGCCCTGATGGTTATGCAGGCATGACTCAGGAAACCAGTGGTTGCAGTTGAACAAGGAACAGTTTTATTCAGCAACTGGAACAGGTACAAAACAGCAGCTTCCAAAATGGGGGTAGTAGTATGACAATGTCCAATCCCCCAGCCTTGGTTATAGGAGGTTGCCCAGGGATGTTACAGGCTCTATGGCAAAGTTCTCCAACTATTCATCCTCTCATGCCATTCCCAGATAAGGATGCTGGGGATAGTAGTGATACAGGGAGTCCTGGTTACCTTCAGCTTAGGCCCAAATACGTTCCTCCTGTCAGGGTCCTCTCCTGCTACTCCTGGCACGGAATGCAAAATGTCCAATAGTCCAAACAGCAATACTCCCTTTCTCAGGGCTGTCTCTAGATGAGCCTGGGGCAATGAATAATCCTCCTAGATGCTGTGTAGGCGACCGTTGAGAACCAGTCTAAGTGCTATATGAGTACCTCTGCACAAAGCAGGAAACCAACTGCTCACAAACTAGACTGGCACAAGACTGAGTCTCAACAGACACCATGAAGACCTAGGTCTCCTACAAACCCACCCAGTTGCCTGTGATTGGCCAGGGCTGAACCAAGGCAAAGGTTTGAAACACTGGGGGGGGGGAAACAATAGGAAAGCTGCATAACAGTGTATATACATGAAATATAACATAGAACATAAAGGACGGGACATACCAACACACCCCAGACGCACAAAGGACAAACAATTAAAGTAGTAGCACTTTGGGATGCTGCCTTGGTGGCACTGGTGATAGCAATGGCAGACATGTTTCCACTGCTGCTGGTGGCAGCAACTACATGTGGTCATCTCTCGTGTGGGAATTTTTGCCAAACGTAGAATCCATTGCAATGTGCAAAATTTGCAAGCAGACACTTAGCTGTGGTTGTGCAGGAAAAAAATTTAGTAATGACATCTCTATGTACTCACATGAAAAGGCATCACTCTCCTTTGGAAAAATAGACTTGGGAGTGGCAGTGACAATGGCAGGGAAATTGAGCAAGACTGTTCTTCTACTCCTAGTGTTCTTCCTTGTAGGCAGGCCACATCTACTGTACATGTAGCATATGGTCGTCATTGTCATCATCATAATCACCAAGCGTTTCTCCTACTCCACCTCCTCCTCTTCCACACCATCTTTAGTCAAACATAAGGAAATGTGTGACTAGGAAACAGCAATGCCCGCCAAGTCATCCAGCAGTTTTGCAACTTAACTCGCACCTGGCCAAACTATTGGCAGTGCAATAGCTGCACTACCACTTAGTGGATTCCACTGTGTCTTGCCAAATGATGGCATGTGCTGAACCTGGATGGATGATAGCTATCATTATTTCTCTAGGAAAGCCATCCCTGCTTTATAGTGCCATATGTAATTGGAAAATGGGCCTTTCCTTTTATACATCAGTCAGGGGTATGGTCCACACCACCATCGACCATGGAGCAGCAATTATGGACAAGATCAATACATGGCTTTCACGGACCATTGGGTCAATGATTTGAGGGGCAGAGGCCGCAGTCCAGAAACGCAGAAAAGTCAGGTGCTAGTTCCACCCAGATTGGGCAGGCCCAGTTCCAACACCATGCAGGGTCCATCCACCTTGACCACTACTTCAACAGGGCAAGCCATCGATTCCCCTGCTCTTCTTCCTCCTCCTTCCCCCTCATTTCATGCGGTTTTGCAATTAATGAGCATGGATCAGAAGAGTCACACAGGAGCTACTTAGCTGTATTTTCCTGCAAGTATCCTGCTGGATGGCTCCACCCCAACTCCAACTGGACAGCAATGCCAGTGACAATGGCACCAATATTGTTACTGTTCAGCAGGTAGGACGAATGAACCTATAGAAAAACACTGGAGCTTTATTTCTTATAAAAATATGAATTTTATTTAAATTAATCTGAAATCAATTATACACTAAAATCAACCCCAAAAAAGATACATGAAAATATCAAATCAGCCCCTGTATCAATATATGAATATATGGAATGCTGAATGTCAGTTACTAATAGTAGCTATTTGCATAAATAATACCACATTACTAAGGTAACCACATTTATCAACTTAATAAGATTAATATAACACCACAAAATAATAAGGAATTTAAAGTATAATGAAATAGTCACACTTACTAATATCCCAAAGGCTGTACTGGGGACCAGACTAGATGCTGCCTCAATGTGTGTTTCGCGTTGGCTTCCTCAGGAAACAATATAACCTGGAGCGTCTTAAATGTTAAAATGCATAAAAGCGAGTGGCAGTGCCATGTCCCAGAGTGCTTCTGCTTTAATTCTTTGTCTTTGAGCCTCTGGGTGTGTTTGTATGTCCTGTCTATATGTTCTATGTTACATGTAATTTTTGTTTTTCAGCTTTCCCCTTTGTATTTCCCTGTTTGGTTTCCCCAAAGTTTAGTTCCCCCTACACTTGGGGGTCTGGAACAGTAGGGCCTCAGTAGTTGAGTTGTGTAGTTTGCAATGGACAGTGTATGTCTGCACTGTCACTCTTACACCTAACGGCTTCCATTCATTCCCTGAGGGTGAAGATTGAGCCCAAGGCTTCTAACAAGACAGCCCTGAGACAGGGAATTCAGCTGTCATGTGTTCTGACACAGTGCCAGGAGGAGAGAAGGGGTCCTGACTGCCAGGAGGTGTTATCTCAAAAAGGTAACCAGGCCCCAGGAAGGACTACCTTGGATTACAGTCCCCAGCATGGCATTGAAGCCTTATCACACCTGGGCAACCCTCAATACCAATTCTGCACAATGGAAGACTACTACCCCCATTGGGAAGCTGCGAGGTTACAGTTTACAGTTGGTAAGTAAAGTTCAACCTGTTTCACTGCAGCACTGCCTCCTGAGTCATTCCTGTTGTAACATCAGGGTCCTTCTGAACACCATCACACTGGCTCAGGGTAAGAGAGGACTGCTCTCCAACTGGAAGTGCCCCGGGGGAACTACTGTACTACATCACTATCTGGTAGCACAGCAGGCCCCCCTCGTCTGTGTCCGGCCTAGGAGGTGTGCTGGAGAGATTGGTTGAGGGCAATCTGTTTATCTGGCGTAACAGCTACTGCTACTACTACTTGCATCCTCCGGTTCCCTCCATCTGGGCTGCGATTTTTGGCGTAGTCAGCAGGATCACTACCCCCGTGTCCTTATTATTATCAGACATCGGTGGAATAAGTTCTAAACTATAGAAACAACTGGTGAGCAGAAAAACCTCTATTTTCTGTCTGAAAAACAGCACTTGTGGAGTTTACTGAGGACTCTATTATTTGTGCATAAGACTGCATTGTCATCAGTCGGCCTGGAACTTTACATTTATTTTATGGACTGTTGCAACTGTTATTGGCAAAACTGAACCATATTGCAAGCCAGAGACTGTCAGCCATTACTGGACTGTGTATTTGTTGCTGCAACACATATTGTGCACAAGAGCCTATCCCGCAAGGTTGTTACCGCAAGTCAGAGAATTGTAACTGCAACATTCAAGGCTCTACAGCTCCGCAGAGGTTAACCACCAGCCCACCAAAGCAAGACCTGGAAGACCTGAAAGACCTGAAATCTGCCTAGCAACAGACAAACTTCTTCCAGCGAGTTTGAACATAAACAAATCAGCAGTCACGTACATCAGTGGGACAGCCCTCCCTACAGAACAGTGACAAACGGAGCCACCTGGGCGCCGCCATCTTGGGTGAGACCATCGCGCAGACATACTCTATTGCCACTGTTAATTAAAAAGACTTTGTGCTCCCAATCATGTCAGATGACAACACTTTCAGTCCTAACTGGTCCCCAGCGGCTGTTGCATTGTCAGCATCTTCAGCTCCTACTACAGCTGCAACATGTGTTATGCTGCTTACTATGCCCTTGAACTTGGGTGCGCCTTTGATACTTCTCTCTACAAAAAGTGGAGGCCCTGATAGGCCACCTGGAGGGCACTGCTCAGAGGGAAGTCAAGTCCTGGCCTCCTTCACACTGTGGATCATGTGACACAGCAGCTTTGTGACACCTTTGAAGACATCTGAACTACGAATGCGATTCTATGGCAGAAGACGACAACCCAGTGAGTCCCTCAGAAATTTTGCCTTATCTCTGCAGGAAGCATTCCAAGCTGTCATTCAGAGGACCCTGACTGCCTCCTTCCTGGACTTTAAAGAGCTGGTCATTCAAATATTGGGCCCAGTAAACAAAGCCAGTTTACAGCAGCCTACAGTGCTTGCTGATCCTCCAAATGTCACCCTGGATCCTCGCTCTTGTCAGCATCACAGGTAGTGTTGACACCGGGGCCAGATGAAGTAGCAGACCTGAAGGAACAGATTTGTTTACTGGTCAAGTGTGAAGATCTTGAGTAAGTAGCTGGAGCACTTAGAGCCCAGTCCACAGTCGAAGAGTTTACCGCCGTCTTGTACAAAGGCTTCTCCAGATCCCTTGAGAGGGAAGGCTCGGAGAAGACTACTATTCGCCTCATATGAGATACCTAAAAGGCTTTTCTGTAGGTACTGCCATAAAGTTGAACATCTTGAACCACAGTGCTGGCAGTTAAATGGGTTTCCCCCTGAGGCCAAGGGCCGCCAGTCAGGAGGAAGAACAGTAGGTCCAACCAACACAAGTTTGATTCATAAGTACATGGGTCCCCATCCTGAAGTAACCTCCACATTGACAGGGTGCCACTCACCGCACTTCTTGACACAGGCTCCCAAGTACGATCAACTGGTGCATCCCCGTGAAATCACCCATGGGGGAGTGCCTGTCCACATCATGAATCTGAGTAATCTTCTGGTGTAGTTAAAGAAGCATTGTCCTGTGGCTGTTGTATCCTATGTGGCTCCAGAAGACGTAATTGAGGTTCCAGGTCCATCTGCATTCCAGTCTTCACATAAATCTGCTCCCAATAGAAGAAAAGGTACTGACCGAGCCTAGTGGAAGGACTTGCATATTGGGAGTCAAGACACTCCAGCTCAGCAGATTGAAGGAGTTCTGTACATAGTCAAGAAGTGTCAGTCAGCATTTAGTGAATACACGCTGGACTTTGACCATACTAAGTTCATTGAACATACTATCCCTACTGGTTTTCATCCTCCCATCAAAGATGGGACAGGCCCGTTCCATCAGCTAATTATCAAAATGTGAAGAAACTGCTGGCTGAGATGAAAGATGCTAAGATCCACTGGTGCTGGTAAACAAGAAGGACGATGGTATCTGGTTCTGTGTGAACTATCGAAAATTGAATGCCATCGCACATAAGGATGCCTATCCACTACCCTGGATAGAAGATTACCTGAAAGCTTTGGTAGCAGCTGCTTATTTCTCCACTATTGATTTGACTAACAGATATTGGCTACCTGTGGCTGAGGCTGACAGTGAAAAAACCGTCTTTACAACACCTATCGGCCTCTGAGTTCAGCAGCATGCCCTTTGGACTCTTCTAACACCCCTGAGGCTTTTCAACACTTAATAAAGCGCTGTTTGGGGCATAGGAACTTTGATACCGTCCTGCTGTATCTGGATGATGTCATTATCTTCTTCAAGACCTACGGAGAACATTTTCAACATTTAACTGAAGTGTTCCAGGATCTGGAAGCCATTCAAGTGTCATCTGTTGCAGCCTCAAGTTCACTATCTGGGCAGTTTGGTTAAGGTTGCTGTGGTTAAGCATTGGCCCACACCAACTACAGTAAAAGAAGTTAAAAGCTTCCTGGGATTTGCCAGTTACTACAGGAGATTCATCCCAAAGTTTGCCCAAATTGCAGAGCTGCTGCAAGACTTGCTCCAAGGGTATCCTAAGGAGCAGTTGAAGAGCATGGGGAGAGAGACCGGAAGGAGCTTTCCTGCGACTCAAGTGGTTGCTGATTCAACCACCTATCTTGGGCTATCCGGACTACAACTTACCTTTTCGGGTGTACACCGATGCCAGCACCAAGGACTTAGGAGCTATCCTCTCTCAAGTTCAAGATGGGAAGGAGAGAGTGATTGCCTTTGCCATCAGTTCTTTGAAAGTAGCTGACAGAAACAACCAAAATTGTGTGGGCTGTTACAGAGAAATTTAAGGACTCCATTTAGGGTATATACTGACAACAACCCACTATCACCTCTCGTCTGGCCAATTAAAACTTTGTGATCAAGTATAAACCTGGCAAGTCCAACACCGGAGCTGATGCCTTATCCCGATTGCCTGTGAAGAGCATTCCTGATAAGGAGGCTGACGAGTGGGAGGAAGTAGAGATGTCAGTCTTCTATGCACAATTTGCCAAGCTCTTAGCAGTTCTTACCGCTAAGGACACGGCTTGCCTTTCTGTATTGCAGTTGTCAGCAAAACCACCGCCTGAGACAGAATTGTGGGTGCAGCTGTATTCTGAGAGTAGAGTGCTAAGTGAGATATGGGATTTCCTGAGCCTGGGGCCAACTGCCTACCAGTCTATGTGAAGAGCATGCCAACCTCGAGCTATGCAAGCTGTGACAATGAAAGTGGTTGTTTATGAGGGGAGGACTCGTGTAACGAAGATCTGATCCTGTCCTGTCGTGAGCAGTTTCATCATATCATGGTGCCTCGATGTGATGCTGAGATTATCCTAGAGGCCTATCCCCCAAGTCTGGACACTTTGGGGTTTAGAACATAGAGGCTACCATCTAGGGTCGGTTCTACTGGATTGTTCTGATGGGAGACATTGAGAGATGGTATAGGGAGTGTACTGCCTGAGGTGAGAAGTCTGCTCAGCTTTACCTGGATTTATAGATTATCGAGATGGAGGGAAGAAGGCCTGAATATGTGCCTGCAGGCCATGTCTACAGGACCAGTAGGAATCCACTCGCCAGAGTTCAGTTTGGAAGAGGAGGCTCCTGTGTCAGAAACAACTCTATTCACAACTGCACAAGTGAGTCTGGAGAATAGAATGCCTCCTGAATTTTTTGTTCCATGCCTGGCTTTAGAGCTCCCTGCTAAGGGTGGAGTTCCCGGGTCGCCTCCTGAGTTATTGCTGCCTGCTGTATGTGTGGATTCGGAGGAATAGATGGAGCTGGATGAGATCGTCCCAACATGTCCTGTTCCAACATCCTGCAATTCTGGGGTTGCTCCTACTAGCTGAGCTGATGTCCCTGCTGCTCCAAAAGAGGTCACCCTTAGGAGATCCCAGAGGACCACTAGAGGGAAGCGACCGGTGTGATTCCTGGAGTAAGTAAGAGAACAGGAGTTTGCCCTTAATTTGTTCCAGTTATTAAAGTGTGAACTTTGAACAATGCCACAGTTGCTCCACATATGTCATTACCTCATTTCTTCAGGATGGACAGTAATGTATCTATGACCTAGAGTCCCCAATTGTGTCCTGTTGAGGCTCTGAGAAGGACACTAATGCACCTGTACTTCAGGGTCCCTTGGTGTTGACACCCCTTTTCCCCGTTTGTTCGTTGGTACCTGAGATGGACACTAATGTACCTGTGCCTCAGGCACTTTGTTTCTGCCCATGTTCCCCCTTCCTTGACTCTGGACTCGACTTTTTGACTGTGTTGTATATATTGTATATTGTGCTGCATTTTGCTTTGTCTAACCCCTAGTTCCTTCCCTAATGTAGGCCCTTTGGTCACCGAGGGTGGTTCACACTAAAATAGGGGGGAATTGCAGCATCCCAGAGTGCTCCTGCTTTAATTGTCTTTGTGCCTCTGGGTGTGTTTGTATGTCCTGTCTATATGTTCTATGTTACAAGTCATTTTTGTTTTGCAGCTCTCCCCATTGCATTTCCCTGTTTGGTTTCCCCACTGTTTAATTCCCTCTACACTTGGTACGGACCTGGCGTATCACAGGCCACTGGGTAGGGTCTGGGAGTCTTTTGTCTCCAGGGAACCGTTTGGCTTCAGTAGTTGAGCTGTGTAGTTTGCAGTGGACACCCAACGGCTTCCATTCATACCCTGAGGGTGAAGATTGAGCCCAAGGCTACTATCAAGACAGCCCTGAGACAGGGAATTCAGCTGTCATGTGTTCTAACACAGTGCCAGGGGGAGAGAAGGAGTCCTGACTGACTGGAGGTGTTATCCAGGAATTTACCTCAAAAAGGTAACCAGGCCCCAGGAAGGACTACCTTGGATTACAGCCACCAGCATTATCCGCTGGAGGTGGCTAATTTTCAAAGAGAGAGAGAGTTGTTGGAGTGGAGTACACAGCACTGATGCCTTATCACACCTGGGCATCCCTCAATACTAAGTCTGGGCATATTGCACAGTGGGAGACTACTACCCCCATTGGGAAGCTGCAAGGTCACAGATTACAGTTGGCAAGTAAAGTTCAACTTTACTGCATTACTGCCTCCTGAGTTGTTCCTTCCGAACACCATCACATCTGCTCAGGGTAAGACAGGACCGCTCTCCAACTGGAAGCACCCCAGGGGAACTACTACCACCACCACCTGGTAGCACAGTAACAAGGCCCCCCCTTGTTGGTGTTCGGCCGAGGAGGTGCGCTGAGGAGATTGGTTTAGGGCACTCTGCCTACCCAGTGGCACAGTGACTGCCACTACTACTCCCATATTCCGATTCCCTCCATCTGGGCTACAGCAGCAGTGCAGTTGAAGGTTAAAAAACAGAGTTTGTATCTACTGCGTACCATTCGTTTTCCCATACATGCCCCTTTCACTTTTACATAACATCGGCTGTATTTGCCTTAGAGAGCTAGAATTTGGATAGATAGGTTCCTAGGAGCCCTACGAGTATTCTACACTATGTTTTAAGCCAATTTAAGGTGTGGTTCATATCAAACTTGTTCAACCCGGCAACAAATCTTGGTCCCAAGCCAGCCAAACCCAAAAGCACATGAATCTTGGGAGGTTCGCCCATCTAATTGAGATTTCAGGATTTTGTAATAATCCCCCGAGCAAGCCGTCTGGGCCAGGGATTTTGTTGTTAGGAAGGATAGCCACAGTGCCTATGATTTCAGTCTCAGTGATAGGTCACTGTAGGCACTCCCCACTGGGCCAGAGAGTCTGAATTGTAAGGTTTCCTCTCATAAAGAGTATTGTAAAATAGTTCGAAAATGGATTGTATGTCCTATGGGTCCATTATAACTAGAGATGAGCGAATTGAAGCTGACGAAGTGAAATTTGATCCGAATTTCAGGAAATATTCGATTTGCTTCTAATCCGGATTTTATCACGCTTCGTGGTAACGAATCACATTTTTTCCTAAAATGGCTGCTGCACAAGTTAGGACGTGGGGCAAGGAACTCTGGGAACGCGGGATCACCCACAATGCCATGCGTGCAGCCAATCACCATCTTGGATTCAGGCATTTTCCAGTGTACTTAGTGCAGAGAGAGACGTCAGCAGGCACTAGGGAAAATTGTAGAAAAGACTTGAAAACTGATATTTTGCTCGAAGTTCAGGGAAAGAGCATTAGAAGTGTAGGGAAAGGATAGGGAGGAATTTATACAGAGTATTGAAGCAGAACACTGACTGCCATTACACTGCTGCTCATTGCAGGTTTGCAATAGATCATACCTGTGTAATTCAAATTATTGGGGTCTTATAAATCCTTGTGTGGTGCAGTTATATGTTGTAAAGCCTTTTATTGGCATTTATTAGTGGGGGAAAAATAAGTGGCTTATTCGCCGTTGTGTGTTGAAGGGAGAAAATTACAGGCCTTTTTGCCAGTTATTAATTTCCTTTTCATTTCCTTACTTGATCTAACAGTATGTCAGACAGAGAAGCGACAGGCCCTGCACAGGGGAGGGGCACAGGCCTAAATGTTTCTGGCACAGGCACAGGTCTCAGCAGAGTAAGGTGGCGTGGCAGCAGGGGTCAGTTCCAGAGGCCTGAGCTCCCAGTGTCAGCTAGCGGTCGTGTCTTGACCAGCAACCCAATGGTACTAGAATGGTTGACTCGGTCATCCACTTCATCCCAAGTCATATCAGACACCCCCAACCAAGAGTCCGTGGGTTCATCAGACACAACTCTTAGTTGGCATGGCCCGGGAGCAGGCCCTGTGCCCTCATGTGTCCTCAACCTTCCTCTGTCCTTTTCTGTTCCCTCAGCCAGAGAAGTACTCTATGCTGTGGGTTCAGATCCACTATACAGTGAGGATGAGCTACTAGAGGACAGTCAGCAGCTACTGCCCAACCAAGATCTGGAGGAGACATCCGCCGCTTCCTCCGGTAGGAGGGCAAGTAGTGATGAAGAGAGTGGCGTGGGAGATGGTGCTGCAAGCAGTCAGGCTCTTGGCTCAGAGACTGTTGACGAGGACATCAGTGACATGTAGACAGTACTCAATGATAATTTATCCGATTGCGATTGGGAGCCGGGTGGCAAAGGGGCTTCATCATCATCTGGAGAAGAGGGTTGCAGCTTGCACATGAGCCAGCAAGTCGGTAGCGTGGCTGGGAGTCAGCAGGGTGGCAGCAGTGGGAAGTTGGGAGCCAAACGTGCCCAGGGTAGACCACCAGATTGTCAGGGCTTCACGGAGGCAGTGGCGGTAGCAGTCAGTCAGTGCGGAGTGTTGGGGGTAAAATCACCTACTCGGCGGTGTGGCAGTTTTTTATTAAGCCACCAGGGGAGTTGAACATGGCCATATGTTGAATCTGTGGGCAGAAGGTGAAGCGTGGCCAGGGCGCCAATGTTGGCACCACAGCCCTGCATCAACATATGAAGCGTCCCATGAAGTGGCCTGGGAGAACCGTGGCTCCAATGTGGTGGTCCAGCCTGCCGCAGCAACCACTGCATCACCCAGTGGCACGCAACCCATTTTAGGCAGTCAAGGCTGCACCACCTCAGCCGAAGGAAACTGTGGGTCCTTCCCATCATCTGCTGGTCCTGATGCTCCTGCTCCTCCTCTTCCTAGTCAGTCATTGCATCAGCAATCGATCACCAAAGTGATTTCGAAGAGACAACAGTATGCGTGCACTTATCCAACGGGGAAGAAGCTGAACGTGCTCCTGTCCAAGTTGCTGGTGCTGCAGTCCCTCCTTTTCCAAGTGGTGGACTCTGCACATTTCAGAGAACTGATGGCTTGTGCCAAGCCAAGGTGGAGAGTCCCAAGCCGTCATTTATTTGCCAAAAAGGCAGTACCAGCCTTGCACAAATATGTAGAACAGAAGGTGGGACAGTCCTTGAGCCTGTTGGTGTCTGCCAAAGTGCATGGCAATGCCGACGTGTGGAGCTGTAACTACGGTCAAGGACAATATATGTCCTTTACGGCCCACTGGGTGAATGTGGTTTCTGCCCAGACACGCTAGCAACTTGGCCAGGTGATGCCTCTTCCACCTCCACGTTCTCAGGCTGTTGGTCCTGCAACAATGTCCTCCTCATCATCCACTGTGTCCTCAGCCTCCACTGCAGGGACAATTCACAGTGCTCTTGCAGCATACCACATGTGCAGGCATGGCGGTGTCATGCTGTTCTACACCTCGTTTGACTGGGTGAACGAAGTCACACAGGGGAGGAACTGCTCCACGTCCTCAATTAAGAAATCGAATCCTGGCTTTGTCTGCGACAACTCAAAATTGGAACCATGGTGACCGACAACAGGAAGAACATGGTGTTGGCGCTGTGTCAAGGAGAGCTGAGCCATGCGCCCTGCATGGCACACGTGTTCAATCTGGTTGTCAAGCGTTTCCTTAAGCGTTCCACTAATCTGCAAGGCATCCTAAAAATGTCAAGGAAACTTTACATGCACTTCAGCCACTCGTACACTGCCAAGCACACCCTGATTGAGCTGCAGCGGCAGAATGGCATCCCCCAATATAGGCTGATATGCGACGTTTCCACCCGTTGGATTCCACTCTCCATATGTTGAACCGAGTGTACGAACAGAGAAAGGCCATAAACGATCTCTTGATGTTCCAAGCTGACAGAGGTACTCCCCTGTGTAACTTCAATGTTAGCCAGTGGCAGCTCATGCGTGACACCTGCCGTTTGCTCATGCCCTTTGAGGGTGGTTTTTCTACACAGGTGACAGGAGAGGAGGAGCAGCCGGAAGAGCAAGAGAAAGATGAGGCAGATGACCTAGACACACCGTGTCAGTATGCAGTGGAGATGGATGCAGGGAGTCCCTTCAAGTCACTTGCACAAATGGACCTATGCATACTCACTTGTTTGTGTAGTGACAGCCGAATTGTCATCATTCGGCAGAGGGATGACTACTGGCTCTCCACCATGTTAGACCCTCGCTACCGGTCAAAAATGGGGGCCTTTATTTTTACACCCGCTGAGAGGGAGGACAAACTGAACTACTATAGAGACATCCTATGTAGTCAGTTGGCCGCTGCCTATCTGCGCCATCGTCCATCCTCTCACAGGTCTGACCGGGGGGGGGGCCCTGGGCACTCACCTTGCACTGCCATGGCTGCTGTGGGGGAGGGCAGGAGCAGTATCAGCTCCATCAGCACTAGTCTAAGCCTAGAGTTGCTGATGAGCAGCTTTCTTCACCCACATAGTGAAGAAACTACTGACCAGCAGCTAGAAATAGAGCAGAACCTGAACCAGCAGGTGGTGGCATACTTGGAGTGCACCCTGCCACCCATCATCGAAGATCCGCTGGACTACTGGGAAGCTAAACTGGATTTGTGGCTGCAACTGGCCGAGTTTGCTGTCCTGCCTGGCCAGTAGTGTGGCATCAGAGCAGGTGTTTAGTGTGGCGGGGGCCATAGTTACCCCAAGGAGAACTCGCCCATCCACCCAAAATGTGGAGAGATTGACCTTTGTCAAGATGAATTAGGCATGGATCAGCCAGGATTTCCACCCACCAATGCCTGATGCCTCAGATTAAATCATCCATGTTGCCTCACCCAAATCTAGACAAAAGAGACCGGTTTCTTCTGGCTACCTGCCTCCGCTACTATTCTGATGCTGCCACCCACCTGATGCCACACATCTGATGCCAAGTGCTCCTTCTTTTTGAAAAGAAGTAAGTATGACCTTGTCAGTCTCAATCTGTTTGAGTTTGAGTAAAGAGTATGAGTGTTTTGAAGGGGATCTAAGGTGTGCAAAGAGGTTACCCATCTTGTCCCTTCAAGGTGGTGTCCATTAGCCGTCTTGCTTCCATATAAGTCTGCTTCATCTCAAGTGTGTTTTACTCAATATGGTGATGCTGTGTCTCCAGTAGTGATTGGTGAAGTGAGTTGTATTTCTCTGCCCTTTGGGGGTTTTTTTTGGTAAGAGAGGTATACCATGATGTTCCTTTGCATAACCGCTAAAAATGTCTTCCAAAGACATCCAAAGGATCATCAGCATGATGTCCTCCAAAAAAGTCTCCCAGCTACAGATCAAATGCTGGCAAAAAGCCATGAAGGGAATCATCAGCTTTTACTATAAGTGTGAGATGTTTTTAAGTCAATGGTGCAGACCTTTACAAAGTGGGTAGAACTGTATATGTTTTTGTGAAACTGAGGCTGAAAAGTCCTGAAAGACTAGATTCTTGTAAATTCTTACTTCTAATGATCCCAAGCGCCTGTAAGCTTGCTGAATATTTTCCTTCAGCAGATAGTGAAAAAACTTTGCATTTGTGGAAATGGGGCAAGCGTTGTGGTCAGTGGGTTCACTTCCCAGTCTGTGGGCCATCTCGATGGGTGGGATAGAGTATGAGTTGTAAGTTTTAGGGTTGACATTAAATTATCGTACATGAACTTAAATAAGTCCAGCCCCTTAATATCTTCTAGAATTCCCACAAATCAAAGATTATTATGCCTACTCCTGTTCTCCAAGTACTCTACTTTATCTAACACAGATGTTGAGTTCAGATTGTTGGACCACGGTGGTTCGAAGGATCACAAGAGAGTACTCACAGGTACTTGTTCTAGACTCAAGTTTGCCTAAGCAAAAGTGTTGGATGTAATATGCACTAGGGCATTGTTGATGGAGGTATGTAGAGTCTCCAACCTTTTATCCAAGAGAGGCATTATTAACCAGGAAACCTCTTCAGATACAACTGCAGCCTAAATGTGATCAGGAGAGGGAGAAATGCTTGGGCTAGAAGGAGGCAAAAGGGCCTGAAAGACCTCTGGAGTGGACAGATCTGCCCGTGCAGCCGCCATTTTAGTTTGTTTCTGTGAAGAAGGGTGTGAGGCCAACTTCTTCATTGGAATCTTTGTTTCTGGCGGTGTGGTTTTTGTAGTTGAGTGTAAGACTAGGATTATGTTTGACCATGGCCACTGAGTTACCTTGTAAGAATTTATCTATCCCCAGGAAACAGTTTAGGGTGGGATTTGTGCAAGTCCCTCTTTATAGAGACATAAGATTACATACAGGTCCATCTCAATAAATTAGAATATTTTTGAAAAGTTCATTCATTTCAGTAATTCAATTCATAATCAGCAGTCTTCCATGATTGTGTGTCCTACTGAACCAGACTGAGGGACCATTTAAAGACTTAGGAAACCTTGGCAGGTGACACACTGAATTTAGAATACTGAACTTTTTTACAATATTCTAATTTTCTTAGATTTGGGTTTTCATTATCTGTAATCCATAATCAACATTTACAGAAATAAAACACTTGAAATAGAACACTCTGTGTGTAAAGAATCTAGAAAATATAGCAGGCCACTTTTTTAATTTAATTACTGAAAGAAATAAACTTTTCAAAGATATTCTAATTTATTGAGATGCACCTGTAGTGGGTACGACAGTCTTGTCGCTATCGCTATACTGCGGGGGAGTGAAAAATTCATTTTAGTCTAGTACAGGCTTCTTTCCAGAAGTATGAAAATCAGATTTCAGGACAGTTGATGACGGGTCTCAAAGAGTTACCTATAGCCCCATGCAGCAAAGGATGTCAGTAAGTATCTCCAAACAGTGCCCTAGGGTACCTGAGATTAAAATATCAGACTGCAATGAGGAGCAACTGCAATGACTGTGATGGAGTGGGGTAAGATGGTGCCTGCGGCCTACTCCACATACGAAGATTCAGAGGAAGAAGGAGGTAGTGAGTCCCAATAGGACCACTGCAATATTGCTGTAGATCCGGCAGACAAGGCCCTGGGACTCTTACCCACTACAGAATGCAATCCCAAATGCCGAAGATAAAAGCACCGCAGCAAGCTGTAACGGCTAGCGGGAACCGGATTTAAATTGTGTCAGTGGATCTAAGACAAGTTACACAAAGAAAAGAAACTTTCTATTCCCTGTCTTCAATAACTCAACAGTCCAACAAATCACACTCAACACAACCAACTCCACTTATTCACAAGTTACTTAGTGCAGCAAGCACTTAAAGGGAGTCTGTCAGCAAAATAATCGTTATTAACCGTTTAAGGATGCAGGTTAGTTTGGACGTTAAAGGGGTTGTGCAGGATTAGAAAACATGGCTGAATTCTTCTTGTTAGGAAGTAACATCATGTCTTTTGGTCATATGACTATGCTGATGCTGCAGGTCAGTCACATTCATTTTAATGGAACTGAGCTGAAGTATTGCCATGTGACCAATGAACGTGAGATTACTTGCAGAGAAGAAAAAAGCAACCATGTTTTCTAATCCTGCGCAACCCCTTTAACACCTTCCGACTCCGTACCATAATATTATTGAGCTTGTAGTTAATGCTCAGTGCCGTAATAGTACGATGCTGTAATGCCACGGGCACAGGAGCTGTGCCTGCGACATTACTTCCGGGACTTGGTTGTATTACATAGCTCAGGCCTGGGACTAGCTGCTGGAGTTACAGATACTCCGGCAGATTAACCCTGCTGGATGCCGTGATCAGTGGCAATCGTGGCATCTAGGGTGGTCTGACGAACAAGTTTGCACCCCCCCCCCCCACCAATCCTCGGATTCCCCACTACAATATACTATTTATTGCAGTACATTGAACTGGGAATCAGAGATCCCAGGTTCAAGTCCCCTTGTGGGACAGGGAAAAAGTTTAAAAAAAAAATTCAAAAAGTAAAAAATAAACAAAATAAAAATAAAAAACACCTTTACATTTAAAAAACACAAAATGTAAACATAAAAAACAAACAAACAAGTTAATTATCCCCATCCAAAAATAGCATTCTTTATCCCGTACAGTGAATGCCATAAAAAAAAACACAATTCACAAAATAAGGTATTTTTGCCACCTTGATTTCTCCAAAAAATAGCAAAAAAAAGTGAGAAAAAAAATTCATACATACCAAACATTGGTACCAATAAAAGGTACAACTTGCTCCGCAAATAACGAGCCCTTACATAGCTTTGTCAATAAAACAGTTTAAACTATAGACTTTTTTATTTTTCTGTCAACATAGCTATGTGAGAGCTTATTTGTGGAGCAAGTTGTACTTTTATTTGGCATCATTTTGGGGTACATATAATGTTTTGATTAGTTTTTATTAACATTTTTGGGGGTCTATTTGAAAAAACCTAGAAGTCTATGATTTTTGGCATTTTGTTTTTACGGTGTTCACTCTGCATTAAAAATCACCATTACGATTACGACAATACCACATTTATATTGGTTTTATAATGTTTTTTACTATATAAAACATCGTTTTAAAAAAAAAAAAAAAAAGAATGATTTGTATTCTGGCACCTATACCCTTTTTTACTGTTTTGTTGATGGAGCTATGTCAGGGATCTTTATTTGTGGGAAAAGTTTTAGTTTTTATTTGTACCAATTTTTGATAAGTGAATTTTGACTTTTTATTGCTATTTTTTTGTTTTATTTATTTTTTAAATAACGTATTTTTTGGACTATAAGACACACCGGACCATAAGACGCACCTAGGCTTTAGAGGAGGAAAATAGTGAAAAAAAAATTTGAAGCAAAAATGTGGTAAAATATTTAATATATCGGAGTTGTAGTTTTGCAACAGCTGCAAGGCCACATTGACAGGTGGCCCTTCATAGGGCATCTTTTTTGGGGGGCAGATGTACTTTTTAATAATACCTTTTTGGGGAATGTCTATTGCTTAGATCACTTTTTATTGAAATCAGAGGCGAAACAGCAAAAAAAACGGCTGTTCGGTACTTTTGATTTTTTTTTCCGCTACCACATTCACTGTACAGGAAAAATATTTTCATAAGTTTGTAGACAGGGCATTTTCAGACACAGTGACACCTAATGTGTATGTGTTTCACGGTAATTTTCTAGTTTTATATGTTTTCTAGGGAAAGGGGGTGATTTAGAACTTTTTTGTATTTATTTTTTTTATATTTTTTAAAACTTTTTTTTTTTTTACTATTTTATTAGCCCCCCCTAGGGTGCTTGAACTTGCAATCATTTGATTGCAAGTCCCATAGACGGCAACACAAGTGTATTGCCGTCTATGGGAGATTCTATATGTTACTATTGCGGCTGGTCATAGACCAGCCGCAATAGTAATATTTCTATGACAGGACTGGGAGACTTCATAAGGCACAGGAACAGGTTTGGCTCCCGCTATCTACTTTTATACTTTGGGCGAAAAAAGGTGCGTCTTATAGTCCGAAAAATTTGTTAAGTTTTTTTAACTTATTATTTATGCTTTATACTTTCTTAACTTTTAATGTTTTTTTTTGTTTTGCTTTTTACTTAATTCTTGTCCCACAAGGAGACTTGAACCTGGGATCTGCTGATCTCCAGTGCAATTTACTGCAATACATTATATTGCAGTACATTGCATATAGGCTCCCTATGTGCAGCAGGGATAGGCAGTCGAGAGGAAAAAAGGGTTGGACTGCCCCCTGACTCACCCAGACACCAGAGTCGAAGAATTAGGCACAGCGTTTATACGCTCAGAGTGACGTAATTTTAAGGATGTGGATTTGGAAGGGTTTTAAACTCACCCCAATACCTTATAGTTCTCAGGGCCATAAGTACGCTCCTATAATTGGTTTAGAGAATGGTCATTTTCATGTAAAAGATGTTTTTATTCATATGCTAATAAGATGAACATGCAATGGGGGAGTTTCCCAACACACCTGATCATTTCAGCTGGGACTTGTCCTTCTTACAATCTCCCACTAGCAAGCAACTTTTTTTGTTGTAGTTTTTGTTGTGATTTTTTGAGTCAAAGCCAAGAATGTCTAAAAAAGGAATGGAAAAAATATAGGAAGTACTTATACTTCTACCTTCTGCTCAATACTCTTCTGGCTTTGGCTAAAAAAAACGCAACAAAAAAGGTTATTTTCCGCAATTGGGGCCTTAGCCTTAAATAGGTATTTCCAGGATACGTATTTATTGCATACAGCTCAGGTAAGGGGATTTAAAACCAAGAGACTCCCAGTTAAACTGAATGTGTTGACGTGTCTGTGAGTCCTGAGGTGTATAAAGATTGTGGACCCCACCATGATAAAGTTGGCCTTTTAAATGGGCTGAATATCAGCTAGATGAGCATTCATAGGAATGTTCAAATCAATTCCCAGTGTTAGGTTGGGTTTATATTGCACCTGCAGGGCTTCCAACATGCACCAAGAATGCTGCCAAACAGATCAGAGGAGTGTAGCTAAAGGCAATTTTTTTTTTAAATGACCAGGAAATACAGGAGGGGAAACTTCACTGTGAAAGAGCAGCAGGCTCCCTCGCTAAGCCAGGAGTAAGCACTCACCATCCACACTATAATGGTGTCCCCTTGATTATGGGAAGACTAGTTGCAGTTGTGTAAAATTTTACTGTCTGCCCAGGCCACTTCTAAGTGGCATTAACTTGTCAAATTTGGTGAGAGATTGCGGCTGCACAGTAAATGCTGTAAGAACAAAACCCATAAGAGAATGCCTCTTATTCTGCAAAAAAAAAAAAAAAAAAAAAAAAAAAAAATCAGATTTCCAGTACATCATACAGAATATTAAGTGGTACCACTATCCAGCACTATCTGGCCAGCAAAAAGTAAGTCCTTATACAGCTCTGCGAATGGAAAAACACAAAAGTTACAATTTTAGAAAAGTGGGGAGAAAAAAAAATGGCTACAGCAGGAAAGGGTTAATTAGGTTCCTGTTCAAAAGATCAACACTTTGGCTGCATTGTACAAATAGAAAAGATTCTATAGGTGCTACTAATGCATAATTAATCCTCGGTATTATTCTTCAGATGGAGACACCATCTCCTGAATGCCTTTTTATAATTATCTTGCCCTACAAAAGAATATGGGATTAAAAGAGTAAACTGACATGTTTGGTTGAAAATAACAAAAAATATATTTTCTTCCTATTACAAATTTCTGTGTTTGCAAATACAATTACTTTTATGTTGTAAAAAAGATAAATGAGTGAAATAGATTTATTAATCATTTTACTTAAGGACATATTTGTCATCATTGATACAGAGTATAAATTGAGAAGCTCAAAAAGTTCTTTGTAGTTTTTAAAATATAAAATTAAGTGCATTAATAAGGAGATGATGTTCCCCTGCTGTTCAAGACCTTTTAGGCTAAGGCCTCACATAGGGGACCAAAACCGAAAAATGCTGTGGAAAAGACCACGTCATTGCGTTTTTTTTTCCACAGCATTTTTCACCGAAAGTCGGCAGAATCCCATCCACTTTGCAGGTAATGTAAAATGTTTCCAAATCACAGCATTTTTGCAACGTCGGGCCCTGGCCATAGAGTGGTTGTATGTAATGTATATAATTTAACAATTTCATGTTCATATCTTCAAATCAATTTCAAGCCAATAACTATCATCTCAACATAGAAAGACTAACAGACAACTACTTTGGATAGTGCAAACTGCAACCAGAAATCTTTACGAGGTCTAAAAATATTGACAGCAAGATCACCAAATCCCCGAGGCAATTGCACAATGGTTTTTCAGCTGATAAATAATGTTGCCATGCAAAACCATCTAGTAACAAGCATAAT
This sequence comes from Leptodactylus fallax, assembly GCA_947044405.1. NCBI lineage: Eukaryota > Metazoa > Chordata > Amphibia > Anura > Leptodactylidae > Leptodactylus > Leptodactylus fallax. The sequence goes on from CAMRHE010000244.1 coordinate 2,408,609, forward strand.
ATTTTTTCCCATTCCTCTTTATTGTGTTACTATGATTTAAATGTTATCACAATATTGAATAGTCGTCATCATGTGCTTTTTTTCAGGGTCAGGAATTAGCAAGAGCAACAACTAGCCAACAGGCTAAATTGCATGCATTATTGAAGCGTTTGCAGCCACTCTAAGGTGAACATATACATTAGATAGTTGTCTTGAATGATCATTTGCGTACCTGATAGGATCTGGAAAAATATATTTAACAAAAAAGAGTCATTTTTTTTTTCCACACACAGTATGAGTATGGTGCAGTTTTTAGTTTTCATAAGTGATACCACAATATGAAATTCCATAAAAACAGTTTTGTGAGCATTTTGTAAAAATCTCCCTTTGCAAACGTGCATTTCACCCTAAGCTTAATAATTAAATGGGTTACATTTTACATTGTATAATTTAATAAACTTTCTTAAAAGCATTTGTCTCTATCCTATTTATCTATATTATATAACCTCAGAAATTGACAACTTCAGTTTTATCCGTTCGGGCCATTCTCTTCCACCATCATGTTTTAAAATAAAAAGTAAAATTGTGTGCGTTTTCTCTTGTAGTCCCTTTATCTATGCCTAGATACTCTTTTATATTCAGTGTCTCTGTTACTAAGCAGAGTGAAAGAGCCTCATTATGAAGCTTCTACCAATCTCACTTCACTCAAGATTCAAGTTATTAATGAGACGTCTCTCTTGGAAAGGGGATGCAGTGTGTTAGAAACTCAGCAGAGGCCCAGACTAGGAGGTCATAGGTCAGGGGGCAGATAGGGGCCATCATTCTTTGCAATTCTGTGCAAGGCAAAATTTCACAGCAGTAAGGAAATTATATCTGTATGTTTATGTCTGTGGGCAGCAGAAGGTGATCCTGTAAAACATATGTCCATCCATGTGTTGATGGCTTTAAAAAGTTTGATCATTTTTTGCTTAAGTGACACCACTTTGTCCTTGAAACAACAAAATAACAGTGTTGATCACATAATGTAATAACTTGATTATGTACATAATTACATTCACTACTAAAATTTAACAATGAAAAATGACACATTTCATATAGTTAATTTAGATGTCTTGATTGACACTAAAGTTTGTCACTTTGGCAGAAATATCAAATTCATATAATATTTGTACAGAACTGTAAAATAGTGTTTTATTACTAGTCTCTGGAGCCATACTCTACCATCCTGTGTCTCTGATACAGATGTTTCTGTTGAATTCCGTATGGATTCAAGAGATATCATTGTGGCATGCTCTAGTGGATGCTGAATTATGGAGATTATCTACTCTATACAGCTCTCCATATACAAAACTGTGCAGATTTGTGTATCTTGTTTTTCTTCTTATTAACACTATTGGAATTACAGTGCCCACAAAACTATAATGTGGATGATTACTCATAAGCTGTAAGGCGGGAGGGCAACATTGGGCTCTATCTTTAACTCTTAAGGTGATCTGCAGTTTCAGACACTTTAAAAGAGGTTAAAATACCAGAATATCAACCTAATTTGAGATATTGTGAGAAACATAAGAAGCCTGATGTTTGAAGAGCTAAAAAGAAGAAACCTGGCAGAACTCAAAAATATACATAAGAATGATGAAGTACTTAAGTCTCATCTTGCGTTAAAACAGTAAAAAAAAGAGATACATGTGGACTTGAATAGCTGGATTAAATATGTCAGTATTTTATAGCTATTCCGAAGAATACACATATTCAAATACATACTATATGTATAAATTGACCCACAGGCAGAATGTTTTTAAGGTTAGACACTGCCACCCTGTGGTCAATTTTAAAAAGGGCCGGGATTTAATTGTGGCATTCTTTAGTTCAGGGGTACTCAACTAATTTTACTAAAAGGTCCGTTGACCAGGGTATGCCATCATGTAAAAGTCCAAGCTGAACAGCAGCAGAACACATCCAGTATTTACAGTATTTTTCGCAAAAAAAAGACGTGTATGACTATAAGGCACACAATAAAAATTAAGAAAAAATATTTCCTAATGTGGCATTATACTATGCAGGAGGCACTAAGGAGCATTATACTGTGGTTGGGTGTACTAAGGTGCATTATACTATGGGTGGGTCAATAAAGGAGCTTTATACTGTGCATGGGGGCACTAAGGAGCATAATAATAAGCACGGGGCACTAAGGAGATTTATACGTTGGGTGGTGGCATTAAGGAGCATTATACTATGGGGGCACAAATGGGGCATTAGTGCCCCCACACAGTATAATGCCCCATTATTATGCCTCATCGCTTTCTCCCGCCTGCTGTCCTAATGAAAGTGCAGGGGTCCGGACATGTGGTGGCTGGACCGTGGTCTGTCAGTTGAATATCCCTTCTCTAGTGAATGCTGTATTATGGAGGTTTTATAATGACAATGATTACTCATAAGATGTAAGGTGGGAGGGCAGTGTTGGATACAATCCTTAACTTTTGAGGTGATCTACAGTTTTAGACATTTTAAAAAGATTAAAGTACCAAAGTATCAGTCTAATGTGAGATGTAGGTTTGTTTGAGAGCATAATGTCTGAAGTGCTAAAAAAAATTAAATTAACAGAACTCAAAAATATACGTAAGAATAATAAAGTACTTAAGTCTCATCTTACATTATAACAGTAAAACAATATCTATTTTTATTTGAATAGCTGGATTGTTTCATTAATTAATGGCTATTACTTAGAACACACATATTCAAATACATAGGAAATGAGTCGGTCCACAGACAGAAACTGTTTTTAAGGGTAGACACTGCCACCCTGTGATCGATTTTAAAAATATTATTGTAATGAAGTAAGACTATAATGGTTATTAAAGTTTATTTTGTTATATTGGAATTGTGCATGTCAAGACAAAGAACAAAGTATCACATACAGTGATGGCCAAAAGTATTGGCACCCCTGCAATTCTGTCAGATAATACTCAATTTCTTCCAGAAAATGATTGCAATCACAAATGCTTTGGTAATAATATCTTCATTTATTTTGCTTGCAATGAAAAAACACAAAAGAGAATGAAAAAAAAAGTCAAATCATTGATCATTTTACACAAAACTCCAAAAATGGGCCGGACAAAAGTATTGGCACTCTCAGCCTAATACTTGGTAGCACAACCTTTAGACAAAATAACTGCGAACAACCGCTTCCGGTAACCATCAATGAATTTCTTTCAATGCTCTGCTGGAATTTTAGACCATAATTCTTTGGCAAATTTCTCCAGGTCCCTGAGATTTGAAGGGTGCCTTCTCCAAACTGCCATTTTGAGATCTCTCCACAGGTGTTCTATGGGATTCAGGTTTGGACTCATTGCTGGCCACTTTAGAAGTCTCCAGTGCTTTCTCTCAAACCATTTTCTAGTGCTTTTTGAAGTGTGTTTTGGGTCATTGTCCTGCTGGAAGACCCATGATCTGTGAGGGAGACCCAGCTTTTTCACACTGGGCCCTACATTATGCTGCAAAATTTGTTGGTAGTCTTCAGACTTAATAATGCCATGCACACGGCCAAGCAGTCCAGTGCCAGAGGCAGCAAAGCAACCCTAAAACATCAGGGAACCTCCGCCATGTTTGACTGTAGGGACTGTGTTCTTTTCTTTGAAGGCCTCTTTTTTTTTTCCTGTAAACTCTATGTTGATGCCTTTTCCCAAAAAGCTCTACTTTTGTCTCATCTGACCAGAGAACATTCTTCCAAAAAGTTTTTGGCTTTCTCAGGTAAGTTTTGGCAAACTCCAGCCTGGCTTTTTTATGTCTCTGGGTCAGAAGTGGGGTCTTCCTGGGTATCCTACCATAGAGTCCCTTTTCATTCAGACGCCGACGGATAGTACGGGTTGATACTGTTGTACCCTCAGACTGCAGGGCAGCTTGAACTTGTTTGGATGTTAGTCGAGGTTCTTTAGCCACCATCCGCACAATCTTTCGTTGAAATCTCTCGTCAATTTTTCTTTTCCGTCCACATCTAGGGAGGTTAGCCACAGTGCCATGGGCTTTAAACTTCTTGATGACACTGCGCACGGTAGACACAGGAACATTCAGGTCTTTGGAGATGGACTTGTAGCCTTGAGATTGCTCATGCTTCCTCACAATTTTGCTTCTCAAGTCCTCAGACAGTTCTTTGGTCTTCTTTCTTTTCTCCATGCTCAATGTGGTACACACAAGGACACAGGACAGAGGTTGAGTCAACTTTAATCCATTTCAACTGGCTGCAAGTGTGATTTAGTTATTGCCACCACCTGTTATGTTCCACAGGTAAGTAACAGGTGCTGTTAATTACACAAATTAGAGAAGCATCACATGATTTTTCAAAGGGTGCCAACACTTTTGTCCACCCCCTTTTTTATGTTTGGTGTGGAATTATATCCAATTTGGCTTTTTGACAATTCTTTTTGTGGTTTTCCATTGAAGACAAATTAAATGAAGATATTATTACCAAATCATTTATGATTGCAATCATTTTCTGGAAGAAATTGAGTATTTATCTGACAGAATTGCAGGGGTGCCAATACTTTTGGCCATCACTGTATTTTGACAAGCCCTGCATGCTAGAATTCAAAATGGCATTTAGCGAATTTTTTTTTTTTTTTTTTTTCCAGCTGCGCTCTCCACTTTTGAAAAATAGGCTTGATTCACCTGACCAGCTGATGTGTCCCAAAAACCAACAGAAGCAGCTGGTAGCTACTGGGTATGCAAATACAATAGTCGACACCTGGTCCAACAAGTGAACACCTGAGTGATAGGTGGAAGAGGTGGGCTAGGCCTGCGATAAACACATTGGCAAGGTTTGGGATCAGTTGTAATGGGATTGGATCAAGCATCAGGTGAAAGTTGCAAAATAAGGAAAGTCGTTGATCAGTAATGATAGAGAAGGTGGTTATGTAGGAAGGACACCAAGTAGTTGTATGCAGGGGATGCATGCAGGGGTTGCAGGGACTAGATTCGAGCTGTCTTTAATGTTGTCTTCTGAAGTGTGAAGCCTCACAGGTGAGATGAGAGTTGTGGGAGGACAGAGTAGAGATTTAAAGGTGTTAAATTATTTTGTAGGATTGTGGGATAGAGAAGATATAAGAGTAATGAAATAGTCTTGTTTTGCAGAAGTGAGCGCAGTCTTATCCACAGTATGGGTCAGCAGTATGATTTCTTGGAGTCTGACACCCGGACCACACACAGGTCAACTGTTCCAGTAGCCTCCAGCTGTCAGAAGCTGCAAGTGGATGAGCGACGTGTTCAGTGCCACTACCATTCAGTTCTATGCAGTGGACAGGGCTGCTACACCTCTCCTATTACTTCAATAAAAGTGGTGCTGCCCCCTCTACAAGCAGCTTCCGACTCCCAGAGGCTGCTAGAACAGATGATCTGTGCGAGGTCCAGGTGTGTGGATAGGTCATCAGTATGAATATTCAATTTGGGACCAGAAAACCCCTTTAAAAATCAGAACTGCTTATCTGATCCATCACCATTTTTAGTTAGATTGGTGTGCCTGTTGATTCACAGGTGAAAGGGGTTACAGATTCAAGAACAGTGATAGCAGTTATGTTACAGAAAGCGGCAGCTGCTTCTGCTTCATGAATTGAGAATTGAGGTGGAGAGTGGTAGAAGAGAGTCAGAGTTTGTGAATGTCTAAATGTTTATGGTTCCTAAGTGGATGCACTCACTTCTGGACTGGGGGGGCAGTTGATGCCAGGACTGGGAGTGTGGGTAAAGTGAAGGCCACCATAAAATACAGCAAATGGGGAAGTAGTCTCAGATGGAGTCAGTGTTTCCATTAACAAAGAAGGATAGTGCATAATGCACCGAGAGGAACTGGAGGAGGTAGAGGTAGAGAGGTCAGGTAAATAGCTTCGGTATACGAATCAGGAAAAACTGCTTTGTTGATAAGATGTTTGAACAACAAGCCGGATTCAGATTCAGAGAAAAACGATACCCTCAATCTATTATTCAGAATGTTTTACGAAAAACATCACAACTCACACAGGAAGACTGCCTAAGAGGAAAAGATCCTGATGATCGAATGATACATCAGATCTCGAACTGGCGGGGGGAATATCAAATTTCATCAACACCTTTAACTCTGGTCATAAACAATCTACATAGTTACATAGTTTCACAGTTACATAGTAGATGAGGTTGGATGAAGACACCGGTCCATCAAGTCCAACCTATAACCCTACAGTGTTGATCCAGAGGAAGGAAAAAAAAACCCATGAGGCTTATGCCAATCACTCCACGTCAGGGTAAAAAATTCCCGACTCAAATCTGGCTATGAGTATAAAACCCTGGATCAACATGTCCTTAACAAAATCTAGAACCCAATCTGTTCTATCTTATCTCAACAATGAAACATACTTCTTAATGACCTGCATCTAAAAAAATTTTTCATAACAACCTTGACCTCAGCAGGCTCCGCACCAGGGCTTCAATCATTCAGCAATTTCCTTTCCACCAAGGGAGTATTCAAATGTGGCCACCCAAGATGTCTCTGCTGCCATAACATCAAATATAAATCAACATCTTTTTGCCCAAGAGTGACTAAGGAGAAATTCCTTATCAACTCCGTCCTCAGCTGCAACTCTAACTACATTATATATCTGTTGAAATGTGCTTGTAAACTACAATATGTAAGTCGAAAATTCCAAACATTGCACAACTGTATGAACAATCATTGTTCCAATGTGAAGAAATGGTTCCTTAAAGGGGTATTCCCATCTCAAGGATCCTATCTATACTACCAGCATATGTAAATTCAAGAGTTTTCCTAAATACATTGCTTTAGCAATGCTGCTTAGTTTGTCAGCTACTATATATGAAATTATTCCTCCCATTGTTTACACAATGTTTGCATGGAGCACAGCCTCTTTGATAAGACCGGACAGATGCTCAGTCACTGCTCTCTGGAGGGGCTGAGTGATCTCACTATTATCTACAGCTCTGCTGGCAGGACAATCAATTCAGCTAATTACAGTTTGCTGATAAAGACTCCAGTAGACTGTTATCTCACTATGTAAACACAAAGATAACACTGAGTCTCTATAGAACCATGGTAAGTGTTCTATACAAACCTGTATAATGTAATATACATTTACTAAGCGTATTATTTGATCTGCATTTATATTAGATTTCTAGTAATCATAATCTATAAGCTCTCATGGTAAAGGCAAAGCCTATATTGTGATACTTCATAGTGTCCTGTTCATCAAACAGTCAAAGCTGCCTCCCACTAGCTTGTGGAAGAACACAGGAAGTGAGAAGTGACAGCAGGCAAAGCTGCTGAAACAGGGAGATGGGGAAAACCCCTTTTAGCACAATTTATCCCATCACTGTGCCCTTAAACATGACTGTGCATTTCAATTACGCCTATTGAAGAAATATCATCATCAAGTCATATGTAAATTGGTCACACTTACTCCCAGCAGTCTTAGTGATACTGTAGAATCCTCCTTTTAATGTGAATATTTTATATTACAAATACTATACATTATATTTTATCTTCATTTAGCTAACATTTTTTTTATACCTTTCACAATCATATCGCTGTAGCATTTGTGCACTTGTAGCATTGGTGTGCATGCATGCACACACGTGCACAGGTGTGGTTGGATGTTTGTAGCACACACATTATGACATTTGTGTTTACAGCAAGACTATCCTAATTATTTCCCCCCTATTCTCTATCTCTCCTTCTGCCCTTCCTTCCTTCCTAATGCTCTTTTTCCTTCATGTCATTCACTCTTCTTCCTCTCCAGTCTTCTCTATTCCCCTTTATTATTCATTCTATCCTACCTCTATTTCCTTACTCTTCTGCCCCAGTATTGCCAATGCACTTGCGCCCTCTTCAGATGAAGGCACACCATCCCCCAGCCCAATCCTTGTTCTCTTACTTTTGCCTTTCCCTATAGCCTCATTCTCACCCGGTGCTCTCTCTCGCATCCCAGTCCAACTCCGGCGCCCCCTCTCTTGGGTACAGGTGCCAATGTCCCTACCTCTCGCTCTCATCTGGTCCATGCCCCATTCACCTCCACATTGCCTTTCGGCATGTTTACAAAATTGGTAAGTCTCATATTTTTATTATTCTACCAGATTGTCATAGATTTTACCACAATTGGTTGTTACTATTATCCTTATTGCATCCCTACTCTTTTATTGTCGCACCTCCTCATACACACAGATATATTTGATTGTTCATATTTTTAGCTGTGTTTCTTACATTTTTTTTTATCTTTAGTCACACCAACCATCTATTAATTGATACAATTGTGCTAAAAGGTTTACATAACCCGGCAGATTTTTTGTTTTTTTGGCCTTTTTCAGAGAATATGAATAGCACAAAAACTTTTTCTCCACTCATGGTTAGTGGTTGGTTGAAGCCATTTATTGTCACGCTTCTGTGTTTTCTCTTTGTAAATCATAATGACAACCAAAAACATCAAAATGACCCTGTTCAAAAGTTCACATACCCCAGTTCTTAATACTGTGTATTGCCCCCTCTAACATCAATGACAGCTTGAAGTCTTTTGTGGTAGTTGTGGATGACGCTCTTTATTTTCTCAGATGGTAGAACTGCCCATTCTTCTTGGCAAAAAGTCTCCAGTTCCTGTAAATTCCTGGGCTGTCTTGCATGTACTGCGCGCTTGAGATCTCCCCAGAGTGGCTCAATGATATTGAGGTCAGGAGACTGAGATGGCCACTCCAGAACCTTCACTTTCCTCTGCTGTAGCCAATGACAGGTCGATTTTGGCCTTGTGTTTTAGATCATTGTCATGTTGGAACTTCCAAGTACGTCCCATGCGCAGCTTCCTAGCTGATGAGTGCAAATTTGTCCCCAGTATTTGCTGATAACATTCTGCATTCATCTTTCCTTCAACTTTGACCAAGTTTCCTGTGCTTTTGAAGCTCACACATCCCCACATCATCAGTGATCCACCTCCGTGCTTTACAGTAGGAATGGTGTTCCTTTCATCATTGGCCTTGTTGACACCTCTCCAAATGTAACGTTTATGGTTGTGGCCAAAAAGTTTGATTTTTGTCTCATCACTCCAAATGACCTTGTTCCAGAAGTTTAGAGGTTTGTCTCTGCGCTGTTTGGCGTATTGAAGGCGATATTCTTTGTGGCATTTGTGCAGTAATGGCTTTCTTCTGGCAACTCGACCATGCAGCCCATTTTTCTTCAAGTGCTTCCTTATTGTGCATCTTGAAACAGCCACACCGATAGTTTTGAGAGTCCTGTATTTCAGCTGATGTTGTTATGCGTGGGTTTTTCTTTGCATCCTGAACAATTTTTCCGGGAGGTTACGGCCGAACTTTTGGTTGGTCTACCTTACCGTGGTTTGGTTTCTGGGCATGTTATCAGGCCAAAATCACCAGGGTATGTGAACTTTTGATCAGTGTCATTTTGATGTGTTTGGTTGTCATTATGATTTAAAAAGAGAAAACAAGATGTTTGACAATAAATGGCTTCAACCAACCACTAACCATGAGTAGAGAAAAAGTTTTTGTGTTATCATTCATATTCTCTGAAAAAAAGACCAAAAAATCTGCCGGGGTATGTAAAATTTTTAGCACAACTGTATATTTATTATTTATACATTTTGTGCTTATCTATTATTATATTATATGCTTTCCTATCTCCTAAGTGATTAGTTGATATAGATAATATGTATATAGTTTGCAGCTATTTGTTATGATATTTATTTTCATTATACTACATCCTTTTCAGTACTATTGCTTTGTGTATCCATGATTATATTCATTGCATGAAATGACTGTTCGTATACTCATAACCCATATACCCATAAATTATTTATTTACTTTTCCATTTATCTTCTATTATTGTTACTGTATTATTATTATTAGAGATGAGCAAATTTTTCAAAATTTCGATTCGGTAGCTTCACCGAATTTTCCGATATGATTCGATCCGAATTAATTTGCGGTGAACCGCGTTAAAAAAAAAAAAAAAAAAAAATAGAGCCTGTATAGTGGTGTAGAACACTGTACCCAGGATGCAGAAGATGCATATCAGCACCTCCCAATCTCGCCGTGGGGTGTGCCGAGGGGGACATGTAGCATGGCGGAACCGCTTGGATGCTGCGGTCATGTTTGAACACAGCATCCAAGGGGTTAAAACCGACAATTGGAGCTGTGTGCTCTGACCGGAGGTTATGGAGTAGAGTGTTAGCTGTCAGTTATAGCTAACACCCGCTCCCGATGCCGTGGACGGTCGCAAAGGCGCTAAAGGGCTGTGACATCACAGGGCTGGCTGGCTGCTGATTGACTGCATGCATAGCATTGTGGGTGATCCAGAGTTCCTTGCCCCATGTCCTAACATGCAGAAGCAGCCATTTTATTGAAAAAAATGTGATTCGTTACCATGAAGCTCGAGGAAATCCGGATGCGATGCAAATTGAATATTTCCTGAAATTTGGATCGAATTCCACTTCGTCAGCTTCAATTCGGTCATCTCTAATTATTATCATGTGTGATTTTCCATTTATGTTTTTAATTTGCTTTAGTATGTATCACGTGCTTATCCTCACAAATGTATCTATTGAAGTAAATTAAAAGATGTTTGTTTGTTTTTTTTAAGTTGACCTGATGAAGACAACAGTTCAGCGTTGAAAAGTGTTGCCTGAATTAATTTTATTTAATAAATAAATAATTATATCCTGCTACTACCTCCTATGTGTCTTGCACCTGAGCTAAGCAGTGCTTATCAGCCCCAGATGTTTTTTCCTTTACCTACATAAAGGGATTCTATCATTGGGAAACCCATTTTTTTATTAACATCTCATCAGAATAGCCTTTAGAAAGGCTATTCTTCTCCTACCTCTTATTTTTCTGCTCTGTGCACCCGTTTATGAGAATTTTTTTTTTCTTTATGCAAATGAGTCTTCAGAAAGTACAGGGGGCGTCCCCTGTGCTCAAAGAAGACGCTCTTCCGAAGATCCAGTGCTGCCTCTCTCATCTTCTGCTGACGCATCTCTGCCGAATCCACATGAAAATGGCCAGCTGGACATGCGCAGTCGGCTCTGTCCAACGCAAAATGGCAGAGCCGACTGAGCATGCGTGGGATTTGAATCCCGAACAGCCTCGGTGGCTGATGACGTGGCGGAGAGGCGTCAGCAGAAGAAGAGAGAGGCGGCACTGGATCTTCAGAAGAGCGTCTTTTTTGAGCAGAGGGGACACCCCCTGTGCTTTCTGAAGACTCATTTGAATAAAGAAGAAAACAAAAATTCTCAAACGGCTGCATGGAGCAGAAAATTAAAGGTAGGAGAAGAATAGCCTTTCTAAAGGCTATTCCGATATGGTGTTAGTGAAAAATGGGTTTCCCAATTATAAAATCCCTATAAACTATGCTCTAGAGTCCTCTCCTATAATTCTGTAGTAGTACAGCTATTTTTGGTGTGTTTTGGAACTGCTGTCAGAACTCTTTCCCTGCTGCTATCATTATACAAAATGGCTCCTTTCTCTGTGCGTAATTTTATAATGTATATATGACATCAATGTGACCCCTCCACCCACCAAAAACACAATGGTTTTATAAAAATGATTCCTTCAAAATATATATATATATATTTTTTTTTTGTATGCCAACATTATGGCATCAACAATGTGTTATAGTGGAATGTGATGGACCAGGCCACAGGACATGTCTGGCTGAGTGGTGGTAGCTGTGGCAACATGAGTAGCAGTACGGTATGGAATAATTTGATGGACCAGGCCACAAGAGATTATGTACAATTGTTTAGGAGTAGCAGGCAGCATCAGCAGTACAGTAGATGGAACATGATACAGGAAGACTGTGGCAGCTCTGTTCCGAGGCATCAGCAGGAGGGGGGTGAAAATACTTACGGATCTATGCCTGATTAGTTTTGCCAAAAGTAATTTTTTTTTCCATGCTTGCAGTGGAAAGTTAGATGTAGGTGTAACACTTGTAGTTGTAACAACGCCACTGACAGCACTGAAACCCTTCTCCACCGGCCATTACACTTGAGGCTTGACAACATAAAACTCCCATGGCAAACTAGGCCAACTCCTTCCACTGCTCTAACCTATTGGCCCAGAATTCTATGGGGTCACAGTTATCTGCTGAAATATAGGTGCACTTTAGGTATGACTGTACCTGCTGATGCAGCCGATAGGTGTCAGTTGCCTGTTATGGGTCTGGTTGGCACTGTGAGATGAAAAATTTCTGGTTCATCATGTTCTAAATACTGTACTGACTGCTGATGCTGCTGCTTTTACTTCTGCTGCTTGTAACTGTGGCACTGGTAGAGGACATGAAGTGGATTGGGAGCAGGCAGAGGCCATCTGGACACGTGTGCAACTAGCACTTGCAGTGGTCTCCTTAAATGCTGCGGCAAGCTGGGTATATTTTGCTTTCCTTTGGGAGGGAGGGAAGAATTCCCCCATTTTGGCTTCCTAGAGAGGGTCTAAGAGCACTGCCATCTAGTGTTCATCCCTCCAACTGATGCCACTAATACACTTATCACTGTAAGTAGCGGAGCATACAGAATGCCATGTTTGCAAATAATGTATATGCACGGACTTAAGGGACTGTTATGGTTGGTCTTCTTGGCCAGGGTGGTTTTTAAGGGTCAGTCCCCTCCCCTGGCTGTGCCTGTGACATATCAAGGGCCAGCTCTGCATCCAAAGGAGAGTCTTCCTCCTCCTCTTTTTCCAGTTTAGGAGTCCCAGTTCCTCCACCATAATGACCTAGATCTTAATTCTCCTCCAGTTCCCATTGCATCAACCCAGGATGATGTTGACTATGATGTGGAAGCTTTTCTTCCTTGTCCATTCCTTGGAAATGGGCCTACACAAATAGGGTTGACCTAGCACCAGGCATGGCTACATTTCTGCCACTCAAAGAACTGACCCAGTGAGCTGTGAAAATCATGTATGATCCTAGTCTATAATTTCTTCTCCACATGTCGACTGTGTCAACTTCTCCACATTGAAATATCCAGGGAAATGCCTACATTCTCTGACACATGGCAATATACAGCAGGGACAGCTTTCCTACAGAAATAATGGTGGCTAGGTATCATCCATTGAGTTTGAACACATGCCATCAGTGGAATCCACTAAGTGGTACAGCAGTGACTGCATCACCAGCAGCATGGTCAGGTGAGAGACGTTGCACAACCACCGGACCACACGTTCCCTTATGGATGACTGATGTTGACGTGGAAGAAAAGGAGTAGGAGGAATAGCAGAAACAGTGGGTGATGATGGTGATAGTGAGGATCATGTGCTAGTTGTAGATGTGGCCTGTTTAAAAGAAGATCAAGGGGAGAAGGAGTAGGACAGTCTTGTTCACTTCTCCTGCCAGTGCCATTGCCAAGTCTATTTTGACAAATAACATAGTGATGCCTTTTCAAGTGACTATGTGGAGATGTAATTCCTACATTTGTTCCTGCATGGCTACAGCTAAGTTTCTGCTTGCAGATCTAGAGTATTGGTATGGATTTCTTGTTTAGCAATATAGAAAGAAATTCCACCACACCAAACCACATGAAGCTACCAGTGCCACCACCTACACCCAACTAGATTCCCCAAGGTCTGCCTCAGGCAGGCTTTTTGGATGTTTTTTAAGGATGTGCATTTGCTGGAATCGTTACTATTACCACTGCCACCATCCTCCTCATCTGATGTCACCTTGTCTCCCTGACCCAGTTGCCAGGTCTTATCTGCAAAAGAATCATTATTGTCTTCCTAAATTTTTTTTATGACTCAACATGGCCATGAGATTCCTGCAAACCCCCATAATTTCCACCTTCAGATTTCCCCTAGTTCCCCTACCAGAATAACTACCAGTTGTAGTAGTAGTAGTACCACACCCTCTGCCACTACTACCTCCACCAGTAACAGTCATGTCTTTTTTCTCTACTTGCAAACAATGCTGACTTCTCTTCTCCAGCTCATCAGCAAAAGAAGGAAGGAGAAATCACTAGGAGAAATCGCTTTCCCAACAGATACCACAGCACTACTAGGGAATAGGATCTGTTTCAGTCAAGGAGATGAAGTACATATGTAACGCCGGTTCACACAGTCAAAGTAAAAGGTGGTGGTGGTCCATATGAAAGGGTTCTCCAACCCACTAAACAATCTTGATGACTGTCACAGCACACACTTTCTGGGTGCTATATCAAATAGTATTTATTATACCCTTATTATATGAAGAATTTTTTTTTCTCCTATCCAAAATAGATATATAATGTGTACCTTTGTACTTGCTATGTCCCTAGTATGTCTTCAGATCAAGCCGGAAGAAGGTCGTCCAAAACGTTGCATTGTATTTAGATCTGGGTACAGATGTACATTTTTTTTTCACTTGGCGTTGTGATGTAAAAAGCTGACAATTCTGTATGTTTTGAAAAAACTAATAACAATAAATACTATTTGATATAGCATCCAGAAAGTGTGTGCTGTGACATTCATCAAGAAGACTGAGACATGGTTGACAGTCCAGAAAGGCCCTGCAGTAAATTATGTATTATAACAGAAAAGGAAGCATTATTCTCCTGTGAGTAAAATGAGCAAGCTAAGTAATCAAAATCTTCATTCTTGTTTTCAGGAAGTACATCAATCCTGTGACTACTGCTGGTGCCACCAAAACCAGAAGTGGTGTTGCTGTTGTCATCAACATTCTTATTAGTACTTGCACAGGTGTTTCCTCTTCCCCATGGTTGACAGTCCAGAAAGGCCCTTTAGTAAATTATGTGTTACAACATTGAAGGAGGAGGAGAAACACACAGAAACCTGACTCCCAATCACATCACTCTCTGATGCAATATCCTCCTTGACTGTGTTGAACTAACCACGTAATCAAAAACTTCATCTTCATGCTTAGGAAGTACAAAAGTCCTGTGGCTACTGGCATTGCCACCAAAACCAGCAGTAGTGTTGCTGTTGGCACACACATTCTTGTTTCTAGAACAAGTTTTTCCTCCTCCCCCCTCCCTTAGCCTGTCTCCTGCCCTGTTTTTTTTTTTTTCTTGTCATTTTATAGCACACTTCTTAATTATGATTGTGATTGAAAACAATTCTCACACTGTGTGTGCGTCTTTTTTTTCTTTACAAAAAACCATATCAAGAAGAAAAAAAAAAATCACTAAAAGGGTGACTTGTTCATTAAGTATTTGAATACAACTGCATCAGTCAGCTTGTTTTTTTTATGTTATGATAGCGAGAGTTTGTAGGTATATAGGATAATCAAAAAACCCTTAAAAACATAGATCTTTCACATTAGCATGCTGCATTACACTGTTTATTGGGAGATCATAAAAAACGAAGATTTTTCATATTCGCACATTAGCACAGAAAGAATCAGTGTTTTGCTGTTAGAACAGCAGTTTGTATGTGTTTAACGAAAAAAAATTTTTAACTCTTGCCCAAAGAAAAAACTCTTAAGAATAGATATTTCACTAACAATGTAAAACACTCTAGATCAAAGTGTTCTATGGCAAAACAGACAGAATTGAATTACAAAATTAGGTTCCTGCGCAAAACATCTTATATACTGTTTGTGAAATCAGCAGTGTAAGGTATCCACCTACCACTGACTATTGCCTGAGAAGCTGTCAGGTGATGCTAAGATGTCAGTGACCCACAGACACGTGTGTCTTATGTATGTTTTATTTATACTACAGCATGTATTTTTACTGTGCAATGCATGTTGCGACAACCATTTACAACATTAAAAACCAAACAATTTGGAATATTCGGGTTGAGCCCTGCTCTGAATTAATTGGTTTATCCATCTCTACTTTCTGTATTGTTCTTCAATAGTCCAATTTGCACAAATTAACATTGATGTTCATCCCCTACAGGTTTCCATTATCTCCTTCATATCATGGGCAATAAAAGCCTCCCTCATATGCAATTTTTACATGGGGCTATCACTGACTCGCCCTATTTTTGATCAGTGCATGCTTTGACTCTCTCATGACACATTCATAAAACCACAGTGTATATATGCGTCATGGCTGCCATTTTGTTAGTTATGGGTGAATTGATTTACTCCTAACCAGATTCGACCAAATATTCCAAATTGTTCCATTTTTAACAAAACCAAATGCCTTGTGTATTCGTCTCAGGCAAACTAAAGTGGCTGCTGCAACATGCATTGCGCAGTGAAGATACAGAGGAGACATGTCTGATGTCCTGACATCACCTGACAGCCTCTCAGCCAATTATGAGTGCTAGGTGGAGAATACAGTGGGGAAAAAAAGTATTTAGTCAGCCACCAATTGTGCAAGTTCTCCCACTTAAAAAGATGAGCTCGGCCTGTAATTGACATCATAGGTAGACCTCAACTATGAGAGACAAAATGAGAAAACAAATCCAGAAAATCACATTGTCTGATTTTTAAAGAATTTATTTGCAAATTATATTGGAAAATGAGTATTTGGTCAATAACAAAAGTTCATCTCAATACTCTGTTATATATCCTTTGAGGTCAAACGTTTTCTGTAAGTCTTCACAAGGTTGGCACACACTGTTGCTGATATGTTGGCCCATTCCTCCATGCAGATCTCCTCTAGAGCAGTGAAGTTTTGGGGCCGTCGCTGGGCAACATGGACTTTCAACTACCTCCAAAGGCTTTCTATGGGGTTGAGATCTGGAAACTGGCTAGGCCACTCCAGGACCTTGAAATGCTTCTTACGAAGCCACTCCTTTGTTGCCCTGGCGGTGTGCTTGGGATTATTGTCATGCTGAAAGACCCAACCACGTTTCATCTTCAATGCCCTTGCTGATGGAAGGAAGTTTGCACTCAAAATCTCACGATACATGGCCCCATTCATTCTTTCATGTACATGGATCAGTCGTCCTAGTCCCATTGCAAAGAAACAGCCCCAAAGCATGATGTTGCCACCCCCATGCTTCACAGTAGGTATGGTGTTCTTTGGATGCAACTCAGCATTCACTCTTCTCCAAACACGACGAGTTGTGTCTCTACCAAACAGTTCTACTTTGGTTTCATCTGACCATATGACATTCTCCCAATACCCTTCTGGAACATCCAAATGCTCTCTAGCAAACTTCAGATGGGCCCAGATATGTACTGGCTTAAGCAGGGGGACACGTCTAGCACTGCAGGATCTGAATCCCTGGCGGCGTAGTATGTTACTGATGGTAGCTTTTGTTACGTTAGTCCCAGCTTTCTGCAGGTCATTCACTAGGTCCCCCCGTGTGGTTCTGGAATTTTTGCTCACCGTTCTTGTGCTCATTTTGACCCCACGGGTTGAGATCTTGCGTGGAGCCCCTGATCGAGGGAGATTATCAGTGGTCTTGTATGTCTTCTATTTTCTAATTATTGCTCCCACAGTTGATTTCTTCACACCAAGCTGATTGCCTATTGCACAGAATTAGGGGGACATTTTCCTGCAGGTCTTCCAATGTGGTGTATCTCATAATGTGTGTGCAATGTCCCACCACAGGCCTCTATGTGGGGGAAACAGGCCAGAGACTTAGAGCATGAACACACACAGATTCACCATTAATAACAGCAGAATAGATCTCCCAGTGGCCGCACATTTCTCCGGAGAAGACCACTCTATTGAAGATTTGCGGGTTGTGGTTTTAATGGGACATTTTAAGACGCAGAGAGAGAGAAAGTAATGGGGATACAAGTTAATGCAAAAATTTCAAACTCTGCAATTTGGACTTAATATTCATGCCAGTTGCATGTCACACTATGTATGAACTGTGAAGGTCACAAATCCCCACCTGATTATAAACAGATAACAGATCCCTCCATCATGCCCCACAAATTTTTCAGACTGTTTATTTCCTACGTATATAGCATTTTGTTATTCCAAGATCCTTTTGAAGATCTGTCTTGTGTGTGTGTGTGTGTGTGTGTGTGTGTGTGTGTGTGTAAATAGTGTGAATTTTCAGTTTCTAGTATTACACCATGTCTGAAGAAGAGAGCTAGCACTCTCAAAAGCTTACTATCAAAGATACTCAGCCTCTAAAAAGTATCGCCTGATTTCTTCACTCTTCTACTACTTTCTATGGCTAACACGGTACAACACTATACTATTGCAGATTCAGTCTTCCCAGCCTCGTGCAGGTCTACAATTTTGTTTCTGGTGTCCTTCCACAGCTCTTTGGTCTTCACCATAATGGAATATGGAGTCTGACTGTTTGAAGTTGTGGACAGGTGTCTTTTATACTGATAACAATGTCAAACAGGTGCCATTACTACAGGTAATGAGTGGAGGACAGAGGAGCCTCGTAAAGAAGAAGTTACAATCTTGCTTGTTTGTAAGTGACCAAATACTTATTTTCCACCATAATTTGCAAATAAATTCTTAAAAATCAGACAATGTGATTTTCTAGATACAGTGGGGAAAAAAAAGTATTTAGTCAGCCACCAATTGTGCAAGTTCTCCCACTTAAATTTATGAGAGAGGCCTGTAATTGACATCATAGGTAGACCTCAACTATGAAAGATAAAATGAGAAAACATATCTAGAAAATCACATTGTCTGATTTTTAAAGAATTTATGAAATGAAAAAAAAACATGGTGTTTTGTTTTTTTTGTTGTAGCGTTCCAAAAGACAAATCCATGGCAAAATGCAGAAACTTAGTCATGACCATGCAGAAACAAATGTAGGAACTACATCTGTACCTACTCACATGAAAAGGCATCTTCAGCTTATTTGACAAAATATATTTGGCTGTGGCAGTGAGCACGAATGTCCTATTCCCGTGATCTTCCATGTAGGCAGGTCCCATCTAAAATTAGCACTAGCACATCATCATCACTAACTGTTGCTTCTACGCCTCTTCTTTCATGCTAATATCAATCTTTCATAAGGAAATGTGTGTCCAGAAAACAGCAATGTGTGCCCAGTCATCTACTGTTCTACAACTTCGCACCTGGCCAAGCTGGCGGTGCAGTCACTGGCGTACCAACTAGGTATTCCACTGCATTTTGCCAACTGATGGCATGCACTTAACCAAAATGGAGAAAACTTAGCCACAAATATTTGTCTAGAAAATGTGTTCCTGCTTAATATTTCCATGTGTCAGAGAATGTCGGCCTATCTTTGGATATGTCAGTCTGGGGAAAGGTGGTCGACATGTGGAACAGCAATTGGACAAGGAAAATACATGGTTTTCATGGCCCACTGGGTCAATGTTTTGAGTGTCAGCAGCCACAGTCCAAAAACACAACAGGATCCTCCTCTCTGGATCATTTCCTAACCTCATCTTCACCAGGAAAAGGTGTTGCTTCCACTCCTCCCCCTCATTTCATGGGTGTAAGATGAAGCGCCGCCATGCAGTTTTAAAGCAAATAAGCCTGGATCAAAGGAGTCACACAGTGGAGGAGCTGCTCTGTTGTATCCTACTGGATAGCAAACTACAATTGAGCAGTGCTGTCAGAGACAAAGTCCACATTCCCTGGACTCTGGCGTGGCTCCTTGTACTCTTTGGCACTTCTGCCTGATGTCAGAGACTGCAGATAGGGCTTCAGCGGTTACATCAGCATCATGATGCATAAAGACTCTGATGTAACCCCTGTAATCCAATCAGTGGTTGCGGATGTCAGGCAGAAGCACCCAAGAGAACAGGGGGCCGTGCTGATGTCCAGGGAAGGGGAGTAACAATGTTTTTTTAAATGAATCATCTCTCCTGGGCCTCCGCTTATTATACTCTGAGGTCTGAAGAGACCCCAGAGTATAATAATAGCTTGTGAGTGGCAAACCCCCAAAATTTTGGGTTCATAGGGTAAACGATGGGATACTATAGTGTGTGGAGAGGCCAATATGGAACATTACACTGTGTGACGGGGCCACTATGGGACATTATACTGTGTGAAGGGGCCACTGTGAATCATCACACTGTGTGGAGGCCACTATACTACATTATACTGTGTGAAGGGGCCACTAAAGGACATTATACTATGTGCTCTATGGGACATTATTCTTAAAGGTTTTTGCAGGAATTGGATAAACTCTGAGGGGGGCTGTGGCATGAGTAACATTAAAAAAAAAAAAAAAAAAAAAAGTCACCTATTATTGGTGCTCTGATGTTTGCCACCACATAACGTGGAGAGCAGGGCTTCCAGGGACCAAGACATGGTGCATGACTGAATGGGCTTTGGTGGCAGATACTGTGGAGTATTGAAGTCAAGTGAGTATGTTTTTTTTTTTTTTTTATGTTACACCTGCCCAGGGTGAACCATTTCAAGCCAGAAACACCCTGCTTTCTCTGTGAGCAGAAGAAGACGGTGAAGATTACTACATGCTTCAGCCCACAGAGAAAATGTGTTATTTCGAGATCTGCCATTGAAGGCTCATGAGGGAAATGTGTCACCTTCTCAAACCCTTTGAGAAATCTACCAAATTTGACAGCAGGGACAACTGCAGCATCAGTGATGTCGTCTTTTTATTATATATCTTACAGGAAACACTTACACTCATGCAACAAGGGATGGAAGAAACAGTTTCCACCTCTTAGTCACTGTCATTGCCCTGGGTTAGGGTCATTATGGTGGAGAAACTGGACTGGAAGAAGAGGAGAAGGAGACTCTCCTTTGGATGCAGGGGGCCCTTGAAAAGTCACAGGCACAGAAGGGGGAGGAGGCTAATTCTTATTTCTTTCAAGATGATAATGATGATGACGACCACCACCATGCTGGTCAAGAAGACCAACCAAGACAGGTCCTAGTGATATATGTGTAGTTTATAGTGAAATGAACATATATTGCATATACACAGGCATGTAGTCAAATCCCTGTTCTTCGTAGATATGGAATGAACAGATTATGTGTGTTTATTATAAAATACACACATATACACATATTGCACATATACAGGCATTTAATAATTGCCTTGTGCTTGGTAGACATGGAATGAATGGTTATATGTGTAGTTTACAGTGTAATCAACACGTATTTGATATATGCAGGCATGTAGTAAATTTTCTGTGCTTCATAGATATAGAATAAACAGATTTTATGTGTAGTTCATAGTGAAATGAACACATATTCCACATAAGCAATCATATGGTAAATTACCTGTACTTCCTAAGTAAGGAATGAACAGGTTGTAGTGATCTACTTTGTAGTGAAATCGATACATATTCCACATATACAGACATGTAGTAAATTATCTGTGCTTCGTAGACTTGTAATAAAACGGTTATATGTGTAGTTTACAGTGTAATTAACACATATTCCATGTATTCAGGCAATTAGTAAATTCGTAGATGTGCTTCGTAGATGTGTAGTTTCTAGTAGAATGAACATATATTTCACATACACAGGCATGTAGTTTATTCCCTGTGCTTCGTAGATGTGGAATGAACAGGTTATGTATTTAGTTCATAGTGAAATTCCACATATGCAGGCATGTGGTAAATTCCCTGTACTTCCTAGATATGGAATGAACCGATGCATGTCTAGTTTGTAGTGAAATCAATATATATTCCACATACACAGGCATGTAGTAAATTGCCTGTGCGTCATACATATGGATTGAACAAGTTACATGTGTAGATTACAGTGGAATCGACACATATTCCACATATACAGGCATGTAATTAATTAGTTATGCTTCATAGATGTGGAATGAAGTGGCTCTAGCAGTATGTAGGGTCTGTTAGAATTGCAATCTCGTCAAAGAGGACCAGCAGGACCTTATCAGATCCAGACACATTACCCGTCAAATAATGGACTACAGACTGTGGACACACCTCTTCAGGGGTACATCTACCTGCTCATCTACTACTTCACAAAGTTTGCAGTAGCCATCCCCACCCAGAATCAAACAGCCTGCAGCACAGGCACTGTGGAAGCCTTGTATACTACCATACGGCTGCCCAGCTCAGTTGCATTCGTACCATGATGCCTGCTTGTAAGATAAGGTCATTGAGGAGCTTTGTCGGCTGCATGTAATTAGGAAGACTAGAACAACTCCATATCATCCACAGAGGAACAGAGCCTGTGAGTAGATGAACAGGATTCTGCTGCAGTTGCTCTGCACCCTGAAGAAGCAGAAAGAGATGGGGCAACTATTTTGCAGAGCTTATATGGGTGTACATAGCAATATGATCCATGGCACTACTGGGTACTCTCCCTTCATGCTGATGTTTGGTTAGAATAAGATGTGTCCACTTGACATAGAAAGTGACCTGGAGGTCTGGTGCCCCAGACATGAATGGCAGTGCATTGCAAATGAGTGCAGGAGAGGTACAATCTGGTTTCCAGACAGTTAGGCCTACATTTGTTGCCAGCCAAATGATGGTTGAAAGAGCTGCTGTTACAGGTTGTTACTGGTGTAGAATCAGACATCCCCAAGGGAAGAGGGAGAGGGTAATGATGCAGCACCCCAATCCCAATGTGTTGCTGTTTGAAGTGAGACTAGAATTGGGCACCTTTGAAAGGAGACCGCATGAAGGTTGCCTGGTTTCCGCACCTGAGAGACCTTGATTATGAGAGTTGGTGGGTTTCTCCAGCTGCCTATGCCTGAACTAGCCATTGACGAGCCCCACAGAAGGAAGCAAAAGTACTCTGACATTTCAAGTGTGCTATGTAGGAGCAGTATATGTGCAGTATAACAGGAGTAGTATTATGCAGTGCCAATATGTGCAGGATTAGACTAGTGGTACTGTGCTGTGAAGTGGCCATATATAAGGTAGGAGCACACATGCAGACTTATACAGACACACATAAAACCAATCACTTCACACATGCAGTTTCCTCTTCAAATTGCTGTACAGTGCTGCAAATTTAATGACTGCATACATCTGTGTTGTTCTCCATCAGAGATGTAAGCATGACTAGGCATTGCAGATTACGGGGTTCCAATATATCCCCACCTTTTATTAAATAAACTGCCTGGTCAAAATACCCTCCCCTTTTGGCCTCATCCATACACCTCATCCCTTTCAAGAAAAGACAGAGACCAAGGGTTGGATTAAATCGGCCACAGCAGCTGTATTTATTAACAAACAACAAATAAATAATAACCAGAATAAATTAGTATAATATACCATAAATT
This sequence comes from Leptodactylus fallax, assembly GCA_947044405.1. NCBI lineage: Eukaryota > Metazoa > Chordata > Amphibia > Anura > Leptodactylidae > Leptodactylus > Leptodactylus fallax. The sequence continues at coordinate 2,431,637 of CAMRHE010000244.1, forward strand.
AACATAATTTAACAAATGCTTAACCTGGGTAAGGGTCCTTGGAGCTACAAAAATCCCAAAAAAACATTAACCACCTGGCCTGGTCGCTTCCTTAACCACACTATAAAGTTTCTGCCAGCTGCGACCACTGGCGGCACCATGGAAAAAGATGAACCCCTTCTTCCATGTATCAGCTCACAGGGCCAAAAACCCTGTAACCGTTCACTGGGCACCAGGCCATCCATCAAAATGTGCAAGTACCAAAGAATGTATAAGCTGGAGCCTACCGTTGACTTCCCCCTTTTAGCCAATTGACCACCAACTCCAAAGACCCCACCTGCCACAGCGAGTATGTCTTAACCCCTTAAACATGAGAGACCCGCCACACTTCCAGAGCCCTCTCAATGCCCTCTTGGATAACCAAGGACCACAAATTGATACCCACCGCATTCAGATGGACCCCGTCCCTCAACCAGAACTCACCCCCCCGACTGTAACTCCATATGCCTCACACACACTGCCATTCCTGGACACAAAACCAGCAACTGCCTGGTTTACCTTGATCCTGGCCTTATTAAGCCAGTCAACCAACCAAGCTGCCCGCCAAGTTTTTCTGGGTTCAATATCCGACCATAGTGTGATAATCCCTGGATCAGGCACCACAGCCGTAACAGGTCGTACTTGATATCCCTGATCCACTCGCGGAACGGACGAACCCCCAGGTCATTGCCGCTGGCGTGTATGACTATAATGTCCGGAGACTGGTCCAACCTCGCGTACCTGTGGATCTTGGGCGTAATCCGACTCCACACCATACCTCAGACTCCAATCCACCGGACAACGGCAACATCCCTGGAGAACCCCAAATGCCGACCATTCTGTTGCCCGCTCAGCATCCTAAAACACAAAGGAATGGCTGAAGATCCAAACCAACTGAACAGGAGGGCCTAAAGGAAAAGGAGATGGTCAAGGGAGAGGAGAACACACCAAAAAAACAACAAATCACAACTAAACAAGGTGGGGCCGTAAGTACGACCTGTACCTGTGAAATTCCCACCTGCCAATGTGCCAAACCACCAGGGCTCAATCCCCAACTAGCCGCTTCCATCGCCACGCCTATGCGAAAAGAATGGGGAGCATACATGGAAGCATCAAGGCCCAAAAAATCCAAACAACCCCTAAAAACAGCAGAGAACTGATAGCGGGAAAGAAACTAACCATCCGCGTGACGAAGCAGTCCGTCTCCCCAAGCCGGTGCCAAATCCCGAAACCCCAGCCAACATTGCACTGGGCACATGTCCGTTCCAGCCAGTATCCCCAAGTGCAGATACTTCCCGGCACCCCTCTGATCCATCTGAGGCCTGCGAATCCTGACCACTAACACCCCTAAGCGAACTAGGTCCATCTTTCCTTTTTCTGTCTGCATGGACACAGTCACTCCTGCTGGACCCGCTGCCATCGACGCACTCATGCCTTGAAGGAGGAGCCAACGCCATTCTGCCCACTGCTGGGACTTCACGCACTGATCCTGGCGCACTTGAGACACTGACGCTGGCAAACTAAGTCCCCCTCCAGCTGGAGCATCACAGCAGGGGACCATGGGACCATGGGCTGGGGGCAAATGTCGACTGGGTGTGGAGGCCCTGACACCCAGACTAGTGGCAAGGGTCCCCACATCAGCAGGAGCCAGGCGGCCAGTAGGATTCCTCCCAGGCCAAGACCTCTGCCCCTGAGCAATGGAGCGGGCTGCCCGGCCTGGAGGGGCCCTTGAGGGACTCCTGTATTGCCTGTCCCTAGGAGCCTCATCAACACTCAGACATGCAGGCTGCCTCTCTGATATGTCCAGGAGAGGAGGGCTGTATGATGCCGGAGACTTGGCAAATGAACAGTAATATAGACAAATGTAAGGTTGTGCATTTTGGCTGAAGAAATAAAATGTATGATTATGTACTTATTAATAAATTACTGGGTAGAACTGCCACTGAAAGAAACTTGGGGATTTTGGTGGACAGTAAGCTTGCCTTTAGTGACCAGTGCCAGGCAGTTGCTGCCAAAGCAAATAAAATTATGGGATGCATCAAAAGAGGTATAGATTCTCATGACAAGAACATAGTTATGCCCAGGGGCATAACTACTGGGGTAGCAGCAGCAGCAGCGCCCAGGACATTATGGGGCCATTCTGCAGAAGCGGAAGGCGGCTGTGAGCAGGAGCGGGGATTGGTAAGTGAGGCTGCGGGCCCGCGAACCCCACAAATACTGCTATCATTTTACTCGGGGGTCTTTTCAGACCCCCGAGTATAATGATCGGAGGGCCAGGGGAGGTGAGGGAACATAAAAAACAACGTTACTTACCTCTTCTGTGCTCCAGCAGGCTTTGAGCCTATTTGGTGACGTCCCAGATGTCACGTAAACTGGGCCTGCGTCATTATGCGTCGCAATGCAGGCCTTTCTCAGTGACGTCTGTAGCAACTTTGGCCTAAAACAGCGGGAAGTGCATCAGAACCAGGGAGAGGTAAGTAACACTGTTTTTTTGTTTATATCCTCCCCTGGGTCTCCGATCATTATACTCTGGGGTCTGAAACGACCCCAGAGTATAATAATTGTTCATGGGTGGTACACAATGGGGCATAATAGTGTGTGCAGGGGTCACTATGGGGCATAATAGTGTGTGCAGGGGCCACTATGGGGCATAATAGTGTGTGCAGGAGCCACTATGGGGCATAATAGTGTGTGCAGGGGGAACTATGGGGCATAATAGTGTGTGCAGGGGCCACTATGGGGCATAATAGTGTGTGCAGGGGCCACTATGGGGCATAACGCCTTGGGGCCCAGCCATTCCTAGTTATGCCACTGGTTATGCCTCTATTTAAATCACTGGTATGTCCACACATAGACTATTGTGTGCAATTTTTGGCCCCAGTATACAAGAAAGACATAATTGAACTAGAGATCGTGCAAAGAAGGGGGATCAAGATTATTAGGGGAATGGGTGGATTGGAGTACGAAGATACCGTAGATTAACAAACGTCTACAGGGAGACCTAATAACATTGTACAAATATATGAAGGCACAGCACAAAGAACTTTCTAATGATCTTTTTACTCCTAGGCCAGTGACAAGGGCAAAGAGCCTCCCTAATTCATCTACACAAGGTGGCCTTAGAGGCCTTAAACCCTGCCATTTCTGGCCGGAGAGCAACAAGAAAACCCTTCCGGCCGGAAACCCAGAGAAGATAGAGGGTTCCGTCAGTCAAGTGAGAGCTCCAGAATGCAGCCCCACAGATCTGTTATAATGGAACAGAGCGTCTCTCTGCCCATGAGGGTTGACAGAAGCACAAAGACGTCACTTCCACTGACGCGAACACAAGGAATACACTGCTGCTAGAAATCAGAAGATGGAGATTCACATAAGGAGGATGGCCCCGGAAAGTGGAACCCAGAGCCAAAGAGGGAAAAGAAGAAGAGAATAAGCAAGCAAAAAAGAAAAAAGATAAGAAAAAAATGGGAAAAAACACAGGGAGGACAAAAGAGACCTCCTATCGCCTGTCCCACCACACAGGACAGAAAAAAACACGTGGGGGAGTCTTTTTTACCCATTTATAGGGTGGGGTATTGTTTAATTATTTTATTTAAATATTCTGCCTGTCCTACCAGCACACAGGGGCATTCACACCCCATTATTGTGCTCCTGGTAGGACGTAAGGGGAAATTTTTTTTTTTTTTGTGCTTCCTTTTTCGTAGGTGAATAATAGATGAGGTTGGATGAAGACATCAGTCCATCAAGTCCAACCTATAACCCTACAGTGTTGATTCAGAGGGAGGCAAAAAACCCCATGATGCTAATGCCAATTGCCCCATTTCAGGGGGAAAAATTCCTTTCCGACTCCAATGTGGCAATCAGTATAAAACCCTGGATCAACGTGCCCATAAAATCTAGAACCCATAACCTGTAATATTGTTCTGTTCGAGAAAGGCATTCAAGCCCTCTTTCAAATTGTTCAATGAATCCACCATCACCACTTCCTGGGGCAGAGAGTTCCATAGCCTCACTGTTCTTACTGTAAAGAATCCCCTTCTATGTTGCTGGTGAAACTTTCTCTTCTCCAGACGTAGAGGATGTCCCCCTGTCACTGTCACTGGCCTAGGAGTAAAAAGATCATTAGAAACGTCTTTGTGCTGTCCCTTCATGTATTTGTACATTGTTGTTAGATCTCCCCGTAGACGTCTTTTCTCTAAACTGAATAACCCCAAGTTTGTTAATCTATCTTTATACTGCAATCCACCCATTCCCCTAATAATTTTGGTTGCCCTTCTTTGCACTCTTTCTAGTTCGATTATGTCTTTCTTGTATACTGGGGCCCAAAATTGTGCACAATAGCCTAAGTGTGGCCGTACCAGTGATTTGTATAGAGGCATAACTATCTTCTTGTCATAGGAATCTATACCTCTTTTGATGCATCCCATAATTTTATTTGCCTTGGCAGTGGCTGCCTGGCACTGGTCACTAAAGGTAAGCTTACTGTCCACCAAAATCCCCAAGTCTTTTTCATTGGCAGTCTTACCCAGTAATTTACTATTAAGTACATAATCATACATTTTATTTATTCGACCAAAATTCATAACCTTACATTTGTCAACATTAAACTTCATTTGCCAATTCTCCGCCCATGCTTCCAGCTTCCTTAGATCTCCTGTAATATTCTATTAGCCTCCTCATTTTTGATTACCTTACAGAGTTTAGTATCATCTGCAAATATGGACACCCTGCTTTGCAAACCGTCTGCCAGGTCATTAATAAAGATATTAAACAGGAGAGGACCCAATAGTGACTCCTGTGGCTCTCCACTGGTGACTGTAACCCAGTCTGAGTATTTCCCATTAACAAGTACAGTCCCTGACAGAAGTTCTGTCGCTTATCCATGTTGTGGAATCAAAAGCTTATATCCTGACTTTAAATTCATCCATTGGTTTTAGAAATGACTCATATGAAAGCTGAAACCCTCCCAAATGATTTTTTGGTTAAGAAAATAAATTGGCTTCACTGCTGAAATATTCATCATTTAATGAACACAGAAAGGTCAGATTTTGGCAAGACAAAAGGTTTGTCGCCTTGTCATATAATGCACCCAGTCCTAGTTTAAAGCCTCACCTGTGCTCACTAATTGATCGGTTAATTAGTGGGTGTGTATAAAAAGAACTCCAGCATCCCAGACCTTCACTTGAACTGCAACTTCACCTCTGACAACATGCCAAAAATCAACCCTGCGACCAAAGCCTTGATTATCAAGAGGCTGAAGACCAGATCCACTGCAGAGGTGGCTGGCACCTTTAATGTGTCTCTGCCTCAACTACAAAGAATTAAAAAAAGATTTAGACTGGAGATGTTTTTGACAAGCCCAGGTCCGGCAGACCCCGCAAGACAACTGCTCAGGAGGAACGTTTGTTGGTTAGAAAATCAAAAGCCAGCCCTTCTTCCACTGCAGCAGAGCTCCAACAGGTCTGTGTCACCTCAAGTCCCTGTGTCAACTAGAACAGTTTGTAGGATTCTGTCTCGAAATGGCCTCCATAGTCGAATCAGTGCCCAGAAGCCAGCACTAAACAAAAGGCAATTAATAAAACGTGTGGCATTTGCCAAGGCCCACAGCCTGCTAAACGGATGGACGCTAGAAAAGTGGCAGAAGGTGGATTTCTCAGATGAATCTTCTGTTGAATTACAACACAGCCGCCACAAATACTGAAGGAGACCTACTGGAGCCCATATGGATCCAAGATACACCCAGAAAACAGTTAAGTTTGGTGGTGGAAAGATCATGGTCTGGGGTTACATTCAGTATGGGGGTGTGTGAAACATTTGCCAGGTGGAAGGCAATATCAATAGCCTAAAATATCAAGAAGTATTAGCTTCCTCTTGCATTCCCAATCATAAAAGGGGTCAAATTTTGCAGTAGGATGGTGCTCCATCTCATACATCCATCTCTACATTAAAGTTCCTCAAGGCAAAGAAGATCAAGGTGCTCCAGGACTGGCCAGCCCAGTCACCAGACATGAACATCATTGAGCATGTTTGGGGTAGGATGAAAGAGGAAGCTTGGCAGACAAAACCAAAGGATCTTGATGAACTCTGGGAGGCATGTAAGACTGCATTCTTTGCTATTCCTGATGACTTCATCAATAAATTGTATGAATCATTGTTGAAACGCATGGATGCAGTCCTTCAAGCTCATGGAAGTCACACAAAATATTAAATATGGCTCTAATAGCACCACAACTTCATTCACCAATGTTATGAAACATATCTTTGTTTTTTAACAGAATTATTGGTTTGATTTTCACATTACTTTATGTGTGCGACAAAACTTTTGTCTTGCCAAAATCTGACCTTTCTGTGTTCATTAAATGATGAATATTTCAGCAGTGAAGCCAATTTATTTTCTTAACCAAAAAATCATTTGGGAGGGTTTCAGCTTTCATATGAGTCATTTCTAAAACCAGTGGATGAATTTAAAGTCAGGTTATAAGCTTTTGATTCCACAACATGGATAAGCGACAGAACTTCTGTCAGGGACTGTACCCTCTGTTTCCTATCAATGAGCCAGTTGCAAACCCAAATGCATATGTTTTCTCCCAGTCCCAACATTCTCATTTTGAATACCAACCATTTATGAAAAGTCCAGATAAACCACGTCCACTGCATTACCCATGTCCAGTCTTGAACTGACCTCTTTATAGAAGCTGATCAGATTAGCCTGACAGGACTGATTCCTCATAAACCCATGCTGATTGGGTGTTATAAGATTATTTACATTGAGGTACTCTAGTACTCTAATGGACTTATGTCATTGTTAACCTTACATTATTACTATATATGTTACTGTAACTTTAATAAAAATAGGAAGTCAGGAAATTGCCACATATTCTTGTTGTACATTAGGATAATGCTACCTCATCACACATGGTTTATGTATGCAAGTATAGATAAAAATACCTCCAACTGAATCAGTTTCACAATCATCAGTAGAAAGACGGCACAACTTTTGTGTGCAACTTCATTGTCTAAAGAAAGAGGATCTTCTGGATTTGTTTTTCTGTATGTTGCAGGAATGCAGGACAAATGCTTACCAGTCACCGCTACCATAATTTTACTGGGTAAGAGCCCTCCTTAAAAATGCTAGATGCACGCATTGTTTATTGTTAGTTTGAATGTTTAGTTGCAGAATGAGTTTCCAATTGTAGATTGTGTGAGTAGTATGATCATAGTAGAAAGAAACTTTTCTGACATACCAAAAGTATTGCTAATTTCTGCACTGGCTATTCTATTTATTCAGCCTTTATTCTTTACATATTCCTCAACAATTGCTCAACTGGTGATACTCCATTAATATGCATTTTATGTTATTTTCTTGCTTTAACCTTTTTAAGTAATATGATACCCCTATGCAAGAATATTTTTTGTTTACAGCTCAGGTAATCTCCAACTTGTTTGATTGTAATAGTGTTCATCTTTTATCAGGTATATCAGGCTGTTGTCTGGCAAAGGATATTACTGTGCATTCAGTACAACTAGGAGAAACACTTAATGTTATTTGTCCGTATCAGCAACGTGCAGATCGTTGGAAGAAGAAGATATGGTGTAAAGAAGATGATTTGGGCTTTTGCCAGCTTGTTGTTAGCGCTCATCCGTATTGGTCAAAATTTAAAAAAACAAATGGGAGCGTTTTAATGTCAGACAATCATTATAAGGGTATAATCACAGTCAATATGACAAATCTACAGAAGTCTGATGCTGGTGTATACCAGTGCAGGACAGTCACATTTGGTGATGTTAGCACTCTACAAAGGATTCAAATACAAGTTCTTGAAGACCAGCTGGAAGGAAGTGTTTCAGAACTTGAAAATACACAACACAGCATATCTGGGTAAGATTACTTTTAGGTTTAAAGCGTACCTCCAATTATAAAACTATTTTTCATAAATGAACAGATGAATATAAGAAACTATGTAATATATCTTATTTAGGAAATCTGTTTCCTACTCCACTTATGAGGCTTCTCTCCCCCCTCATTTTCACTCCAACTGTTTTTTTTTTACATAGAGATCATATCAGAATTCAGCTCACACACAAAACTTTATGGTGAGAAGAGAGGTGAGAATGAGTTAATTGATGTATTGCCTCAATCTGTGGAGTGGTAGCATCTTCTTTTGATACATAGCAGTGATATAAGAGCTCCCTGAGTTAGGTTATAGTCAAAGGACAGTGAATAATGGCAACAATCACCATTCTTTGAGCTGGTATATATATATATATATATATATATATATATATATATATATACTCATAAACTAGGTGTACTTAAACACTATAAATGTTGACAATTAATTTTGACTGTCAGTAAAAATCACAGCAACTAACTGCATAGTGTGAATGAGTTTGAAGCCCTGCTCATTTGCACATGGCTCATTACATATCAATACTTGGGTGTGGTGGAGATATGGTGGAGATATCCCATACGGGGGTAATACAACTCATGGCTAGCTGCTGTCTGTCTGCAGAAATTAAAGCTGACATTAATGGCTACAGCCGCCATTCTATGAGCTGGTTATATATATTTCCTTGGTTCATGAACTAGGGGAAGGTGTACCTACATACTATAAATGTTGACAATTAATTCTGACTGTCAGTAAAAATTGCAGTAACTAACTGCATAGTGTGAATAAGTTTGAAGCTCTGCTCATTTGCACATGGCTCAGTACATAGCAATACCTGGGCGTGGTAGAATATAAATATAATATCTGTCCAGAATGTAGATTAGGGGCCCTCACAGACATTGGGGTCATTCATCCTTTTTGGTTTTTATATTATACATTTTTAATAATTAGCCTTTTTGGCATTTTAATGTTAGAAGCAATAAAAGTTATATTTTACTTATATATTTTTCCCTTTCTTTTTTCCCCCTTTTTGAGTTATATAATCTCAATAGACCTTCAGGTTACATTGAGGAAGGGAATGCCTGTCCTATGGGCTGGACCAGGTGCAGCAACAGAAGGAAAAACACAGCAGCATAGAGAGTCAGGAACCACATAAAGTGAACCAGAGGCAAGCCAACTTCTATGTTTGCTAGGAGAGCACAGCAACGGGCACAGACTGTTACAATGTGCTTTTTCCAGTATCTTACTCTTCTTCCACCCCCTCCATAATATTTAAAAAGCATGATAAATAGATAAGGAAGCATATTTCTTAAATAAGATATATTGCAAAGTTTCTTATACTTGTGTGTTTTATACATTTATGAAAAGTTGTTTTATAATTGTAGGTATGCTTTAATATTTCCTTAATATTATACACAGTTGACTTAATTATGTGTTCTATTATTAAAAAGGTCACCATCTGAAACACAAATCCCTATGATGTTGGTTATAATTGGAAGTAGTCTCATCTCATGCAAGTTACTTCTGCTGGGACTCCTCTACAGCTGGTGGAAAAGACATGAAGTGTAAGAAATTCTTGAATATTTGTAACGTCTCTGCCTGTTCAGTCTCTGCGCCGCCCTCTGCTCGCACGCTGCGGCAAAGGAGGCGTGTTCAGTTTGGTTCCTTGCGTAGGTTTCTTGTTGCTTAGTCTGAACACGGTCCTAGACAATGTAATGGATTTCCAGCCTGTGTTCTGAGCATTTCTCTCTGGACCACATATAGTTAATCTCAGCCTTGCCTGTGTGATTGACAGCCTGTCTACCAATCCAGTCTGGGGCTTGCCCAGACTTTCTATAAACAGGTTGTCAGCCCTCTCATGGTCGCTGGTTATTGCTTTTGCATTCTGGCTATTATACCCTGCTGCTTTGTTACCTGTTCTTCTGATTTTCTGACCACTGGCTTACCTTTGACTATTCTCTTGGATTGTGATTTTGTACTGCTTTGCTCGTTTGTTACCGACCCTTGGCTAGCTGACCTCCCTTTTGTTGTGTTCGTCCTGTCTTCATTCTGTGTTATCACTTACTCAGTATAGGGCTCGTCTTCAGGTTGTCCTTTTACCATTTAGGGTAACTGAGGCAATAGGAAGGGACAGTGGCTGGGGTGAGATTAGGGCTCACCTGTCTCTGTCCTTCCTCCCAGACCCCTGCAGTAGTAAAGGGTATTGCTACGTCTGGCAAGACCCTTACAATATTGCAGCGTTGAATTGAAATATCCAGATTATATTAAAAGGATGCATTACATATCAACATATCTCCATGATGGGTTTAAAAAGTTCTTAATACAGTTAGAAGAATACTATGGTTTATACAACCAGCAGCACCACTAAATTATATAATATGACAAACAATCTTTACTAAATCATATAGAAAATAATAAAAGTACTACGACACTGACTAACAGGCATGACTATGCACAGAAATTAGAATAGATATCTCAAGTTTGCAGATATGCAAAAAAAAAACACACGTAGCAAACACAAAGTAAATGTGCATAGAAAATAAGCATACACATAGAACGGCACTAATAAAATGATAAATCAGAAGTGCACAATAAATAATGAACAATGGTTGTCAAATACTATATGAAGTATAGAATGGATGGAATTACTTGTTGTCCAGAGTTGTCATGCAGGGTATGTCACTGCCCAACCATGCAGCTACCTCATAGTTAACATATAGAATTCATAAGCAAGCTATTTATTTATATTATAAATATTTAATGTAGCACTTCTGTATATGAGACAATACCTGTGAAGGACTGACTCAAAACTCCTGCAGATCTTATATGATGGCCTAAGTACAATCCTTAACCTGAATTGCATTGAAAAACATCCTCCATAAGGCCGTTGCAGATGACCGTGCTGCAACCGGCCTGCCGTGAATTAAAAGCATGGTCGACACACGGGAACATGGGGATATTAAATGAATAGGAGCCATGGGCCATAAAATAGGACAGGAATAGGACCTGTTCTATCTGATGCGGACCCATAGAAAAGAATGGGTCAGTGTGCTATCCGTGAAATACACGGATAACACACTGACCCACCCCATGGTCAACTGCAAGGGGCCTAAATCCCACTCCTAGATAAAGTAATAAAAAGCATAGACCACTAAAACGTTTAGCTGAGCTGTTGGTTTAATTTGTTGGTTTCCTCTGCAGACTTTCTGCTTCCATTATACCTATAGGGAAACCACCAGCATTTCCATAGGTATATTTGACATGCTGCAATTTCCAAAACCAAAATCACAGCGTGTCCACTGTGCGTATTTTTATGCAATGTTCTAGCGAATCCCATCCACTTTGCAGTGTCTGTAAAACGCTGTAGTTCTTGTCGCGGCATTTTCGCTGTGGCCAGACCGCAGCATTTACGCCACAGGGGGCCCCGGCCTAAAAGAGCATTACCTTCGGACTACGACATCAGAGCTGTAAGGTCTCACTTACCACTCATTATTGACTGAGAGGCTGTCAGGTGATGCCAGAACATCACAAAAAAAAAAACAAAAAAAAAAACATCAGACATTCCCCAAAATTGTATAAATAAAAAGTAAATCTGGCAGTCTATCGCTGACGCTTTGTTCATCGCTTGTGTAGGAAACAAAAGAAAAATGGCTGACGAAGCATGCGCTTTCGCCTCTGCCTGAACCTGAAGTGGCAGAGCTGACAGCGCATGCGTGGGACTTTGATCCCCATGAACACAGCATCGGCTGTTTCTGCAGCGAAGAGGAAGAGCAGAAGATGCAGGGGGCGTGAATAAGAAGCACCGGAGGCGGCAAACAGGGGATGACGATGGTGTGCTCGGAGCACAGGGAGAACGTCCCCTGTGCTCCCTGAGCTTCATTTGCATATGGACATAAAACTTTTTTTGCAAAAAACGGCGGCAAGTAGAAGACAAATAAAGGTATGAGTAGAATACCAATTATAAAGGCTATTCCAACATGGCTTCAGTTTGGTGTTTGGGCTATGATAGACTCCCTTTAAAGTGTTAAAATATAACAAAAACTATATAATCATAATGACCCGCAGAATCCAGGTCACATGTCATTTTGACTGCACATTGAACACTGTAAAAAAAAAAAAAAGCCTATAAGAAAAGTGTGCAAATGCAGGTTTTTTCCAATTCAACCTGTGATGATTCTGCTTGAATATGGCTATAACTCAGGTGTATTTTGGTCTCTGGGTATAGGGTCTCCCTTCTTGCTTGCACTCACTCATACTGTGCGCAGCTATAAGCCTAGGTGCATATTGGCAGTAGCGGCCAGGCTGGAACAATAGGGCTCCATTGTATTCCTATACAGCCTTGGCTGATCAAACAATAGTGCATTGTTCAAGCCTGGGCTGTTGATCAGATATGACTGATAACAGTGTATCAATTCACTTTGTCTCAGCTCTATACAAAAGATCTGGATTTGATTGAATTAACTCATCAGATGTACTGTCGCCGGTGACCTCATTCTGGGAGGTGGCAAAAAGGGTATAAAAGATGAGGTAAGAGGTCTGTGGGAAGAGACTATCACTAAGAGATCAAGCTATGAAGACTGTGCAGAGATTACACTATGGAGATCATGCTATAGAGTTGACACAGACTTCCACTGAGAGAGACTTTGACTGAGATGCTACTATGAGCAGGCAGGTTGGAATGCTGCTGCTGACGATGATGAGCCTACAAGAGACTGAGAGAGACTACTGGACTAATGCTGAGAGACTGTTATGAGAGCATGCAGGCTGGATTATCGTATTAATGCCACATGCTGAAAAGCCTCCACTGGTGATCTCACACATACCAGAGCATGTGTGAGTGTTGGACTACAAAACCACAGCAAGGACATGTGTGGTAAAGTAATCATTTCACCTTTAATCCCTTTTATTTTATTTGTACTGTATCTTGCAACTAGTAACTGTTAATGCTTGCATATATCTGCATATCTGTTCTGAACTGCATGTGTTAGATGTTAATACCGACCCATTTAGGGGTTAATAAATATATAAAATTTAGAAGGCTTGTCTTGTATTTATCTGGTGAACCCGGCACTCACTGGCGGTGAGTGTGGTTTTTATATGAAAGAGGACTCAGGGTTTGGCCAAAGCGGTTTGGCGCACTGAGGATCTTTCACACAACCCCATTCTGAATTTTTTTCCAGTATCCCAGTACCATTGGTACAATTGTGAAGTATAATTTATCCGGTAAAAAAGTTATGTCTTTTGGAATGCGAAAATCAAAAAAATGGCTGCGGCAGAAGGGGTTAATGGATATTGTCTGGTTGTGTGGTTCTCACTGTGAAACATGGAAAGGTGATGGAGTAACATTGTGTGTGGGTGCTCTGTTGGATGCTCTTAATTATATGTATACAGAATTGTACACACCTCTCAAAACCACAGCACCACAGTTGGAAAAGAATCCCTGCTGGCAACCCCATAAAATTGGAGAGAATACCTCTAATAAAAGCAAAAGGTGGCTATATTAAAAAAAATCTAAATTATAAGCATATTTTAAATTGTATTACTTTTTTTATCACTGTATAGTTTTATTTGTATTCTTGGTTATGATGATTTTTCTTTTATTTAAAAATGTGTAAAAAGAAAAGCCTTCTATTAGTAGGTGCTTTCAACCTTTTAATTAGTTACACAAATATTCTATATATGTATAACAGTTTCTCAACTCTCTTTCAGCCTCTACTCAACCAGTGTGGACCACGAACCGCATTCTATGGTTGTATTTGCTGGAGACTCAGATGCTGAACATTCCCTATCCAATGACAGAGAGGATTATGATGACTATCCACAGTATATTAATTATGTTTACAAGGGACATCTAAACCAAGCACATTGGCATCAATAACTAATTCACATTTATTTTGCTTAATTTCTAATCTTAAAGGGGTCCAGTCATGGGATTAGGGGTACTAAACCACGAGCATGTTCTTATGGACTGAAGGTTTAGTCAGGGCCGGCTCCAGGTTTGTTTGGGCCCTTGGGCAACAGAGCCTCAGTGGGCCCCTTTGCAGCACAACTCATGCGGAAACAGTGTTTTCCTCTAAAAGGCGCCAAAGAAAAAACATCCAAAATTGGGTAGTTTTTGCTGCAGTGACATTCTGGAATGCTGTAACGTTTAACCTTTGTATTGCAAAGATTGAAAATTATGAGTGAAATTTGCAGCTATAATTGACGTGCCCCGACACGTATAATGGCCCCTTATGCCCCATAAAGTATTGTGTCCCCCTTACACCACTACAATATAATGTCCTCCTTATGTCCCATACAGTCAGTGGTTCCTTATACCCCATATAATGCTCCCATACAGTACAATGCCTCCTAATGCCCCCATTATAGTGGCCCTTTATGCCCCATACAGTACCTATTTATTCCCTTATGGTTCCTGATGCTCCCATACATTACAATGCCCTTTATTCCCCCCATATAATGGCCCCATATAGTACAGTGGCTCATTATGTCCTTATATCACATCCTATATAACAGTGCCGCTTATGTCTTACTCCCTCCACTTGCTTTATGGGGATAGAGCAGCAAGGTCAGATTTCACTTATTGCTGAGAGCTCCATTGAACCCCGCCCCTTCCCTGCTCTGGAAACCCTGTCAGCAGAGAAAAGGGGTGTCTGACAATTTATGACAAGTACAGAAAGTGAAGGTGAAATCTACCCTTACCAATTGGCTCTGTTAATGAAATGAGCGCTTCCATCTGTATTGATGGAACCACTCACTGCTGAAACCCCAGGCTCTCTGGGCCCTGACACCTGCCCGGTTTTGTGAGTTGCTGGCACTGGCCCTGGGTTTAATGTCCCAATCCTGCCTGAGGTAACTCTTTTTGCCACAGGGTCATTTAAAAAAAAAAACACACAAGGCCAAGGCCACATGTAGAAAAATGCAGGTAAATCACAATGCAGAAAAGAATGCAGCAAAAAAGCAACTGGGATGCAGCAGAAGAAACACAGCAAAAAGTCTTGTGTTTTTCACTGCTTTTCCACTGAATTTTCCCTAGCATTTTTTTGGCAATATGTGGCCACTACCTAATACTTACCAATAAATTAGTCCATTGTTCTGATCAGATTCATCTCTGGTGCTCACAAAGCACATTTCTCCAATGATGTTATTGCAGGTTGAACAAACTTTACATTGTGTCACCACTAACCAGAAGTACACTAAATACATCTATCCAGCACCAAAACAGCCACTGTATGTCAAATTATTTTAGATCATAAATTCTAAACCAAAACCTTTCAAATATTAATATTGTCTTCCCTTACTGCTATCTTACAATTTTGGAAGCTACTTGCGCTACTTTCACACTGTATTGTTTAGGCGATTTATTTTTTCAACAGAAGATAAACTATTGTAGACAGGACTTTATCTCTTTGCAAAAAAACAAACAAACAGGATGTACAAAGTTTTCATGATTTTTATTCTATAAAACTTCAAAAAATTAAAGAAAAGCTTGGAAGTTTTACCGCTTGTATTCTGTATTGTCTTCTATAACTAGAATATGTTTGAATAGTCAGATATTGGTAGCAGCTTGCATAGTTATTCATGGCTATGTCTTTCACATCTGAATGTTTTTAGTTAATGTAAAGTGATTTATAAAATTACGATATTAAGATTCTGTTATACAGAGCCAATAATTTTTGGAAGGTGCATAGGACAATTGTTTAGATATCTGTTTGAGGTCCCATCCAAAATAATAAAATGGAACAAGGAGTGTATTCAAATTTTTGTACATCCTGACAAAGCAGAAGATTTCTGAAAAATAGTAGAAAAGGGAAATGTAGAAAACTTGACTACCGACCAATCGCATGCTAGCTCTTGTTTTTCATGTGTGTTTTGGAAAATTAAGAAACCTATTTTAGACCATTGTGTAACAGTTGCATGTCTCTTTTAAGCTAAGGCCCCACATAGCGAAGCGCAGAAAAAAAACACGGCGGAAACGCATATGCTCTGCGGACTTTTTGCCCCTATTATACCTAAACAGAAAACACCAGCGTTTCTGCAAGTATAATTGACATGCTGTGCTTTTCAAAAACTCTAAATTTCTACATTATAACAATGTACAGTGCCCACCCCGAGATGACCCCTATGTTTACCGCCTATTTAAAATCAGTTATTGACCACTTCAGTGCCAAATTTGCTGAGGCTTACATCAGAGATCAGAACATTCCTGTAGATGAGTCCGTGATCAGTTTCAAAGGGAGGATGAAATTCCGCCAACACCTGCCCTTCACAGTACAGCATTGAAATATACAAACTGTGTGAGAGCAGCTCAGGGTACACCTACAGTTTAGGATTTATGAAGGAATGGACACAAAAATTGATCCCCCAGAATGCCCCCAATCCAAGGAGTGGCAAACAGTGTGGGACTTTTTGTACCCACTGTTGGATCAGGGGTATCGCCTCTATGTGAATAACTTCTACACTAGCATCCAACTCTTTAGGTGCCTCAGTTCCAGAAGTATAATGTTGTACCGTGTTAGCCATAGAAAGTAGTGGAAAAGTGAAGAAATCAGGTGATACCTTTTAGAGGCTAACTGAGTATATTTGATAAGTAAGCTTTTGGAAGTCTAGCTCCCTTCACCAGACATGGTGTACCCATGTACACCATGTTTGATGAAGGGAGCTAGACTTCCGAAAGCTTACTTATCAAATCAGAGTCGGACTGGCCCACTGGGGAACCGGTGAATCCACCGGTGGGCCCCGAGCCCCGACTATTAGTCCTCATGTCATGGGGGCCCGATCAGGATCCTGACCATCCCGATCGGGCCCCTGACCATCCCGATCGGGCCCCTGACCATCCCGATCGGGCCCCTGACCAGTGGCGTAACGACTGGGCTCGGCGGGGTATGGGGCCCGTGGCCAGCTGGAGATGGCCGGGGCCCCGGACCACTATGATAGTGGTCGGGGAAAGCCTGGTTCCCCGACCGCTATACATATTGCAGGCCCCTTTCCAATAGATGGCAGGGCACCCAGGGGAGGTGACTGAAAATAATAAATACATATTCTCACCTCTCCGGGGCACAGTGTCTTCTCCGGCGTTCCTCCGTCATGTGACTGAGGCCTGTGATTAGGCCCCAGCGTGACCGCTGAGGCCCAATCACAGGCCTCAGAAGCGACGTCGGAAAAGGTCCTGAAGACGCTGAAGACGACAGGATAGAGCGAGGATGCCAAGGAAAGGTAAGTCAAGGTGAGTATGAATGTTTGTTATTTTTAATCACTTCCATGGGCCTCCGATTATTATACTCTGGGGTCTGAGGAGACCCCAAAGTATAATAATAGCACTGAAGCGGAGGGGGGCTATTGGCCGCATATAATACTGTGTGGGGGCCACTGTGGGGAGTATATAATACTGGGTGGGGGCCACTGTGGGGAGTATATAATACTGGGTGGGGGCCACTGTGGGGAGTATATAATACTGGGTGGGAGCCACTGTGGGGAGTATATAATACTGGGTGGGGGCCACTGTGGGGAGTATATAATACTGTGTGGGGGCCACTGTGGAGCATATAATACTGGGTGGGGGCCACTGTGAGGAGTATATAATACTGGGTGGGGACCACTGTGGGGAGTATATAATACTGGGTGGGGGCCACTGTGAGGAGTATATAATACTGGGTGGGGGCCACTGTGGGGAGTATATAATACTGGGTGGGGGCCACTGTGGGGAGTATATAATACTGTGTGGGGGCCACTGTGGGGAGTATATAATACTGGGTGGGGGCCACTGTGGGGAGTATATAATACTGGGTGGGGGCCACTGTGGAGCATATAATACTAGGTGGGGGCCACTGTGGGGAGTATATAATACTGTGTGGGGGCCACTGTGGGGAGTATATAATACTGTGTGGGGGCCACTGTGGAGCATATAATACTGGGTGGGGGCCACTGTGGGGAGTATATAATACTGGGTGGGGGCCACTGTGGGGAGTATATAATACTGGGTGGGGGCCACTGTGGAGCTTATACTCCATAAAGTGCCTCCTTCATTTTTTTTTTTAATTACGCAGGGGCAGGTGAAAAAAAGCAAAACCAAAAAAAAAAAAAACTTTCTCTCCTGTCCCCAGTGTCTCCCAGCACGGTTTGGTCCTGCAGTTCTGTTGTTTTCTTCCAGCTGAAGTTCCCCCTGCACGTGACTATCTGTGACGTCATGTGACCCCTGAGGCCAATCAGCGGCCTAAGGGAAGGGACCTGGGACGTCACAGCCAGTGAGGAATTCTGGCAAAAGAAGACAGCGGAGCTGCAGGACCGGACCATGCTGGGAGGACACTGGGTACAGGTGAGTATGTTTAGTATGTTTTTTTTTTTTGGGGGGGGGGGGGGGTGGGGGGATTCACCTCCCCCGGACTAATTATAAAAAAGAAAAAAATTATACTGGACAACCTCTTTAAAGTGTGGCACATTAGGGGGGCCCTGGGGGGTATATTAAAGGGATTGTCCAGGCATAATTTGTTATGGTTTATCCTCAGGATAGGCCATAGATACCTGATCTGTATGAGGCTGACCCCGGACCGATCAGCTGTACGGAGCCACTTCTGATGCCTGTACTGTACACAATACAGGGCCAGAAGCAGAAAGCTCTGTCCACTGTGTATTAGCCGGGCACCTTCACTGTATCTCAGCACTTATTGAAGTCAGTAGGAGCTGAGCTGCAGTGAAGGCGCCGGGCTGCTATACAGCGGATGGAGCTTTCTGCTTCCGGCCCTGTGTTGTGTATAGAACGGGCTCCGGAAGTGGCTCCGAACAGCTGATGGGGCCGTGTGTCAGCCCCCTACCGATCAGGTATTTATGGCCTATCCTGAGCATAGGCCATAAAAAAGATTAACCCTGGACAACCCCTTTAATATGTATCACACAGTTTAATGTCCCTCCCCCCACAGGATGTTAGCCTCCATCACTGCTCCCACACAATATAATGACCCAATCACTGTTCCCCTACAGTATGGGGGAACCAGTGAAGAGACCACTATGTGGGGGGACCAGTGACGTGACCATAGAAAAATTTGGCCCAGACAACCCCTTAAAAGAGGTTGTCCATAAACTGGAGCGACCACTGTGTCGGCCGCCAGGGAGGTGTAAAAATAAGAAAATTTTAAAAAAAAGCATACTCACCTGTCCCCAGCACACCGTTGTCCCCTGCCTGTGTCTGTTCGGTCTCATGGCGGCGCCTTATTTCTGGAAATCATGTACCTAATTGGTCTTAGCGATCACATGAGGTGCAGGACTCCCAGCAAGGAGTCGCTGGCACGAGACTGAATGGATACTGGCAATGGACAATGGAGTGCCAGGGACAAAGTAGTATGCTTTTTAATTTACTTATTTTTTACTTTACACCTCCCGCCAGCTACATGGGTTGCTCCAATTCCTGGACAACCTCTTTAACGGATTTATCCATCTTTCTAATATTGATGGCCTGCCCTTAGGATAGGCCACCAATATTACATCTGCGATGATACAACAGCCAGGACCTCTGCAGATCAGCTTTTCCAGGACAGTGTGGCTACAGGTAAAGGTAGCAATTCTTGGAGCCACGCTGTTCACTTGCCATACAAGGTGTAGCAGTAGGTTTAGGTAGTGCAGTGGTGCACATGGTATAGTGGGTGAGCAGCATGGCTCCCGGCATGTTATTACCTTTAGCCGCCCTGTCTCGGTACCGCTGATCTGCAGGGGTCCTGATGGTGGGCCCCTAGAAACAATTCCACTGGTGGGCCCTAGACATCCCAGTCCGACACTGTATCAAATATACTCAGTTAGCCTCTAAAAGGTATCGCCTGATTTCTTCACTCAGTTCCAGAGGTACTGCAGCTTGTGGGACAGTGCCCAAAAATCAAAGAGACCTCCCTAGGTCACAGGTTGCGCAACCCCCTCAGAACGAGTGAGAGCAGGGCACTAGGTAGTGAGAACATACTGTTGGTCAAGTACAGTGCCTTGCGAAAGTATTCGGCTCCCTTGAACTTTTCAACCTTTTGCCACATTTCAGGCTTTAAACATAAGGATATAAAATTTTAATTTTTTGGTGAAGAATCAACAACTAGTGGGACACAATTGTGAAGTGGAACGAAATTTATTGGTTATTTTAAACTTCTGTAAAAAATAAAAAACTGAAAAGTGGGGCGTGCAATATTATTCGGCCCCTTTACTTTCAGTGCAGCAAACTCACTCCAGAAGTTCAGTGAGGATCTCTGAATGATCCAATGTTGTCCTAAATGACTGATGATGATAAATATAATCCACCTGTGTGTAATCAAGTCTCCGTATAAATGCACCTGCTTTGTGATAGTCTCAGGGTTCTGTTTAAAGCGCAGAGAGCATCATGAAGACCAAGGAACACACCAGGCAGGTCCGTGATACTGTTGTGGAGAAGTTTAAAGCCGGATTAGGATACAAAAAGATTTCCCCTACTTTAAACATCCCAAGGAGCACTGTGCAAGCGATCATATTGAAATGGAAGGAGTATCAGACCACTGCAAATCTACCAAGACCCGGCCGTCCCTCTAAACTTTCATCTCAGACAAGGAGAAGACTGATCAGAGATGCAGTCAAGAGGCCCATGATCACTCTGGATGAACTGCAGAGATCTACAGCTGAGGTTGGAGAGTCTGTCCATAGGACAACAATCAGTCGTACACTGCACAAATTTGGCCTTTATGGAAGAGTGGCAAGAAGAAAGCCATTTCTCAAAGATATCCATAAAAAGTCTTGTTTAAAGTTTGTCACAAGCCACCTGGGAGACACACAAAACATGTGGAAGAAGGTGCTCTGGTCAGATGAAACCAAAATTGAACTTTTTGGCCACAATGCAAAACGATGTGTTTGGCGTAAAAGCAACACAGCTCATCACCCTGAACACACCATCCCCACTGTCAAACATGGTGGTGGCAGCATCATGGTTTGGGCCTGCTTTTCTTCAGCAGGGACAGGGAAGATGGTTAAAATTGATGGGAAGATGGATGGAGGCAAATACAGGACCATTCTGGAAGAAAACCTGTTGGAGTCTGCAAAAGACCTGAGACTGGGACGGAGATTTATCTTCCAACAAGACAATGATCCCAAACATAAAGCAAAATCTACAATGGAATGGTTTACAAATAAACGTATCCAGGTGTTAGAATGGCCAAGTCAAAGTCCAGACCTGAATCCAATCGAGAATCTGTGGAAAGAGCTGAAAACTGCTGTTCACAAACGCTCTCCATCCAACCTCACTGAGCTCAAGCTGTTTTCCAAGGAAGAATGGGCAAGAATTTCAGTCTCTCGATGTGCAAAACTGATAGAAACATACCCCAAGCGACTTGCAGCTGTAATCACAGCAGAAGGTGGCGCTACAAAGTATTAACTTAAAGGGGTCGAGTAATTTGGCACGCCCCACTTTTCAGTTTTTAATTTTTTACAAAAGTTTAAAATATCCAATAAATTTCGTTCCACTTCACGATTGTGTCCTACTTGTTGATTCTTCACCAAAAAATTAAAATTGTATAGCCTTATGTTTGAAGCCTGAAATGTGGCAAAAGGTTGAAAAGTTCAAGGGGGCCGAATACTTTCGCAATGCACTGTATAAGGACAAGAGGGATGCTCTTGCACTGAGCACAATTCATTGTAACAGCAGCACCCCTGTCCCTCTGCGTGGGAACCAGTACCCTTACCCCCAAGGCAGACTGCATCCTGGCATATAATATAAGTATATAGGAGGGGTTAATCTATCTGACCAAGTCCTTAAGCTGTATAGTGCCATGAGAAAATAAGAGTGTGGTACAAAAAGCTGGCCGTGGACATCGTACAGATGGCAATGTGCAGGCAGGACAGGAACATTCCTTGAGTTTCAGGAGGAAGTTATCAAGACTCTGATATTTGGGGAACAGGAAGGGCCGGGCCCCAGTACTTCTGGAACTGAAGTTGCCTGTATTGTAATAGGGCAAAATTTTCCCAGTGAAGTCCCCCAAACTGCAAAGAAAGGGAAGACCCGAAAAAGGTGCATAGTGTGTTTCAAAAGTGGGATAAGGAAAGACACCACTTATCAGTGTGATATCTACCCTAAAAAACCTGGTCTGTGCATGAAGTGCTTCAGACTGTGCCACACATCCATGGATTATTAATTTTATAATTTAATTTCCTTGGTATTTCACATCTTTATACCGTGATGTACTCTGCACAGATTTACCTCAACCTCTGTTACCCACTTATTTTTGGAAAATATATTAATGTAATACCAGTGGGGTCCAAATGCTCACTATACCCCTTGATAATTTTTTTAAGGAGTGTAATTTCCAAACTAAGTTAATTTGTTAAGGGTTTCCACTTTCTAGTACTTCAGATGCTCAGCACATGTGACATGGTACCTGAAAACTATTACAGCAAATTCTACCCTCCAAATATTGTTCTGTCCCTTCTGAGTTCCACTGTGTGCTCATACAGCAGTTTACATTTACATCCATGTGGGGCATTTCTTTAGTCAGGAGAAATTGCATAAAAAATTATGGATGCTTTTTCTCCTTTAACCTCTTGTAATAATGAGAAATTTGAAAAGTGACGCTTTATTGGTAAAGAAATAATTTTTAATTTTCACATCCCAATGGTAAAAAATTCTGTGAAACAGCTTTATTGTCAAAATGCTCTCTATACCCCTTGATAAATTCCTTGAGGGGTCTAGTTCCCAAAATGTGGTTACATTTTGGGGGTTTCCACTGATCAGGCACTTCAGGTGCTCAGCAAATGCGACATGGTGCCTAAAAATTATTACAAAATCTGCCCTCCAAAATCCCAATAAGTGCTCCTTCCATTCTGTACCGTACTGTGTGCCCTTACATCAGTTTACACCCATATGTGGGGTATTTCTATAGTTGGGAGAACATGCTTAACAAACTTTGAGTCCATTTTCTCTTTTAACCCCTTCCAGAAATGCAAAAATTGGGGTTAAAGCAACATATTTTAGGAAAAAATATTGCTTTCCATTTTCACGGCTCAATTCTGTGAAACACAAGAAAGGTCAAAGTACTCACTAAAAATTCCTTGAGGAGTCGGGTTTATAAAATGGTGTCACATTTTGGGGAGCTTTACTGTTTTGGCACCTCGGAGACTCTGCAAAAGGGACATGGTGCCTGAAACTGATCACAGCAAAATCTTTTCTCCAAAAACCAATCAGCAATTTCTCTTTAGCAATGCCCATACATCAATTTACCACCACATATGGGGTATTGTCGTGTTCAGGAGAATTTTGTGGGGTGCAATTTCTCCTCTAATCCCTTTTGAAGATGAAAGAAATGAATTTTTCATTTTCACGTCCCAAAAAAAAAAATTCTGTGAAACAGCTTTGGGGTCAAAATGCTTACTATACCCCTTGATAAATTCCTTGAGGGGTAAAGTTTCCAAAAAGGGGTCAGTTTAGGGGGTTTCCACTGTTCTGGCTCTTCAGAGGCTTTGCAGATGCAATATGGTGCCTGAAACAGACTGTGATACACATTTAAGGTCAAAATAATCACTATACCCCGCTGATAAATTCCTTGAAGAGTCTGGTTTACAAAATGGGGGGTTTCCACTGTTTTAGCACCTTGGCAGCTCTGCAAATACAACATGGTGCCTAAAACAGATTCCAGCAAAATCTGCTCTCTAAAATCCCAATAGCGCTCTTTCCCTTTGGCGCTCTGCCGTTTGCTCATACATCAGTTTACATCCACATGTGGGATAATGTCATGCTTGGGAGAAATTGCATAACAGATTGTGGAATGCATTTTTTTCTTTAACCACTTGTGAATGTGTAACTTCTAGGACTAATTACATATATTAGTGACTGAAATTGAAATGTGTAAATTTCACTTCCATTTTGTTTAATACCTTTGAAATTCTGATAGGTTTAAGATGCTGTTTTGAAGTCTTTCATGAGTGCAGTTTTGAGAATGGTGTGATTTCACCAAATGTCCTATTTTTCATAATTAAACAAAATATATTGACCAAAATTTACCACTGACATGAAGTACAGTGTGTCACGAAAAAACAATCTCAGACTTTTTTTTTTTAGGGCCAGGCCCCACACTTCGTATATGCCATGATTTTGTCACAGAATTTTATAGTACCTGCATATTCTGGCTAATCCCATCCACACATTGCAGAAAAATATCCACAGTGGACATGTAGCGATTTCAAAAACCTTTGGAAATGCTGGCGTTTTCCATATAAAGTACAGACCAAAAGTTTGGACACACCTTCTCATTCCAAGAGTTTTCTGTATTTTCATGACTATAAAAATTGTAGATTCACACTGAAGGCATCAAAACTATGAATTTAACACATGTGGAATTATATACTTAACAAAAAAGTGTGAAACAACTGAAAATATGTCTTATATTCTAGGTTCTTCAAAGTAGCCACCTTTTGCTTTGATTACTGCTTTGCACACTCTTGGCATTCTCTTGATGAGCTTCAAAAGGTAGTCACCTGAAATGGTCTTCCAACAGTCTTGAAGGAGTTCCCAGAGATGCTTAGCACTTGTTGGCCCTTTTGCCTTCACTCTGCGGTCCAGCTCACCCCAAACCATCTCGATTGGGTTTAGGTCTGGTGACTGTGGAGGCCAGGTCATCTGGCATAGCACCTCATCACTCTCCTTCTTGGTCAAATAGCCCTTATACAGTCTGGAGGTGTGTTTGGGGTCACTGTCCTGTTGAAAAATAAATGACGGTCCAACTAAACGCAAACCGGATGGAATAGCATGCCGCTGCAAGATGCTGTGGTAACCATGCTGGTTCAGTATTCCTTCAATTTTGAATAAATCCCCAACAGTGTCACCAGCAAAGCACCCCCACACCATCACACCTCCTCCTCCATGCTTCACTGTGGGAACCAGGCATGTAGAGTCCTTTCGTTCACCTTTTCTGCGTCGCACAAAGACACGGTGGTTGGAACCAAAGATCTCAAATTTGGACTCATCAGACCAAAGCACAGATTTCCACAGGTCTAATGTCCATTCCTTGTGTTCTTTAGCCCAAACAAGTCTCTTCTGCTTGTTGCCTGTCCTTAGCAGTGGTTTCCTAGCAGCTATTTTACTATGAAGGCCTGCTGCACACAGTCTCCTCTTAACAGTTGTTGTAGAGATGTGTCTGCTGCTAGAACTCTGTGTGGCATTGACCTGGTCTCTAATCTGAGCTGCTGTTAACCTGCGATTTCTGAGGCTGGTGACTCGGATGAACTTATCCTCCGCAGCAGAGGTGACTCTTGGTCTTCCTTTCCTGGGGCGGTCCTCATGTGAGCCAGTTTCTTTGCAGCGCTTGATGGTTTTGGCCACTGCACTTGGGGACACTTTCAAAGTTTTCCCAATTTTTCGGACTGACTGACCTTCATTTCTTAAAGTAATGATGGCCACTCGTTTTCTTTACTTAGCTGCTTTTTTCTTGCCATAATGCAAATTCTAACACTCCATTCAGTAGGACTATCAGCTGTGTATCCACCTGACTTCTGAACAACACAACTGATGGTCCCAACCCCATTTATAAGGCAAGAAATCCCACTTATTAAACCTGACAGGGCACACCTGTGAAGTGAAAACCATTTCAGGTGACTACCTCTTGAAGCTCATCAAGAGAATGCCAAGAGTGTGCAAAGCAGTAATCAAAGCAAAAGGTGGCTACTTTGAAGAACCTAGAATATAAGACATATTTTCAATTGTTTCACACTTTTTTGTTAAGTATATAATACCACATGTGTTAATTCATAGTTTTGATGCCTTCAGTGTGAATCTACAATTTTTATAGTCATGAAAATACAGAAAACTTTTGGAATGAGAAGGTGTGTCCAAACTTTTGGTCTGTACTGTAGGTATAATTGAAGCAGAGTGTCCGCAGAGGAAAACTCTGCAAACTTTCTGTGAAAGCATTGTCGGGAAAAATGCAATGCGTTTCTACCATGGGTTTTACATAGGGCCATACCCTCACTCTGCTTAGCAGAGACCAAGCTTTGTGAATCCTTGGCTTCTAATCAAAGCATCTGAGTACACTAACCCCTCTCCTTAATTAGGTGCAGAGCAAAAGAAAAAAATAGTTTTAGGCTAAGGCCCCATGTAAAGAGGGTGTTATACTGTGTGATGGCCATTAAAGGGGATGTTATGCTGTGTGGGGGCCAGGAAAGGGGGCAAAGCAAACAAAAGTTTGCTATGGGGCCCAATCTTTCTTAGTTTTGCCCCTGCTACACAATATAATGACACATCCAGCATCAACCACTGTGATAAATCTGACAAATTTTCAGTCTGCCTAAATTTACACAGTCTAACCAGGGGCGCATTTGACAAGAGGCGACCTGAGGCGATGGCCTTAGGCAGCACTTCATGTAATAAACTGGGGGGCGGCATTATTTTTTGCAATTGGTAGTGGCTGATAATTTTAGGCTTCGCCCAGCATACTGGCGTTCTGGAGGTGGCAGCGGAGGCCGATCTGCACAGGAGCATGGACTGGTGAGTAAAAATTATCAGCAGTTACCTATTGCAATAATACAATAGGTAGCAGCCTAACATATACTGTAGAGGTGAGCTATAAAAAGGGGGGATTATATACTGTGTGGGGATAAAAAGGGGGTCATATACCATGTGGGGGCCAGAAAAAGAGAGTTATATATTGTGTAGGGGGCTAGAAAAAGCGGGTCATATACCATGTGGTTGACCAGAAAAAGTGAGTCATATATTGTGTGGTTGGCCAGGAAAAGGGGGCCATATACAGGGCCATTTTAACATATTGGTGGGCCCTGTGCAAAGATTTCATAAGTAGGCCCCCCCATCACCACCACCTAGAAATACCTGACCTGCACGAATTATAATGCTCCCTCATAGTATAACGCCCCATAGTGGCTCTCACACAGTATAATGGCTCCCTAGTGGCCCCATACAATATGCCCCTTATAAAGTCACTCTCCAGGTTGCCCCTTATAATGTCCCCCTCCAGGTTGCCCCCCACAGTATGATGTCCTCACCACAGGTTGCCCCCACAGTATCATGTCCCCCTCCAGGTTGCCCACCACATATTCATGTCCCCCTCCAGGTTGCCCCCACAGTATCATGCCCTCACCCCAGGTTGCCCCCACAGTATCATGTCCCCTCATACTGATATGGCTCCTTCAGGTTGCCCCCACAGTATCATGTCCTCAGCAAGGTTGCCCCCCACTGATACATGTCCCCCTCCAGGTTTCCCCCACAGTATCATGTCCTCAACCAAGGTTGCCCCCACAGTATCATGTCCCCCCACAGATTCATGTCCACCCTTCAGGTTGCCCCCACAGATTCATGTCCCCTTCCAGGTTGCCCCCCTAAATTCATGTCCCCCCACACTGACATGTCCCCCTCAGGTTGCCTCCACAGTATCATGTCCCCCCACAGCGGCCGGGTGATGAAGTAGGGTGCCGTCTGCTACCTGCTTCATCACTTCATCCAGAGGACGCCGATGAGTTGGGGTAGCCTGGACCCACTGCCCTGGACAGTGGGACAGCAAATGTAGGGCTTTCCTGCTGTCCAAAGGGGGCCCCCGCTACCATAGGGCCCGGTGCAAGAGTCACCGTTGGCCTTATGGTTAAAGTGGCCCTGGTCATATACCATGTGGTAGGTCAAAAAAATGGGGTTGTATATCATGTGGGGGTCCAAAAAAAAAGGGGGTGTTATACTAGGTATATTATGTGGGTACCAAATAAGGAGATTTTTTGATCTGTAAATGGGGGGATCTCATCACTCAACCAAAGATAGTCGAGTTGGGTATCTTTTTTTTGTGAGGGGGGCACCTTTCTATAGTCTGGGTCAATCTGCACAGATTAATAAATTTGCAATTAGTTATATTCAACCATTCCAACAGTCATGGAATCACACTCAATACCACAAACTGGCTTTTTGAACTCCACTTATTCACAAGTCTCTAAGTGCAGCAAGCCCAGCAGTAATATGCTGTATTACAAAGTCATTGTGCATGTGGTTTATTTTCTTCACTTGTCTATGTTTATGATTTCAGAGGTTAGTAAAACGTGTGAATGAAAAACTTGCAGCATAAGAAATACAATATTGTACATTTTTATATTTGTTACATATTCTGCTATTCATTATATGTAAAGATCATCCCATTTTTATTATATACTACACAGGTAATCATAGTATTTTAGATTTTATATTACTTGTGAACCTCAGATTGTGTAACAAGACATTTATGTCACAGATTTCCTTATCATACATAAATAGAGCATTATGCAGCTTCACCAAGAAATATTTGCAAGAGTATTTCCCCTTTAAATATATATCACAGAGCAGCTGGGTAGTGTGCAAAAACACTGTCTCAAACTTCCTTATTTTAACTACCCCATACTTTACAAATGTTGAATCAGTATCATCATGCATCTGACTCATGGACACAAAAATGAGCATGCAGACAAAAAAAAAAAAAAACTAAGCTCAGCATAGATACAACATTTACCTTCCATTATGGAATTTTTAGAATAGTACTAAAGTTAAAAACATGCAGTATTACTCAAAGTCTGGATGTAATTTGTTGTATACATAAATATCATGAATAAAATAAATGGACATTTCCGTTAGGTTCACACTAGTGTTCAGGTTTCTGTCCAAGTGGACCCAAAAGATGGAAACCCTATCCACTTAAGAAGCGGCTACACATAGAAACCCACGAACCCCATAGACTATAATGGGGTCCGCCGGATTTCTGCCTGGTTTACGCCAAAAACGCCGGAGAGAAAAGTCCTTGATGATTTTAAGCGGAATCTGGGACAGAGATTCTCGAACATTAGTGTGAACATAGCATTAATCGTACATTAAATCATAAAAAGAAACATAATATTAATATTTTTACATTTGGATTTACAGGTCCAAAGTCTTAAGGTTGGCATGCATCTGTAGACACCGATCTAGTTAAAACGCTTTCTGTAAATTGACTGTCTTGTAAATTGCAAGCCACTTCAGGCCTGCGGTTTGCAAGACAACGAGAACACAGACTACATCTGCTTCTCGGCATAGGCGGGCACCATGACGTCACAACATCGCGCCTCCTGCGCTAAGATGCAGACATCCTGTGCGTGGACCCTGCACATAGAGCACAGGTCAAGAAGAGAAGGTGGCGGCTCCATTCATCAGGATTGCAGGTTTTTTTGTTTTAGCTTAGTTGCGGGTATTTTAATAGAATAGGGCAGGGGTAGGCAACCTTTTTTGTTTGGTGTGCCGATTTAAATTTAAAAAAATCAAAGATGAGGTCCTTGGAGTGCCGCGCAATAATTGTAAGGCAATTGGGGTATCCACACGACAATTTCAGAGGCGTATTTTAGACCACATCAGTGACATCACCCGTCGGGAGGATACCCCAATTGCGATTCATGTCTGGGAATGTCATTAAGGAGATGTTTTCGCTATAAAGTTCCAAGGCATTGAACGGGTATGCAAATCCCCTCGGGGGGGCGATTGGGATCGTGCCCTTCTATGCAGAGAGGCACAATGGATATTCAGATTGAAGTCTGTTAAGGCATTAGGATTAGACGATACTATATCTTTTACATCGTTCATTTGACTTGGAGATGTCCTAGTTTTGGAATAGCGCTCCCCATATGTAGTCCCTTGGATATATATCAGAGGTTGGCTGGTCTAAGTGATATTCATCATTTGTTAGTTCATTTGGTATGTATGGGATTTGGAAAGAGGCACAGAGTGTATTGTAGCTTTATGCTGCAATGTGCTGATAATACTGGTTCTTGTGTGAATATGGCTGTGGATGATGGGAGGATAATTTTAAATTAGTCATTAGGATGATTAGTGTTTTAATCCATTTTGGTTTGATATACCTCTAGGAGATCATATCGATCATATCTGTGCATCTAATGTGTTTGTCTTTAGGCTACCGTATAGATTTGATAATCACACTATCTCTCCCATTGAGTCTTATGGCGTCTCCCTATACAGGGTCTCCGCTACTAGCATACTGCGCTACCTGGGTTACAGTAAAAAAATCCCCGAGCTTGCCCCTTTTTGTGGGCATATTTGCGACAAGAGATGTGATAGGTTTCCCTAGTGCTGTAGGGGGGAGGCATGGCTACGTATATATATGAACTTTTATCTTATTCGCATCAGCCTTGACACTGCGGTATTCTCTGCACGGAGGAATGTGTTTTTAAATTGTCCCTCCCCCTGCAAAAACATCGTTCCATAGATAAACCATACTTACCTGTTATGATCGTTTACTTTGACTTCTTTCTTCAGCTGATTGCCGATGTGTTTACATCGGATCCCTGTGATTGGCCTAAAAGTGGGCATATTATCAGTATGGCTACTGGCATATGCTGGCCTATATTAGACATGGCACGCCAGCTGTCAGCGTCGGCCTCGCTTCAGTACCGGAGCTCACCATCAGAGCTCCGGGATCTGCAGTTTTCACAGCAATCTTTTTTATTTTTTCATCTCTATTCTGAATATATCTCTCCTGATGATCCTTATAGATAGGTGAAATGCGTAGAGAAATAGGGTATTAGCAAGACTTGCGGAGGGTGTTATGAGGCAGAACAGATACTAATATTGAAAACTATCCAGGATACATAACCATATTGGTGGATATATGGTCGAATGAGCTGTAGACTGGGTCCATGTCTGCAGCCTTTGTAGTAGAATATATATTGCTACAGTATCAAAAAGCCTGGAGTTATTAGCTATCTTTGTCAAGATTGCCTTCCACCCCCTCCATAAATACTATTGCTCATAAGGAATATTTATATGAGATTTACATTATGAAAACCTGTTGTGGCTAAGTATCCATAGAATGTTTTAGTGAGTAGCTTTCACTTCAACAAATGCCACAACAGGAATTTTAAGCAATCTTTATTTGACCTTTGTATATGAAAGGACTGTCTTTTATTGGGTTAAATATCTTCGGTGTGTCGATGATATTCCCTATTGAGTAGGGCTTTTTTAGATTGTAATAATAAAAGTTATATACCGTATATATATATATATATATATATATATATATATATATATATTTTTTTTTTTTTTTTTTTTTTTTTTTTTGGGGGGGGGGAAACCAATTTCTGTGTTTATTTTTCAGTTGTAAGTGGTATTCACGTACCTATTCACCGTCTGTGAATTATATAGAACATAAAATGATTCCTCGGGGGTTGAGAAATCCTTTCCAACCCTCTAGACGACTTCGATCACCACAACTATTGTCAGCATGGATGAAAGAGGTTACCGAGTCTTCCCTCCGCCTCATCTCCCTCCTATTAGAAGAAGAAAAAAAGAATGTAGAGAAATTAGAGACATTTTGAAATGAAATGATTACAAAGGCTAAGTCCTTTATGGGTGATGTGGACTTTCCAAAAAAAGAAAAAAGAATTACAGACTATCATTGAAAAATTCACAGAGTTTATTAAACTGAGGAAACATCACCAATTTCAGAGGGACTTACAGGAGTTTCGTGAAAATCGAGCATATACTGATCTATCTAAAAATCCAGGGTTAAGTGCTCTGTCATCTTTAGATTATGAGATGTCAGACTCGGATAGACCCAAGGATGTGGGTAGTAGTAGGGGGAGAAATGCGATCGCTAATAACAGAGGAAGGGGGAGGCGAGATAGGACTATTGGGTCAGACATGTTTGTACAGAGGGATAATGGAGGAAGTGGTTTTTTATCTCAAACTCCGCAGATTACGCAATATCTGCTACACGGACGACAGAAACCACCCATGGTACAACAGAGGTAGCGGTATCGGATACCTTGCAGGTCATTAATTTATCACAACGAATACTCACAGACAACGAACTAAGTGTATTAGGTAAACGTCCCTCATTTGTGCCCTCCACTACATTTAATCATTTTGGGTGGGTGAAGGATGTGGCACTATTTGTACTGAAGCTGAGATGGTCAAAATATATGAAGAATTTAGAACTTCGTAGGTCTAGGGAACTGGGTATTGAAGTACAGGATCTTGAGGATTTGAGGACTTTAGAATCTCTATTTCTAGAGGGTCAAGGTTTGGTTGATCCTGTCCCCCATACGGATCTAAGATTGAGGAGTCGAGTAAATCCACCACCATGTGACACTCGATGTATTGACATTTTTGAAAAAATGGTGGTTGGTAGACTGACAAACTTGGAGAGTAGGTCCGCAGAGAGAAAAAGTAATCTTACTGCCTCCCAATTGAGTGCCCTTGGTAACCTTGAGAGAGATGACACTATGGTCATTAAATCGGCAGATAAGGGGGGCAACTTAGTGGTAATGGATCGAGAACGTTATATATCGATCTGTGATGATATTCTATCAAATACCACTAGTTATCCGATCCTATCCTCAGACCCCACATCCGAATACTGTACCCAGCTTAAGAGCATCCTAGACTGGGCTAAATCAGAGGGACTTATTTCCCACAAGGAGTGGGAATTCATGTGTCCTAGGTGTCCACTGGTCCCCAATTTTATTGTCTACCTAAGATCCATAAGAGGTATTGTCCCCTCAAGGGCCGCCCCATTGTCTCGGGCATCGACGGGTTAACACAAGGGGTCAGCACGTATATTGATAAGGTATTACACCCTTTTGTGCTGGCCCTCCCTTCATATGCCCGGGACACAATGGACGTCCTCAGGCATTTGGAGGATGTCCGTCTTCCATCAGGGGCGGTCCTTGCTAGTTTGGATGTGGAGGCACTCTACACCTCCATCCCCCATGATTTGGGGTGTGGGGCTGTGGAGCACTTCCTGGGGAGCCGTGGGACTCACCTTTCAGCTCACAATGAATTGATTGTGGATTTATTGAGATTTGTTCTAACACACAATTCTTTCCTGTTCAATGGACGATTCTACCACCAGCAGTGCCCCGCCGCACCCACTTATGCAACCCTTTATCTGGGATAGTGGGAGGAATGTTACATTTTTAATGAACAGTTTGAACAATGGACATCATCCATAATTGAATGGATCAGATACATTGATGACATACTAATAGTATGGTCAGGTTCCTCTGATGCCTTTAAAGACTTTACAGCTTTTTTAAATAATAAAAGTCTGAATCTTCGCTTTATATCTGATATCAATGA
The DNA here is from genome assembly GCA_947044405.1 of Leptodactylus fallax. Classification (NCBI taxonomy): domain Eukaryota; kingdom Metazoa; phylum Chordata; class Amphibia; order Anura; family Leptodactylidae; genus Leptodactylus; species Leptodactylus fallax. The sequence goes on from CAMRHE010000244.1 coordinate 2,464,607, forward strand.
GAGACAGATTCCGTTCCTTGACATCATGATTTCTATCACGGAAGACAATACATTATCTACAACCTTATACAGGAAGACTACAGCCACCAATTCCCTCTTAAGATGGGATAGCCATCATCCTAAACCACTGAAAAGAGGCATTCCGAAGGGGCAATTCCTCCGTGTTCGGAGGAATTGTTCTTCTTTGCATGAATTTGACTGTCAATTCTTACTGGATAGGTTTGTAAATAGGGGCTACCCCAGACCTCTACTAGAAAGATCATGTAATTTGGCCAGGGAAACACCTAGGGAGTTCCTACTGGTACCCAGACATCGTGATCTGGCATCTAAGGTGATTCGGATGATCGGCACATATGACAATAAGTCAGAGGATGTACTAAAGATACTACGGATGTACTGGGATATTTTGGGACAGAATCCCGATATTTCTGAAGTGATCACTCCGGAGCTCACCATCAGAGCTCCGGGAACAGTGGTTTTCACCGCAATCTTTTTTTATTTTTTCATCTCTATTATGAATATATCTCTCCTGATGATCCTTATAGATAGATAGGTAAAATGCGTGGAGAAACAGGGTATTAGCAAGACTTGCGGAAGATGTTATGAGGCAGAATAGACACTAATATTGAAAATTATCTAGGATACATAACTACATTGGTGGATATATGATCAAATGAGTTGCAGACTGGGTCCATGTCTGCAGCCTTTGTAGTAGTATATATGTTGCTACAGTATCAAAAAGCCTGGAGTTATTAGCTGTCTTTGTCACCCACCCCCTCCATAAATACTATTGCTCATAAGGAATATATATATATGAGATTTACATTATGAAAACCTGTTGTGACTGTGTATCCACAGAATGTTTTAGTGAGTAGCCTTCACTTCAACAAATGCCACAACAGGAATTTTAAGCAGTCTTTTTTTGACCTTTGTATATGAAAGGACTGTCTTTTATTGGGTTAAATATCTTGGGTGTGTCAATGTTATTCCCTATTGAGTAGGGCCTTTTTAGATTGTAATAATAAAAGTTATATTTTTTTTTTTTTGAGGAGACCAATTTCTGTGATTATTTTTCAGTTGTAAGTGGTATTGTAAATGTGAATTATATAGCACAAACCATAACATAGGGGTGCTGTCATACTGTGCTCCCAGTCACGTGCGTTTACCGCTATTTGCCTTGATACACCTGTACTTTTCCATTAGAAGCAATGTAAGTACATGTGTAAACCACAATTAGGATGGTGACACACTATGTACCTGGATGCTGCATCCAGTCCCTGGCCGCCAGTACTTTCACTTTTCTGTAAGTGAAACGCGGATTAATTTCAGCCACATTTAATTCCTGGCTGTGTGGTAACATCAAAACCCTAGCCAGAAATGAATGAATGTCACACTTACCCCAAAGTGACAGCACTGGTGCCTGGGGACTAGATTTGGCTATAGTTGCATCTGGGTACACAGTGTCACCCACCCAAAAAGAAACACCCTTAGGCTGAGGCCCCACATTGTGGAAACGCAGCTTTTTTGTTGCAAATTTTGCTGCGTTTTTTGAGCCAAAGCCAAGAATGGCTACAATAGGAATGGGAAATATATAGAAAGTATTTATACTTCTACCTTCTGCTCAATCCACTCCTGATTTAAAAAAACGCAGCAAAATCTGCAATAAAAAAATGCTGCGTTTCCACACCGTGGGGCCTCAGCCAGTGGTTTTCACTGACCTATAGATTAAAAATGAATTGACAGGGCTGCAAATGTAGACAGATATAGGGTATGTGTAAGACAGATATAGACAGGTTTAGGATCTGCTCCATAATTTGCAGCTCTTCAATATGGCCCAGACACACGGCCGCAACAACAATGGCTATGTGTATGGGCCCATTGAAATATAATAGTCCATAATTTTATCCACAATTGTAGATAAAAAGTATGGTCATGTGCATTACAGTTTAGTAACTCCATGTGCCTCATATTAATAGCAATTAACCCCATAATGTCCCTCACATTAATCCCTTTGTGCTTTACATAAAGGTTACTGATATGTGAGAGACATGGAGGTAATAATTAAGTATCTTCATCATTATGGTCCTTTATTAGTACTTCCATATGTCCAGGGTCGGACTGGCCCACCGGGGAACCGGTGAATCCCCCGATGGGCCCCGACTATTAGTCCACATTTTACCAATGTAAATGCATTGGTCAGGGGCCCGATCTGGATGGTCAGGGGCCCGATCAGGCCCCTGACCAATGCAATTACATTGACAAAATGTGGATTAGTAATGGTCAGGGGCCGGACTTTATTACCATAAAGATGGCCGCTGCCGGCGGAGCGCAGCGGCGGGAGACTGTCCCTACCTTGTCATGGGCCCGCCTCCTGAAGCCTGCATCCTGATTGACAGCTGCTGGAGCCAATCAAATTGCAGCGCATTGCTGCACGCATCAATGACGTCATAACGCTGTGCGCGGCGGCGGGATTCAGCAGAGGAGCCCAGAACAACAGTGTGAAGGTAAGTACAAGTTACCACACACACAAAACAACTTTCCCCCCTATTTTGCCCCCAAATCTTTCAGCTTCACTGACCCCTCTGAGAACTACAACCCCCATCAGCTCCAGATGCTCTGGATCTGTTGAGAGTTGTAGTCCCACCCCCCAAAACAAATATTCCATTGTACTGTTATGCTGGTGCCTGCTCTAGGGCTCCAGCATGACAATACCTAAGTTGCAGAAACCGCTGAGGACTTTTCTGTCCGTCACTTTCAGTTTGAATATGGCGGACACCGGCGGACCTCATTATAATGGGGTCTGCCAGTGTCTGTGTGTAACCGCCATGTTAACAGTCCGCCTCTCAGTCATTCGGGTCCCATGGCGGACCTGTACGACAGAGAGCTTGCTGCGGATTTGAACCTAGCATAAGGCTATGGTTACACTACAACTTCCGTCATGGAACCAAAGATCGCCGTGTCGCCTTGGGACTCTTTCACACATTAGTGAATGGAGTCGCGTTGGGACCCTCAGGTTGCAATGCGACTCCATTCACTAACATAAGTGAAGGAGTTACAAGGCGACACGGTGATCCACATGAAGGAGTCACGGCTTATTCATCAAAAACAATGTTTTCCACCTGCCGGAGTTTTGCGCCTAATTTATAATGAGGTGCGCACATAAATTAGTCGCGTCTTCCGGAGTCCGTGCACCTAAACAGAACTCCACACCAGCTCCTTGCTGATGTAGATCTCTGGGATCATTAACACTAGTAAACTGAGGTAAATGATGATAAAATGACAGGGCCAGAAAAGTGGTGAAAAACTCAAAAAGTCTTTTTTTTTGCAAAAATTTTGACGAACAAAATAATTGTTACTTTTTTAATGGCTTGTACATCACTTTTTTTTTTAGCACACAAGCTGTGTTATATCAGCTCCATTTATTTATTTATTTATTTATTCTGCTTACTTGTATAGCGCCATCATATTCCGCAGCACTTTACAGACATTGACATATGTAGATTGTGAGTCCTATATGGGAGAATGACTGACAATGTCTGTAAAGCGCTGCGGAATATGATGGCGCTATATAAGTAAGAAAAATAAATAAATAATATTTACACTGTACAAATAGGATGCATGATGTTAAAAAAAAAAAATGTCATGCATCCTATTTAATGTCATGCATCCTATTCATACAGTGTAAATACTATGGGGCTGATTTAACACGGCTTATTTATTTATATGGCAGATATAACCTTTTTAACCAACCCCCAATACAATATAATTTTGTCAATATGTTGTTAATTTTTATTTTTTTCTATTTTTTTTTATGCCAGGGGAGGTGAAAAACAACAAAAAAATACCCTACTCACCTGTCTCCGATGCTGCAGTGTCCTCCCAGTGCAGTCCGATCCTGCTACTTGGCTGTCTTCTGGAGGTGACGTCCCGGCTAGCTTCCGTTGAGGCCGTCACGTGACTACTTGGGTCAATCAGCGGCCTCCAGAAGGGAACCAGGGACGTCACAGATAGTGAGGTCCCTTCGCCGTGGCTGCGGATTGGCCTTAGCAGTCATGTGTGGTGGGGACATGCGCCAACAGAGCTGCAGGACTGGGGAACACACGAGCATCGGGGACAGGTGAATGTGTTTTTGGTTTTTTTTTCTTTTTTTTTCACCTCTCCCACTCTAATTAAAAAATACATTTTTGCCTGGACAACCCCTTTAAAGGGATTATCCACATTCTAATATTGTTATACCACCTGCAGGGTACCAACACGCAGGACCCCCTGAAGATCAGCTGCATTGGAATAGCATGGCTCTCAGTAATGTTACCATACCAGGAGCCATGCTGCTCACTAGCCGTATGGGGAGACCGGAGCGCTGCGCAGTAAAGCGCAGGGATCTTGACTGGGGGCGGGCTGTAGGGGGACCAATAACGCGCTAGGGCGCGAAGAATTGGGGGCGGGGCTTAACCCCGTTCGAATTGACTATGCCGCGCAGCCCGGGAAGCGGCCATTCCGGGAGCTGCGCGGCATGCTAACGAGCGGTCAGCTCCCTCCCCCCCCCCACCTTTTCACTGTAATGGCATCCCTCGATACCATCCTGGAGCAGATCAGAGCTGCTGCCGGCGTCCATGGTGAGGCCTGGCTGCAGGAGCGGCTGGCTGACATTATGCAGCCTGCCGCCCCCCCCCATTAACCCTTCACTACCCCCGGAGGCGTCTGAGCGGCGGCGGCCGCGCAGGACTCGCCCGCCGGCACGTTTGAGCCCTGATGAGCCCCCTAGGGCCCGGCGACATAGGAGTCCCTCTCGGGCCCCTCCAGGCCGGGCACCCCGCTCCACTGCTCAGGGGCGGAGGTCCCGGTCTGGGAGGAATCCTGCCAGTCGCCTGGCCCCTGCGGAGGTGGAGATCCCTGCCACTGGCCTCAGTGGGGGGACCTCCACATCCAGTCTCCATATGGCTACAGCACGTGGTGCAGCGGTCCCCTCCTGTGATGCTCCAGCGGGAGGGGGACTGTGTCTTCAAGTCCCGTTGGTTCCGGCTTTCCAAGTGCCCTTGGTACAGCAGCGGGAAATTCTGAACGACGAGCAGCACGGCGCTGGCCCCTCCTTCACGGCACCACAGCCCCGGTCCGAGGTGCATCCAGTGGTTTCCAGTGCATACGCGGGTGCAGGTCAACCTTCCCAGGGATGTCGGTCGTGCTGCAGCTGTCAGCGGGATGGTTCTCAACAATCAACAGGCGCCAGCGTTCTCCTGTACAGCGACCCAGGTCAGCAGGATGCAGGACCGTCGACTGGTGGGCCCACAGCACCTACGCAGTCTGGTGAGTACCATTCATTGTCGTGTCCGTTTCCTCCTATTCTAATGTCCCAGGGGTTAGGGATAGATAGGCCGGAGTCCCCAGTGGGTGGTGGTGTAGCTTCTGAGGGGATTAGGGAGCTATTGGGTAGCATGAGGGAGCTACTGTCGCGCTGCGAACAGAGTGTTAGCGGTTCCCCGGTGGCGGCGTGGGTCCCTCCTGCGGTTCAGTCAGTAGCGTCACAGAGTGCGCCGGTGGTAGGGGCTCCGGCGGGTGTCACAGTGTCTGTCCAGACAGATAAAGAGAAGGTTGATTCGGTGAGGCTAGACGACAGGGCTCGGGGGGAGGTTTATGTGTGTTTTGAGGGTCCTCTAGGGGCGCATTTAAAAAAGGAAGTGAGGGAGAAGATTTGGAAGGACGAGTACGTCGAAATCTTTTCCTTGCTCCCTTTAGCTAAATTTAACTTAGACAAGAGTAAGAAGGAGGATAGCAAAAAAGAGGAGGAAGAAAAACGTAGGTGGCGCCTGATTCCACAGACTTTTGCTAATTGGCTTCAGGCCTTTGCCATTTTAGCGAGTGTCATTGGTGAAAAGGCTCCTGACAACTGTTCGGGGCTTTTTTGCTATCAGGACTCTATAGGTGAGGCGTATCGGGTGTATGGGGGTCAGACATGGCTGCGGTATGATGAGCAGTTCCGTCAGCGTAAGGCGGTTCGGCCCAGCATACGGTGGGACCAGAAAGATATAGGTTTGTGGCTTCGGGTTATGGCGCCAGCTCGCTTTGGCCAGTCCTTTCCTGGGGCGGCCGGTGGAACCGGCCATGGTGGTCTCAGTTACGGCTCAGGGGGGGCAGGTGCACAGGCCCAGCAACGTTACGGGCTGTGTTGGCAGTTCAATGAAGCCCAATGTAAATTCGGCTTCAACTGTAGATTCAAACATGCCTGTTCATTCTGCGGAGGGGTGTCCCATGGTGCGGCACGTTGCTTGCGCAAACAAAGGACCAAGGCCTTGCCTAATAGTGGACAAGGGGCAGACGCCGGTGAAGCTGGAAGCCATGCTTCCGTACCTAAATAGTTATGTTAACAGGGAGAGTGCAAAGTTTCTGGTAGAAGGTTTTAGGGAGGGTTTTAGGATTCCCCTGCCGACGCACACAGTCCCCTTTTGTATAACTAACTTGAGGTCGGCAGCGGAACACTCGGGGGTGGTGTCCAAAAAACTGAGGAAGGAGGTGGCCTTGGGGCGCATGGCGGGCCCCTTCGCATCACCCCCTTTGGAAGGTTTAATTGTATCTCCTTTGGGGGTGGTGCCGAAGAAGGAGCCGAATCAGTTTCGGCTCATACATCATTTGTCTTATCCCAAAGGAGCGTCGGTCAACGATGGTATTGCACCCGAGCTTTGTTCGGTAGTATATACCTCGTTTGATGCAGCTGTGCATTGGGTACGGCGTTGCGGTCCAGGGGCCCTCTTAGCTAAAACGGATGTGGAGGCGGCGTTCAGGTTACTGCCGGTACACCCTGACAGCGTTAGGTTACTGGGCTGCTACTGGGACGGCGGGTATTACGTGGATCGTTGCCTCCCTATGGGTTGCTCAATATCGTGCGCATACTTTGAGGCGTTCAGCACCTTTTTAGAGTCGGTAATTCGGGATGTGGCGGGGGTTGAGTCAGTGATACACTACCTCGATGATTTCCTCTGTATAGGTCCGGCGGGCTCCGATGTATGCGCGGTTTTGCTGGCAACCGCGCAGTGGGTCGCCAGTAAGTTTGGGGTACCGTTGTCACCGGAAAAGACTGAGGGTCCGTGCACTAGATTGAGTTTCTTGGGCATAGAGCTTGACACTGTGGCAATGGAGTTCCGGTTGCCTGGTGACAAGCTGGTTGATCTTAGGGAGAGGGTGAGGCGTGCTCGTCACATGCGAAAAATTACGTTGCGCGACCTCCAGTTATTGTTAGGCAGTTTAAATTTTGCCTGCCGCATTATCCCCATGGGTAGGATTTTTTGTCGCCGGCTGGCAGGGGCCATGAAAGGGGTGTCAAATCCACGACACTTTATTCGGTTGGGGGTGATACATCGGGAGGACCTGGCAGTATGGGACACTTTTTTAGACCAGTTCAATGGTAGATCACTGGTCCAGTCAGCAGTGATCGATGTGTTCGATTGTGACCTCTTTACGGATGCGGCAGGGGGCCACGGTTTTGGGGCCTATTACAGGGGGCAGTGGTGCGCCGCTCCTTGGCCTGCGTCGTGGCGTGAACAAGGTCTGACGCGGAATTTGACTGTACTTGAGTTATTCCCGATTTTAGTCGCGGTGTCCATATGGGGTGGGGCGTTCCAGGATAAAAAAGTTAGGTTTCATTGTGATAACATGTCAGTTGTGTCGGCCATTAATAATGTGACTGCGTCTTCTCCTCCAGTTATCAAGTTGCTTCAGCGTTTAGTATTGCGTTGCTTGTGCCTGAATGCATGGGTGGTGGCAGTGCATGTTCCGGGGGTTAAAAATGACGTTGCTGATTCTTTGTCTCGTTTCCAGTGGGAGCGGTTTCGTGCCCTGGCTCCGGGGGCGGAAGTGGAAGGGATTCCATGTCCTCCAGAATTATGGGACTTGGTTTGCGAAAAGCAGGGACATTGATTCAGGCATCGTTGGCCCCCGGCACCTGGGATAAGTATTCAAGGGCTTGGCAGCTTTGGGAGGATTGGGTGGGAGATTTAGGTCAGGTACATACTGATGAGGATAGGGTTGGGGCTTTATTGTTCTTGTTAAGCCGTTGGTCTTCAGATGGATGGTCCGTGGCGAAAGTTAATGGTGCGGTAGCGGCGTTGGCATTTGGTTTCAAGTTGAGGGGTTTGGCGGACTTTACCAAACATTTCTTGGTTCAACGTGCGCTTAAGGGGTTCCGCAGGGGCAGGGGAAGTAGTGACACACGGCGCCCGGTTACATTTCAGCTTTTGGAGCGTTTGGGGTTGGAACTGGGCCGTTTTTGTTCTTCGCACTATGAATGCGTTTTGTTTCACCTGGCTTTTTCTCTAGCCTTTTTCGGGGCTCTCAGGGTGGGTGAGTTGGTGTCCGTGTCGACTAAGCGGCCGGGTGGTTTACAGGTGGATGATGTGTACATGGAGGAAGGGGTCCTAGTGGTCAGGGTTCGCAGGTCTAAGACGGATCAGGCGGGGGCAGGGAAGTATCTGCGCCTGGGTGCGGTTGTAGGGTCAGATATGTGCCCGGTGCGTTGTTTGCTTGTTTTTCGGGGGGTTGGTTCCAGCTTCTGCGGGCGGTCCCCTCCTGCGTCATGAGGATGGTTCGTTCCTTTCCCGTTATCAGTTCTCGGCTGTTTTTAGGGGTTGTTTGGACTCGCTGGGCCTTGACGCCTCTCGATATGCTCCACACTCTTTTCGCATTGGCGCAGCGACAGAAGCAGCTAGTTGGGGGTTGAGCTCGGAGGTGGTCCGACGTATCGGTAGGTGGGAATCGCAGAGGTATAGATCATACATACGTCCACACCTTGCCCAAATGTGAATCATTGTGTTGTTGGGTATTTTCTCCGCCCTCCCCCTACTTTATTTCTTCTTTCGTAGGCCCTCCTGCTCGGTTAGTCTGGATCTTCGGCCATTCTTTTGTGTTCTGGGGGCGCGGAGAGGGCCGGCGTGCGGCAGAATGGTCGGCAGCTGGGGTTCGACAGGGCTGCGGTCGTTGTACGTTGGATTGGAGTCCGAGGTATGGTGTGGAGTCGGGTCATGCCCGAAATCCACAGGTGCACGAGGTTGGATCGGTCTCCGGACATTATCGTGATACATGCTGGTGGCAATGACCTGGGGGTTCGTCCCTTTCGCGATTTAGTGAGGGACATAAAGTATGACCTGTTGAGGTTGTGGTCCATGTTTCCGGGGATTGTTACCGTGTGGTCCGATATTGTACCGAGAAAAACATGGCGGGAGGCTAGGTCTGTTGAAAGGCTCAACAAGGCCAGGATTAAGGTTAACCGGGCTGTTGCGGGGTTTGTGTCCAGGAACGGCGGTGTGTGCGTGCGGCACAAGGAGTTGGAGTCTGGGGAGGGGGAGTTTTGGTTGCGGGACGGGGTCCATCTGAATGCGGTGGGTATAGATTTGTGGACACTAGGTATCCAGGAGGGTGTTGAGAGGGCCCTGGAAGTGTGGCGGGTCTCTCACGCTTAAGGGATTAAGGCGTGCTCGCAGTGGCGGGTGGGGTCCTTGGAGTTGGTGGTCAATTGGCTAAAAGGGTGGAGTCAAAGGTAGGCTCCACCTATACATTTGGTGGTAATTGCACATTTTGGTGGATGGCCTGGCGCACGGTGAACGGTTACAGGGTAAATTGGCCCTGGGAGCTGGTACATGGAAGAAGGAGTTCGTCTTTATTCATGGTGCCGCCGAGCCGGTGGTCGCGGCTGGTGGTAAATTTATGGTGTGGTTATGTTAGCGCCAGGCCGGGGGATTGATAGTTTTTTGTAGCTCCAAGGACTCTTACCCAGGTTAAGCGTTTATTGTTAAATTATTTTAAGTTATGCAAATTATAATAAATTATACTTGTTGTTATTTATTTGTTGTTTGTTAATAAATACGGCTGCTGTGGCCGATTTAATCCAACCCTTTGGTCTTGGTTTATTTCTAAGGGGGTGGGGGGCAGGGGTCGAGGCTGGAAAAGAGGGGGAAGGCATTTAGGCCCAGCAGTTTGGGTATCAAAGGTGGTGGGGGGTTCATAGGGGGACCCCGTTATCAGCAATGCCCAGTCAAAAGTGTAGTGGTGGCTTTAGGTACTGCAGCACTGTCCCATTGAAGTCTATGAGGCAGCACTACAGTACCAAAAGCCGCAGCTGCACTTTGTACAGTGAGTGAGCAGTGTGGCTCCTGGTATGTAATCATTACTGGGAGTCATGCTGTCCTGGTGCAGCTGATCCAGGTTGTCAGACTTCCACAGATCTAAGGGCTCATTCACACAACAGGATTCCAAGGCTGTGTGCTGGCTGTTGTATTAGCAGCACACGGTCCGATAGATTTTAGTGGATCTATTCGCATGACCATTGTTTCAACCGTCTGTGTGAATGATCCAAGAAATAGAACAGGCTATTTTTGGTGATTTTATGGATCCCTCAATAGACTCATGTCATGTGACTCTGGCCTCGTAATAATCCTGGAGCATGTAAGGTATTCAGGTGCAGGAAGTATAGGTCAGTGGGGACTTGTGTCTCCACATTTCAAGAGCCATAGTCGGGGCACTTCTCTGTCCTTAAGGCTGGGGCCCCACGTGGTGTAAACGCCGCGGTTCACCTGCGGCGTAAATGCCGTGGAAAAAAAAGCGGCGTTTTACAGTCACAGCAAAGTGGATGTGATTCTAGTAATTCCTATCCCCACTTTGCGTTAATATACGTGTTGCAGACATGCGGCGATTTCCAAAACCGTTGTGGTTATACAGCTAGATTCATGTTTACCGCTGTTTTCATTACAGTCGATGCTGGACCAATGATAGTGTATATTTCAGTCATGTGACCATGGCATATGATGGATGAGATCACAAATAAGAGATTTGAAAAGTCCCAATCATTCAGGCTATGTTATTCTGATGAATTTGGCAATTTTGCGATTTTAGGTCACAATTTTCTGTATGTTCTTTTTCCTGACATAATATTGCGGGACCTTATGGAATCCTGCTTGAGAATTGAATAAAAATCTTGTATGTAGCAGCAACAATAATAACAATGGTTTCATAAAGGTATGTTCTTTTTATTTATTTATATTTGTGTTTATAAAACACACACATCTAAGCCTTAAACATTTTTATAGTCTTAATTCATTTATGTTTACAGTGGGTACGGAAAATATTCAGACCCCTTTAAATTTTTCACTCTTTGTTTCATTGCAGCCATTTGCTAAAAGCAAAAAAAAAAAAAAACAGAAATGTAGATATTTTTGCTAATTTATTAAAAAAGAAAAACTGAAATATCACATGGTCATAAGTATTTAGACCCTTTGCTGTGACACTCATGATTGGACTTGATTAGGAAAGGCACACACCTGTCTGTTGTCACCCCCTTGTCGGCAAAGAACAAACCTAGGGAGTTTAGGCAGACATTCAGTCTGCCTGCCAGTACTCGGTGTCAGATCTGGTTTCACGAGGGCTATGGGCTTATAAATCGTGCAGCCCTGCAGGTCCTTGTCTGGTTTGAAAATGACCATGATGTCGTAGTGGAACATGGTGAGTGGGACAGAGCTGCCGACAAGAAAGGAATTAAAAAGGGGCACGAGGGGGTGAGAAAATCAGCACTGTAAGTTATAATATAGATCAGTGAACCTATCCAGATCAGGAGACTTGTCAGTGGGTAAGTCTTTGATCATGCCAAGGAGTTCCTCATTGGGATGTTGAGAGCACTGACAGTGCTACTGGATAGGGAGGGCAAATTGCAAGAGGCAATTAATTCCCTGCTATGGATTGCCCACCTATCCCTGAGGAAAAATCCAAAAGGTTTTACAGTTTTGGAGTAAAGAGGGAGACGCTATGTCCTTGGGATGATTTTGAAGACGACCCATTCAATCCCTGATTTCTTTGGGAAATCAGCTGGAGGGCCGTAGCCTGGAGCTGCTGGACAAACAATTTGTGGACTTTACTGCCTTTTTCATAATAATACTGCTTAGTGTAGATGAGAAGATGTTCTACCTTGCACATTATGAGGTCCTTCAACTGGCTCAAGCCTCTACCAGTTTCAGAAGCAAGGGGATAGAAGGGGCAGGAACCATTTTGGATTCTAAAGATCGGATTAAGTCAATGAATTCCCTAGCCTTGGTCATGACATGTCTCCTCTGACAAGAAGCCAATGCTGTGCAAAGACTTCGCAGGACTACTTTATATGCCCACCACAGAGAGAACACGAGGCAACTGAATGCTTGCTCTACCGAAAAAAGGTTAAAAAATGGTCTCTAATGAGATTCCTAGTAGAGGGGTTCTTGGTAAGGGATGCCAGTGACATGTTCAGATAGGGGAAGGGAAAGGAGAGAAGGTTATTAGCCCAGGAGCGTGACATGATGAAGAGATAGGCTCGATACTTGCACCTTGAAGTAGGTGCTTGGTGAGGTTATTGCCACAGAATTAATCTATCTTTGTGTGAGTACAGTGAGCGTGGGAGAAAAAGGTGAAAGAACAGTACATAGGGTGATTGATGCACCACATATCTTGCAAGGTATACAACCTGTTTAGCTTTTGGAAATCTGTTGTGAGGAGCTGAGTAGGCTGTGGGGAAGTGAAGTGGTGTTGGGCACAATGGAAGGTACTGGATTAGTCAAGGCGGGTCTACAGCAAGAAAGTCTTGATCTGCAAGGTTGTAAGCTCACTCATGGCAAGAAGTCGTTTAGTGCACTAGATCTACCTCTTGACATTAAGACTGACATATCTAAGCTTTGGGATATTCAGGGGGAATTAGAGAATTCATGTGGCACTGACCCCAGAGGACTTTGAGCTCCAAGAGGGCAGACTGTTCTAGGCCCTGGGACACAGATCCCCAGGAGGAGGCATGAGGAAGAGAGAGTTGGGAGTATAATGAGACAAAGAAATTACATAAGACACAGTGTTACATGGTAGGCCTCCTGCAGTGGGATGGTAGAAGTCACTTGTACTGAAACTATCAAATAGGAACAACTAAGTCATGAGACAGAGAACTGGTGGGACCGTTTGGGGAGAGGCCAGAGAACAGTACCATAACCGAACATAAAGCATATGAGGTCAAAACCTCACCCATGCTGCTATTACAAACTATAAAACAAATTACGAATAACAAAACCCTATAGTGTTTAAATATAAAGGAGTATAAGCCCAGGGGGATGGTCTCCGAGAAACCGGTAACAATGTAATCTAACTATATAGTGAAGGAATATAAGTGAAAGCAGATTTGGGTAGTAGCTTGGAGGGACAGGCGAAGATGCCTTTTCTTTTTTTGTGGCTTCCCAGGCTTATGGTGGAGGCAGGGGTGGAAGACCAACCTCACAGTCCACCAGTGTGGGAGGCAATCCAGAGTTTCACAGAATTCAGGAAGGTCTCTGTGTGTGCGGAGGGTAGCTGACTGGCTATCTTTGTTGTTAACTAGGGTAAAGTGGAAACCCCAGAGATACATAAATTGATAATCTTGTAAAGCAGTGAGCAGTGGATGCAGGTGTTGTCTTTTCTGTAGGGTGATCCAGGACAAGACAGGAAATAGCTGTATATGAACACGATTGAAATCAGAGTTTTGCAGTACGCAGGTCTTGGCCATAATGCCTTTCTAGAAGTTGTGCATGCTGCAAATAACAATTCTCAGCTAAGCAGAACCTCTGGGTTTTAAGGGCCTTAAATGGGCTCTATCCAACATAGTCTTGTGAGACGGAACCTCACCTAGAATTATGTTGAATTGGACTACAAAGGTGACAGGGAGGTTTCTGTCACTTTTAGCCTTGGGAATACCTATCACTCCAATGTTATTTATCGCACTCCCATTATTGAGATCCTCCATGTGCCTTTGATTGTTTTGTAGAGCAGCAAATTTAGAAACTACCATGGATTGGAGCAATGTAACAAAGGACTGTGTAGAAACATGGTCATCCTCTAGGATCTTCACCCTAGACATGAGATACTGTAAGTCACATCTTATGGGGGAGATTTCTGAGCTCTTGCTCCGTCACCTCTGATGTCAGTACCCTAAAGTCCTTTTTAGTTGGGAGCTGGGTGATAAATTGCAATAAATCTGCAGGAAGGTGGACGGGGTGGGAGGGAACCAGGAATCATCCAGGGGATTTGGGGGTAAAAGTCAGATGAAGTGAAATGAACATGTATGGGTTGTACAAATTGTGACAGGGTTCGAGTACTGCCCAGACTGTCATTCTGCAAATCTGGTACACGCTGGAGGGTGTCAAAGTGCAGCATCCCAGAATGCTACTGCTTTTGTGTGTTTGTCATTGTGCCTCTGGGCTATGTTGGTATGTTCCGTCTTCTATGTTAAATGTTATATGTTATGTGTATGCAGCTTTTTCCCTCGGCATTTTTCCCCTGCAGTGTTCAAAATCCAGACTTGGTTCAGCCCTGGCCTATCACAGGCCACTAGGCGGGGTTGTAGGGAGTTATTATCTCCCCGGCGATGGTTGGACTCCTCAGTTCAGTTCAGTGCATGCAGTAGACTAGACGAGGTCTACAGAACTGACCTGCCACCAGCCTCTGGACTGAAGGCCAACCGCCGCTTTCACAGCCTCAGGAGGGATATCATTAGCCCCAGGCTCATCTGAAGACAGCCCAGAGCAAGGGAGTAAAGCTGTCTAAGCTGCTGGACTTATTTGGTGCCCTGCCAGGAGGAGCAGGAGAGGACCGACAGGAGAAACTCATTCAGGCCTAGCATACAGGTAACCAGATCCCTGTCAGGGCTCCCTGTAACTCCATCCCCAGTGTACCTGCTGGGAGAGGCAGAGAGGAGGAGTAGTGGAGAACTATACTGCAGAGCCTGTATCATCACTGGGACCCTCCTAGAACCAAGGCTGGGGGTTGGACACTGTAGGACTACTACCCCCATTTGGAAGCTGCTGTTCCCTTACTGTTCCTGTTGCCAAATAAAAGGCTGTTTTGGTTTACCTGCACCGCTGACTCCTGAGTCGTGCCTGCTTCACCATCAGGGCCCTTCCGAACACCGCTACACCGGCTCAGGGAGGAGAGGTCCCTTCTCCAACTGGAAGTGCCCTGGGGGAAAGAACTACTACCACCACCGTCCGGTAGTGCTGCAGGACCCCCCTCGACTTTGTCCGGCCTATGAGTGGGACTGGAGTGGTTGGTGAGTGTACTCGGCCTGCTAGGTGGTACAGCATCCGCCACTACTACTCCCATCCTCTGGTCTCCTCCGTCTGGGCTGCGGCAAAAGTGCGCTAGTGAGCCACTGTCCTGGGGTGGTGGAAAACAGCGACTCCCTGATGCAGCCGCTGGGTCCTGGAGAGAGATGGCAACCATCTTGTGTTCAGGAGGAGGACTGACCTCTATATGAAGGTCCTCCAGTGGTGGTAAGTGGTGGTGGCTGGGGATCAAAGAATTAGAATGAGACCTCTCTGGTCGCAGAGAGTTCAGTCCATATTCGCCATTTATACAAAAGCTGTAGCCACAAATGGTGATTTTTGCTGGAGGGGAAGATGGCAGCAGGCCATATACAGGGAACTGGATGCAGGACACATATTCCTTCATGGTGCAGTTGTCCATATTTAGCAACTTTAGCCTAATAAGTATGGACACCTTTATTCTAGGAGTAGGAGTCATCTTTCACAACCTCTTCTGTCTTTACAGGTGGAGCTATCCTATCCTGTCCTGTTCTGTCTAAGGTCCTTATTTGAATTACTGCCTGTGGCCTTGACAGTTAAGTCAGAGATTATAAGGAAAATTAGAGGTTTTTCATTTGTCAGCTGCAGACACAAGACATTATTTGGAGTATAAGAAGGCAAAGGGAAATGGTTATTAGACTGATAAATCGATGGAAATGTTATTTTATTTTTATTTATCCCAAAGGGAAATTGGCATGTCACAGCAACAAATAATAATATAAAAATACAAATATAATAATAATATAATATGCAAACTATAATACAGCAATATTGTATCTGTTATATGCATCAGATTATGTTGTCAATGCATCAGATTATGTTGTCACTAAAATAAAATTTTAACAATATACTTCCTTTATATGGTTTTAGATACATCCTATGTATTAGATATTCTGTTTGTGAAAAAAATTAAAGCTAGGCTGTGTTTTTTTCTCATTTTATATAGAGTGTCCATAGTGACAAACCATTTCCTTTCTGTGGTTATCTGCACCTTCCAAAACTTCCTATGATTTATGCCTGGGAAGAATGATGAAGACACATTGCTCATAAAGACTGGACCATTCACAACAAATGTATAGTTCTAGCAGGCACATAACCAGTATTACAGATATGAACTTGGTCAAGGCATTGCTCTTTCGAACACTTCTGGGACCCGTGGTTTTTCAAGTTTTCTTCTATGATTGGATACAATGTAAGTTACAGATGATTTATTTACAAAGTAAATAGTAATATATTAGATGGAGTCTGTCTAGTCTAAAGTGCACCCCTAACCAATAATAGTACTGTGTAGGGGCCTTTAATAGGAGCAGAAACATATATTTGAGGCCACTAACCGATGAAGCAATGCTATAATTATCTTTTTATGGATATGTGGTCTACAGTTGCGTCAGGGGTGTTACCTGAACTGCCAGATCTGCCTACAGAAAGCGAAAGTGCTCAAAATGTCCTCTACACTGTATTAGTATTGTTTGACCCTGACAGACTCCCTTTAGAGGTAATCTAATAAAATAAAGTGGTGATCAGACAGGTAGATATGTTTCTGGACTTCCTGTAAGGAATCATATTGGAGGACAATTTCTCTCTAATTCATATTTAGAAATATCATACTTGGTTCATAAATCTAACATAATTTTTATAACAATAAAATCTGCTGTAACATTTCCATAGGTTTCTTTGGAGCAAAACTATTTTTGATGCAATAAAAGTGAAGCTGCAATCATTCAGGCAGTCAGGCATAAGATGAGGTTGCATTTTCAGCACATAATTATTATTTGACTTCTATTTCTTCTAGCATTTTAATTTCTTTGTCCTTGGATGGCAATAAAGTCTTTCTATCCTGTTTATCCCGATCTCCAGGCTCTTTAGATATGCAAGTACGTGAGGTCCAAGCTGCTGTTATGGACTCAATGACCATCACATTTAATTATAACACTTACCGGTACAAGAATCTGATAAGCAGTTGGTGTAGGCAAGTATCCATGACAGAGTGTGAAAACATTGTGGACACAAGTGTTTCCAACCATAATGGACTCAAAGGAAGAGTGTTTATTTCACAAAACACTGAAAGAATTGGTGTAGTTAATGTGACTATGGTGAATTTACAACGTTGGGACACTGGTCTGTATAAATGGAGAATATGGATTGGAACAGAATATAATATCATTGAGAATGTTATGCTGCAGGTGGTTTTTGGTAAGTAAATAAATAAGTGAACCTTTGGATTTTTTAAAATATTTTGTGCATAACTACATCTCACTTACTAAATGTTCTCTTCTCCAACTTGTTTCCATGATGTTGGGCAAATTCTCCATTATCATTTTTAATGAGGGGAATTTTGCATAGGTTCCCAAAGCCTAATAACAAAATAAATACTGAAAACTTGAAATTGATGTAGGCACTATTAGGTATGATAAGTATTCTGCAGGATACAAGGTAAATAGGTTTATTAAATAGGGTATACGGGTAACATGTTTTGAGCTCATATTAAGTACTTTTTCAAGTTCATATACATAGAAAAAAATGTGTTAATTTAAACATAAAAATTGTCGGTAAAACATCCCACTGCCCATATTTTACCTCCAATTTCTAAGTTTAAACTAACATAGTTTGTTACTATGTACAGGTGCAGCTCAATAAATTAGAATATCTTTGAAACGTTCATTCATTTCAGTAATTCAATTCATAATCAGCGTCTTCCATGATTGTGTCCTACTGAACCAGACTGAGGGACCATTTAAAGGCTTAGGAAACCTTGGCAGGTGACACACTGAATTTACAATACTGAACTTTTTTACAATATTCTATTTTTCTTAGATTTTGGTTTTCATTACCTCTAATCCATAATCAACATTTACAGAAATAAAACACTTGAAATAGAACACTCTGTGTGTAAAATATCTAGAAAATATAGGAGGTCACTTTTTAATTTAATTACTGAAAGAAATAAGATATTCTAATTTATTGAGATGCACCTGTATATGGACTTAAAAAAAGAGCTTGGTATGAGCTTGAAACACGCTCATCTCATCTATACTATTTAATACACCTACTTACCTCGTGGAATATTTACTGTTCCTAATAGCGCCTACATTGATCTCTAGATTTATTTTGGTATCCCTTTACCTGGATAAGCATCTACACAGTGCCAGGTGAGATCAAGGCTGCAGTGCAACCCTCGAGGATAAATTCTACTACTACTACCACTACTACATGCTTTTTAAGTAGTTGTACCTTCTACAACACCGAAGTTGAGCAGGCTCAGTGTCTGCACATATCGCTTTTTTAACTGAGACTCTGCATATGATCTCCTTTTTCTGTATATGTGAGTGTGTTACCCCTAGTAACAAAGGATATTAGACCAACCAGTACTGACCCTCCTTTCTGTAATTTATAGAAGTATTACAAACAATGAGGCTCAGTTTGTACAGTGATAGAGAAACTTTGTAATATATGTTATTAAAGAAAAATCAGGTTAATTTACAATACTTCTAACAGAAGTCTATAAACAGGGAACGGGGAGTAGAAGGCAGCTGGAAAAGATATGCACATACTGCAGCTGTTAAGTTCTTCTGAGCTGTGAGTGAGCTCTTTTGACTCTACTATTTCTTCTTCCAAGATGTTCTTCTCCGCCTGGAAGAAGCCCACATCCCAGCTGGTATACTCATAGCCAGCCAGGACATAGAAGCCCTTTTTGCTACATTCGACATGGGTGTGGTCTTGGGTCAATAAATAATTATTAGAGGCCAGAGGTACCCATTTAAAATCTCATAATGAATTTGTGCTGGACCTACTTACATGTGTGTTGAAAAAGAATTACTGGCAGGATTCTCTATCCGGAGGCTGCACCTTTGACATTACCATGCTAACCTGGGAAGCTTTTGCAGTTCCAGAGGTTTGCTGGCTTGGTCCAGTTAGCAGCTGAGGAGGCCTATATAAGACCACGCCCTCCTGAGACAAGTGCCAACTAATTAGTTTGCTACTGCTATTATTTATTTAGCTTACTTGTATAGCGCCATCATATTCCGCAGTGCTTTACAGACATTGACAGTCACTGTTCCATATAGGGCTCACAATCTACATTCCCTATCAGTATGTCTTTGGAGTGTGGGAGGAAACCAGAGGACACGGAGAAAACCCCCGCAAGCACAGAGAGAACATACAAACTCCTTGTAGATATTGTCCTTGGCAGGATTTGAACCCAAGACTCCAACGCTGCAGTGCTAACCACTGAGCCACCGTGCTACTAGTTTGGCTACGCATTTTGTGTGTGTTTCTCTTGTGGCCTCTGACTTGCTCCCTGGATTCCCTACTTGCCTCCTGATTCTGTTTTGACGTTTCCTGTTAGATTTTTGACCCTTGGCTTGGTTCCCAGATACTCCTCTCATCTCTTGATTTTGTGTATTTCGCTCTCTCCTGGTTTTGAACCTGTTGTACAACTTCTCTTGTGTACATGCCACTTTGTAAGTTTTAGTGGACTTTGTCTTGGTTTCTGCAGCAGAGTGTTTATTATTAGTACATTTATCTGTTTGGTGTCTTGCGACAAGCTCTGGTGAAAGTATCTCGCAGAGGTGTGCTACTTGTAGATAGCAGTGTCTACTGCTCGCATTTATCAGCCAATTCCTTGCTATTGCTTTTATTGTGGCCTTGCATCTACAGTCTGATCATTATTACTATTGTTTATTTATTATTGTTTATTTATATAGCACCATTAATTCCATGGTGCTTTACATTTGAGGGTTTACATACAGTACAGAAGATGTACAAAACAGATAATACTAACAGTGACCAACTGACACAGTGGCATACAGGGCCCTGCCCGCAAGGGCTTACAATCATGACAATTACTTTCTCTTTAAATGGGTTGTCCAGGCTAAAACTTTATTTTTTAATTAGGCAGGGGAGGTGAAAAAAAAAAACCAACTTACTCATATGTCCCCGATGCTCCGGTGCCTCCCAGCATGGTCCTGTCCTGCAGCTCCGTTTTTCCAGCTTATCGACTTGGATCCAAATTTGGAAGGCCTAATTACTACTTTCACTTTCAATGGGGGAGGAGTCTGAGGGATTGTTGGGCTAGACAGGGACAAATATCCTGGCACATTCAAGTGCGGAGGCTGAAGGGCTGTGAATACATCAAAAAAAGCTCTAAGTGTTTCAACATGTAAGATCTATTACAATCGATTACAGATTTTAAATATCATTAAATATCGTACATGTGGCATAATATATATCGCCACCAGTGGTGTAACTAGGAATGGCTGGGCCCCCGGCAACCACTCCCCCTCAGCACAAACCGCATTCCTGCATGCACTATTATGCATCATAGTGGCCCCTGCACACATTATTATGCCCCATAGTGGCCCCTGCACACACCAAGGAGGCCTGAAGCCTGCTGGAGCACAGGCGAAGTAAGTAACAGTGTTTTTTATGTTCCCTCACCTGCCCTGGGCCTCCGATCATTATACTATGGGATATTTTCAGACCCCAGAGTATAATGATAGCAGTGTTTGTGGGGTTCGCGGGCCACGGCCTTACACTTACCGATCCCCGCTCCTGCTCACAGCAACCTCTGCTTCCGCAGAATGGGAAGCACAGGTGGCCATGAACAGAATGGGGGATCGGTAAGTAAATAGGACCTGTTACCTGCTGGGGTTACTCCAGCAGGAAACGGCCTATTAAAAAAAACAAAAAAAAAAAAAAAACATCAGGGGCCTGCCATGCCTCCTAATGTCCCGGCCCTGTGGCAGCTGCTCCCGCTGCTACCCTGGTATTTATGCCACTGATCGCCACTTGTCCCTGTCCTAAAAATTACGTGGGAAAAACAAAAACGGAATTCAGGCACTTCATTCTTGATCACATTGGGAAAATCACGTGGAGACGTGTCAGCATATGTCAGCGTATGGGGGAGACCTGAAGGGTTTATTCCAAGGTATCAAGAGAGTATGCCCTTCTGGACGAGGGGTAACTGGAAACATACAACCGTGCAAAAAGAATTTCAATGGATTTTTATAATTGGGAGTATAAAACACATGGGCTTCAATGAGAGCATTTACTTCACGTCCTTTATTTGAACATCCAGAAGAATTATTTGTAACTTTTATTTGTAGTAGGGTTTCCAACCATATAAGGACATTTGTATATTTAGTCTGATCGCGCCCGGCTTGGTTTGGGGGTTGCCCTTTTTCCCCCCCCCTGCCCCCCCCCCCCCCCCCCCCCTCCAAACTATTGCGTCTTTTAGAAGAAGAGATTTAGTAATATGGGGGGTTCATTTTCTTGAATCTTTTATATATATATATATATATATATACAGTATATATATATATATATATATATATATATATATATATATATATATATTACTAGCAGAAGGACCCAGCTTCGCACGGGTATATTTCATTTTTTGTTTGTGTAATGGCCGCATAAGAATTGGTCAGTTTTGCACTTGACATCCAGTATGGCAGTCTAGTATTGATACAGTCTATTTATGGCTGTGTTGTTATGGAAGCATGGTAAATTAAATGTGAACTTATATTGGCTGATACACGTGATATGACTGAATATTTAAGGACCTGCGAACTGCTAATGACTAATACAGATCATAGCTTGGTTGCTATGGAAACCTGGAGTAAAGCTGTGTGCCTGAGGAGAGTAAGCGCCTGTGAGCTTCTATTGGCTGATAAGGGACATGTGACCATGTGTATGGCAGTTGGAATATGAGTAAAAGACTTGCAGGCTTGTATTGACTAATACAGGTCATTTTATGGGAATACTGTATCTCAGGAACAGTACTTCCTAGAAAGCTGAGACCCGGTCTAAAATCTTTCCAGACACCTGATGTACCTTTGTGCCAAACTTGGTGACGATCGGTTTAGTCGTTTGGTTGCGCATAAAGAACAGACAGAAACTCATTTTTATATATATAACAGATATCTACTTTTATTTATATCTTTGCTGTATATATGGCATTATTGTTGCTTCTAGTAGGACTGAATCACCCTTTTTTATCTTGGGTTCATGTTGGTATTTCTGTTGGCATTTAACATCCTCAATAGCACCTCTATGTATTGATGTGATATTATATACTGTACAATACAGTGGGGAAAAAAAGTATTTAGTCAGCCACCAATTGTGCAAGTTCTCCCACTTAAAAAGATGAAAGAGGCCTGTAATTTACATCATAGGTAGACCAACTATGAAAGACAAAATGAGAAAACATATCTAGAAAATCACATTGTCTGATTTTTTTAAGAATTTATTTGCAAATTATGGTGGAAAATAAGTATTTGGTCACCTACAAACAAGCAAGATTTCTGGCTCTCACAGACCTGTAACTTCTTCTTTAAGAGGCTCCACTGTCCTCCACTCATTACCTGTATTAATGGCACCTGTTTGAAATTGTTATCAGTATAAAAGACACCTGTCCACAACCTCAAACAGTCACACTCCAAACTTCACTATGGTGAAGACCAAAGAGCTGTGGAAGGACACCAGAAACAAAATTGTAGACCTGCACCAGGCTGGGAAGACTGAATCTGCAATAGGCAAGCAGCTTGGTGTGAAGAAATCAACTGTGGGAGCAATAATTAGAAAATGGAAGACATACAAGACCACTGATAATCTCCCTCGATCAGGGGCTCCATGCAAGATCTCACCTTCTGGGGTCAAAATGATCATAAGAACGGTGAGCAAAAATCCCAGAACCACACGGTGGGATCTAATGAATGACCTGCAGAAAGCTGGTACTAATGTAACAAAGGCTACTGTCAGTAACACACTACGCCGCCAGGGACTAAGATCCTTAAGCCAGTACATATCTGGGCCCATCTGAAGTTTGCCAGGGAGCATTTGGATGTTCCAGAAGAGTATTGGGAGAATGTCTTATGGTCAGATGAAACCAAAGTAGAACTGTTTGGTAGAAACACAACTCGTCGTGTTTGGAGGAGAGTGAATGCTGAGTTGCATCCAAAGAACACCATACCTACGGTGAAGCATGGGGGTGGCAACATCATGCTTTGGGGCTGTTTCTCTGCAAAGGGACCAGGACGACTGATCCGTGTACATGAAAGAATGAATGGGGCCATGTATCGTGAGATTTTGAATGCAAACCTCCTTCCATCAGCAAGGGCATTGAAGATGAAACGTGGCTGGGTCTTTCAGCATGACAGTAATCCCAAGCACACCGCCAGGGCAACAAAGAGTGGCTTTGTAAGAAGCATTTCAAGGTCCTGGAGTGGCCTAGCCAGTCTCCAGATCTCAACCCCATAGAAAACCTTTGGAGGGAGTTGAAAGTCCGTGTTGCCCAGCCCCAAAACATCACTGCTCTAGAGGAGATCTGCATGGAGGAATGGGCCAACATACCAGCAACAGTGTGTGCCAACCTTGTGAAGACTTACAGAAAAAGTTTGACCTCTGTCATTGCCAACAAAGGATATACAGTGCCTTGTGAAAGTATTCGGCCCCCTTGAACTTTTCAACCTTTTGCCACATTTCAGGCTTCAAACATAAGGATATAAAATTTTAATTTTTTAGTGAGGAATCAACAACAAGTGGGACACAATCGTGAAGTGGAATGAAATTTATTGGATATTTTAAACTTTTGTAAAAAATAAAAAACCGAATACTTTCGCAAGGCACTGTATAGCATAGTATTGAGATGAACTTTTGTTATTGACCAAATACTTATTTTCCACCATAATTTGCAAATAAATTCTTTAAAAATCAGACAATGTGATTTTCTGGATTTGTTTTCTCATTTTGTCTCTCATAGTTGAGGTCTACCTATGATGTCAGTTACAGGCCTCTCCCATCTTTTTAAGTGGGAGAACTTGCACAATTGGTGGCAGATTAAATACTTTTTTTTCCCCACTGTATATGTTTATATATTCTTACATATTTGGATTGTGCTTTATGCATTATCTCCTCTCATTATCATTATTGTTTTTCCATACATAATAATTTTTAAGTTATCTATTTCAGTGCCCAATAAAAAATGCAATTTTCACTCGTTATCAGCTGCGCATTCATTACTGGAAATTAAATTTATGCAACGCTTAAGAGTTAATAATGCTTGCTACATCACTTGATAAATCCATTCAGTGGTGTAGTTTCCCAAATGGGGTCACAAGTCTACGGATTCCACTTTATCAGTGGCACTGAAAAAGTGGCATGATGTCCAAAAACCAAACTGAGTTCCAAAAAGCAAATAGCGCTGTTTCACTTCTGTGCCTGGCTGTGTGCACAAACAGCTTTTTATACCCACATATGACCTTATTAAGTACATTATCATGGGTACAACAGTGACATACATGTGGGAATAAACTGCTGTTTGGGCACATAGCAGGGCACAGATGTGAAGGAGTGCTATGTGCTTTTGGAGCACAGATTTAGATGTTGGTTTTTGGATGCCATGTCACATTTGCAGAGACCTTAAAATTGCCTCTACAAAATGGGGTCACTTCTTGGGGGGATTCCAATTTACTGGCACCTCCAGGGTTCTGCAAAACAACATGGCATCCAGAAAATAGCTCTAAATCTACACTCCAAAAGCTAAAAAAGTAGTGCTCCTTCCCTTCTGAGCCCTGCTTTGTGCCCAAACAGCAGTTTATGCCCACATGTATAACTTTTTTGTACCTGGGACAGCCCACTTAATAGTTTTAGGAGTACATGTCTCTGATGACACAAAGTGGGCACAACGTATTGGGAAGTGAAGTGGCATATTTCTTAAAAAATTTTATTTTCACCTTGTGCATTAATTTTTGAAAAGCACTCTTGAGAAATTCCTTAAAGGGTGTAGTTTCTAAAAAGGGGTCACTTTGGCGGGGGAGGTTCCATTGTACTGGCACTTTAGGGGTTCTGCAAATGCATCTTAGCATCTGAAAAATATTCCAGCATGACCACATCACCACATATGGGGCATTTCTGTGTTCAGGAGAAATTATATAATAAATTGTGTTGTGTTTTTTCTTCTTTAACCCCTTGTAAAAGGGACAGTTTATTGCGAAAAAAAGTAATTTTTCATTTTTACGTCCCAATGCTAATAAAATCTGTGAAACAGCTGTGGGGTCAAAATACTCACTATACCACTTGATGTGTTCTGTAGGTAAGTATGATGTATTGGATGGGGAGGGGCGAGTAGTAGTGACGATCCGTTTCCGGAAATGGGGAAATGGATCGTCACTGGATAATCAGAAAATGTGGGTAAATATACATTTTTGATTAATTATGTTATTTAGAAAGTAGGAGGGGGGGAGGGTGTTTAGATTAGTGTAGGGATTTCAATTTATCCCGGACAACACCTTTAAGGTACTTTTAGGCTTTGTCTCAAGGGGATTAAATAACACCTCATATGTAGACCTAACAAACATTTCAAACAGTGGACTTAATGTCAAGGGTGGGAAAGCAGTGGACCTACGCTGTTTAAAGGAGTGACATTTCCCTACCTGCTGATGTTGTTGTTCCAAAAGAAGTTCCACTAATATTTGAAGCGCCTCCAGTTCCTCCAGCTGTAAAAGAAGATAACTGGAGATTACTGTTTGAGGCTAAGGTCCTATGTGGCGTAAACGCCGCGATTCACCGTGGTGGAAGTGCCATGGAAAAAATCGGAGCGTTTTACAATCAGAGCAAAGTGGATGGGATTCTAGTGAAAAAAAACGCGCTGCGGACACGCGCCGATTTCCAAAACCGGCACGGTTTTGGAAATCGCAGCATATCAATTATACCTACGGAAACGCCGACGGTTTCCCCATAGGTATAATTGAAACAGAAAGTCCGCAGAAGAAAACTCTACAAACTTTCTGTCTAAAGCATTGCGGGAAGACCTGCAAGTCAATCCCGCCGCGGATTCTCCCACAGCACTTTTTTTAATGCGGGACGCCATGTGGGGCCTTAGCCTGAAAATGTTTTTTTTCAGAAGTAATATCCTTGCAAACAAAAAAACATCCTTAATGGCTCCAAAGTTGTCAAATTTGGCTGCTGGACAAAACGATGTCCCCAAAGATAAAACAACAACTTGATCAGAAGTTGGATTAATATCTGATAAATTGATTACCTTAAGGTCACCATGTTCATAATAATCATTTTCAAGTCGTTCTATCATCTTACTCTTGTTAATGTATTTCCGTTTGGTACCATTTGTAAACTCATCCTTGTCTGTATTAGATGAGACATGAGTAATGTTGCTGCTTGGATACCACAAAGATGATCTGGTCTGCCTACCGTTTGTCATAGGCTTTCACTTATATACTCAATTATTGGAATGATCCTGTAAATCTCTCTGGTAACCAGAGCGATTTTCACAGTTTTAAAATCCTACTAACCCCCCATACATATATATTTTCTGAAAGTAGACACCTGCAGCATTGGTACTGTATACAAACAGACCTCTTCATGCAATTTTAATTTAAAGTGTAAGTTTTATAAAAGAAAAAAAAATGCAAATAAATGTATATTAGTTGCTAAAAGTGGAAACTAAACAGAAAGGTATATGCACCAAACATCCAAAAAATAAGAGTTCAACATGTGCAAAGTTTATTCATATCATTAAGGCCTACACCTGCAAGCACATATCTTCCTAAAATCACCAGAACTGGAAGGAACAAAAATCTACTTTGAAGTGGAAATATTAAAAAAGTATCATCCTATAAAATGTAGGGATCACACACCGTGAAAAGCAAGTGCACCCCTAAACCCTATATATTTCTTAATAGTAGACCACCTCAAGATTACGTGTGTCTCAATGAGTTATCAATAGCCATGTCCACCTTCAAGTAACTTTGTGACAAACACAAATTCTTTTTTGAAAAAAATGCACTAAAACATATATTTGCTCCTAAAACTTCTATTCAATCATATAGTCACACACAAAACACATATAAAATAACAGATCAAGGTGTACACAATTTATATATACCACAAACATCAACTACAACAAGAGCTTGTACTCTCAAATACTGATATAGAAGACAAGCAATATTCTTCTGTTATTCACTAATATGTTAAAAATGTATACTGCACATAGCAAACTGTGACTGTGATACCAAAATCTAACTTTTTTTGAGATAGCATAGCATAATGTATATAAAAACACAACTTAATATTTCATATATACAACCACCTTTATGCAACTTTGCAGCAGAGAGTACAAGCAAAAATTGTACAAAAATTCTAATCTGCCACTAAACTGCATGTGCAAGCAATCCCTTTCTGCAAACAAAATGTACTTTCCAAAAAACTGAAGATATGAATAATTCATACATATCACTCATATATAAATTTAAAGGTGCAGGTGTTAAAGAAACGCCAAAATTGCAGTAATGCGCCGATCAATTTTGTACATGCAAATTAAATAGGGGTTTATTTAAGAATATAATTTTCTATCCCCTGTAACGGGATTAGCTCAGGGATCGTCGTCTCCTCAGATAGACAAGCACTTTTGGACAGTAATAACAGTCCAGTCAAATGTGGTGCAACTGGCCGCAACCAGTTTTATTAGTTGTTCCAGGCAAAACAAAAATAAATACAAAAGAAAATCCTAGCCATCCGGCTACTACCTATAACACAGGTAACTAATTATTGAGAGCTGGGCCTACTACACAGCTCCCTAAACACAATTCACAATTCACAGCAGTTTATACTCACAGTGGTTTCCCAGGAGCAACACCAGCTGGGAACAAAGAGCTTGCTTCAGTCTTTGGAAGGCCTGCTCGGCTTCAGCAGTCCATTTGACGATGACGGAATCTTTACCTTTTGTAAGTTCAGATAAGGAGGCAGCAATACTGGCAAATTTTTCAATAAACCGTCTATAGTAACCAGTTAGGCCCAAAAATGCCCTGGCCTGTTTCTTGTTTAATGGCCTTGGCCAGTTCTGAATGGCCTCAATCTTGTTTATTTGAGGCTTAATAACGCCTCGTCCAATTGTATACCCCAAGTACTTTGTCTCTTCTTACCCAATGGTACATTTTTTGGGATTTGCTGTCAAACCCGCTTCCCTAATAGAATTCAGGACAGCTTGAACCCTGGGTAGATGACTTTCCCAATCTGGGCTGTGTATTATTACATTGTAAGATGGGGAAACAGCCCTCATGTTGTGAATGTACCTGTTTCTGTAGATAAGTTTATTTTTTTTATAAACTGACATTTGGCTGTTTGACCACAAGAGGCCACTGTTACCTCAGAAATGGGAAGGACTGTAATTCTGTAATTCCCTGGAGTAGTGATGTGGAGACCCTGTTCTGCAGAGGTGGAACTAGAAAAAGGAGCAGAATGTGTGTGGCAGCCATCTTGCGAGTGTGCTTTAAGCTTTTAGAAGAAGATGGATTGAAGTGAGAGAAGGAGGATTCCTAAGGGATCAGAAATATAGCAAGGTGGAGCTGAAGCGGAGACTGTCCCAGGGTTTGTTCAGACAGCATCTTAAGGAGAAGATTGCTATCAAGGACCCAGCTGAGAAGTGGCACTGTCAGTGAGATCGCATGTTTTCTGGATGAGCCCCACTTCCAGCTGTTCCAGACAAAGGCTAAAGGTACCCAAAAGACCCGGGTCAGTAAGAGAAGTAATCGTGCACGCACCGCATTACATTATTTTGCTTGTGACTGAATAAGTGCCTGTTGTTAGAATAGTTAGGCATACTCATCTTCAAAGGCCACATTACTGGTGAATTATCTACCTATACGGTAGTAAGGACTCAGAGAATTCTATTGAGTTGTAACTCTCAGAGAGGAGCTTCTAAGGAAGTCTGGAAGCGACATTTTATACATTGTCACATTTCTTTGGCTTGCAAGCTGACCTACTATTATATTTACTTGGTTGTACTTTGGTTGGTGGGAATAGGGATATTTTGATAAGTTTGTAAGCTCTTATACCGCCAGTGCCCCTATCACACTCACTGAATTGTTCCTGTGACTAGGGTGATAAAAGGGTAACAAGCGGCTGGTTAGTTGCAGCCTGCAGATAGGTAAAAGCTTGGAGTATATTGGAGGCACACATTGGAGAGCACCGCACTGTACAACATCAGGGCCTCAGCTTACTGGCTGAGTGTATGTAAATAGTTGGGAGTGTTTTTTTGGTAAAGGGGTGTTACTGCACTAATTAAAATCTTGTTTTTACTAAATTGAGTTAGAGTCGCTTCCTTTGTTCGTGACTTCGCTGTATCCTGGGGAGCCCACCCCGGTACACTGCTTACAACTTGGCGTAGTCGGCAGGATACAGGATACAGTCGTCATGGACGGGAACGTGGCGGGAATTAATCTACCGGCGCCAGCTGCACCGGTTCAGGGTGCCCCCTGCACAGCAAGAGTTACCAGCCCCAGTACCAGTCATGCCAGCCCAAGTAGGGTACTTATCAGCTGGGGCACTAATGCTGCATCTGCCAAAGTTTGACGGTAATAATATGACGCTGCAGGACTGGACTGAAAGGGTACGAAGAATAGTTAAATTGAGTAACCTGATTCCGGGACTGCATGCAGAGATAGCATTGGCGGCCCTAGAAGGTGACGCTAGACGGACAGTGATGGTATGGCCCGAATCAGAGAGAGACACTTTGAAAAAAATATTCTCCCTGCTGGAGGGAGCTCAGGGAGGGCGTATCAAAGTAGCACAGTTGTGAAGCAACTTCTTTAATCGGTCACAGCGAGAGGGTGAGGCTTTAATGCAATATTCTAACGCCTTACAGGAGATGCTGAATGAAGTGCGGCGGCGAGATTCGGAGGCTATGGGAGCCTTCAAAGACGTGGACCGACTACTACGAGACCAATTCATCCTAGGATCATCCAATAAGTTTTTACAGGATGAACTGCAAGAGATGACACGGGCAGATGCCAACCTGACATTCTATGTTTACCTGGCTTCTGTAGAGAGGGAAGAAGAACCCATGACTGTAAGTGTGAAGGCAGTGAGTAGCACCCAAGTGACAGGGGCCCGAGTATGTCCTGAAGATGCGGAGTCCTTGAAGGATGTAGTCCAGGCTCTACGGGCAGAAATGAGAGGTGTCCCAGATGAAAGCATGAGTTCCTCGGGTGCGAGGGCCCACCAACCAAGGCCCATCTGGTGTGGGGGGGGATCGAGGGGACTCCTCTGCTGGAGCTGCCGACAGTATGGCCATATCGCCAGAGAATGCCATGGACAGATGGAACCCGAGCCGGCTTTAAACTTCCAACTGCCGCAGTAACGGGGCATCCTGTGGTGGTTCACCAAAAGTTAAGCCCCATATGCGATGAACGCGACCTATATGCTAGCAGCCCCGTTATGGAAGCCGAGCTGGAGGGCCAGAAGGTACGCTGCTTAGTTGACACCGGATCGGAGTGCACCCTGATGCCTCTGGAGTTCTTCGAGAGACATTTCGGATCTATGATGGAGCCGGAAGATGGAAGTGTCATCAGGTTGACAGCTGCCAATAATGGTGCAATGGACGTACAAGGAATCGTCTGGATGGTTCGGCTGTTTGGGCAAGACATTGGCAAAAAGGGGATCGTGCTGGTAGACCATCCATCCAGAAGAGGATTAGATGTAACGCTGGGC
Source organism: Leptodactylus fallax (assembly GCA_947044405.1). Classification (NCBI taxonomy): domain Eukaryota; kingdom Metazoa; phylum Chordata; class Amphibia; order Anura; family Leptodactylidae; genus Leptodactylus; species Leptodactylus fallax. The sequence continues at coordinate 2,495,212 of CAMRHE010000244.1, forward strand.
ATGAACGTGCTGAGAGACCTAGATCATCACCTTTATGCCAAGGAAGGGCCTAAATACTGGCAGCAGGCCACCACACACCGGCCAACTCAGAAGGTCCTACAGCAGATGGTGAGGAGCTGTAGTTTGCAAAAGAGCATCATATCAGGCCGCTCTATTGGGAACGTGAAGGTACCGCTGAGTGCTCCAGTGAAGATTCCACTTGCGACAGGAGAAAATTTTGATGCTTCCAGTGGGGGCTGGACGACCACTGAATGGACTAGAGGTCCTGATAGAGCCTGCTCCACAGGGAGAAATGCAGACCCGCCCTCTGATAGCCCGAGCACTCGCCACTGTGAAAGATGGCCGTGTGCCTATACGCTGTCTCAATGTCTTGGACAGTGAGTTGATCGTTCCTGGGAATGCCCTGCTGGATGACGTTTATGTGCCCGAGGGCGACATCCTTCGCTGGCAGAGCTTCACGTTACAGCCTGATGGGAGGTCGGCTTGGACCTATGCTGTGAAGGTCCAGCAAAAACAGACCAACAACAGGGTGGAACGGCCGAGTAATCATGTCCCTGATGGGGAGTGGACCCACGGTCTCTGACCCCGGGGCAACAGAAACTTCTGGAAGACACTCTGTGGGAGTTCCAGGAGGCGTTCTCAAGACATGATGAAGACTTTGGGTGTGCTAGCGCCATTGAACATGAAATCCCTACCGGTGACGCTGCGCCAATTCGGGAGCGGTACAGGCAATTCCCGCCGAAGATGTATCAGGAGGTGAAAGATATGGTGGCCAGCATGCTGGAGAATCAGGTGATACAGGAGAGTAAAAACCCGTGGGCTGCTCCGGTGGTCCTGGTGTGGAAGAAAGACGAAAATCTCAGGTTCTGTGTAGATTACCGGAAACTGAATGCTCAGACCGTCCGTGATGCCTATTCTCTTCCACGGATCAAAGATTCACTATCCTCCCTGGGTCGTGCCAAGTATTTCTCCACTCTTGACCTGGCCAGTGGATATTGGCAAGTACCAGTGGCTGAAAAGGACAAGGCGAAGACAGCCTTTATCTTACCCATGGGACTCTATGAGTTCAACAGAATGCCGTTTGGTCTGTCCAACGCTCCAGGGACATTTCAGCGGTTGATGGAGCTCTGTCTGGGTGACCTAAACTTTGAGTCAGTATTGATATATCTGGAAGACGTTGTGGTGTTTGGGACCTCATTCAAAGATCATCTTCAAAAGCTGCGGCAGATCCTCGAACGACTGCGAGACCATGAGTTAAAAATCAAACCCAAGAAGTGCCAACTGTTTCAGCAGCGAATAGAGTACTTGGGACATGTCGTCTCTCCAGAAGGGGTACAACCAGCCCCCAGCAAGATGGAGGCCGTCCAGAAGTGGCCCCAGCCAAGAACCCTACGGGAAGTGCAGGCCTTTCTAGGATTGGCCGGTTATTACAGGAGATTTATACCCAAGTTCTCATATCTCGCCAGTCCACTAAATGAGCTGCTGAGAGGCACAGCTGGAGGACCCAAGAATCACCTCATTGAGTGGGGGCCAGGACAGCAAGGAGACTTTGAGGCGTTGAAAAGAACTCTGACCAGTGTCCCGATCCTGGCCTATGCACGGTTTGATAGTCCGTTCTTGTTGTACACAGATGGAAGTCTACATGGTCTTGGAGCCGTGCTATCTCAAGTTAAAGACAGATGGGAGAGAGTGATTGCCTATGGCAGTCGGTCTCTAAGGGAGTCGGAGCGCAACCCTGACAACTATAGCTCCTTTAAGTTGGAACTTTTGGCGCTGGTATGGGCCATGACTGAAAGATTTGCAGAGTATCTGACGGGTGCAGAAGTGATTGTGATGATGGACAATAACCCGTTAGCGCACTTGGAAATCGCCAAGCTAGGCGTCCTTGAGCAGAGATGGATGGCTCGCCTTTCCAAGTACCAATACCGCATCCAGTTCCGATCAGGAAGGGAGAACGGCAACGCTGATGCCCTCTCCCGAGTCCCTGTAGGATTGCCGACCAAGAGTGGGGACGAAGGGCTAGAAGACATTGAAATCCCACACCTCGGCAGAGTACCACCATTCCAGAACATAACACATTCAAGTGGGGAGGCTTCAGGAATGCCGATGGTGTTGGGGAAGACGTTGGAAGATTTAGAAAGGGTTCAAAATAGCTGCCCGGATCTCTGGAAAGTGAAAGAGTGGATTCGGACTAACAGCTGGCCCCGCCCGGACTAGCGGGCCAGCCTAACTCAAGAGGGTCAGAAGTTACTGAGACAGTGGGATAAGCTGAGTGTTACCCAGGGACTCCTGTGCCGGACCATATACGTACAGTCAGAGCTGCAGTACCAGCAACAGGTTGTCATCCCTATGTCATTGGGACCAGTGGCCGCTCAGGAAGCCCATGAGAGGGGGGCTCATTTTGGGAGTGCTAAGGTGTACCAATGGCTCCAGCAATTTGTATATTGTCCAGATTTGGGAGAAATGGTAACCGAGGCATGCCTCAAGTGTCGGTTCTGCGGGCAGAGTAAAAGCCCCGAGCAACGGGCCCCTGTACAAACTATTCGAACATCTGCCCCCCCTAGAAATCTTAATGATTGACTATGTACAGATTGGGTACTCTACCTCAGGACACTCTTACTGTTTGGTCATATTTACAAAATATGCAGTGGCTGTACCCACCAGAGATCAGACAGCTGAATCAGCTGCTGAGGAAGTCTGTAAGCACTTTATACAAGTGTTCGGGTGTCCGCAGAGAATCCATTCAGATCAGGGGGCATGTTTTCAGGGTGCTTTGATGAGTGAGCTGTATCAGCTCTATGGTATCGAAAGTTCCCGCACAACCCCATATCATCAGCGAGGGAACAGGGCGTGAGAGCTGTTCAACTGCACCTTGTGTAGGTATGTGAGCCAGAGGGCGCTATGGAGCGACCCAGGCCCAGCCCTGAAAAGGCCTTCAGCCACACCTTTGAGGGTGTGGCGTGTAACTCCAGAAGGCTGGAGTATCCTGCATGGAGCAGGAGGTGGTGGACCAGCGGCACAGATAGACGGTCTGTGCCAGAGGGCTGGCGTCCACAGGGGACTTTTGCTGAGTGGAGCATTAGTCCGGCTGCTCAAGTGGACCAGCTAGGACAAGAGAGATAGGCTCTGTCCAGAAGGGCTGGGTCCCACAGAGACTCTTTGCTAGAGCTGAGCAAGAGTCAGGCTAGTGAGGGGCTCTATAAGTGAGTTAGGGCCCTAACGGCGGCCTAGGCGTTTATTGTTTTGTTACGTTGCAGTTTAAGCTGTATAAAAGCCACTTTTATTTACACTCGGACCGTCTGAAAGCTATCTTTCCGGCGCCCAGTACCACGGACGACCGCTGTCTGGACCAGGAAAAGCCACCATTTGAGTTTAATTTCCCCAAGCTGTCACACTTGATACAGATGCTGCGGACTTTAGAGGATAATCAAAAAGCTCGGTGGCGAGAGTACTTACTTGCGCTGATGTGGGCCTATAACAATAGAGTACACAACACCACTGGTTACTCTCCACACATGCTGATGTTTGGGAGAGCAGGCCAGGAGACTGAGGATCTCCACATGCCAGATCCGATGCAGCCTCCACCGAGGCGCACTACTGCATGGGTGCAAGAGCACCGTCGCCGACTGAGAGCAGTACACAAGGTTGTGGGTGAATGCCTGAGACAAGTAATGCACCCCAACCCAGGGCCAGTGCAGAGGGATGAGTATGCTCCAGGTGACCGCGTGATCGTCAGGGCCAAGAGGACAACTGGATAAATTGGATGGGCGGTGGGAGACAGTTCCTTATATAGTGAAGCGGAGGGTAGACCCTGATATCCCAGTGTATGAAGTAGAGCCAGTAGGGACTGGGGGACCCTCTAGGAACCTCCACCGTAATATGTTAAGACTCTGTAACTTTGATCAACCAGTGGCCGACGAGGAGGTGCTTGCTCCTAACCCTCGTACTAGGGAACTTCCCTTAGACGATGAATGGTGGGTTGTCCCTGCCCAAGTCACTCCGGGGTCCCCTGTCATGACGAGTTTGCCACGCAGGGAGAGAGTTGCACAGCCTGCAGAACAACCACCATTTGTTGTGCCCGATACCCCTGATCCTGTGACTCTGCATAGGACAGCCAGGTCCAATGCTGGTGTAACCCCACAGCGCTATGCGCAGGATGAGTTTGTATGGGGAAGGTTGCCAGGGACATTAACCTCTAGTGGGGTGGCATGTAAGATGGGGAAACAGCCCTCATGTTATGAATGTACCTGTTTCTATAAATAAGTTTTTTGTTTTTTTTTATAAACTGACTTTTGTTTGTTTAACCACAAGAGGCCACTGTTTACAAAAAACTAGAGGATAATGATATACGTGCATCATACTAGAAATTCACAAAAAAAAAAAAAGAAAAAATGCATTAAAATCTAACTTTTAATAGTAATTCTAAAAGTACCATAAGAACCCAAAAGACCAAAGGCCTAAAGTCTGAATTATACCAATAGACAGACACCCAGGAGGCCAGAAATATATGTGTAGTATAACCTAGATGCTGAGTCCCAGACTAAGGGCTCAATATCTATGAGTACTAATGATAGGTGGTAAATAACCCACATAAAATAAACATTCCCAGAATGCCCCACCTCATCAACATAAAGTATAGCTCCCTCAGTGATGCAATGAAAAACTGCTCCTAATAGAAGAGTGAAAAGCACGATAATGTAATTCAATTGCTGGTCACTCTTAGCCACAGTAGCGGCATATACATATAGGAGACACAGTAATCACACACACACACTAACTAGAGGGTCAGTAAAAGTCCAACCCAGGTGCTGACTATCCACTAACTGGAGAGCTTACATTACACTCTCCCAAAGCTAGCTAGTAACACAAACAGCATACATCCATAAGAGCCCATAAACCATCCTGACGCGTTTCTGCTGGTAAAAAGAAACCAGCTCATCAGAGGCAGTCAAAAAACTAGGGCAGAGAAACAACCCCCATTGAGAGGTTTGAAAAAAAAAATTCAGACATAGAGCGTTTCCGTCCGATCGGCTGTGATGTCTGGCTGCAAATGAAGCCGAGCGGAGGTCCGATATATATCAACCAGTAGCCACGCCCCCTATAAATCGCGTCACCTGGGGGGCATGCCCAATCAGCACACGTGATGCCTTCAGGGGCTCGTATCAGCAGGACTCACAGAACGTCCATAATGGGCGTGTCTAACTCTGCCTAACAGTGACGTGCATAGCGTCCTTAGTTACATCCGGACCGCACATTGCGGTCACGTGACTGAAGGGGGAGGGACTCAATCATCACATGACCTAAAAGAACAACAAAGGAAAAGAACGCCTATAGCATAAAGTAAATGAAACAAAGAGAAACCCATTACCTTCTAAACTCACACAACAAAGCATCCCCCATTGTAAACAAAAGAGGGCAGATGGAAACAAAGCATCCCCCATTGTAAACAAAGGAGGGCAGATGGAAAGGGAGTAAAAATAAATAAGAACTTAGTACATGGGGACAAGCACAAGGCAGGAATAAGATATAGTAGACTACCTCTAACTTGCATACTATAAGACCATATAATAACTAGAGTCAAAATGAGGACACCTATAAAGGGAGAAAAGAGGAAAATTAATAGAGCAGATAAAATCATCATAGCCCAGCACATATACATAAGGGCATCGGTAAGGATGGTAAAATACATAGTAGAGGATGAATGCCCAAGGGTGTGACTAGATAATATTCAAAATATTGGGATACTAAAGATAGAACAAGAGAGGAAAATCACATAATGGATGTAAAAGATAAAAAAGATAGGCTCTGGTATTAAATGAACGAGGAATAAGAAATAAACTCGTTCAATCCATTAGGTTGTACAGTATCTAACAGAAACGTCCATCGAGCCTCGCGTTGGAGGACTTTCCTGTCAAAATCTCCCCCTCTAGGGGGTTGTAGGACAATCTCAATGCCTTGAAAACTAAGAGACCCTACGTCCCCAGCAAGCTTTTCCCAGACATGGCGCGATACTGAGGTAACCCCCTTTCTTATGATGTCATTAATGTGTTCCCTAATGCGCCTGCAGAACTCCCTGATGGTTTTACCAACATACTGAAGTCCACAGGCGCATGTAATAAGGTACACAATACCACTAGATTTACAGTTGATAAACCTCGAGATCTTATAAAATTTGCCAGTCCTCTCACTCTTAAATTCCTTCCCCCTTTTAATGAAAGTACATGATTTACAACTTCCGGAAAATTCCCCACAAGGTTGCGTTGTTTCTGTTGTAACCATGTTTCATCTGGGACCTTCGATGCAAGATGACTATGTACAAGTTTATCCTGTAAATTCGGGCCTCCACGATAAGAAATCGCTGGTTTGCTACCCACTAAAGGTCCCACCTCTGGGTCCGTTGTTAAAATATTCCAAAAGGAACCAATGATCTGTCTAATCTCCTCTGCTGCCACATCATATGTGGCAATGATACGAGTGTCACCCATTTGATTATCACGAACCTGAGGGTTCAGAAGTTGGACCCTATTAACCCCCCGTGCAATTGAACAGTGTGGAACAGTTTCTCCGCATCAGAAGATACTGTCCCTTTGGTATTCCTGCCTGTAAGGACGGAGGATGCCAACTTCCCCACTGCAAAAGTGAATTAGTTGCAGTTTTTTTCCTGTGAACACAAGTGCGTAACCTACCAGATGGTTCCTTAGAAATGACCAGATCAAGAAAGGTCATCTTTTCCTCCTGAACTTCTGAGCTAAGGAAAAGACCAAGGTCATTGCGGTTAAGCTCCTGGACAAAGGATAAAACCTCTCCCCTGGGTCCATCCCACAGGATGAAGACATCATCTATATACATTATCTGACCCAGGAGAATCCTCTGAGTCCATCAGTCCACTTCCTCCCCAAAGACTCTTTCTTTCTCCCACCAGTCCAGGTAGAGGTTAGCGTATGTGGAGGCACAAGGGCTCCCCATCGCTACCCTCCGGAGCTGGTGGAAGATCCTCCCATCAAAGAGGAAGCAGTTACGTTCTAGAACAAATGTCAAAAGTTCCAGAATAAAATCATTGTGTTCACTCATGTGGTTGCCTCTTGTTTTAAGAAATTCGCCCACAGCCCCATACCCCTTAACATGGGGTATGGAGCTGTATAAGGCTTCAATGTCCAGACTAGCGAGAATCACGTCTGGCGACACCTGGATGTCCTCCAAACTGCGGAGGACATCCATGGTGTCCCTCACGTAAGAGGGTAGGCTAACCACAAAAGGGCGCAACATGTCATCTATATATAAACTGATATTCTGAGTGATGGAGCCTATCCCTGCTACAATGGGACGTCCCTTCAAAGGGGACAGCCTCTTATGAATCTTTGGTAAGTCATAAAATGTGACCCGTATGGGATAGGAGGGTAGCAAAAATTCATATTCAGTCTTACTAATGAGATTCTTGCTCCTAGCTCTGTCTAAAATCCCTTGGAACTCCTCATGGTATCCCAACAGGGATTCACTCCTTACATCTTCATAGCATTCAGAATTGTGCAGAATGTCATTACACATTTGTATGGATTGTGAACGATCAAGTATGACAAGGTTAGCCCCCTTGTCTGAGGGTTTGATGACAATGTTGGCATCCTCCTCTAAATTTCTCAAGGCTACAATTTCTTGTGGTGTAAGGTTACGGTTTCTCCCAAAATTGATGTTTTTAAATTCAACAATCTCTTTTGTGACTACACGCAAGAATGTATCTACAGTGCCTTGCGAAAGTATTCGGCCCCCTTGAACTTTTCAACCTTTTGCCACATTTCAGGCTTCAAACATAAGGATATAAAATTTAAATTTTTTTTGGTGAAGAATCAACAACAAGTGGGACACAATCGTGAAATGGAACGAAATTTATTGGATATTTTAAACTTTAGTAAAAAACAAAAAACTGAAACGTGGGGCGTGCCAAATTATTCGGCTCCCTTAAGTTAATACTTTGTAGCGTCACCTTTTGCTGCGATTACAGCTGCGAGTCGCTTGGGGTATGTCTCTATCAGTTTTGCACATCGAGAGACTGAAATTCTTGCCCATTCTTCCTTGGAAAACAGCTCAAGCTCAGTGAGGTTGGATGGAGAGCGTTTGTGAACAGCAGTTTTCAGCTCTTTCCACAGATTCTCGATTGGATTGAAATCTGGACTTTGACTTGGCCATTCTAACACCTGGATACGTTTATTTGTGAACAATTCCATTGTAGATTTTGCTTTATGTTTGGGATCATTGTCTTGTTGGAAGATAAATCTCCGTCTCAGTCTCAGGTCTTTTGCAGACTTCAACAGGTTTTCTTCCAGAATGGTCCTGTATTTGGCTCCATCCATCTTCCCATCAATTTTAACCATCTTCCCTGTCCCTGCTGAAGAAAAGCAGGCCCAAACCATGATGCTGCCACCACCATGTTTGACAGTGGGGATGGTGTGTTCAGGGTGATGAGCTGTGTTGCTTTTACGCCAAACATATCGTTTTGCATTGTGGCCAAAAAGTTCGATTTTGGTTTCATCTGACCAGAGCACCTTCTTCCACATGTTTGGAGTGTCTGCCAGGTGGCTTGTGGCAAACTTTAAATGAGACTTTTTATGGATATCTTTGAGAAATGGCTTTCTTCTTGCCACTCTTCCATAAAGGCCAGATTTGTGCAGTGTACGACTGATTGTTGTCCTATGGACAGACTCTCCCTCCTCAGCTGTAGATCTCTGCAGTTCATTCAGAGTGATCATGGGCCTCTTGGCTGCATCTCTGATCAGTCTTCTCCTTGTTTGAGATGAAAGTTTAGAGGAACGGCCGGGTCTTGGTAGATTTGCAGTGGTCTGATACTCCTTCCATTTCAATATGATCGCTTGCACAGTGCTCCTTGGGATGTTTAAAGTTTGGGAAATCTTTTTGTATCCTAATCCGGCTTTAAACTTCTCCACAACAGTATCACAGACCTGGAACCTGGTGTGTTCCTTGGTCTTCATGATGCTCTCTGCGCTTTAAACAGAACCCTGAGACTATCACAGAGCAGGTGCATTTATACGGAGACTTGAATACACACAGGTGGATTATATTTATCATCATCAGTCATTTAGGACAACATTGGATCATTCAGAGATCCTCACTGAATTTCTGGAGTAAGTTTGCTGCACTGAAAGTAAAGGGGCCGAATAATATTGCACGCCCCACTTTTCAGTTTTTTATTTTTTACAAAAGTTTAAAATAACCAATAAATTTCGTTCCACTTCACGATTGTGTCCCACTTGTTGTTGATTCTTCACCAAAAAATTTAAATTTTATATCCTTATGTTTGAAGCCTGAAATGTTGAAAAGTTCAAGGGGGCTGAATACTTTCGCAAGGCACTGTATCCTCATCCCCCATAGGTGGATATTTCTTAGAGGGAAGGCGCCGAACAGAAAATGGTCCCTCTCCAAGGCCCCTCTGACCCTCCTCCCACAGGTCACCCAGCAACCCAAGTGATGGTAAATCCTCCTCAGTGATCCCCAACTCTTCACATTTTCTTTTGTCTGTTGACCTCAAAAAATTTTTCCACTTAAGTCTCCTGCAGAACAAATTAAGATCCAAAATCCATTTAAAAGGATCAAAGGAATGGGTAGGAACAAAAGAGAGGCCCTTTCTCAATAAGGCAAATTCATCCCTAGTAAGGACTTTTTTTTGATAAATTGACAATTTGCATATCATCACTTCCTGTATTCATCATTATTTTCTCACATTTGAATTATGTATCTATTTCCGATTCCTCAACAGATAATCTGAAATCGGAGGTCCTTGAGATAAAAAAACCTCTCCTATTACGTGTGTTAAAATCTCTTCTACCCCTATATCCACCTCTCTGTGGACTATCTGGTGATCTATTAGTACCTGAGGGTATAGAAGAAACAGATCTACCCCTACTAGAAAAATTCATGCGTGTGTCACTATCAGAACCTTCACCCTCAGATGAAGAAACCTCAATCTCAAGGTTTCTCCTACCTAAGGTTTCCTTACCAAGATAATCAAACACACGCCCTACCTTAAAGTCAGCTAAATCTCGCCTAAACTTGAAAGTGTTTCCGTTCCTTTGTAAAAGACACAAATTTTCCCACTGTCTGTTGTAACACTAATTCCTTCCGCTCAAAATCAGGATTAGAGCTAAATTTTTTGATTGACTCTATATTTTCCTTAAGGGACTGTGAAGTAGTAGTCAAAATTTTTTCTCTTCTTCCAACAATAGAGTCATGAAGCGCGGGGATGCCTCAATAGACTCTTGTTCCCATTTAGCCACCAGAGCCGGAGTACGTAGTCTGGCTGATGGGACAAGATTAATTCGGAGTCCCCTAGATACAATACGATGTTTAAGATATGACTCTATTGTATGTACCTCCCAAAAGGACCGCAGATTTTCCTTATACACTTTGGTAAGTTGTCTAAAGGCCGCCGAAATACTAAGGGCGTGTGTTTGAATAGGCAAATCAGCCTCAGAAAAGGCTTCCTTTGTGTCGTTCAGCCAACTCTCATGATTAATTTCCCCCCACAGGAAACCTGCCATGTCCGGAAAACTATAATTAACCAAAATATACAAAAAACTAGAGGATAATGATATACGTGCATCAAACTAGAAATTCACAAAAAAACAAAAGAAAAAATGCACTAAAACCTAACTTTTAATAGTAATTCTAAAAGTACCATAAGAACCCAAAAGACCAAAGGCCTAAAGTCTGAATTATACCAATAGACAGACACCCAGGAGGCCAGAAATATATGTGTAGTATAACATAGATGCTGAGTCCCAGACTAAGGGCTCAATATCTATGAGCACTAATGATAGGTGGTAAAGAACCCACATAACAAAAATAGCTGTGGGATCCCAGAATGCCCCACCTCATCAACATATAGTATAGCTCCCTCAGTGATGCAATAAAAAAGTGCTCCTAATAGAAGAGTGAAAAGCATAATGTAGTTCAATTGCTGGTCACTCTTAGCCACAGTAGCGGCATACACATATAGGAGACACAGTAATCACACACACACACACACACACACACACACACACTAACTAGAGGGTCAGTAAAAGACCAACCCAGGTGCTGACTATCCACTAACTGGAGAGCTTACATTACACTCTCCCAAAGCTAGCTAGTAACACAAACAGCATACATCCATTAGAGCCCATAAACCATCCTGACGCGTTTCTGCTGGTAAAAAGAAACCAGCTCATCAGAGGCAGTCAAAAAACTAGGGCAGACAAACAACCCCCATTGAGAGGTTTGAAAAATAAAATTCAGGCATAGAGCGTTTCCGCCTGGTCGGCCGTGATGTCTGGCCGCCTGGGGATTGTTCTTTTTGGTAAAGGGGTGTTACCTGGTTTTGAATTCCTACCGATCTGACACTGTTGACCTATCCTGTGGATAGGTTATCAGTGACCATTACCCATAGGTCTCGGACAACCCCTTTAAGATGATTTTTTATTTGTATATTGTTTATTCAATTTTATTTGTTTTTTCTTTACTAACTACAGGGCTGCCAACCAAATTGAATGTGGCTATTATAAAGGCTTATGATACTTTGGAAATGAATTGTGAATATAATCAGGGACAAAAATGGTCAAAAGCCTGGTATAAGATGATGGATCATGACAAACTTCAGTGGCTGGTTCATTCTGATGGAAATGTAAATATGGACTATAGTTCAAGAACTATAGTGTTTATTAAGAACCAAAACAGAGTTCTGGTAATGAAAATGGCAAATCTGGAGATCTGGGACAGTGGTTTATATCAGTGTCGTGAAGCAGGAGGTGAAACAATTTTGAAGGAAATCTTGCTGCTTGTAACTGTAGGTAAGAATTTGATATTTTGTAGACAATGTTATCAGTGTTAAGTTGCATAATCCGAAAAAAATTCTCAAAATGAAACACCTAAATCAAGTTTGCTATAAATTACTGATCTAATTAAATGAGGTACTGGGCAAACATACATACAAATTATCTGCTGATTGATTTTATAATATACCTTTATACACAGGGGCGTAAGACAGGGATGTAAGTAGCAAAAGCTGGACTCAATAGCAAACTTTTAACTTGCCCCCCCCCCCCCCATAGCAGAATAACACCCCATTTACACACGCTATAATGTTCCAAAGTGGCCTCCAGAAAGTATAATATTCCATAGCGGCCCCTCCTCACAGTATAATGTCCCATAGCAGCACCTGCACAAAGTATAATGTCCCATAGTGGCCACTGCACACAGTATAATGTCACATAACAGTCCCTGCACACAGTATAATGTCCCATAGCGGCCCCTGCACACAGTATAATGTCCCATAGCGGCCCCTGCACACAGTATAATGTCCCATAGCGGCCCCTGCACACAGTATAATGTCCCATAGCGGCCCCTGCACACAGCATAATGTCTCATAGTGGCCCCTGCACACAGTATAATGTCCCATAGCGGCCCCTGCACACAGTATAATGTCCCATAGCGGCCCCTGCACACAGCATAATGTCTCATAGTGGCCCCTCCACACAGTATAATGTCCCATAGAGGCCCCTGCATACAGTATAATGTCCCATTGTGGCTACTCCACACAGTATTACATCCCATCGTGGCCCCAACTGTGTTCTTTGAAAATATTGCAAAAATTTTGGGTTCAGCAGAACCCAAAATTTTTGGGGTACACCACCCAAGAACTATTGTTATACTCTGGGGTTTTTTTCAGACAACAAATACTGCTACTATTAAACTTTGGTTTCTAAAGAAACCCCTGTACCGGAGCCCAGGATAGGTGAGTAACACTAGTTTTTCGCTCACCTCCCCTTGGCCTCTGATAATTATACTCTGGGGTCTACCCCAGAGTATAATAATAGCATTATTCGTTGTGGTTTGCTCAACATTACTGTCAGAGCACAATTTTTTGCTAGTCAAAACGTAGAAAAGCTCAATTAAACAGTCTCATGAGACCAACTTAACCTCTTCTCTGTATTTCTATTTGCACACTTCCATTTTTTACTTAAAAGGAAGATGTCGCCCATTTTTTTAATCAAGCCTAAAAAATGTATTTAATATAAAAATGTAATTTGAACAATAGGTCATTTTCTGGAAACACTTTCCCTTTAAGAGGCAATTGTACTAACATAGTAAAGTTGCAAAAACACATAAGTCCATTTACTTCAGCCTCATCCCCCTCTTCTCCAAAAGGTAAAAGCAAATATTCATTACCTTACCTTCTATCCTCAGAGTGGATGCCGCTTGTTTAATCAACAGTTCTGTCCCCAATTTTAATCATCTACAGTCCAAACAGTCCATTTATTAGTTTTGTTGGTCACCTTTGAACCTGCTCAGGCTCTATTATGTTTTTGTTGTACATTACTGATCTATTTGTAGCAATTTTGCAAAATTGCTACAAATAAAGATGAGCGAATTGAAGCTGACGAATAGAATTCGATCCGAATTTCAGGAAAATATTCGATTCGCATCAAATCCGGATTTCCTCACGCTTCGTGGTAATGAATCACATTTTTTTCATAAAATGGCTGCTGCACATTAGGACATGGGACAAGGAACTCTGGGAATGCAGGATCACCCACAATGCCATGCGGGCAGCCAATCAGCAGACAGCCCTGTGATGTCACAGCCCTTTAACGCCTCTGCGACCGCCCATGGCATCGGGAGTGGGTGTTAGCTGTAACTGGCAGTTAACACCCTGCTCCATAACCCCCGGTCGGAGAACAGCTCCAATCGTGGGTTTTAAACCATAGGATACCGCGGTCAAACATGCTACATGTCCCACTCGGCACCTCCCGTGGTGAGATTGGGGGTGCCAATATGCATCTGGTTGATCCTGCCCAGAAGTGAGTAAGTCAGCCTATGTGACTGCATAGGCTGACTTCCTCCATAGACTGCAATACACGTGTATTGAAGTCTATAGTGCTGAACCAGTCCATTTCCCATGATTCATCTGCCTGCTCTCACTCTCTGTGTTTGCTGCTGGGGGGAGGTGGGAGTGAGCTTGCAAACGAAACATCACAGCAGCATGTGACCTCAGATGTGGGAGTGATTTATTACGTGTGATTTCATTACAGGTGAGAGTGGAGAATGGAGTAGTACAAAGAGAATGAGAGCAGGCAGATGGATCATAGGTAATATAGTTTTCTCACAGATTCACTACATGTAGACAACAGTGATACAAGGAGCAGAAAGTAAAATCTAGTAAGAGTCAAGAAAAGGGTGCAAGAGGGAGCAGTGAGTATTTAGCAATGCTGTGGATATAAGATAAGTTTTGAAAGCTGGATAAATCCTTTAATCTATATGAGAGGTGATATACTGTTCAGGGAGAACTAAGGGGACACTATACTGTGTGGGGCGACTAAGTTGGTATTATACTGAGGGCACCAACGGGCATTATACCATGTGGAGGACAATTAGGGAACATTATACTGTATGGTGGTATTAAGGAGGCTTCATTACTGTATGTTAAAATGTTAACAACACATGACATACCAGTACATCATCAATGTAGCAAGGAGAGGGCTGAGCCCTCTCCAACCTGGCAAGAACCAACTGTATTATACAGCAGGCACCTGTTGATATCTGCACCTAAATAGCAGCGGTGCATGGGTGCACCCATATTGGGCCGAATGGACCACCAACCAGAATGTCATCAGAGGGTGTCTTGACAGCCGGGAGCCTATTGAAGGTTCTCAGGCTTGTTATTGCTAAGATTTTATTACATGATGCCATAAGCTGATCTGTGGGGGCCCGAAGTGTTGGACCTCCACTGATCTCTTATTGATGACCTATTCTAAAGATTGATGATCAATACAACAAGAGCTGTATAACCCCTTTAATAAAGCCCAAGTACCACTGTAATTAATACTGCCCAAATACCCCCTCATATTATTGCCCCTGACATTAATATTGCCCATACACATATATATATATATATATATATATATATATATATATATATGATGTATCTTTATATCACTTACAATGCCACTTGTAATGCGCCATAAGTGGATGGTAAAAAATAAGATAATTGGCATATTATAATTGTAATGTAATATGTCATTTGTAATATAATATGCCACTTTGCCACTTGTAATATAAAATGACACTTATAATCAGGCATGTCAAACATGCGGCCCTTTACAGGCATATCTGCGGCCCGCACAAAAGTCTCAAACTTTGTCTCTAAACTTTAGAGACAAAGTTTGAGACTTTTGTGCGGGCCGCAGATGCTACAAAACTCACGATCAGCACTTCCGGCTCTTCATTCATTGGCCCATATCCCTGCATATGACCTGCTTACGTGATCAATGAATGACGACCCGGAAGTGCTGATCGTGAGTTTTGTACATCTGCGGCTCGCGTGGCTGCTGATCACCTAAGTCAGTTTTGTTGTGAGCGGAGGAAGAGTCGTGGCTGAGAGTGACTGGGATACTGTGACCGTGCTGAGGAAGAAGGGACCCACTGCCGCACAGGCAAAGTCCAAGCAAGTGAGTGGCCCTCCTGTATGTAACCATTAAAAACTAAAGAGAGGGGTGAGCACTCAGATTATAAATAATTGTGATGCAAAAAACAGTGGTGCTGATTGGATGAAAAATGCAATCGAACACAAAGGAGAAACAGCATCCAATATAAAGCACACACAAAATTTCTTTATTAAATAACACAGCAAACAAGGAAAAATTAAAAGCAATTAAAATATATGTGCACCCTTGGAGGCAAATACGAGGGGTGAACACCAAAAAGAACAAATCCTACAGACGCCCATTAAATAAATATAAAGTAAATAAATACATATTGAAAATTCATAATAATAATATAAATAATAATATAATAATATAATATAATGACTAGGCCTATTAGCACAAAGCACAAAGAGGTGTCAAGCCTCAGGACAAAACACTAAAAATGATTGAAAAAAATGATAGCAAATAAATGTTTAGTTTTTAATTGCTGTATTTTTGTTAAATATATTAGTTGCTGTTGCGCACTGCAAATATATGTTGCTGTTACATATTACTACTTCATATCTTGTTTTCATGACTGCTGTTAAAATACGTGTGTGACATTAGCTGCTGTGTGCGGCCCTCGCAACAACCTCTTGTTACTCATGTGGCCCTCGGGGTACCCTGAGTTTGACATGCCTGCTTATAATGTCACCCAAAGTGTGCAGCAAAAATAATAAAAGTTCTACTAACCTGCCTCCGATCCTTTTATGCATGGAGCCATTGCCACAACTACCTTCTGATTCTTGCTCTGACTTGAAGGCGCCCTGACCACAGACAAGATGCGGGACACAGACAGCTTGCTTGTAGTCATGGTGCCTTGTAAATTGGAGGCCTGAAGTAGTTTGCAGCTTACAAGTTAGTGTAGCAGAGCAGGAAGCCAGCTGTTTCCTGTTCTGCCATGTATATCAACAGTATCAGATTCCTGCAGACACCAATACAGTTGAAGGCTCTGCTGGTGTTTGCGGCCCCCCTGCTAGTTATGCCTCTGAGGAGAATATATAGTAGTCACTTGCAAGCCCTGGTCCCTGGGGCTCCAAAGGCCCCGCTGCAACATAAGAAGACTCTCTTGTTATAAGTTGAATGTAGAATCTCTGATATAGATTTAGCCCAAGAGTTACACCTGTACAGAGCAAAATAACTAGCATATTTCTTGTTTCTTCAGCAGAGATGTATAAAGGCAGTACAAAGCACTCTACATTGTCAATCTTAAAAAGTAGTTCTCCCAACACAGTTGCAAATAATCCAGGTAAATAAAATGTAGACATATAAACTTTGCCCAGTTGCTACTATCAAATTTAACGTTTAAGTTATCTTTACAGACAAAAAATATTTACGTCCACTTGATGCGAATGCTAATTTCAGCCATGGACAGAATAGTAACTATACAGTGGAAGGCAAGTAAGTAAAAGTGCTGTTTGCTAACTTCAAATTACTGTAAGTATTATCCCCTCTGGATACTAACACTTTCTGGATACTTTTTTTAAACATAATAAAGGATTTTTTTTTTCTCTTTAGATTCTTTTATTTAAGCCCCAGCAGGGAACTAGACTATGTGATCTTTTGATTGCTAATATAATACACTGCAATACATATTAGCTGCTGCCTTAGAGGGATAATAATGATAGGCCTATGAGCCTTGATCAGAGGCCATGACAACACATCAGCAGCAGGGTGTGAGAGGGTGCACTCACTGCACTAGTTAAGCTTCATTACTAGTGTACACCTCTGTCCCCCTCAGCCCTGTTTATTACTTTTGAGGATGGCAGCAGGGGAGACCAAATCTCTATAGAATATGGTATTCCCCTACAAATGCAATCTTCTTGTAATAACCACTGCGGTGCACACCGCCTATATGAATAGAAAAACAAAGGAAAGGGGGAAAGAGGAAAAGGGCGGTGGTGTATAAGAAGTGAAAACTTTTATTGTATAATTAAAATGGGTCAAGTAAAATGAAACTAAAAATCATAAGAAAACCATATGGAGTGGTTAGTCCCCAAAATGGGCCACATCTATTCAGGAACAGCTGAAGTAAATGTCAAATGCTTACGCTAGGCTCACACTAGCGCTGTGCTAGTTCAGATGCACGTAACAGAGAGCCAGACTGCTAAAACAGCGGTTACACATGGACATCGGCAGACCCCATTGACTATAATTTCGTCACTGAAAGTGACAGACACATCATGCAGGACTTTTCTCTCCACCGATTTTTTGGCAATTTCTTCAACGGAGTCTCCTTTACGGCACAAATGTGAACCTAACCTTAGTTGGAAATATATGGGTATAAACTCCACATGTGGATGAAGGCTGTAATGCAAAAATAATACCCAGCATGTAATGCTATTGGAGTTATCTAAATATAGATTCCAGCCAAACCACTATGTTAAATGGTCACCAACCGTAATAAGTAATCAGTGACAAAATATTTGCTGCACTAAATAGTAGCCATAGTTGGCTGTAAACTGACCTGTGCATGTCTATACATAAATTAAAACCCACCCAGGCACACATACACATGTGTATGCAGACATTTACAGCCAGAGATATCAGGCAGAGTTACTCTATATTATAAGTGTCTGGTATTAATTGGGGTGGTACACAGAAATGTGTGTACCCCAAATATATTATAGTACTACAGGTCTCAGCAATATGAAAAAACAGCACAGAGGCAATAGTCTGCTGGAATCTTAGCATAGAGTGTATCAGCAAAGCCAGATTCAGGCAGCGCCAAAGTGAGAAACCCTGTAGTATGCTGGCAAGGCAAGCTTAAAGGGGTTGTCCAGGCAAAACTGGACAACCCCTTTAACTTTTAAATGAGCCGGATGCAGTGAAAAAAAATAAAAATAATTCATACTCATCTGTCCCTGATGCTCCAGTGTCTTCTGGGCACAGTCCAGTCCTTCTGCTGAACGGGTCTCTTCTGGAGTTCCACTGAGGCCAATCAGCAGGCCTCAGGAAGAGACCCGTAATGTCACAGGTAGTGACATTGCATGCCATTCGCTGATTGGCCTCAGCGGTCACGTGATCACAATCAGTGGCTTCAGCAGAACTCCGGAAGAGACCCGCTCAGCAGAAGGACCAGAACCAGAAGGGGTTGTCCATTTTTGCCTGGACAACCCCTTTAATTAGTGCAGTGAGGATAACGACTTTAAATAAGCAATAATAATAAATAGGCCACTACTTTTCCCCACAATCACCTTGATGCTGCCCTGTACCCACCGATAAGATATCATGGCCTTATGATAGGTTAAGGGGTTATCTGTGAGGACACAGGCACTGCTTGTGAGATTAAAGAGAGTCTGTTAATAATTCGCAACATTTCACTGCTACCGTTGCCTTACAGCTTTGCGCCATTCATACCTCATACTTCTCTTTAAAGAAAGTCTGTCAGCAGGAAAATCACTATCAGATTAGACACATGGTCATGTAAGGACCTTTCCACTGAAAAAATGTTACCTTGGTTATGCTAAACCTTTACTTCCACATCAAGAAAGTCAACTTTTTATGAATATGCTGTTGAGTCTATAAATGCTACCACTGGCTCACATTTCAATTCGCCACCTAACACTGCACATGCACATGTGACATGTTCACTGCTTCCTGGCCAGGAACATTGCTACTAAATCTGTCTTCTGACTCAAGTGCAGTACAGTCCTCTCTGGCAAGTCACAGGTGATAGTAACTGAACTTGCATTAGAAAAGAGAGATTCAGGAGGAAGGTCTATTGCCTAGAAGCAGTAAAAGAATGTCACGAAAACTGACATGGGCAGCTAAATGGTGATTTGTAAAGTGAATCAGGGCACTTGCAGCCACATGAACACCCAGGGTGGCACTTGTATGATTAGGGTCAGGGTGGCCCACCGGGGACCAGGAAAGGGGGTGTTATATTATTTGGGGGCCAGGAAAGGGGCTCTATACCATGTGGTAATCAGTAAAGAGCTGATTAGCGGCTAAAGCTTTGCTTTGTCTTTCCACCACAAGGAGTCGGTGGGCAGGAAAATGACAAGGAATCTGAAGTTTGCCTCAATTCCTCTTCATTTTCTGCCGTCTGAACAGGTGCTTACTCTTCCCTGACCATCTGAGAACTACAACCTCCAGCAGCATCAGATCCTGTTGAGAGTTGTAGTTTTATTCTTGTCAACCACTGTACCATTATGCTGCGTTGATAGTGCCTTCTCTAATGGCTGAGACAACACTCAGTAGTAGCAGCAGCAGCTCTGACGGCACCTCTCCTCCATCCTATGGAAGCAACTCCTGCTCCACAGTCATCCCCTACAGGTACTGGCTCCCCCCTGGACCCTTTGGCCTCCCCAGTCTCTAACCCTCTGCATGAGGAACGCCCTGATATGGGTGGGTGGGAACATGACCAGGCCCCACATAGCATCCCCACAAACCCCAATTAACCAGAGCAGACCTCCTGGATGCCCTAAAACACATGCCCACCAGGGATTGTTTTTGACTCCATGATAACTAGAATGGAGAAGCTGCAGCAACAATGACTCGAGGAGGTGCACCCCTCTTTGGAGCAGATGGGCTCCCGTGTCATGACTTTAGAGACGTCCACTACTATTCACTCAGATAGTTTGTCGGCCATTGAGACCCAGCTTTCTTCCCAGCAAGCGTTACTGCACTCCTTTGTTATGGTGCATAGTGATTTGGAATATCGTAACCGCCATAATAATATGCACTTCTGGGGCCTGCTGGAGGGCGCTGAGGGTGATGACATCTGTTACTACCATGTTAAATAAGATACTGGGCGACCCACCTGACACTCCGATTGAATTGGGCAGAGTACATCATGTATTGTGTCCCCGTTCCCCTGACCCCGCTAAACTTAGAGACATTACTATGTCCTCAAAGAGACTCTCATGAGGAAAGCCCAGACACTGGGAACGGTGGCCCACGGCAGGATTACTTTGCAACTCCTACCTGACCTCTCATCTCAGACCCTGGATAAAATCAGAGAGACTGAGGCGACATATGTCAGGAAACAAGGCCACATCTTCCCGGTTTATTCGCCTGCATATCGCCCAGCCCTTTATGAATTCTTCTGCAGTCTTGCAAAGTCCCAGACTGGATCCAGACGATTCTCCTCCAAAGAGCTACCAACCAACGCAGACTGCTCCTTCCAGGCCTTCTGCCACCCCATCCTCACCGAGCTGGATCAAGAGGCCCAGCAATGCCAGAAATGACTGAAGCATTCTGCTGCCTCGCAGCGATCACTCCAGTCGGCCTGTTCCACAATAGCCTTCCACTGACTTTTCAGTTGTTTCTACATGAAGATACAGTGACTACCTCATCCCATGATGATGTTTCCACTACGTCACTCTGGGAACTACTTTATTTGTTTGATTGAGGGTTGGGGACCCTCTGTGTGCCTTACTACTTCCCCCATTAGGGCCTGCCTAGTGACCACTGGTCTACCCAGTCACAACATAACACTAGATCCTTATCTTTTACTCCCCCTTCTCCTTCCCCTCGCCTTATCTCCCCTCATAAGCTCCCCCCCGCTATACCTTACTCACCCCCCTCTCTTCTTTTCTCTTTCTTTCTTCTCTTGGTTCCAGGGCCTGGGGTGCTTCACCATGGTGACCGCTGATCTAAGCATAATTGTTGGAAGCGGATTAATCTTTGACTGTCCAGGCGTTCAACAGTAAACAGATATTTATTGAGGAACAAGAATAATACACTGTATTCTGTAACTTATGATCTCAGCTACTTGTCTGTGAGCTCCATGTGCTCTGCTCTGTGCTGTAGCTACAAAAACAAAACAGAGAGAGGAACTTCCTGGCTTTGTTACTCTAGCCCCCACCTTTTTAACAGAGATTTATTAACAACTTAACACTATGCCTATAGACAGAAGCTTATGCAGTTATAAACATATAAACAGTAGTTGTTGCAATACAGGAAATAATAAACATTATTCCAACAATAATCTCCTTCAATGTACCAACGTACCATGCCCCTACGTGATCTTTGGCAACTTCATGCTCAGGTGGTGTTTCTTCAGGAGACACACTCTTTCTTCAGGAAAGACTCAATTCAGTTGTTGTCCAACCACCATTTTCCATCGTTCTATCATGGCTGCTCGGAGGACTCCAGATCTAAAGGAGTAAGCATTCTGCTGGTGAATTTGATCCCCTGGTCCTTTCATGGCTGATCTGAATGGTAGGTTTTTGTTTGTCAAGGGAACTATCTGCTATCAGAAGGTGACGTTTGCTAACTTGTATCTCCCTAACTTGGCACAGCACAGGGCCTTGTCTGACTACCTGGAGCAGCTTCAGGGGTTCTGTGAGGGGTTGTTTATCCTCGGGGGGGACTCAAATGTTGCTCTGACACCCGACCTTGAGACCTCCAGTAGACACTCAGGGGTCCCCTCCTCCCAGCTCCATACCATCAGGGATTTCCTACAACCATACAAACTCATAGACATCTGGAGGACCTTGTACCCAAGTAATCATGACTACTCATATTATTTGGCCACCTATGACATGTTTTTCAGGATTAATTACATTTTTATTTTCTACTTCCACCTGGACAAAGTCACAGATGCTAAAATTTACACCTCTCCTCTCTCGGACCACTTGCCCATCTCAGTCACACTCTCATTGACTAGTTCACCTGAGGTCTCTGGAAACTCAATAATACCCTGTTACAAGTCTCCATGATCTATGAGGAGATTGACAAAAGACTTGAGCAGATCTTCACCTCAAACACTGGCACAGTCTGTAATCCTATAACACATTATGTTCAGGAGAAACTACCCCCTCAGACACCCTCCGGGCACTTATTGTGGTCATCTCCAAAGAAGGGAAGGACCCACAATGTGCTAGTTACAGGCCTATATCTCTCTTAAATGTTGACCTAAAATTATTTTCTAAGATTTCGGCAAATAGATTGTGACCCCTACTGCTGGGACTGATTCACCTCAATCAGACAGGTTTCATCCCCACATGGGAGGCAAGGGACAACACTACCAATGCACTTAATGTACTCCATTGGGGCAAGTCTACAGCCACCCTCCTATGGTAGGTCTTATCTAAAGACACCAAAAAGGTGTTAGACGGTGTGGGCTGGCCCTTCCTGTCCAGTACGCTTACACACGTGGGACTGGGACAGCACATGGCGAAATGGATACTTGCACTATTCTCTTCACCCTCAGCACGGGTCCACGTAAATGGAACTTACTCCCCCTCTTTTGCCTTCCTTAACGGTACCCGTCAAAGATGTCCCCTCTCTCCCTTACTTTTTTCCTTGTCCCTTGAACAATTTTTCTGTAAGATTAGGTTGAATGTCGATATAACTGGCCCCTCTGTGAGAAACTGGCCCCTTCCCTAATCTGGTGAGGGAACTCTGCACTTATTGTTCGCATTTCGAACTTTTGCATAACCCTCCAGAAGTCGAAAAGCTTTTTTCTACTCTTGACTCTTGACACCCTTCTTGCCTCTAACTTTTCATTGAAATGAGTCTCTGACTCAATTCAATACCTCGGCACACATCTCCCGCGGTCATTAGACCGTTGTTACAAGTTGAACTTCCCTTCTTTATTACACACTATACAGACGGGCCTCTCTAAATGGCACTCAGGTGTCTTTTCTTGGTTTGGCCGTATAAATATTCTTAAGATACATGTTTTGCCCCACCTCTTATACCTCTATCAAGCCCTCCCGGTCCGTATCCCCCCTGCCTTTATTAAGTCCATCCACTCTCTATTCACACAGTTCGTATGAGCACATAAACCACCCAGATTATGTGGTACCATCCTCACCAGATCTAAAAGCGATGGTGGAACGCTGCTCCCTGACATGAGGTATTATGACCAGGCTGCTCTTTTGACTAGGGTCGTGGATTCGTGTAGACATGGTGATTTTAAGGGTTGGGTAGGGGTAAACTAGGGATTCACAGAGGTCCCTCTCTGTTGTCCCCCCTGAGAGGCTACCAAATGGTAATTTATACCACTTTACAGATCTTTTCAAAATATAGACTATCACACCTTATTAGTCCACATCATGACCGCACCCATGACTCCCATCATCGGTAACCCCGACTTTACCTGATTTTCTGAACACTAACTTTAAATCCTGAATACGGGGTGGCCAATTTCAGGCCACTCACTTCCATAGAGAACAGGCTTGGGTTTGTGATCAGGACTCGGAGTTTGACAACAACCTTCCCAGAGTTGCCCCTTAGACTTTCTGTCTATTCTGCCCTCCCCGTCGATGTATGACCGCCTGCTGATGCCCTTTGAACTCCTGTGTGTAGAAATGGGATACACAAAGTGCTCCCTATCACACTTATACCAAGCTTTGAACTCACCACCAGAGGACTCCGTGTCTCCATTTCTACTGAAATGGGAACACGGCCTGGGCCCTCTCTCTTTCCATGGAAAGGCGGAAAATATTACTGTTAACCCACAAGACCTCAATTAGCAATTCCTAACGAGAGACCAACTATAAAATCTTAACTCGGGGGTACAGGTTGCGTCAGGTCCTACACAAAATATTCCCAGACATGTCTCCTCTCTGTTGGAGGTGCGGGCTGGAAGAGGGGACTCTGCTACATATTTTCTGGGGTTGTTCCGGGATCAGGCGGTTCTGGACTGAGGTGCAGACAATTATCTGTGATATAACGGATTGGTCCCTGGCTGACGAACCTGCTTGGATACTTCCCCATCAAAAAATTACATTTCCCTTGGCAGATACAAATGCTCTCTCATTAGACATCTCCTAAACGCTGGGAAGGCCTGTATTCCTGCGAAATGGTGATCCTCCGAGCCCCGGACAATTCCACAATGGTTGGAGAGAGTGAATGAGATTCATCGTATAGAGAATCTCTCCATGTCTCCCCTAAGCGTGTAACTCGCTTTGAGAAATCATTGGCATTACTGGATCACGTGTGTCTCCTCCCCTAGGTACAGGGAGTTGCTGGTCCTTGCCTTGAACCTCCTGTAAGAGGACAGGGAACTGCGCTGGGCTCTGGGACATCCTACCACTTTTCTACCTTCTCTCTCCCCTCAGACCCTCCCTGTTGCCATGTTTTTTTTTTTAAATCTCTTTTCCTCTGCTTTCTATGTTATTTGTTGATTGTACATAGTTCCTTTTAAAGGTCCCTAGTTGGGCAGATGAGAGAGGAATCTGGAAACTTCAGGTTTCCCCCTGTACACATGCTTATTATACATTGGTACTTTGGGCCTCCTTGTGAAGACATGCTTCTATGACGGGTCTTGTTCACCTGGGCCACTCCCCCAACTACCTTTTACCTTTCCTATGTCTTGTTGACTTTTATTCCACTGTTGTATTGAAAAACCAATAAAAAGATTTAATGCAAAAAAAAAAAGAATTCTGGTATAATTTATGCCAGAAAACTGGAGTAAATGATGATAAATCTTATCGGGCCAGGAAGGTGGCATTACCTTTTTTATGGTTTGTATGTCAGAAGCAGTAGGGTGCGTCCCCAGAATAATTTCCACTGGTAGGCTGTAGACATCCCAGTCCAACACGGTGCAGGCTCATTAGCATATTTTTCAAAACATTAACTTATCGATGTGGAAGCAGCATAAGGCAGTTCCTGTTTTGTTCAGTGTGAAGGCCCCTACATAACCATGTACATCATTTAAGGCCCCATGCATATGACCAAATGTGCTTCCAATGTGGGGCCGAGTTTGCAGCACAATGCACTGGGATGATACTGGTGTGATATACGAGTGTTATCTGAGTGCATTTCATTATGCATTCACATCTATGGGTTCTTCCAATCCATTCTGTTCTAGATCGTAATGCCCCCATAAACGTGAATGCCTCACGGAATGAACTTGGATGTCACTCCCAGGGTCATCTGTGTGCATTGCGCTACTAACAGCTCTACATCAGAAGCACACTCGGTCGTGTGCATGGGGCCTTAAAGTGTTTTTCCTGCCAACAAATTCCGTTTAAAGAGTATGAAAAGCTGAAAGCTGTAAGACATGGGTAGGAGCAAAATGTAACAAAAATTTTTGCAAATAAACAGCATAAAGTAGATAAGTTAGGGATGTTAAGGACATGACTGTGATATGAATTAGTAACGATGTGATAATTTTTTTTTTTTTTGGCTATTTGTAGAAATGAGCACAAGTCCTGGGATATTCTACGCTGGATACTTTTTTTATGCATGGGACTTTTTGTTCTCCTCTTTAGCTATTATGAAAAGATTTCAGGTGAGTTTAAAGATTTATTTTATTTATTTAAATGCAGGCATTAAATGGTACTAAAATTTGTTTCTGTCTCCTTTCAGACAGCATATCTCACATACATCTGATGTGCAATCACTCATTAAACAAGACTTAATCTGACAGCAAGATAAATGACTGATCAAGCACTGTATAACTTGTTGTTAATATGCCTGTATTTTGTATTCCAGATGGGTTAAAATTTGTACAGTATTTATAAGGTAATTTCACACAGTTTCAAGCAGTTGCACACTTATGAGAGACGTAAAGGAACATTACCATATTTTTTCAAACATATATAATTAAAAATTTTAGACTTTTAAACATTTTCTGTAACCATCTTAGTTGTGACAGTCTTTTGTCTTGTTAGGTTGCTAGTGTATACGATACAATATGAAAATCATGGCTGGTTTTCTGACCAGTGCCAGACCATAGAAAGTTCCTGCATTCATGGTTGTATCTATTGGCAATCTATAAAAACAAAAGATTGTGACCACTAAGATTGTTACAGAAAATCTTTAAAACTCTGCAGAATTTTTAATTGTGTACCTGAGTTTTCATGAAAATTTGAAATTAGTGCAAAGTCTTGGGCAGTGTGTTCTATGACTATATGAGCCTTCATACATGATGTTCTATTAGCTCTTCTGCTGCTGATAATCATATTATCGCTGTAACCCATTTTTCATTTGCCTTTGAGGCAGTGGGCATGTACAATTAGGAGCAATCTGGCCACCTCCCTTCTCCATTATAACTAGTTTGATTGGTTTATATGTAATTCTGCCAGCGGTAACTGTACAAGACAACAAATAGCTGAGAAAAACCCAGGTGACCATAATATATTAGATCCATGGACACTTAACTTCAAATATAGGGCAGATATATGCAAGTACCCACTCCATTCTAGCATCTACCATGCAAGCATGGGACAGGTAAAGAGCAATCTATGAGCACAGTCGTTAAAGCTGCTTGCTGTCTGTGAATTTGTAATCACACAAGCAGCCAAAAGTAGATACCAGCAACCCGAAGTACTAGAAGTACATAGAAGACTTTTTTTATATTGTAAGCTGTGAGATGCTTCAGAATGTTGAGTTTCAGCAGTTTGCAGATGGAGTATGTGAGGAGAATCAGCCCCTTCCATCTGCATCCACTGTGTGAATAGACCAACCCCTTTCACTCACTCTGATCCGTCACGCGCCTCTAGCCAGGAAGAAGTGACAGGAACTTTATAGAGGTTTTTCAGGCAAAAAGTAGCGACATTTTTAAGTAAAGAGAATTACGTTTTCGTCCAGAATCACATGCTCTATTAAATGAGACTAACTTATTTGAAAAGGTAGTGACCATTTAAATCTCTGCTAAATTTTTAATTATTCATATTTGCCAAAATGTTTAACTTTTAATTGTCTACAAATTTAAATATGGTTATGTTTGCAGGAAACACCCATTAAAGGGAGACTACCACCACTTATGTCACTTCTAAACCTCACACATACCGTTTTAGGAGGCATTATTGGCATAGTAAACATTCAAAGTGCAATCTTGCTGCTGAGAAAATACTTTTAATAGAAATAGAAATAGAACACCCTGTGTGTAAAGAATCTAGAAAATATAGGAGGTCACTTTTTTAATTTAATTACTGAAAGAAATATATGTTTCAAAGATATTCTAATTTATTGAGATGCACATGTATATATACACACATGGACAAAATTGTTGGTACCCCTCGTTTAATGAAAGAAAAACCCACAATGGTCACAGAAATAACTTGAATCTGACAAAAGTAATAATATATAAAAATTCTATGAAAATGAACAAATGAAAGTCAGACATTGCTTTTCAACCATGCTTCAACAGAATTTTTTAAAAAAGAAAACTCATGAAACAGGCCTGGACAGAAATGATGGTACCCTTAACTTAATATTTTGTTGTACAACCTTTTGAGGCAATCACTGCAATCAAACGATTCCTGTAACTGTCAATGAGACTTCTGCACCTCTCAACAGGCATTTTGGCCCACTCCTCATGAGCAAACTTCTCCAGTTGTCTCGGGTTTGAAGGGTGCCTTTTCCAGGCGGCATGTTTCAGCTCCTTCCAAAAATGCTCAATAGGATTTAGGTCAGGGCTCATAGAAGGCCACTTCAGATTAGTCCAATGTTTTCCTCTTAGCCATTCTGTGTGTATTGGTTCATTATCCTGTTGCAAGACCCATGACCTGCGACTGAGACCAAGCTTTCTGACACTGGGCAGCACATTTCTCTCTAGAATCCCTTGATAGGCTTGAGATTTCATTGTACCCTGCACAGATTCAAGACACCCTGTGCCAGATGCAGCAAAGCAGCCCCATAACAGAGCCTCCTCAATGTTTCACAGTAGGGACAGTGTTCTTTTCAAGATATGCTTCATTTTTCCATCTGTGAACATAGAGCTGATGTGACTTGACAAAAATTTAGATTTTTGTCTCATGTGTCCATAGGACATTCTCCCAGAAGCTTTGTGGCTTGTCAACATGTAGTTTGGCAAATTACTTTTGTCAGATTCAAGTTATTTCTGTGACCATTGTGGGTTTTTCTTTCATTAAACGAGGGGTACCAACAATTTTGTCCACGTGTGTGTGTGTATATATATATATATATATATATATATATATATATATATAGTCTTAGGTGAATGTGGCAATTTGGGCAATGATTACCATTTTGTTTGAGAGGTGCCTTTTATTCCTCCTTTATTTGTAATTTATATAAATTGTTATAGCAGCATTGCATTATGATCCCAAACACGGATTTCTGCGAGCTTTCAATTCTTTAATGGTAACTAGCTTTTCAGACAATTTAGTCTCATCTAATAGATCATATGATTCTGGACCAAAATGTAATGCACTTTAATTAAAATTGTTGCTGCTTTTTGCTTGAAAAACCTCTTTGGTTGTTTCCCATTAACCTGAAAAAGTAGATCTTTAGATACATTTTATGTCCACTTTTTGATACTAAGTATCTGAGGAGCTTTCCTTTCTACAGTAATATATATCCACACAACACTATTAGGGTTTTCATTATAGCTTAAGAGACCACATCAATATGATAGATGTATACATAAAACACAAACTAATCCATATAAGACACTATGCAGAATTCTCCAAAAACCCTCCATGATTGGCACATAAATACTGGTATCATTAGCTCCTCCTCAGGAAGAGGATTAGCCATATAAGATATAGATTTGAATGTGTACATAGCCATCATTCAAATAAATGAGTCATCTTTATGATAGCGTCATAATGCTTAATTATTGTCCCAGCCCCACTTTAACATTTTATTAACGCTATTAACTAACACAGTAATACTAGATGGAGATGATTTGTTTGGTTGTCCATATTTTCCAGAAGATTTGTCATCAAGCTGTACTAACATCTATATAACAAGGACTAATTAGTCAAATTGCAATAGATTCGAATGTTAATATTATGGTAAACTTTGATCAAATTAATAAAATATCTTAAACTATCCTAAATGTACAATGATGGCAGCTTCTTC
This sequence comes from Leptodactylus fallax, assembly GCA_947044405.1. NCBI lineage: Eukaryota > Metazoa > Chordata > Amphibia > Anura > Leptodactylidae > Leptodactylus > Leptodactylus fallax. The sequence continues at coordinate 2,524,452 of CAMRHE010000244.1, forward strand.
TTTTCTTAATCTTCCTTGGTTTTACCTGGTATTTTTCTTTCCTTGAGTCTGAAGGCAGCACAGAAGGGTTAATTCCCCACCTAACTCTTTTCCTAGATCCAACCTACCTAGCCAATAGAAACACAAATAAATAACATATTCACAGGGATACATTATATAACCACCATGAGAACCCTCAGAAGCTAAAACAAATAGTGACGAGTTAATGCAAAAATACAAATTTCTGGGGAGTGTCAGTTGTGCTGCCTTAGGAATTCAAGAAATGCAAAATACCAAGTAAACCTAATTTTCACTTTTCTATTTCATCCTTAGGCAGCACAGAAGGGATTTAAATAGCCAAAAAAGGAGTGAGATATTAGAAAAAATGAATTAAGGTCATCGGTACCAAAGGTTGAACCCTTAGTGTGAATGTCAAGTCAAGTTATGATTAGTAAATGTGGATGATGAGGACCAAGATGTGACATTACAGATATTAGATATGGAAAGTTGCACATTCTCGGCCCAAAAAGTAGCAGTAAACCTTGTGGAGTGCGTTCTTAATGACACTGGAACTGATATTCTTTGCAATCTGTAATGTTCAATGATGGCGGCTTTAATCTGTCTAAATATAATAGTGGATGAAATGCTCAGGTAGGTCGCTCTTACAGATTTCTAACAAAAATAGGAAAATTAACAAGACAACTATAATATATAATATTTTTAAGTGTGCTCTAAAAGTATGCTGGTGTCAGGCCAGCTAAAAATCAAATAGTGTGCCTAAAAATAGTGTATCAGGCTGATATGGTAGAACTATATATAGGGAAGGTGAGTTGCACACTAACGGATAGGTGGATCAATTAATCAGTTAGTATTCACGTCAGAGGCATAGCTAGCGGGGGGGGGGGCAGAGGGAGTGGCTGCCCCGGGCCCACTAACTTTTTAGAGCCCACCCCGGAGCCACCATTAACCCCTTCAAGACCGAGCCCAAAAATGCGTTAAGGACCAGGCCTCGTTTTTCAAAACTGACATGTGTCACTTTATATGGCAATAACTTTGAGACGACTTAACTTACACAAGTGATTTTGAGATTGTTTTTTCATGACACATTGTACTTCATGTTAGTGGTAAACACTAATGAATATTTTTGTATTTATTTATAAAAAAAATAGGAAATTTGATGGAAATTTGGAAAAAAAATCGCAATTTTCAAAATGTGAAATGCTCTGCTTTTCAGACAGTCATACCACCCAAATACATTAATACATATTATCTACCATATCTCTGCTATATATCGGCATCATCTTTTAATCGTCCTGTAATTTATTTTGGATGTTATAAAGCTTACAAGTGTAACAGCGATTTTCCAGATTTACAAGAAAATTTCCCAAACGAATTTTTTAGGGACCACTTCAGTTCTGAAGAGGATTATAATGGCCTATATATTAGAAACCCCCATAAATGACCCCATTTTCAAAACTGCACCCCTCAAATAATTCAAAATAACATTTGGGAAGTTTGTTAACCCTTTAAGCATTTCACTGGAATTAAAACAATATGGAGGTGAAATTTAGACATTTAATTTTTTCCCACTAATTCCTTAATTTAGCCCTAAAATTAACACATTCACAAAGGGTTAAAGGAGAAAATGCATCTCACAGTTTGTTATGCAATTTCTCCCGAGCACGGAAATACCCCACAAGTGGGTGTAAACTGATGTTTGGGCGAATGGCAGCGCACGGAAGGGAAGGAGAGACACTGGGTGTCTGAAAAGCAGATTTTGCTGGAATAGTTTTCAGGTGCCATGTCTCATTTGCAAAGCCCCTAGAGTACCAATACAAAGGAAAACCCCAAAAAGTGACCCCATTTTGGAAACTACACCCCTCACAGAATTCATCAAGGGGTATAGTGAGCATTTTGACCTTACAGCCGTTTCACAGATTTTGCTAACACTGGGATGTATAAATGAAACATTACTAAAATGTCACTTTATCCCCAAAGTTTTCATTTTCACAAGGGGTTAAAGGAGAAAAAGCACCCCACAGTTTGCAAAACAATTGCTCCTGAACACGGCAATACCCCATATGTGGTCGTAATCTGCTGTATGGGTACATGGCAGGGCTCAGAATGGAAAGAGCGCTATTTGGCTTTTGGAAGGCAGATTTTGGTGGAATAGTTTTCAGGTGCCATGTCGCATTTGCAGAGCCCCTAAAGTACCAGTACAATGGAAACCCCCTAAAAGTGACCCCATTTTGGAAACTACACCCCTCACAGAACATATCAAGGGGTATAGTGAGCATTTTGACCCTACAGCTGTTTCACAAATTTTATTAACATTGGGACATTAAAATGAAAAATTACTTTTTTTCCAATAAACCGTCAATTTAGCCCCAAATTTTTCATTTTCACAAGAGGACAAAGGAGAAAAAGCTCCCCAAAGTTCGTTACACAATTTCTCCTGAACACAGAAATGTCCCATATGTGGTTTTAATCTGCTGCAAGGGAAAATGGCAGGGCTCAAAATGGAAAGAGCGCTATTTAGCTTTTGGAGGGCAGATTTTGCTGGAATAGTTTTTGGGTGCCATGTCGCATTTGCAGAGCCCCTAAAGTACCAATACAATACAAACCCCCAAAAAGTGACCCCATTTTGAAAACTACACCCCTCATAGAATTTATCTAGGGGTATAGTGAGCATTTTGACCTCACAGCTGTTTCACAGATTTTATCATCATTGGGACGTAAAAATGTAAAATTACGTTTTTCCAATAAACCGTCCATTTAGCGACATATTTTTAATTTTTGCAAGTGGTTAAAGAAGAAAAAACACCCCACAGTTTGTTACACAATTTCTTCTGAAAACAGAAATGCCCCATATGTGGTTGTAATCTTCTGTATGGGTACATGGTGGGGCTCAGAATGGAAAGAGCGCTATTTAGCTTTTGGAGGACAGATGTGGCTGGAATAGTTTTCAGGTGCCATGTCGCATTTGCAGCGCCCCTAAAGTACCAATACAATGGAAACCCCCTAAAAGTGACCCCATTTTAGAAACTACACCCCTCAAGGAATGTATCAAGGGATATTATGATTTTGAGCCTAAAAATGCTTCCCAAAAATTAATGTACAAAGTGAAAATTAAAGTTTTTAAAGAAATATCTTCAGTGCCTAATTCGTTGCGGCCACTTTGTGGCATCAGAGACATGCACTCCTAAAACTATTAAGTGGGCTATCCCGGGGACAAAAAAATTTAATATGTGGGTATAAACTGCTGCTTGGGCACACAGCAGGGCTTAGAAGGGAAGGAGCACTGTGTTTTTTTAGCTTTTAGAGTACTTTCTCGTCGCCATGTTGTTTTTGCAGAGCCCTGGAGGTGCCAGTAAATTGGAATTCCCCAAGAAGTGACCCCCATTTTGTAGGGGCAATTTTAGGGTCTCTGCAAATGTGACATGGCGTCCAAAAAAACAACAATCTAAATATGTGCTCCAAAAGCACATAGCGCTCCTTCACATTTGCGCCCTGCTGTGTGCCCAAATGACAGTTTATGCCCCACATGTATGACACTGGTGTACCCAGGATAACGTACTTAATGCCATATGTGGGTATAAACTGCTGTTTGGGCACAGCCGGGCACAGAAGGGAAGGACTGCTATTTTGGTTTTTGGAGCACAGTTTGCTTTTTGGACACCATGCCACTTTTGCAGAGCCCATGAATTGCCAGTAAAGTGGAATCCGCAGACATGTCACCCCATTTTGTAAACTACACCCTTCAAGGGATTTATCAAGTGGGGTAGCGAGCATTATTAACCCTTAAGTGTTGCATTCTTTTAATTTCCAGAAATGAATGCGCAGCTGATAATGAAAAGTTAAAAATGAAATTTTTCTATAGATACGCCATTTCAGTGCCCAATATGTTGTGCCCAGTTTATGTCTGCACAGACACACACTCCAAAAACTGGTGAGCGGGGATCCCGGGCACAACAGCTTTTGGAGCGTTCATCTCTGATACAAGCCGGGCACAACATATTACGCACTGAAATGTCGTATTCCTGGATAAATTGTCATTTTCACCTTTCACCATCAGCTGCGTATTCATTTATGGATAATAAATTATAGCAACACTTGGGGGTTAAAATGCTAGCTGTACCCCAGGATAAATTCCTTCAGGGGTGTAGTTTCCAAAATGGGGTGACATGTCAGGGGATTCCACTGTACTGGCATTTCAGCTCTGCAAAAGTGCAATGGCGTCCAAAACCAAATAGCGCTCCTTCCCTTCTGTGCTCGGCTGTGCCCAAACAGGAGTTTATACCCACATATGACATTAAGTACGTTATTCTGGGAACGACAAGTGTAATACATGTGGATATAAACTGCAGTTTGTGCACACAGTAGGGCGCAGAAAAGAAGGAGCGCTATGTGGCTTTTGGAGCGCAGATTCAGATGTTTGGGATCTGGATGCCATGTCATGTTTGCAGAGCCTCTAAAGTACCAGTAAAGTGGAATCCCCTAGGGAATGACCCCATTTTGAAAAGTGTACCCCTCAAAGAATTTATCAAGGGGTGTAGTGAGCATTAGTATCCCAGACGTGACTGCACAGCGGATGGGGAAAAGTGAATATGTAAGCTGTGCGTAGAACATTGGGTACACTAAATTCCCTACTATTTCCCCAGTAGTTCCTATTATTGGGGAGGTCACTCTGGGGGTCACTTCTGGTTTATTATCCCTCGTAAGCTCTAAATCTGGGGTGTCCCCTGATATACGCTCGCACAGCTTATACATTCCCTTCCTGCCGCAGTCAATTATGTTCTAATGATTTGGCGATTTTTGGGGGGTTTTTGTCTTCACATTGTACGAGTTATATTTTCTTTATTTCTCTGGTGATGTAGCCATATGAGGGCTTGTTGTTTGCAGTATGAGATGTATTTTTTAATGACATCATTTTTAGGTGCTTACAACTTATTAAATAAATTTTATTAACTCTTTCTTGGTGGATTAAAAAACAACCCCATCAATTCTGGCACTGCGTTTTACTGTTTAAATTTTTCACCATGCAGCGTAGAGCGTAAGTAACATGTTATCTTTATTCTACGGGTCGGTACGATTACGGCGATACCTCATTTATACTGTTTTTTTATGCAATACCAATTTTGCAGAACAAAAACCCATTTGGGGACATAAATCTATTTTTTTTGCATCGCCATCTTCTAAGATGCGTAGCATTTTTATTTTTCAGTTTAGAGAGTTGGTTTAGGGCTTATTTTTTGCGGGACAACCTGTGCTTTTTATTGGTACTGTTTTGGGGTACATATGACTTTTTGATCACTTTTTATTGCATATTTTGTAAGGTGAGATGACGAAAAATCATTACTTTTGGGGGTTTTTTCCGTTTTTTTTTTTCCCGACCTTCACCGTGTACATTAAATATGGTTTCAGTTTTATTGTACAGGTTGTTACGGACGCGGCGATACCAAATATGTATTGTTTTTATTCATTTTTAGGTTTATTTTTTATATAATTCATTTTTTATAGGAAAAGGGAATTTTTGGGGCTTTATTCTTTTATTAATTTTTTTCACATACTTTATTTTTTTTTTTTTTTTTCACTTTTTTTTTACTTTTTCATGTGTCCCATTAGGACACCTGAGCCAGAGATGCTTTGATCTCTGGCTCAGTACTATAGACTGCAAGACACGAGCATGCAAGTGTCTTGCAGCCTATACAGGAAGTCAGTGCTATGAAAACGCAGCGCTGACTTCCGCAGGTCTCGGCAGGATCAACCAGGTAGTGGGGGCTCCAGGCACCCCCCGATCTCGCCGCAGGGGGTGCCGGGGGGCGCGGCAAGATGGCGGAACCCCTTGGATGCCGCGGTCGCTATTGACCACGGCATCTTAAGGGTTAAACAGCGGGGATCGGTGTTACCACTGGTCCCCGCTGTTGCAGCGGGAGCCTGGCTGTCAAATACAGCCGGGCTCCCGCGGTGATCGCACGGGCTCTGCTTCTGAGCCCGCTCGATCACCGTCACGTACCTGTACATGGGGATGCGGTAACTAACCACATTCTCCCACGTGCATGTACGTGAGAATGCGTGAAGGGGTTAATACATCCTTTATTTCTAACTATATCGGTGTCTGCAGACACTGATCTAGTTAAAACGCTTCCTGCAACTTAACAGTATTGTAAACCGCAAGCCAATGCAGGCCTGCGGTTTACAAGATGCTGAGACCACAGACTGATGTCTGCTTCTCAGCACGGGCGGCGCGATGACGTCACAACATCACGCCGCCTGCGCTCAGACACAGACATCCTGTGCGTGGACAGGGAGGAAGCGGCGGTTCCATTCATCAGGATCAAAGGTAGGTGAGTATGACTTTTTTTTCTTTTTTTTTGTGGGTATATTAATAGCATAGCTCCCAGTGGGGGAGTCCTGATTTTACACAGCTGTCCCGCGGTCCCGCATAGCTTACAGTTTGTCCCGCTATTCCCCTGAAGTGTTTTGCTATTAACAATCTTTATTAGGGTAGTGTAAAGGGTAGATGCTAAATCCTAGTGGGTAAAGGACCTTTGATGACATCATGACCATGTGATCAGACTCTTGTGTGGGCAGAGCTATTCTGGATACCGCGGGACAGACTGTGATGTTACACAGAAAAGCTGAGAACAGAGAGTGATCAAAGAGACAGAAACACAGCATGTGTGAACAAGAGGAGGGAACTGGGGACAGATGTAGGGGCCAGTTAAACTGCTGGCAGATAAAGGGGGACATTAAGCTGGTGGTAGATGGAGGGGGGCAATTAAACTGGGGGCAGTTGAAGGGGGCATTAAGCTGGTGAGATGAAGGGGGGAAATTAAATTGGTGGCAGATAAAGGGGGACATTAAACTGGGGGCTGATGAAGGGGTCATTAAGCTGGTGACAGATGAAGGGGACATTAAGATGGTGGCAGATAAAGGGGACATTAATCTGGGGGAGCAGATGGAGGGTGACATTAAACTGGGGGCAACTGGAGGAGGACATTAAACCGTGAGGGGTAGCTGGAGGGGGACATGTCTGCCTCTAGTTGCCCCCAGTTTAATGTTCCCCTCCAACTACCCCCACTGTTTAATGTCACCCTCCAACCTACAGCTGCCCCAGTTTAATGTCCCCCTCTGGGGCACGATTAGAGGGATTTAATACTGTGGGGCAATTGGAGGAGAACATTATAATGTGGGGGCATATAATGTTAGGGCTACTGTAGGAGCATTATACTGTGTGGGGGACATGGAAAAATAGATGAGAATGGGTGGAGTTAACATAGAAGTGGGTGGAGCAAAATTTGCTGCGGTGCGCATAGCACGCCGTATATTTTGTCCCTCTTTCTGTCCTTTGAAAGTTGGAAGGTATGTAATAGTATAAGGGGTGTTTAGGAGGGGGAAATATAACTATAAAGGGGGCATTATGACAGTGGGGGGTTCATTTATATAAGGGTTATTGGGGGGCATTATGAATCCAAGGGGGGAGGTTATTTATATAAGGGGCCATTAGGGGGCATCATTTATATTAGGAGGCATTATGAACATAAGGGGGTGGTCATTTATATAAGGGGTCATTAGAGGTGCAGTATTTATGTCAGGGGGAATCAGGGGCATAATATGAGGGGGCAATTAATTTAATTAAAGTTGCACTTGGGCTTTATTAAGACTAAGGCCTCACGTAGCGGGCTGCAGCAAAAAAAAGCGCTGCAGGAAAAACTGCGGCGGAACATTGTGGTTTTTCCCACAGTGCTTTTCACAGAAGGTCCGCAGAGGTTTATCCTGTGGACTTTCTGTTTTTAATACTCCTATATGGAAACCGCCAGTGTTTCCATAGATATAATTGACATGCTGCATTTTCCAAAACCGCAACGGTTTTGGAAATTGCAGTGCATCTGCAGCACATCTTTTTCCACAATGTGTGGATGGGATTTGCTAAAATGCCACGGTTTTTTTCTGTGGGTTTTCTCCACATGGGGCCTCCATCCCATCCCCACTTTGCAGTAAAATATGCGCAGTGGATACGCTGCAATTTCCAAAACAGCCAGCAGTTTCCCTATAGATATAATTGAAGCAGAAATTCCGAGGAAACCTCTGCGAACTTTCTGTGCAAAGTGCTGCAGGAAAAACCGCGATCAATAAGAGGAGCTAAAGATGCCTGTGTTGCAAATTTTACAGAGACTGGAAGAAGTGGTCATGGCCGTCCAGATGAAAGAGATGGGGAATGTGAACGATTAGTCAGAGACGTCACCTGTAAGTCACTAAATGTTACTGCACTGTATTCACCTAAATTGTCTGCAGAGCCCTCTGTAGAGCCGCTATATACCACTATACGCTCACCGTATACTGATAGTATCGGTATACAAACATGTCCAAGTTGGGGGCCCACTTGGACATGTCCGCCCCCCTGTGCTGAACCCCTAGCTACGCCTCTGATTCACATCCTCAGATGTCCCCAGGATCTAATGTGATATACCCATTGCTGTGAGACTACAACTCCCAACATGCTCCATTCATTTCCATGGGAGTTCCAAGAACAGCAGAGCAAGTATGCATGCTGGGAGTTGTAGTTTTACAACAGCTGGAGTGCCGAAGGTTGCCTACCCCTGATATATAGATACCACTATCTGATGTGCAATTCGCCCACTCCCAATACTGCAGGATAGTCTAGCTGGCTGCGATTTGCACTCAATTCATATTGTTAGATCTATTTGCCTGGAGTAAAGTGACGTGCCAATAGCAGGCAGGAACCTGGACTATCGTTCCTTAGTACTGCTTATTGTCTACACATAGCCACAACTTAGGCTTAACAAGGAACAGGCCTCATGAGTTAGTTAGCAGACCCAGAATTCCTCCTGGTGGTAACTGGGGTATCAGTTATAGGTCTGATGTATATCACACTCTGCCTGGTCTTCTTTTACAATATTACACATGGCCTAATTTGAAACTTGCCTTAGGAGGCCGGCTGATACAGTAGACATGGAGCCTGTCAGTAGCCCTCAAGTGTATTAGAGGTTTAGTGTAGCGCTATAACATCCCTATTCTGCCTATTGCCTCTATTGCAAACACTGATGTGCAGGTATACACAGACCTGCCTGACTAGGACTCATGTCCCTGTCTACAATCCTAGGATTTATAGAGAGGGACATGAGTCCTATTCAGGCAGGTCTGTGTATACTTGCACATCAGTGCTTGCAATAGAGGCAATAGGCCTGTTATGGGGCTACTCTAAACCTCTAATACCCAGCGGCCTGACTTACGTGACGTCTGTGACAGCAGGGAGTCGCACTGGAGCCCAGGAGAGGTAAGTAGTACTGGTTTTTATGTTTGACACTTCTCCTGGGCCTCTGATCTTTATACTCTGGGTTCTGGGGTATAATAATAGCAGCTTCAGAAGGAGAAGTGGAGGCAGCCGTGAATAGGAACGGGGATCGGTAAGTAAATAGGGCCCATTATCTGCTGGGATTATTCCAGCAAGTAATGGCCTATTTAAAAAAAAAAGCAGCAGGGAGAAACTAGATTCCCCTAAGGTCACGGGCTCTGAAGCAGCAGCTACAGCTGCTACGGCAGTAGTTATACCATTTAATATGGTATATTCAATATCTATTTCATCTTTGGTTACATACTGACTGTTTTTTCCTTAGGTCTTTCAATAGCATCACAAAAATGCACACAGAGACATATTCCATAAAATACAACATTAACCTAAAATTGGCCAAAAGATAAAAATGCCACAATGTGCTCCTGTTAATTACCTGACCACTTTGTGTGCACATGCTTGGGAATAACACAAGGTTGAACTGGGCCTGAATAATGTACTGTAATTGATAACCTTATTTTTCTTCTACATGCATTGCCTTTTAGTCACACCATATTAATCTGTTTATCTGATTAATTATTAGATATTTAATGCAGACATTAGTCTATGTTTAACCCCTTTCCTCTGAAGGCATTTTTCAATTCTCGATTTTCGTTTTTGACTCCCTGACTTTCAAACCCCATAACTTTTTTTTTATTTTTCCTTACACAGAGCCATATGAGGGCTTAATGTTTGCAGGACAAATTTTTCTTCATAATGGTACCATTTATTAGTCTGTACAATGTGCTGAGACGCTGGGAAAATAATTCAGAATGGGGTGGAATTGGAGGAAAAGTGTAATTGTGCGACATTCTTACAGGCTTTGTTTTTTCAGCGTACTGTGCAGACAAAATGACATGTTTGCGGGACAAATTGTTCTTCATAATGGTACAATTTCTGTACAATGTACTGGGAAGCTGGAAAAATAATTCAGAATGGGGTGGAATTGGAGGAAAAGTGTATTTGTGCGACATTCTTATGGGCTTTGTTTTTACAACTTACTGTGCAGACAAAATGACATGTTTGGGGATACAAAATTTATATAGTTTTGTTCATGTTTATAACCCCTTAAAAAATCTAAAACTTTGCAAAAAAATAAAAAAATTCTTGTGGTTACCCTATTCTGACACCTGTAACTTTTTTAATATTTCTGTAGCTATATATATTAATATATAATTCAGATCTACTTTTTAGTTATACCATTTTGGGGAATGTCTGATGTTTTCATCACGTTTTATTCAAATTTTTATCTTAGTCAAAACATCAAAAAAAACTACAGTTTGACATTTGGCTTTTGTTCCCACTACGTCTTTCACTGTATGGGAAAAATATTTTTATCTTTGTAGAGTGGACATTTTCAGACATGGGGATATGTAATTTGTTTTTGTTTGTTTTTATTTCAAATCTAGGGAAAGGAAGTGATTTGAATTTTTAGGTTGTTTTATATTTTAAAACTTTTTCATTATTTTTTTAAACTATTATATAACCCCCTCCCCCCTTTCATGGGGCTTGAACCTGCAATCTTTTGATTACATGTCCCATAGACTACAATACAAATGTGAACCATCTATAATTAGATTAGTACCGCCTCATAATAAATTAAATGACTCAATAAAATGACTGTCCCAAATAAGGGTCCAGTATACAGAAGTGCCATTCCAAAGCAAGGAAAATATGAGGCAAGAGACAAATATGTGAATGGCTCTTTTGGATCAAATATATCTTTCGCAGGTTGGCACAGCAAGCCCTTTCTTGCGTGTACAGAAACCTATTATACCACCTCATTGCAATGTCATCTGCACAGGGACACGCATATCACCAGTATTGTAACAGGGAATTTATCATCAATGTCAGACAATGGTCAGGGAGGCCACTGTTGTCAATTACCAGCCTCAGCTTTGTGCAGCCAGGATCAAAAGCAATGACATCTACCAGTAGTGTTGAAGGCCCTGTAACCACCAAAGTTCTGGATATATATTGTTGCCTATTGATTTTGATTTTATGCCAGCATTTCTGGCCTTTATTTATTCTATCCTGTTGCTCTATAGCCAGCAGAAATCTGTATACTGCTTTTCACTTAGAGTACAGTTGGGCAGACTCACGTATAAAAGCAGGGAAGCTGCGGCTGGAGGGTGGGTCACTTCAAACAGATATATCTCATACATTTATTTTAACATCTAGGACAGATTTCATATGACAACAAGAGCTCAGTTCTAGCTATACTATTCCAGAGATATCACCAGTTGGAAACACAGTTGCGATTGGGAGTAGCTGCAACTAAATATGCCAATCCCGACTATGTTTTCATCTACTGATTTCTCGGGGAAATAAAACAGGTAGTATACTGTGATCTAGTTGTCATTTGAATATCTCTTATTTAATATGACACCATAAACACTGTTCTAGGTTTTAAAATGCCCAAAATATATCTGTTTGAAGTGACCCCCCCACCCTTTACTTCCCTGCATTATGCAAGTCCATCCACCCATACATTTAGTGAGAAGCATTATATAGATTTCATCTAGAAATACAGAAACTGAGAAAAGAATAAATAAGTGACAAAAAAGTTAATTTCAGTGCAGGGATTCACAGAAAGGGGCCAAGATATGTTAAGAAAGTATTAGAAAGTTAAGTAATGCTACAAATGCTGCCAGAAAATCAAAAGCCCTATACCAGGGGTCGGCAACCCCCGGCACGCGTACCAAGAGTGGCACGCGAGGCTTATTTCCCTGGCACGGCAGCCGGAGTCCTCACCCAGCAGTTTCGATCAGACCAAACACGGCCGAAACGAAACTGCTATTATTATACTGTGTAGTCTCTTCAGCGCAGGAAAAAGTGAGTATGGGTGCGTTCACATAAGTCCGGCGCAGCTATCTGTTTCCCTCGGGCGTGGTGCACACAAGCTGGAGGGAAACTGATGCAGGACGGATCCCATAGTATTCTATGGGATTGGTTCTGGCACAAGAGGCATCAGTTCTGGTGCCGGATCTGTGCCTCAGCCGGATGGAAAAACATTACCTGCAGCGTTTTTCCATCCGGCTTCCTTAAAATTTCATTAACGCGGGGTGCTGCCTGAAGATGGATGCGGCATCACCCGGCTTCTGCACAGTCTATGTACAGTAGTGAAGCCGGTAATTGCTGGCTTCACTACTGTACCTGAGTGAATTGCTCAGGATTGGTTAAAGCTATAAAGAAACACTTGGATTCATTTTAAAGATGAGAATCTCATCTTTAAATTGATACCAAGATCACCATGATCGTCCTTAAACATCCTGAGCGATTCGCTGGTGAATACAATGTTCGGCATTTAAATCCCAATGCAGATCTCAATTCTTGACATTGTTTTAACAGTGAATCACTCTGAATGTGTAAGGTCAATCATGGAGATCTTGGTATCTTTTTAAATGAGATTCTCATCTTTAAAATGAATTCAGTTGCATCTTTGTGGCCCTAACAGATCCTTAGAAATAGGGCTCTAAAAGTGTCACCCCCTCCTGCCTCAGGCAGCATCTTAGAGCTAAGGAAGGAGGGGGAGGAGGAGCTGCAGAGACAATGATAACTCATCATTGTCTGTGCATAAGCTGCAGATGACGGGGGGTAGCAGAGACTTCCATCCATGTTATCCCCTCTCCTATCAATCAGAGAGCATACTGTACTTTTGCTCTCTGATTGTCACATAGAGGGATAATGTAACACCCCTCTGAGCCTAATCACATAACCAGGAAGTTATTGGTGCTGTGACCCAGACATTTACCATCGTCCAGGTCGCAGCGCCAGAAGTGTCGCACCAAACACTTACACAACACATGCACAAAGTCACCAATAAAGTTTACATTTTTTCCCTGTCCCATCCATACCTGATCTTTATAGAGTAAAATATGCCACCCGCCTCTCTAGTGATATCTGTTACACGCTAAAATAATAGTAATAGCAATTATCACTAGTATTATCACCATAATACCGTGTGCAGGGGCCGCTATGTGACATAATACCGTGTGCAGGGGTCGTCAGACTTACAATTATTGACCGGCACTCCGAGTACCTCAACTTTGATTTTTTTAATCGAAATCGGCATGCCGAACGAAAAAGGTTGCCTACCCCTGCCCTATACTATAAAAGCCCTATATCCATGAGTGATGTGGTGTCTAATATGAGGTCACCTTTTGGAGGTTTCCTTTCTATTGGTACTTTGGAGACTCTACAATTGAAACATGGGACCTCAAAACAATTTCAGCTAAATCTTCCATCCAAAAGCTATTTTGTGTATTCATACAAAAGTGTTTTGGGGTGCTTCTTCTCTTATTACCTTTTGTGAAAATCAAAAATGTGGTGCTAAATGAATGTTTTATTGGAAAAAAATAAATTTTTCATTTTCATGGACAAATATTCTCTAAATTCTATAAAACACATGTGGGGTCAAAGTGCGGGTTATACTGCTGCCATTAGGAAATGTGTGGAAGAATGGTCTAAATATCACATTTCATGGTTAGGACATTTCGCAGCAATCAAAATGTCGATTCTACCCAAATTAACATTCCTTTTCAGGGCACTCCCTATCGAACTTCCACTGTGCACCCTTTCCTATACACAGAAAATGTTTTTTAAAATTATTTGGGCTAACAAGGGAGTGAGAGTGGGAAAAACTACCCTTCATATATCCACGACAAATGGCAAGTTGAGTTTACCTGATCTCAAACTATATTACTACAGTCATGGCCAAAAGTTTTGAGAATGATACAAATATTAATTTTTACAAAGTCTACTGCTTCAGTTTTTCTAATGGCAATTTGCATATACTCCAGAATGTTATAAAGAGTGATCAGCTTAACAGCAATTATTTGCAAAGTCAATATTTGCCTAGAAAATGAACTTTATCCCCCAAAACACATTTCAACATCATTGCAGCCCTGCCTTAAAAGGACCACCTAACATCGTTTCAGTGATTGCTCCATTAACACAGGTGTGGGTGTTGATGAGGACAGGGCTGGAGATCAATCTGTCATGATTAAGTAAGAATGACACCACTGGACACTTTAAAAGGAGGCTGGTGCTTGCCATCATTGTTTCTCTTCTGTTAACCATGGTTATCGCTAAAGAAACACGTTTAGTCATCATTGCACTGCACAAAAATGGCCTAACTGGGAAGAGTATTGCAGCTAGAAAGATTGCACCTCAGTCAACAATCTATCGCATCATCAAGAACTTCAAGGAGAGAGGTTCCATTGGTGCCAAAAAGGCTCCAGGGCGCCCAAGAAAGACCAGCAAGCGGCAGGACCGTCTCTTAAAAGTGTTTCAGCTGCGGGATCGGGCTACCAGCAGTGCAGAGCTTGCTGAGGAATGGCAGCAGGCAGGTGTGAGTGCATCTGCACGCACTGTGAGGCGGAGACTCTTGGAGCAAGGCCTGGTCTCAAGGAGGGCAGCAAAGAAGCCACTTCTCTCCAGAAAAAACATCAGGGACAGACTGATACTCTGCAAAAGGTACAGGGAGTGGACTGCTGAGGACTGGGGTAAAGTCATTTTCTTTGATGAAACCCCTTTTCGATTGTTTGGAACATCTGGAAAACAGCTTATTCGGAGAAGAAGAGGTGAGCGCTACCACCAGTCTTGTCTCATGCCAACTGTAAAGCATCCTGAAACCATTCATGTGTGGGGTTGCTTCTCAGCCAAGGGAATCGGCTCTCTCACAGTCTTGCCTAAAAACACAGCCATGAATAAAGAATGGTACCAGAATGTCCTCCAAGAGCAACTTCTCCCAACCGTCCAAGAGCAGTTTGGCGCTCAACAATGCCTTTTCCAGCATGATGGAGCACCTTGCCATAAAGCAAAGGTGATAACTAAATGGCTCAGGGAACAAAACATAGAGATTTTGGGTCCATGGCCTGGAAACTCCCCAGATCTTAATCCCATTGAGAACTTGTGGTCAATCATCAAGAGACGGGTGGACAAACAAAAACCAACAAATTCAGACAAAATTAAAGCATTGATTCTGCAAGAATGGACTGCTATCAGTCAGGATTTGGTCCAGAAGTTGATTGAGAGCATGCCAGGGAGAATTGCAGAGGTCCTGAAGAAGAAGGGTCAACACTGCAAATATTGACTTGCTGCATTAACTCATTCTAACTGTCAATATAAGCTTCTGTTACTCATAATATGAATGCAATTATATTTCTGTATGTGATAAAAACATCTGACAAACACACATAAAAACCAGAGGGCAGCAGATCATGTGAAAATATAATATTTGTGTCATTCTCAAAACTTTTGGCCATGACTGTACACCTCACAATTCATGTCTTTCAATTGTAATCCTCACTAGATCAAATGGGTACTTTTTGAGTCTCTCACTTCATCTCCCAACTCTCTTTCAGCATTAATGTGGTCATTAAGCATTCTTTGACACTGTGGTTAAACAACAGATGCAAAATTAAATTAATTATACACCTCCATCACCATTGGAACCACTTTTACAAAATACTGATTTTCCCCCGGGTCTACAACACTCAGATTTTAGCTGGTGGAGAGCAACGAAATCAAATTCACTACATCAAGTTTTCAAGGATGGTCTACCTTTGGAATTTTATACCCTATGTGAAACTTACAAAAATCTAAAAGAACATTACCACTACCTCCAAATAAGGCATTTTCTCGCTTATTTCACCTTCTCCCCCCCACAACTACAAAATCACCTTTTTTGAGACATCCTGATACAACACCCATTGAGACAGGGGCTTTATCTCATTGTTATACCACGATAACTTATACACAAACTTGGGAGAGGGAACTGGGACCCTTACTTACCAACCTCTCTTGGCAACATATTTTTGATCAAACCAGTTCAGTCTTACAATCTAATAATATGAAAGAGACATCATATGAAATTCTTATAAGATGGTACCTAACACCAGCCCATTTATCTAAATTTCACCCCACACATTCGGATTCTTTTTTCTGGAACAGTGGTGGAGTTGGGACTATGGCCCCTGATTGTACATCCACATCCCAGTTACCCCTTTGTTTTATAACAGACAAAGTTTACGCTTTAATGTATAAGCATAGGATGATATTGAAACATCTCTTTTGCATTACGGTTTATAGGTCCCAAATGTAATGTATGAGCCATACACTATCTGAACTATGTTTCATTTTGACACTCATTTCTCACCCTCCCCACCCCCATTCCTGCCCTACATACTTCCTGACCCCTCCCAACCTCCCCCGGTGGCTGTGCCCATTTCCTGAGCTGTGGGACATGTATTTTTTTGTGATGCTTCTTCCACTATCAATAAAGGACTTTACAAATGCATCATGTGGTCTAAAAATGATCCAAGCAAAATCTATCCTCCAAAAATCCAAAGAGTGCACCTTCCTTTCTAAGCTTTGTCATGTACCCAAACAGCAGTTTATGACCACAAATAAGGGGGATGTGGTACTCTACAGAAATTGCATAAAAAACTGTGGGGTACTTTTTCTCCTTTGTTCATTGTAAAAAAGAAAACATTTTAGATGCCCAGCGTCACGTGGCAGGTCCACTCAGCTGGTTTCAATAAGCCAGTCTGAATACTAGAAAATGTGGGACAATGCTATAAAAATAAAAAGTCATAATGACAAAGGAGAAAAATAGAAAAGAGTAAACAGACAGGGTTGGATAGATAAGACAAGAAACAAAGGGGACAGGGAATGAGTGGGGTTAAAGCAAGCAGGGGATGGTTAAACTTTGTGAATCAGGGTTGTACATACAGCCTCAAAGTTAAGCAATGGAACAAGAGTCCCAGGTAAACCAGATTGCTTGGAAAACTTCAAGTCTATTATGTACAATGGCCATGAGGTGCTTTATAGTTCTAGTGTAACCCCTGCAAGGAGCACTTTGCATACAGCAGATGCTGCAGTTAATGCCAAGCCAGGACCCACTACAGCAGACATCAGCCATTTTATGCTGAGGGACAGTGGATTGCATTTCCCTACACCCCTTACTCCAGAGAAAGGGACTGATTGGCTGAGCAGGGAATTATGGGAAAGGTCCGCACAGGAGACATAGTGGACAGCCACATGGGCTGCAGAAAAAAAAAGTTTCTTCCAGACACTGCCAAGGGGCATGGCGCTGGGTAACCCAGGACATAGAGACAGTCCTGCCAGCCCACCAGCTCACTCTGAGGGAAGAAGTAGCATCCCTGCAGCAGCACCACCTGTCCAGATTGACCAGACTCCAGAAAGGTTCCCAGGGCTGCATCCAAGAAGATTCCTGCCTCATACTCCATTAGTATCCTGTCAGCTGAAAGCTGCAGCACCCAGTGAGACTCCAGGCTGGCACCAGATTCCCTGCAAGACTTAGCGAGTAGACTTTGATTGAATTTTCTGTACTGCTGTTAGAAAGTTTATGAGAACTGTGGTAGAAAGGGTCTGCTGTGTCTATCGTGCACCGTTTCCTGAATGCGCGCCAATGTCCGTGGCAACTGGGCCCCAATGGATGGACTTTTCTGTTCATTGCTACAGCCATTAGTAATTCTGCATTGTGTGCTGTTATTTAGGAGTGCAAGCTGTTACCTGCAGTATGAGTGCAGTATGTGTGTGATGACTATCATCTGTGGGTAATTATCTTAACCCTGTGTTATTCCCTATAGTTTATTATACCTGTACCTGCCAGGCCTGGCACATAGTCCATTCCCACCACTAGAGGGTTAATACTATAGGATGTACCTGTGCATTGTCATGTGAATTACTCAAACATTTCTCTGTTCACATTTTATTAAGTTTGCCCTTGTTTACCCTTCCCATAATAAACTGGTTAAGTAGTTTTACCCTCAACATTTGTGAGTTTGTACTGAGCTTAGGTGGGGGTTTCCTGAGTCGACCCCTATCAGAAGAGGAAGACCCTCCTGAATTCCTATAGAGCTCCTAGCAAGATTTGGGTAGAGGCACTGCGCCATAGTGAGGTGAGAACTACAACACACCCTGTCTACAGAGGTCGGCCCAAAGGGGTGTTACAGTGGAGGCACTGCTGAGATTGAACACGACGAGAACAGCTGCCATGGAACTTTTAACAGAGGGAGAGGTGTCTGAGTGGTGTGAGCAAACAGGTGTCACAGAGGAGCGCAGCTTTGTAGTGTATGGTGAACTGCTTGAAGCATCTGATGACATAATACTGCAGATAGTGAACAGGCTTAATGAGATTGTCAACCCCAAGGTGGTTGACCGTCGGAGTGTTGAAGATGGGCCATTGACAGCAGCTTTAATAGCCAGCGAGGAAGTTTTGGAGAGATTATACTTCCCATCTGTCCTAGCTGTGCCATCAGAATATGGTCAACGATGGAAGATTGTTTGTCCTATTGGGCCTGCAACCGCTTCTGCTCAAGATCCACATACACAAAATAAGAAGCCCAGAAGATGTCTACCTCCAACTCCGCCTAGGTCTAAATCTGAGGAGACTTTCACTGTGACTGAAGTGCTTGTGGCCGCCATGGAAAAGTTAGTCAGCCATCTTGCAAAGATGCAGCCTGAGGGGAGCTACCGCCGTTTGAGAACTTTCTCAGGAGTCACCCCTATCCCAGCAGAAGAAGAAGGGTATGACACATAGAGGGATGTTACTCTGCAGTATCTGGAAGAGTGGCAGTGTACTGATGCTGTGAAGAAACAAAGAATAGTGGAGCGCTTAAAGACTATATGGAAGCCCTTGAGGATGCTGTTGTGTCCCCAGAAGATGCCACAGACCTCCTGTATAAACTCCAAATCACCTATCAGGATCCAGGTGAGAAGCTCTCTGACTATCTTTACAGATTGGACAAGCTGGTCCATTGCATCGTATCAAAAGGCGGGATTAGCCCTGGAGAAGTTGACCGGAGCCACCTTGATCAATTGCTATGTGGAGCTATGACACATGACCCTATTGCTCAAAGGCTGAGGTGCTGCAACAAAGAGAAGATACCCTTTTCTTTCCATCAGTTGCTTAAGGAAGTGAGACAAGAAGAGGTTACTTTGGCAGCCAGGGAGCGGACCAGCAAGAGGGTTGCTACTGTCGCGCTGAAGCCAGAACCCTGTCGTAGAGAAGAAGAGCTCCTGAAGATAATTGAGAAGCAGGGAGAACAAATTGCACAACTCTTAAGTGCCCAGGCTAAGGAAGTGGAGCTGTTGAAAAAGCTTGCTCAGGCAGCCACTGAGCGTCCCCTGCAGTCTCCACGAAGGGAAAATGATGATCAGCATAGAGGCAAAGATATGAACACAGAGGAGTGCTTTGTATGTGGGGATCCCAGCCACATTGCTCACCGGTGCCCAAAGAGGTGGAGTTCTCAAAAGGCTTTGTCTCCTCCCCACCCCAAGAATAGACTGTCAGGAAATGGGGAAGTAGAGTCCTATACTGGCCCCCCAGTGACAAACAAGGCATACTCTACTACTCCACCCTCGGTTGCTAGTTTGGAACAGCTCCCAGAGGGCTTAGTAGGACCCGCTCCACAAGTACCAGCCTGTATCAATGGACAGCCCTGCACTGTGCTGTTGGATAGCGGATCTCAAGTGTCCATCATTTTTGAAAAATGGTACAGGAAATACCTGTGAGATGTGCCCCTAGAGCCTTTATCGGGACTCGTGGTTTGGGGATTGAGTGAAAATAGTTATCCCTATAGAGGATATGTGTCTGTTACACTACGACTCCCAAAGACAGTTGCTGGAATTGAGAAGGAGATACCTATCATTGCCCTGGTCTGCCCAGAGGCTGAAGCAGACCAGAGATCAGTATCTGTTATAGTGGGAACAAATGCAAACATCTTTCGCACACTAGCACAGTGGTGCCGAGAAATTGGGGGATACGATTATCCACAGACCATTCACCCAGCCTGTATGGCTGCCTGAGCTTTGTCCTGAGTGTTTTGATCCCTGCTTTGAAGATAGTGACCTGACGAAGGATGAAAGAGAGTCACTAATTCAAGGCCTGATGGAACGTGGTGCCGTCTTCTCATTGGGGGACTGGGACTTGGGTGTGGCAAAAGGAGTGGAACACTGTATCCGATTAACTGATGAAAAGCTTTTCTGAGAGAGGT
Organism: Leptodactylus fallax; assembly: GCA_947044405.1. Lineage (NCBI taxonomy): Eukaryota > Metazoa > Chordata > Amphibia > Anura > Leptodactylidae > Leptodactylus > Leptodactylus fallax. The sequence continues at coordinate 2,544,813 of CAMRHE010000244.1, forward strand.
CCCTGGAGTCATCGTAGAGTCCAACAGCCCATACGCTTCCCCTATTGTGGTTGCTCGAAAGAAAAATGGGAATATAAGGATGTGTGTGGTTTACCGCACATTGAACAGACGCACGGTCCCTGATCAATACACTGTGCCCAAGATTGATGAAGCCTGGGATTGCTTACAGGGCAGCCAGTGGTTTTCAGTGCTAGACCTCCGGAGTGGGTACTACCAAATTCCCATGAGCAGGGAGGACCAAGAAAAGACTGCTTTCATCTGCCCCATTGGGTTCTTCCAGTTCCAGAGGATACCTCAAGGAGTGACTGGTGACCCGGCCACTTTCCAAAGGTGCATGGATAAGGTGATGGGAGACTTGAATTACAGAGAAGTATTGGTCTACTTGGATGACCTGATAGTGTTTGGGCAGACACTGGAAGAGCAGAACCAGAGGTTGTTCAAGGTATTGGACCATCTGAAGGAGGCCGGGCTAAAGTTGTCTCTTGACAATTGCCGATTCTGCCAGAAGGCTGTGAAGTATGTGGGACACATTGTCAGTCGGAAAGGGTTCTCTACAGACCCAGCCAAAGTGGAAGTTGCATTTAGGTGGCCCAAGCCATCGAAGTTGGGGGAGCTCAAGTTTTTCCTGGGATTCTGTGAGTATTACAGAAGGTTTGTCCCACATTACTCAAATATTGCAAGGCCTCTGACTGCCCTTACCCAAGGGTATCCTCCCCCAAAAGGGACAGCTCACTCCAATAAGTCAGCGTAGAAGGTCTACCTCAAGGTTAATGAGCTCTTTGGTGAGCGATGGACACTAGCCTGTTATGAGGCATTTGAGAAGCTGAAGTCCTGCCTGACACAGTCTCCAGTGTTAGCCTATGCAGACCCCAGCAAACAATATGTGCTGCATGTGGATGCTTCATTTGAGGGACTAGGAGTGGTTCTATATCAGGATCATGATGGCTGTCTGCGACCAGTCTATTACATCAGTCGAGGACTAACTCCCAGTGAGCGGAACTACCCAGCACACAAGCTTGAGTTTCTAGCATTGAAGTGGGCGGTGGTGGATAAGCTGCATGACGACCTCTATGGTGTGCATTTTGAAGTTCAAACTGACAACAACCCCTTGACCTATGTGAGGACCACAGCCAAGATTGATGCTACTGGAAATTGGTGGCTTGCAGCCCTGGCTGTGTATGATTTCAGTTTGAAGTATCGACCAGGCACCACCAACATTGATGCTGATGCTCTATCCCGATTGCCTAGGAACACATTGGATGATGAGGAAGATGCCTGGATAGAAGTTCCTGCCCCATAGGTCAAAGCCATGTGTCGCAGACACTAAACTAAGATTGTTCCTACAGGGGGTTGTGCCAAATTTTTAGGGGTTTCAAAGGAAGCCCTCCCAGCTTTGTTCTGCCAGTTGACTAAGTTGAATATAGAGTCCCTGCCTCAATTGAACCAGAGCCAGCTTGAAAGGGCACAACAAGAGGATCCCTCTGTGGGAGTGGTTCGATGGTCTGTGAAAAGGGGTCAGAGGCCTGAGAGGAATGCTCTAAAGACAGAAGAGTCCCTGTTGCTGGCTTGACAGATAGAGTTTTTAATAGTAAGAAACAACAGAATGGAGAGGTCTGAAGCCAACTGGTGCTGCCTGCCCAGTTCAGGGAGGTAGTTATGAAGGCTTTACATGATGACCATGGACATCTTGGAGTTGAAAAGACAGCTTGTCTTGTTGCAGACCGATTCTACTGGCCACGGATGGAAGCTGACATTGAGGATTACTGCAAGTCCTGTGCTCGGTGCATCCTAAGAAAGACTTTGCCCACTTGATCAGCACCTTTGGTCAACATCTCCAGCAATGGCCCACTTGACCTAGTGTGCATTGATTTCCTTGCTATTGAGCCTAACGAGGGCAACATCAGCAATGTACTCGTGGTCACTGACCATTTCACCCGTTATGCCTAAGCCTATTCCACCAAAGACCAGAGAGCAGTCACCGTGGCCAAGACATTGTGGGAAAAGTTCTTTGTGCATTATGGACTGCCAGCCCGCATCCATACTGACTAAGGAAGAGACTTTGAGAGCCGGCTGATCAAGGAGCTATGTGAAATCTGTGGAATCAAGAAGTCTAGAACCACACCTTTTCACCCACAAGGGGATCCACAGCCAGAAAGGTTCAACCGTACACTTCTCAACATGTTGGGCACCTTGGACCCCAAGCAGAAAGGGCGCTGGAGTCGCCACATAAGTCAGTTAGTCCACGCCTACAACTGCACCAAAAATGAGTCGACTGGATACTCCCCCTACTTCCTCATGTTTGGTAGGGAAGCCCGGCTACCAGTGGATATTAGCTTTGAAGTGTCATCTGACCGGTTACCTGGGAAGACCTACTTGAGGTATGTGTCACAGTTAAAAGAAGACTTACAGGAGGCTTATAGACTCGCTAACCAAGGTTCTGATCGGTCAGGAAGGCGAAACAAGACCCGCTATGACCGCAGAGTCCGAGAGCAAATACTAAAACCAGGAGATAGGGTTCTCATTCAACAGCTGGGTCTACATGGAAAGCACAAGCTTGCTGATCGTTGGCGTCCAGAACCTTATGTGGTGGTGGAAAAGCTGTCAGGTGTTCCAGCTTACAGAGTGAAGCCTGAAAATGGAGGAAGGCCCCTCAAGACTTATCATCGCCTGCATCTGTTGCCTGTAGGGAAAAATATATCTTTGCAACCCTCACAACAAAGTGGAGCTCAGCTGACCCCCATGCTTCCTAGGAGAAGCCGTCGGTAAGTGGTAAACCCAGAGGTTACCCAGGAAGAAAGCGATAACGAGTCAAGTGATGAATGGGGACCAGGCTACATATGGGTAGACGACCTTTGCCCTATCAGTCAAGACAGTACCAGACAGTTAATTGACAATGAAGAAGAATCCAGACCAGAATCAAGGGTACTCTGTCCCCAGTTGGGGGAGAACTCATGGGAACAAGAGCCACCCAGTGAAGAAGTGATCATCATGGAGCCTGAGTCTCCAGATCAAGAGCTAGGGATCAGACGGGACATTAGGTCACCAATGATGTTAACCTATGATAGGTTGGGGCATGCTACTGAAGCCCCTATGGTTATACACCCTAATGTTGTTAACATGTGGCCATATTTTACATCCATGCCATGGTATGGAGGTGATTTGTGTATGACTGATTGTGGCGTGAGTCAGGATGCTTTAACGCCCATTTGTATTTCAGGTGGTGAGTCTTTACTTCATGCACAGACATTTGCAGTGACTCACCAGGGGAAGAGTGTAACCCCTGCAAGGAGCACTTTGCATACAGCAGATGCTGCAGTTAATGCCAAGCCAGGACCCACTACAGCAGACATCAGCCATTTTATGCTGAGGGACAGTGGATTGCATTTCTACACCCCTTACTCGAGGGGGAGGAGTATCAGAGAAAGGGACTGATTGGCTGAGCAGGGAATTATGGGAAAGGTCTGCACAGGAGACATGGATGACAGCCACATGGGCTGCAGAAAAAAAGGTTTCTGCCAGCCATTGCCAGGGGGCACATAGCTTGGCACTGGGTAACCCAGGACATAGAGACAGTCCTGCCAGCCCACCAGCTCACTCTGAGGGAAGAAGTAGCATCCCTGCAGCAGCACCACCTGTCCAGATTGACCAGACTCCAAAAAGGTTCCCAGGGCTGCATCCAAGAAGATTCCTGCCTCATACTCCATTAGTATCCTGTCATCTGAAAGCTGCAGCACCCAGTGAGACTCCAGGCTTGCACCAGATTCCCTGCAAGACTTAGTGAGTAGACTTTGATTGAATTTGCTGTACTGCTGTTAGAAAGTTTATGAGAACTGTGGTAGAAAGGATCTGCTGTGTCTATCGTGCACCAACGTTTCCTGAATATGCGCCAATGTCCGTGGAAACTGGGCCCCAACGGATGGACTGTTCTGTTCATTGCTGCAGCCATTAGTAATTCTGCATTGTGTGCTGTTATTTAGGAGTGCAAGCTGTTACCTGCAGTATGAGTGCAGTATGTGTGTGATGACTATCATCTGTGGGTAACTATCTTAACCCTGTGCTATTCCCTATAGTTTATTATACCCGCCAGGCCTGGTACATAGTCCATTCCCACCACTAGGGGGTTAATACTATAGGATGTACCTGTGCATTGTCATGTGAATTACTCAAACATTTCTCTGTTCACATTTTATTAAGTTTGCCCTTGTTTACCCTTTCCATAATAAACTGGTTAAGTAGTTTTACCCTCAACATTTGTGAGTGTGTACTGAGCTTAGGTGGGGGTTTCCCGAGTCAACCCCTAGCAGAAGGAAGACCCTCCTGAATTCCTATAGAGCTCCTAGCAAGATTCGGGTGGAGGCACTGTACCATAGTGAGGTGAGAACTACAACACACCCTGCCTACAGAGGTCGGCCCAAAGGGGTGTTACACTAGTATCTTTGATTCTGTTATCAAGCTGTAGAGTGGAAGGGGGCAGATTACTTCCACTGCTTTACTATTAGCCATTTAGCTGCCATGAGAAGATCTACATCCAGGACATGACCTACTGTATAAGTGTCCGCACCACTCTCCAAAACGGCTGTAAAAGTGTACAGCTCCAAAAAATATAGACTAGGGAAGTTACAGGGGCTCCACAGCACCAGCAATGTGCTGGGGTATTAGCATCAAGGTGGTGGAGGTGCTCCAGTGTATGATACAAGTTCAAGAATAACTTATATTGATTCTCTCTATAACCAAAGCATATAGATGACTTCGCTGCCCAAAGCTAATCAAGATGCCACATCCCATCAGGAATAGGTCTACCTATATATTTTTCCCATAGAGCCATGTAAAATTGCCTGCATAGTCTCTCTAGCGATGGCTTGGAGAGAATGACATACAACCCCATTTCCAATAAAGTTGGGACGTTGTGTAAAACATAAATAAAAACAGAATACGATGATTTGCAAATCCTTTTCAACCTATATTCAATTGAATACACTACTATCTATTGTTCAAACAGATAAACTTTATTTGTTTTTTGCTAAAATTCAGTCATTTTGAATTTGATGCCTGCAACACGTTCCAAAAAAGCTGGGACATGGGCATGTTTACCACTGTGTTACATCACCTTTCCTTTTAACAACATTCAATAAGTGTTTGGGAACTGAGGACACTAATTGTTGAAGCTTTGTAGGTGGAATTATATCCTATTCTTGCTGGATGTACAACTTCAGTTGCTCAACAGTCCAGGGTCTCCGTTGTCGTATTTTGTGCTTCAAATTGCGCCACACATTTTCAATGGGAGACAGATCTGGACTGCAGGCAGTCCAGTCTAGTACCCGAATTCTTTTACTATGAAGCCACACTGTTGTAACACATGTAGAATGTGGCTTGGCATTGTCTTGCTGAAATAAACAGGGACATCCCTGAAACAGACATCACTTGGATGGCAGCGTATGTTGCTCCAAAACCTGTATGTATCTTTCAGCATTAATGGTGCCTTCACAGATCTGCAAGTTACCCATGCCATGGGCACTAATACACCCCCATACCATTAGAGATGCTGTTTTTTGAACTTTGCTCTGATTACAATCCGGACAGTCCTTTTCCTCTTTGGCCCGGAGGACACGACGTCCATGATTTCCAAAAACAATTTGATATGTGGACTGGTCAGACCACAGGACACTTTTCCACTTTGCGTCAGTCCATCTCAGATGAGCTCGGGCCCAGAGAAGCCGGCAGCATTTCTGGGTGTTGTTGATATATGGCTTTCGCTTTTCACGGTAGAGTTTTAGCTTGCACTTGTAGATGTAGCGACAAACTGTGTTCACTGACAATGGTTTTCTGACATGTTCCTGAGCCCATGTGGTAATATCAGGATACAGAATGGTGTCGGTTTTTACTGCAGTGCCACCTGAGGGATCGAATGTCATGGGCATTCAATGTTGGTTTTCGGCCTAATCGCTTACTTGCAGAAATTTGTCCAGATTCTCTGAATCTTTTGATGATATTATGGACTGTAGATGATGAAATCCCTAAATTTTTTGCAGCTGTACGTTGAGAAACATTGTTCTTAAACTATTTGCTCACACAGTTGTTCACAAAGTGGTGAACCTCGCCCCATCCTTGCTTGTGAACGACTGAGCCTTTATACCCAATAATGACACTCACCTGTTTCCAATTAACCTGTTCACCTCTGGAATGCTCCAAACAGCTGTTTTTTGAGTATTCCTCAACTTTCCCAGTCTTTTGTTGCCCCTGTCCCAGCTTTTTTGGAACGTGTTGCAGGCATCAAATTCAAATGAGTGAATATTTGCAAAAAAACAATAAAGTTTATCCATTTGAACATTAAAAATCTTGTCTTTTTAGTGTATTCAATTGAATATAGGTTGAAAAGGATTTGAAAATCATCGTCTTCTGTTTTTATTTATGTTTTACACAACGTCCCAACTTCATTAGATTTGGGGTTGCACATAGTTGAGATGACACTTCTAGAAGAAGTCTCCAAATGAAACAGATGTTCAAAAGAAGTAGGCCTGGAGATCTGAGATGTGTAGCCCAGTTAATATCATTTATATAATATAATATCATTTATTTCACTAATTCGATTCAAAAAGTGAAATATTTTATAGATTCATTACACACAGAGTGATCTATTTCAAGTGTTTATTTCTTTGAATGTTGATGATTATGGCTTACAGCTAATAAAATTAAAATATTGTTAAAAAGTTCACAATTGTACATTTATAGTGTCACGATCTAATCAGCACAAAACATCTGCCAAGGTTTCCTAAGCCTTTAAATGGTCCCTCAGACCAGTTCAGTAGGCTACACAATCAAGGGGAAGACTGCTGTCTTGACAGTTGTCCAGAAGACAGTCATTGACACTCTCCACAAGGAGGTTAAGTCACAAAAGATCATTGGTAACGAAGCTGGCTGTTCAGAGAGAGCTGTATCCAAGCATATTAATGGAAACTTCAGTGGAAGAAAAAAGTCTGGTAGAAAAAGATGCACAATCAATAGGGATAACTACAGCATTAAAAGAATTGTCAAGAAAAGGCCATTCAAAAATTGGGGGAGATTTACAAAAAGTGGACTACAGCTGGAGTCAGTGCTTCAAGAGCCATTATACAGACATATCCAGGACATGGGCTACAAGTGTCACATTCCTTGTGTCAAGCCATCCTGGACACAGAGGCGTCAGAAGCGACTTAACTCAGCAGTGCCACAGGCTGATCACCTCCATACCATGCTACATTGATGCAGTACTTTTGAGTAGGCCTACATTTCTGTTTTGAAAATAATTTTTTTTTGTTACATATTTTTCTGACTTTTGGGTTTTTCATTAACTGTATTCTGTAATCAGCAATATTCAAAGAAATAAACATTTGAAATAGATCACTCTGTGCATAATGAATTTATACAATATAGGAGTTTCACTTTTTGAATTAAATTGCTGAAATAAATTAACTTTTTAATGATATTTTAATTTATTGAAATGCAACTGTAGTCATTTTATCCTACCTTTCTCCCTTTCCTACCGAAGAGGGAAAGCTGCAGCTTTAACCACTTTCCTAAGAGGGAGCAGACCTGTGAGTAAAGAGGGAAGTTCTGCTGACATAGAGAAGTGTAAGAGGGTAGGAGGTGAATTCCTAAGTATTGCAAGGAGACACTCTGCCATTTGTATGTAAAGGTATTTTGCCTTTGAATTAAGGTGTCCCTGGGAACATGTAGGTGTAGGGTATCTATCTTGTTAGTGTTCATTTTATACCCTAACAGGGCTCCAAAATCGCATTGAATGGCATACAGGTTATGTCAGGGTAAGCAAAAAATCAACTAGTCTGTTAACATGGGCAGTCTCAAAAAGCATACCTTTAATCTACATACACATTTGCAGTCATACCTTCAGCCATCTCTTACCTGCCTCAGTGAGTGCCTTCAAATCTAGCTCCTGAGCTAATACTACAGATGGCAATAGTTGTTAGAGTAGTTCTTCACTTTGCATGGTTACCATATATCCTTTCTTGCATGAGTCATCTTTGTGGAATCTGAAACCATTTATAAAAAAAAAAACCCTCTAATATGTGTTAGGAATGGGGTCTTCGTTTACATTTTCTAAACCTTGTGTTTCACCATTCATGTAAAATTATTCCTGTTTTAGGGCCAGGTGAAATTCTTCCCCCTCTCTGAATCCAGTGGGAGCAAGGTTGTTGAATTTGCAGTTCAGTTGCAGAACATTACAGTGTTTCATAGTTAGGTGAGGAGTAAAGAATAGAGCTGCTTCATACTTAACCCCTTCTCTCCGGGGACATTTTTCGATTTTCGTTTTTGACTCCCCACCTACCAAACCCCATAACTTTTTTATTTTTCCATTCTCAGAGCCATATACAAATTGTATAGTGCTGCGGAATATGTTGGCGCTATATAAATAAAATGTATTATTATTATTATAATTATATGAGGGATTAATCTTTGCGGGACAAATTTTCTTCATGATGCTACTATGTATTTTTCTGTACAATGTACTGGGAAGCTGGAAAAAAATTCAGAATGGGGTGGATTTGAAGAAAAAGTGCATTTGTGCGACTTTCTTACGGGCTTCGTTTTTGCGGTGTTCACTCTGCAGCCAAAATGACATGTCATCTGTATTCTATGTTTCGATACAATTCCGGGTACACCAAATTTATATAGTTTTATTTACATTTTAACCCCTTAATAAAAATCTAAATCTTTCCCAAAAATTTTTTTTTTCTAAAAGTCGCCATATTCTGACACCAGTAACTTTTTAATATTTCAATGTACGGGGATGCATAGGGTATCTCTTTTTGCGGAGTCAGGTGTACTTTTTAGTTATACCATTTTGGGGAATGTCTATTGCTTTGATCACTTTTTATTCAAATTTTTATCAGAAGCAAAACTGCAAAAAAATGGCGGTTTGGCACTTTTGATTTTTTTTTCCCCACTACGGAGTTTATCGTATGGAAAAAATATTTTTATAAGTTTGTAGACTGGGCGTTTTCAGACACAGGGATACATGATGTGTATATGTTTCACAGTAATGTTTTACTTTTATATGTATTTTATGGAAAGAGTTGTGATTTGAACTTTTAGGTTTTTGGGGTTTTTTTTTAATATTTTTTTAATATTTTTTAAAACATTTTTTTATTATTATTTTTTTTAACTATTTTATTAGCCCCCCCTAGGGGGCTTGAACCTGCAATCATTTGATTGCAAGTCTCATGGAGATTTGCTACATAGCTATTGAGGCTGGTCATAGACCAGCCTCAATAGCTATAATGCTATGACAAGCCTCGGAGCCTTCATAAGGCTCCTGGCTGTCAGAAGAACAGGTCGGCACCCATGATCTCGCCAAATGGGACTCTAAAGCATGGTGGAAGGAACATCATGATTTGGGGCTAGCTTGCTGCCAAACACCATCCCTTGTTTTACTTTGGCGAGACTGCTGTTAATGAAAGTTGTTTTCATCTACATAATTTTTTGCATTTCAGTCCATTGGACAAAGTTGTTCAAACTGGTCATACATGTTCATTGACACTAAGCAAAGACTGAAGATCTGTCTGGGAATGTTCTTTCACAGAACTATTAACTATTGGAATACATTTTCAATGTGACTGACTTCCTTTCAGAAGATGAATCATTAGATAGGTAGACTAAAATAATACATTTCACCAACAAAAGTTTGTTTTGCTTGAAATTGTCCATGTGAAATCAACTTTAGACTAACATGTACGAACAGATTAACACCTTAACGACCCTTAACGACTTTTCAATTTTTTAACTTACCCAAGTGATTTTCAGAGTTTTTCATGACACAATGTACTTCATGTTAGTGGTAAATTTTGGTTGATATTTTTTGCATTTATTTTATGAAAAAATAGGAAATTTGGAAAAATGTATAATTTTCATAATAAGAAATGCCCTGCTGTTCAGACATATAGTTATATTACTGAAATTAGTTAATAAATATTATTTACCATACCTCTACTTAATGTTGACATCATCTTTTAACTATCCTTGAATTTATATTGGACGTTAGAAGGCTTACAAGACTAATGGCAATTTTCCAAATTTACAAGAAAATTTCCCAAACCCATTTTTATAAAGGACCACTTTAGTTCTGACTGGGGATTTTAAAGACTTCTATATTAGAAACTTCCCATAAATCAATTCAAAACTACACCCCTAAAATAACTCAAAACATCACTTGCCAAGTTTCTTAATCCTTTAACACATCATAGTTGCATATTCAGTGTGGTTGAAAAAAGACTTATGTCCATCAAGTTAAACCAAGGGATGGGAAAGAACATGATTGGCACAAGTGAAGTAAGTAAGTCCCAGCTTCTCTAGCAGGTAACAGCCTATAAAAAAAATAAAAAAAAAAGCATTGGGGGCCCGTCGGGCCCCGTAATGTCCCGGGCCCTGTGGCAGTTGCTACCGCTGCTACCCCGGTAGTTACGCCCCTGTCATGTACACAGCGTTACACGTTATGCAGATTATATTTTTCTCAGATATTCCTAAATGGTCAATGCAAATAACAGTCAGTATAATGTTCAAATCTTGAACCATTAGAGTATAAATCAAATTATATCAGATAAACCTCCTAATGATAACATTTTTTTCACAAATTAAAAAAATCAAAAAATACTCTTACAAATTATTATGCAGTTTCTAAACAGAGTTTCTAACATTTTATAGGTTGTAAAGAACTGAAAATGGTCGTTTGCTGAATTTGCAGCATTTAGAGGTCACATTTACTGAAATTAAAAGCTATTTCTTTTTTTTTAAATTTTTAACTTTTTATTGATTCACAAAAACATCAAAAGAAACAGTGCAAGGGATACAGAAGGAAAAAAAAGGGTGGAGAAAAAAATATAAATATAATAAAACAAAATACAATACAATAACATTTACATGGTATACAATGAACACAAAGCATAAAGGGCGAGGGAGGAATAATCTTTAAGGGAGGGAAAGGGAAAGAACATAATTATGCCCACTGTGAAGGATCTCGCCTCGCCCAGCCGCCTGGCACGCCTGCGATCAACCTTCTTTCTTAACCTCCCACTCACACACCATGAGTAGACCGGGTCATAGGATAGAATGAAACGAGCTGTATAAATTTTATATATTTAATAACCCAAGTGGGTCGGTACTAATTAATAGCATATACAGAAATATACAATATTAATATGATCAAGCATAAACCTACAAGCAAAAGAGCGATGATACCGCACGTAAAACAAAAAAAAATGGGAATAAAGTATAGAATAATACCTGAGCCCCCAGCTGCTCTTACAGCTGTGTCTCTTTCAGGCTCTACACCCAGACAAAAGACCTCTCTCTACCTCAGTGTGAGACCCTCCCCAGCTCCACCCTTAACCTCCCCCAGCCAGCCCCCCCCTTCTCCCTCCTTTTCAGAATCCTCGGAGAGCTGGGTATCTTCCTAGGTGTGGGGAGGGGTGGGTGAAGTTAAGGTCACCGGACCACTATCCCCCATCGCCATCTGGCCAGGGATAAAAACCAGTGAGGCATAGCGTCCAGCAGTGAAAACTCAACTAAAGCACCACATTCCAACAAGTGGGGGGAGGACTGACATAAGGAAGTAAAAACACACTTCCAAGAAAGATATAAAACTGAGGGTCGGTTCATCACACCCACATCAAAATACCTACATATAATCCAGTATTTAATTCAATAAGGAAAATCGCACATCCCATGCGGAGGTGATACGAAAGAAAACATAAGCAAAAGACTCTACATTTTGCTAAGGAATTTCAAGATCAGCTAATAGTCTAGGCCAGTGATGGCGAACCTTTTAGAGATCGAGTGCCCAAACTGCAACCCAAAACCCACTAATTTATCGCAAAGTGCCAACATAGCAATTGGACAACTCATATGGTAAGATTGTTCCATTTTTTATGGATTTGGTTTTTGTTTTTGGGACTTGGTATCTTAATGTTTTAGCTATTATAATAAATGTGAAGTTTTAATAATTATAGGGATCCCAGCTTATAGTTTTGCTTAATTAAAGTGGTCCTGGTGGGTTTACCTGACAGAAGCACTCGCTCACTCATCCGGTGATCTCAGACAGCTGTCCCGGATTCCCGGTTAACGAGCGATCCAGGAGCCTGGCTGGGGCAATGGAGTGCATGCCCTCAGAGAGGACTTTGAGTGTCCCCTCTGGCACATGTGCTATAGGTTCGCCCCCACAGGTCTAGGCCATTATACTTGTTCTGTCCTCCTTATGTGTGAGACATAAGTCGACATGCAGCTAAACTCCCTCCTAGTAATTCATTGACTCTGGAGTGATGTCCAAACTTTAACTTTTATTACAAGGATAGGGTGAAACTGGGAAACAGAAAGATAATGCATTTACTAATGCGTACAAGCATGTAGCCACACATTATAATACAAACCAAAGTATACAAAGACATATACATGAAATACGAGAAGTATACAGAATGGTACTACAGAGGTGAGGAACATCCATATACATAAACTGTACATGTGCTCCTGAGTGATGCTGTCCTAACTGCAAGCATGGTCTCCAGCTATGGTAACTATGGACTGGGAAACCAGGAGTCATGCAAACATAATAAAGTGCATAAACACAAACTATAGTGCTGAGTAGCAAATGGAACATACCAGCGATGCTACTGTAGGTCCAGATGGGAAGGATGGAATAAGATGCTGCTAGCTGCACAGCAAGTTCCAAGTGAAATGGCCACTGATGAGCTGACTTGATGATGTCATTAGGTGATAGGTGGGAACTACAGTAGCTCTAGTGGGACATACAGGGAATAGTAAGATTATTTGCCATTTGCACAAACAGCCACCGGATGGAGCTATCAGAAATCAACACATTACATATTGCTGAAGGCATGACACTCCCCCGCCTGGTATCCCAAGGATACCACATTAAGGTATCTCAGAAGAGAACAACAATATCAGTTCAGTAACTGGTCTGAGGAAAAGTCTAGGTTCACTTTGCTTGCAAACCTTGAGTTCTACTTTCCTGACTTTCCCATCTTCACTTGGAAACACTTTGGTCACCAGTCCTAGAGGCCACTCGTTTCTCTTGGACTGAGAGTCTTTTACAAGAACAACGTTGCCAACTTCCATGTTGGGTTTGCTGGCTTGCCATTTGTTCCGTGTCTGCAAAGTAGAAATATATTGTCGCCTCCACTTATCCCAGAAGGCATCTGCCAGGGTTTGTACTCGCCTCCATTGGCTCTTGTATAAGTCTTTAATAGTAAACTCACCAAGTGGAGCTGAAGCTGTACCAACCTTTTGGGTAAGAAGGGTAGAAGGAGAAAGCAAGAGAGGATCCTCCGGGTCATTTGGAATCGAAGTCAAAGGTCTGGCATTTATGATGGCCACTACTTCAGCCATGAAAGTTGTGAGTCTCTCATGGGTGAGCCTTGAAGTTCCTAGTTGTAGAAAGATTGAATCAAGGATCCTACGAGCTATGCCGATCATACGCTCCCAAGAACCTCCCTTGTGAGAAGAGTGAGGAGGATTGAATGTCCATGTACAACCTTGGTCAGCAAGATATCTCTCTACATGGTCACTGTCAATGTTTGAAGAGATTCTCAGTTCCTTGCAGGCTCCAACAAAATTGGTACCTCTATCAGAGCGGATATGTTTAACTGGACCTCTGATAGAAATGAAACGTCTGAAGGCATTTATGAAGCTGGATGTGTCCATAGACTCAATAACTTCTATATGCACAGCCCTAATACTCATGCAGGTAAATATGACTGCCCAACGTTTGCTGTTTGCATGGCCTCCTCTAGTGTGCCGTGCGGTGACAGACCAGGGCCCAAACACATCAAGACCAACATTTGTGAAAGGAGGTTCAGTACTAAGTCGGTCTTCAGGAAGATTAGCCATCTTCTGTGACTGAAACATACCACGGAGCTTTCGGCAGGTGATACATCTGAATATTAGACAACTCACAAGTCTTTTTGCTCCCACTATCTAGAAACCTGCTGTACGTAAAGCCCCTTCGGTGAACAAACGTCCTTGGTGCTTTGTCTGTTCATGATAGTACTGCACAAGTAAAGATGCAATATGATTGTTTGGGAGTGTCAACGGACTGGTTTCATTCCTCTCAAGTTTTGCATTAGAGATACGCCCTCCAACTCTCAACAGTCCTTTAGCATCTATAAATGGATCAAGTCTCTTGAGAGAACTGTCTTTAGGAACACTCTTTTGATTTTGAAGGCATTCAAGTTCACGTGAATAAGTCTCTTGTTGGATACAATGGATGATAACTTCTCTGGCCTGTGAGAGCTCATCCACTGTATAGGCTTTGTGACAGTAGTGCCACCCTTTGCAACGTCCTGATGATAGTGGTGTGGCTCTGAACGATCTAGCAATGTGAATCAAACAAGCTATGGCTCTGTTTAATGACTTCCAAGTAGAAAACTTGTTAAAACGTGTGGATCCAAGCTGTGTGTTAGAGACTGTCTCGGCAAGTGTAGAAACTTGAGGTCGAATCTCTGTATCAGATTCTGGCTCTAATAGTTCATATGTGCCTTCACCAAGAGTGTCAGGTATCGGTTTGTACAAGAATGTTGGCCCTGTGAGCCATGTAGTGTCTTTTAGGTGAGATGCTGATACAGCTCTTGTAGCATGGTCTGCTGGGTTGAGGTCAGTCGGTACATAGCACCACTGGGTAGGCTGTGTTGACTTCCTAATTCTTTGGACTCTATTATTCACATAGACATAAAATCTTCTAGTCTCATTGTAAATGTAGCCCAGCACTACTTTGCTGTCCGTATGAAACAGTGTATTGTCAAGTCTCACATCTATTTCTGACGTAATCAGTTCTGCCAGCTCTACTGCTAGAACTGCTGCACAGAGTTCAAGTCTTGGTATGGTACGTTCTGGACGAGGTGTCAGCTTTGCCTTACCCATCACAAAGCCGACAGAGACTTTGCCTTTAATGTCTTTTGTTCTAAGGTAAGCAACTGCACCGACAGCTTTTACTGAGGCGTCACAGAATACGCACAGCTCCCTAGACTGAACTTGTTCAGGAGGGATGTGGGCATAAGGTCTAGGTGTATGTAGGTTAGACAACACCTTTAGAGAGTCTCTCCATGTTACCCATAATGCTTCTTTCTCTGGGGAAAGTGGGGAGTCCCAATCACATGTGTCTGTAGTTAACTCTCTGAGCAGAGTCTTACCTTGGATGGTCACAGGTGCTGCAAAGCCAAGTGGATCATATAGGCTGTTTATGGTGGATAAGACACCACGTCGTGTGAAAGGCCTTTGCTCTTGGTTTACCTGAAGGGTAAAGGTGTCAGTTTTGAGGTCCCAATTGAGCCCTAGGCTGCATTGCATGGGTATGAACTCTGTTGCCAAGTCTAGATCTTTCAAATCGCTGGCATGATCTTGAGTGGGGAAAGCCTCCATAACAATTTTGCTGTTTGAAGCTATCTTATGCAGTCTTAGGTTTGAACAGGATAACAAACTTTGGGTCCTTCTGAGTAGGCTGATTGCAGCTTCTGGTGAAGGAAATGACTTTAGGCCATCATCTACATAAAAGTCTCTTTCAACAAACTGCCTGACATCTTGCCCATAGTCTTTTTCACCTTCCTGGGCAGACCGTCTTAGTCCATAGATAGCGACTGCAGGAGATGGGCTGTTGCCAAAAACATGTACCTTCATGCGGTATTCTATGATGTCTTTGGTGGGGTCGTTGTCTCTGAACCAAAGGAATCTCAATAAGTTCCTGTGCTCTTCTTTGACTAGGAAACAATTAAACATTTGTTGTATGTCGGCAACAATGGCAATGGACTCCTTGCGGAATCTGATGAGGACACCAAGTAGTGTGTTGTTGAGATCTGGTCCAGTCAAAAGAACATCATTGAGGGATACTCCCTCATATTGTGAGCTGGAGTCAAATACTACCCGGATCTGTCCTGGCTTTTTAGGGTGGTAGACACCGAAGATTGGTAGATACCAGCACTCTTCCTTTTCTTTTAGGGGTGGAGCCACCTCCGCATGGCCATTCTCAAATATCTTGCTCATGAATGAGAAGAAATGTTCCTTCATATCTGGTTTTCTTTGAAAGTTGCGTCTGAGTGAAGAAAGACGCTTTAGTGCCTGATCCCTGTTGTTGGGAAGATGGCGTCTCTGCATTCTGAAAGGCAGCGGTGCAACCCAGCTATTTGTTTCGTCCTTGAAGAAACCTTGTTCCATTATCTTTAAGAAAACCTCATCTTCAATAGAGGGTGCTATTTTGTTGTCGTCTTTAGTCCTCTGGAAGATCGTACACCCCAAGTGATCTCTCTCTTCATCACAGGAATAGTTCATGGTTTCTGTAAGGTCAGGATGTACAACACTAGTGGGCTTCTCCTTTATGAGGAACCTGTTAGGACAAGGCTGGAAAAGAGATGGACGCCCATTCTCCAATAAGCTTGTGTAAAGCGCATTTACAGTGGTTAGTTTGTGAACAGTTCCTAGGCAGACATTGCCTATAATGACCCATCCTAGGTCAAGCTTCTGAGCATATGGGGAATTGTGAGGGCCATTTATCTGCTTTCTCACCTTGCGGACTCTTATGATGTCTCTTCCGAGCAGAAGTACTATCTGGGCCTCTGAGTCTAGTGCAGGGATTAGAGGCACTATGGTTTTCAGATGTCCATGATGTAATGCTGCCTCCGGTGTAGGGATCTCCTCCCTGTTGTTGGGAATCTGATTGCATTCGATCAAGGTAGGTAGAGGCAGGGATGTTTTGCCATCTATGGATTCAATTTGATAGCCTGTGGCTCTTCTCCCTGTTTCTTTGCTCACACCCGAGCATGTCTTAAGTGAATATAAGGAGCTGTGTCCTTTAATCTTGAACATATCAAAGAAGGATGAGTTTGCAAGGGATCTGTTGCTTTGATCATCAAGGATTGCATATAGCCTTACCGCCTTATCCTTGTGGCCAATGGGGTACACTGTAACAAGACAAATCTTAGAGCAGGATTTACCGCTAAGCCCTCTTCCGCAGACTTGGGTACACTGGGGTGTCACTTCAGGAGGTACTGTCGCTTTCTCCTCCCCGCCGTGCTCTGTATCTTGCTCTGAGGGTGTGAGAATCCATGGAGCTGGCCCTGGGTGTAAAGCTGTACTATGTTCTTTGCTGTCACATTCTGTGCATTTGATGTTTGA
Organism: Leptodactylus fallax; assembly: GCA_947044405.1. Lineage (NCBI taxonomy): Eukaryota > Metazoa > Chordata > Amphibia > Anura > Leptodactylidae > Leptodactylus > Leptodactylus fallax. Next base: position 2,561,979 of record CAMRHE010000244.1, read on the forward strand.
TGTACAGTCCTTTGCAAGATGAGAAGTTGATGCACAACATCTGTAGAAAATGTGATTTTCCTTGAGGAAGGTTTTGCGATCCTTAAGAGGTTTCTCTCTAAACCCTCTACATTTTAGCAGTGCGTGAGGTTTCTTGTGTAGAGGACACTCTCTACATGGGTCTTTTGCTGAGGTCTTCTCAGTCTCTGCAGTACTGCAAGTTTCACGTGAGGAGTTTGCAGGGGACACGCTGGTTTTGTGCACAGAAACAGGTGTAGCTTTCAGGTTACGAAACAATGCAGGTTTACCTGTTTTGGGATGAGCAGTGTCAGAAGTTGAGAAATCAAAACTAGGATCATTTCTAGTCTTTGCTTGTTGGCGCACAAAGTCCACAAAAATGGAAAATGGAGGAAATGAAACATTGTGTAGTTGCTTGTACCTGGAACCTTGATTGATCAATCTCTCTTGCAGACTATAAGGTAGCTTTTGTACAATGGGGTTGATGCCACGTGCTGTGTCTAAGAATGCGAGACCTTGCAAATCTCCTTCAGCTTTGGCAACTTGGAGTTCCATCAGCAGGTCACTTAATTCTCTCAGCTTTTGGAAACCTTTGTTGGAGATTTTAGGAAAGTCATCAATTCTTCTAAAGAGTGCATTCTCTATGACTTCTGGTGAGCCGTAACACTCTTCAAGTCTCTCCCATATCATGTTTAACCCTTTGCTTGGGTAGTTGATGTCTCTAATGCGCTTTGCGTGCTCTGCTGACTCATTCCCCAGCCATTTGACTAGAAGATCAACTTCTTCACTTGCAGACATGTCTAGATCTTTGATAGTATTCCTGAATGTAGCTCGCCAGGCTCTGTAGCCTTCAGGACGGTCGTCAAACTTTGAGAGTCCTTTGGTTATTAGATCACGTCGTGCAAAGAACTTGAAGAAGTCAGATATCCCTTGATCTTTATGTGCTGCTTCTGGAGAGAAGCGACTGTGTAGAGGACTTGGAGGGCTATTGCGCTTTTTAAATGTGTTGTTGCTGTAATAGCCACCATCTTCTTGTTCCCTCTTAAAGGGCATGACTGCACTGCGGTCATTTGTTGGATTGGGTACAGATTGCGTTGGAAGCTGATGGTAAACTTACGATGCTTGCTGTGTGACAGGATTCTGCTGGAGCACATTAGCAGGGGTTGACTCTGTCTCTGGACCAATATGCAGGCTGTCATCTGACTTGGCATGTTGTAGTATATAGTCTGAAGTACGCTGCGTGTTATCACGATGACTGGGTTCAGGCCCAAGTATGCTGTTAGATCTCCCACTTGTAGGATTCACTGCTTCCTCTAGGGCCTCTGCTTCTGCCATAGCAGCTGCAGCTTCCTTTTCTGCTGCTAGTTTCTCTAGTGATGCTTCTAAGCATGCTCTCTCTATTTTCATCTGCTTTTCCTGCTCAGCAATGGTTGCTTCCAGGGTTGCTCTCTCTATTTTCATCTGCATTTCCTGCTCAGCAAAGGTGGCGCGTATTTTGGCGGCTTCGGCCTTTGCGCGGGCAATGGCGACCGTGGAGCTGCTCACTGACCTCTTTGAGCTCCTGGAGCTTGCTGAGATGTAAGACCTTGTTTCAAAGGGTCTGCTGTCGCTCGCTGACATGATGACACTGCGGACAGGCTTGTACACTTAAACTGTCTTGGGTGTCTGGTAGCAGTGATGCTGCACTATAGCACCATGCAGGGTTCAGAATCCCACTATCCGGCCTGTAAGAAGCCGCTGTTTCACTGTTCTGTCCTCCTTATGTGTGAGGCATAAGTCGACATGCAGCTAAACTCCCTCCTAGTAATTCATTGACTCTGGAGTGATGTCCAAACTTTAACTTTTATTACAAGGATAGGGTGAAACTGGGAAACAGAAAGATAATGCATTTACTAATGCATACAAGCATGTAGCCACACATTATAATACAAACCAATGTATACAAAGACATATACATGAAATACGAGAAGTATACAGAATGGTACTACAGAGGTGAGGAACATCCATATACATAAACTGTACATGTGCTCCTGAGTGATGCTGTCCTAACTGCAAGCATGGTCTCCAGCTATGGTAACTATGGACTGGGAAACCAGGAGACATGCAAACATAATAAAGTGCATAAACACAAACTATAGTGCTGCGTAGCAAATGGAACATACCAGCGATGCTACTGTAGGTCCAGATGGGAAGGATGGAATAAGATGCTGCTAGCTGCACAGCAAGTTCCAAGTGAAATGGCCACTGATGAGCTGACTTGATGATGTCATTAGGTGATAGGTGGGAACTACAGTAGCTCTAGTGGGACATACAAGGAATAGTAAGATTATTTGCCATTTGCACAAACAGCCACCAGATGGAGCTATCAGAAATCAACACATTACATATTGCTGAAGGCATGACAATACTTGTAAGGGAATTGCCAGTTGAGCAATGCCCCAGTCCTGCTGCAGAACCCTGGGGGGAGGAGCACAACAAAACAGTAAGCCTTAAAGCTGAACCCCCCCTGCTGTCCCTGGCTAACTTGCCCGATCTGTCCTAGGCGACAGCCAGCAACCAGTCGATCAGTCCCTTCCTAATATAGGTGACAACAAAGAACGCAGACAGGACAAACAACAAAGGGAGTTCAGCTAGCCAAGGCATGGCCCGAAACAGATCTATCCCCAGAGGACTGAGACACAGATAACAACATCTTATTGTTATTTTCAGCAAATACCTGGTTGCCTGAGTGGTTCTTCTGGAGGGAGGGAAAAAGTGGGTTTATCAGGAGGGAGAGAGGAAGAGACAGAAAATTTGGAGGAAACAGACCCTACTCTCTCTTTAACATTTTCCCGGATTCTACGGTCAATACGGACAGCCAATGTCATAGCCTGCTCAAGAGTAGGGGGATCTGGGTGACCAACCCAGACCTCCTTAACACGGTCACATAGGCCTTGTTTAAAGTGAGCCTTTAGAGCCGACTCACACCAACCTGCAGTTACACTGCACTTGCGGAATTCTGCGCAATATTCCTCAGCAGAGCGTTTGCCCTGCCGCATGGTGAGGAGTTGCGATTCCACTACCCCAATGTGGTTTGGCTCAGCATAGATAGACCCCAGAGACAAAAATTTTTTTCAAAATCAGACCACTCCTCAGCCCCAGGAGCGAGTTTAAGGGCCCAAGCTTGTGGATCCCCCTGTAGGAAGGATATAACTACTCCCACCATTTGGGCCTGAGATGGATGAGGGTTAATCCGAAAGTACAGGCGACAAGACTCCAGGAAAGTCTCAAATTTTGCTCGGTCCCCCGAGAAATGATCCGGGAGTAACATCTTCACCCTGGGAAGGGTAGAAACAGCAGGGGATGCTGCAGCAGCATCAGTAAGGGTCTGAACCTGTTTAGCTAGCTCAGCTACCAGGTCTGCCAAACCCTCCATCTTGGCTGCAAGGCCCTGAATAGGATCCATGCTGATCCAGAGGGAAGTAATGGCAAAAGGTTATTTTAGGGCTTGCTATTCTGTAAGGGAATTGCCAGTTGAGCAATTCCCCAGTGCTGCTGCAGGACCCTGGGGGGAGGGGCACAACAAGACAGTGAGCCCTAAAGCTGAACCCCCCCGCTGTCCCGGGCTAACTTGCCCGATCTGTCCTAGGTGACAGCCAGCAACCGGTCGATCAGTCTCTTCCTAATATAGGTGACAACAATGAACGCCGTCAGGACAAACAACAAAGGGAGGTCAGCTATCCAAGGGATCGGTAACAGTCAAGCAATGCAGTACAAAATCACAATCCAAAAGAATAGTCACAGACAAAGCCAGAGATCAGAAATAGGAATAGAGGTAACAAAACAGCACGGAGTAAAGGCAGGTACGCAGAAGCAATAGCAAGCGCTAATGTGACTGTGAGCAAAGAATAAATAGGAAGGAAAAACCCGCTCCAGACTTGACAGGACGATAGGCTGTCAATCACACAGGTAAGGCTAAAATTAACTATTAGTGGAGCAGAGGAAAACCAAGGTGAGCTCCGATCGCGGGTGTTAACCCCTGAGATGCCGCAGTCAAACATGACGCAGTTTTATTATATATTTGGGCCCCGATTGCCCCCCCCTGCAACGTTTTCGGGGGGGTGCCGGTGTTCCAATTCGGCAGCCGGGGGTCTGATCAGTGACCCCGAGTCTGCCCATCGCTGCCCTCTACGTACCTGGTTGATCCAGCCCTGAATGGAGGCTTTGAGCCTATGCGTCTGCATAGGCTGACATCCTCCTATACACTGCAGTGCATGTGTATTGTAGTGTATACCTAATGAACCAGCGAAGATCGCTGCTTCAATTCCCTATTGGGACCAAAAAAAAAAAATTAACAAATGAATAAAGCCCCAAAAATCCCATTTTCCTATATCAAATGTTTTATTATGTAAAATAAAGAAAAATTAAAAAAAAATTACATATTTGGTATCATCGCGTCTGTATAAACCCAAACAATAAAATTAAAACATTATTTAACCTGCACGCCGAACGACATTAAAAAAAACTTTGAAAACCACACAAAATAATGAATATTCGCCATCCTGCCTCAAAATGTTCAATAAAAAGCGATCAAAAGATCAGATGAAAACCAAAATGATACCAATAAAAAGCACAGATTGTCCTGCAAAAAATAAGCCCTCAACCAACTCTGTCAACAGAAAAATAAAAATGTTATGTCTTGCAGAAGATGGCGATGCAAAAATAATAGATTTTTTTTCCCTAAATGGAATTTTATTCTGCACAATTAGCAACACATAAAAAAACAACATAAATTAGGTATCTACATAAACGTACGGACCTGCAGGTAACATGTTATGCTGTACACTGCATGGCAAAAAAAATTAAATGTTAAAAAGAAATGCCAGAATTGATGTTTTCTTTTACATCTCACCCAGAAAGAATAAAAAAAATATAGTCAATAAGTTATAGGCACCCCAAAATGGTGGCATTGAAAGGTACATCTCATACCGCAAAAAACAACCCCTTACATGGTCACATGGTTAGAAAATAAAAAAAATATATATATTGCTTGTACAATATGATAAAGATAAAAACCCCAAAAGTCACCAAATCATTAGGACAAAATTGGCTGCGGCAGGAAGGGAATGTAGAAGCTGTGCGAGCGTATATCAGGGGACACCCCATATTTACAGCTTATGAGGGAGAATACACCAGCACTGTTTCCCCAGAATGACCCCCCCTGCCGTCCGTCCATGTCATAGGAGCTAGTGGAAAAATAGCATGGGATTTGGTGTACCCAATGTACTCCGCATAGCTTAAATATTTACTTCCGGGATACTAATGCTCACTACAACACTTGATAAATTCCTTGAGTGGTGCAGTTTTCAAAATGGGGTCATTTTCTTGCAGATTCCATGACATGACGTCCAAAAACCAAACCATCTAAATATGTGCTCTAAAAGCCAAACAGCACTTCTTCCCTTCTGTGCCCTGCTGTGTGTCTTAACAGCAGTTTATGCCCACATATTTGACATTGTTCTACACAAGACACCCCACTTAACTAACATATGTGGTTACAAACTGCTGTTTGGGCACGCAGCAGGGTGCAGAAAAGAAGCAGTGCTATTTGGGTTTTGGAACGGTTTGGTTTTTGAATGCCATGCCCCTTTTGCAGAGTTCCTGAAATGTCAGTAAAGTGGAATCCCCTGACATGTGATCCCATTTTGGAAACTGCACACCTCAAGGAATTTATCCAGGGGTACAGTGAGCATTTTTACCCCCCAAGTGTTGCAAAGAGACCTATACGGTGGTCAATATTACAAATGGTGATACCCCTGACATCAAGGTGAGTATCATATACTCTGTGCAAATGTCTCCGTTACATAGCAAACATGATCGGCGATAGTAGGCAGCCTTGACAGGAGCCATTGGTTATTTTAAATACCGTCCTTTAATGAAACCAACTTACTCATTACTAATAAGCATGGGCATGACATTGTTTAATCTGGTATCTAAAAGCTTGGAGTATACCTTTAAATCAACAGTGACATCTGTCTAAAATTTGCTGGCATATCTGACAGTTTCCCTGGTTTAGGGAGGGTTATCACATTTTCCGCTAACAACTCCTTGAGTAAGTAGCCAGTGAGGACTGCCTCATTATAAAGTCTAGTTAGATAAGGTTCTAGTTGGGGCCAGTACATTTTATAAGATTCATCAGCCCGGAGATTTACCAGCCCTAAGGCAATGTATAGCCTGTAATACTTCATCTTTGTAAAGGGGCCATCAAGAGTCTGAGAGTCATTCAAAGTTGGTAGGTGCAGGGAGGAAAGAAAGTATTTAATACTAAGAGAGTTAGGTTGGATCGTATTAGGGTCAGTGTCAGGACTTGAACCCAGGGACTTTGGTGTCCCAGGTTGTAGCTCTTCCAACTGAGCAATTCAGCCTCCTGGACAGCTTTTGTGCTGATCTTAAGCCTAGTTCCCAGTGTCTCTAGTTTCAGTTCCCACCTCTCTGGTTTGCTCCACCATGTTCCTTGATTGAATTTACTATTTAAACCCAGCCTTGCACCTCCTGCTTTGTGAGATTATTGTGCTCTCAGCCTGTAATCTAGCCTGCCTCTCCTGCTCTGATGCTAATACTGACGTTCATCTTGTGCATCAACCACTGGCTTCCTCCTGACTGCGGTATTGCCTTCTCCTCTAAAACTGACGTTCATCTTGTGCATCGACCACCTGCTTTCTCTGACTACGTTATCAGCCTACTAGCAATTACCCCATGTAGTTACACTAAAAGTCTCCGAACCAGACCCAGACCGTTACAGTCAGACTGTAAATTATAGAGCTTGGCATGCCTTGGGGATCCAATATTTTAGTACCATGAGATTATGTAAGGAATAGGATTTTAGTCTTGATTTGCTGGGATTTAAGTTGGTGTGCTAGCAGGGAGCTGGCTCTATTACCCTGCCAATAATGATTGAGCTACATTCTCCAAGGTGCCATATCATATTGATGGGCTGTAAGTTTGTGGACTGTGGCCTGGACCTGAAATATCTGATTTTGTTTTACTTGTGAAAAGGAGGATTTATTAAGATCTTTGCAGTTCCACTAAACACAACTGTAGTTGGCACAGTTGAAAGGTTCTACGTTTCTTGTTATATGCACTCTGCTGAATGAAGTGGCATCTAATAGTGGCTTTAAAAGCAAAAATGTGACAACAGATACCTTTCCAGGATCATTAATGGAGAAGTAGTCAGTAAGGTTTTGCACTGCTTTAGGGGCATAGTCAGGGTGTGATAGCACATAGTTATTAAGACGCCATGGTGAAGTTTTACTGTTCACTGATTACGAGGGATACAGGTGCATGATCAGACCAACTATAGAATGACTCTGATACTCAAGACACCTATGCAATAAGGATTTGTCTACCAGAAAGTACTATTCAAGTATACACACCATGAGGATGTGAATAGAATGTAAAATCATGTTCTGTGGGGTGTTGTATATGCCAGATATCATATAAATTCTCATTATTAGTAAAAGAAAAAATAGTGGTAGGCTCAGGTACTTTTGCTGTAGAAGTAGAGTCCACAGAAGACTATAACACACTATTGAAATCTCCTACAACCAGAAGGGAGCCCTGTTGTTCCTTAGCGCAGTCTGCGAACACTCTCCTTCTTGCTATTGTTGCTACTGATAAGTCGGCAAAGATGGAGATGTTTTGAAATCTCTCAGGTAAACTAGGCTTATTGCGCATAGCCTCCATGATCTGTTCGTTAATGCAAAAAAATGTATCCTCGTAATTACATCTCTGGGAGTGGAGGATGGCAAACCTTTATGCTTAGGAAGCCAGTGTACTCTCTCCGTAAGAAAATCGTGAGTAGTAGCGTGCGGAAGTAAACAGGGAAACATATCCATCAGAAAGTCGTTCAAGTCCCCCGTTTTAATTGATTCTGTTATGCCTATAAATCATTATTCCACCATGAGCGGTCTTCCATGTCAACTATTTTTGCTTTAAAGGGATCCTATCATTCAGAAAGGCCAATTTTAGTAAGACCACGTCGTAATAGCCTTTATAAAAACTATTCTCCTACCTTTGTTGTTTTGCTCCTTGCTGCCGTTTAGAAAAAGTGTTGATTTTTATCTTTATGCTAATTGCGTCTTCAGAATGCACAGGGGGCGTTCCCCCAGTGCTGAAACTGCACAGGGGGCGTCCCCTGTGCTCTCATCAGACGCATTTTTGAACTTACCACGCCGCCTCTCTTCTTCTTTAGCAGACACCTCTTCTTGACGTCATCCTTGTACGAGTCTTCGATCGAGAGATATGCACCGACTGCGCATGTCCAATCAGCCATTTTCCTGTGGCCTATTACATACAGCGCATGCAGTACACTCATGTAATAGGCCACAGGAAAATGGCCGAATGACGTCAAGAAGAGGCGTCTGCTAAAGAAGAAGAGAGGCGGCGTGGTAAGTTCAAAAATGCGTCTGAGGAGAACACAGGGGACGCCCCCTATGCAGTTTCAGCACTGGGGGAACGCCCCCTGTGCATTCTGAAGATGCATTAGCATAAAGATAAAAATCAACATTTCTTCTAAACGGCAGCGAGGAGCAAAATAACAAAGGTAGGAGAAGAATAGCCTTTATAAAGGCTATTACAACGTGGTCTTACTAAAATTGGCCCTTCTGAATGATAGCCTCCCTTAAAGGGAGCCTATCTCATTTCATTGTGAGCAGTTGTCAGCTCCGACATTTTGATCACAATATGGGAAGTGCGGTTGCCCAAAGTTACCAGTTCAGTTTGCAAGTTATTAAAAGTTGTCTGAGCTTGAATATGGATGGACAAATTAAGATCCGCTGGGAAGGACCACATCAGTGCCTCAATAAAAACAGGGTTATTTCCTCCTCCAAGTAGTGCACTCGCGTTCGGGAGAGCAGGAGAAGCAGTAACTAAAGTGGTATTGAGTAGGCCTTCCTGTCTAGCCTTCTTCCCCATATGGCCTACTTGAAGTGGTGAAGTAAGTAATAGGGTGGCAGACTTTGGTGGAGTTCCAGCAGCACATGGAGAATTTGAGCCGGTGGAAAGCCGTATGCTTGCTGCTGTAGGTGATGGGGAGCTGCTAGATTTTCCTCCAGGTCATGATAACTGCTACAGCCAGGGTGTTAGCGACAGTCGGTGCCTGTATATGAAGGTGAATAATAGCTTTGTGCCACTTTATGGTTGAGGTTACAGAGGAGAAGCACCTTTACACAGCCGCTGCCATGCATAGGTAGCCGAAATCAAAAGCTATTTCAATCAAAAACATCTTAACAGGCCAAGGTACATGTCAACATAGGACGCCTTCTTTGATATCACCTTCACAGTTCTTTCACCCATTGAACTTGTGAGCTTTTGGATAGTGTCTGCTTGAATTTCTTTGCAGGATGTCAGAATAGCCTCCCAGAGCTGCTGTTTTGATGTGAACTGCCTCCCACCTCATAGATCTTTTGCTTGAGGATACTCCAAAGGTTCTCAATAGGGTTGAGGGCAGGGGAGGATGGTGGTCATACCATGATTCCCTTACGTCCTACCAGGAAACAATACGGAGTATTTCTGCCCCTGTGTGCTGGTAGGACAGGCGGAATTTTTAATTAGCATAATTAATTGGAGGACAACACCCCTATAAGAGGGCAAAAGAGACCTCACCCCTTGTGTTTTTTTTCTGTCCTGTGTGGTGGGACAGGTGGAGGGAGGCTCTTTTGTCCTCCCATTTTTTCCTAAAGGGATTTTAAGGGTTAACTACTTTTTAGTAGTTTTCTCCTCTTCAGCTGTTCATCTCTTTTCCTTGGGAACTTTTTACTCCTTAGGCTTTCATGTTTCTCCCTGTTGCGCTCTGTGTCAGTGGCTCTATGCAGCTTCTGGCCTGGCTGAGCGCTTCAGCAGAGCTTATACTTCGGAGCCGGAGAAAGTGATATTGTCACTTCAGACTCCAAAACCTTTTTGCTGGTCCTGTTTCCCTGGGGACCCTTTTTTTCTGTTACACTTCTGTGGCCTAGTTTTAAGGTCATTCTCTTTACCGCTGTAGCGGTATATATTAAAGACCCCATCGTAAAGGGTCTCTAAAAGAGTTTGTGTATATAGGTTTTATGGGGAAGTATGGTTTCTTCTCCATACATATGGTTGTCTCTTATAGGGGGAGGCCTCAGTATGCTTCCTTTTGGTTTGCTACTGTCTGCTTGCTGCTTGTCAGTACACTTGTTTACCCTGCTATTTAATCTGCAGGGTATTACTTCTGCATTTTTTTCCGATCTCCTGTTACTGTCAAACATACTGTTCTGACTTTTTCTCTTTTATAGATGTCCTCCTCTGCTTCCAGTGGCAACGGCAACTTCAGGAGGGAAAGGTCCTCCAAGCTGAAACATTTCACTTATACAGAGTGTAACATCCGTCTGCGTGATGGTATGACTACATTCATTGTCGCCAATGCCGTGGGACCCCATCTGAGGATCTGTCCATACGTGACGTAATTCTGTGGGTCAAGGAGCATGAAGGATATCCAGGACTCAATTTCTCAGATCTCTAAGAAGCCTCATACTGAGAGACAATCTCAGTCAGTTCCATTAGAGGAGGAATTTCACGTGCTCAATGTGACGCACTCGTCTGAAGACACTTCGGAAAATCCCAGCAGACCTCTTTTTCCTTTGGAAAGGATGCAGAGGCTGCTGAAGTCCATCTGTTCAAGGGATCGTGATGTTGAACTTAGCCTATAGTTCCACCAATAGGGGGCCTAGGGCCTTCCAAGTTGACGTGACACTAGATAAAGCTATGACAGGGGTGTGGAGACATCTCAAAAAGGCAACCTGTTTTATCCAGGAGGTTTAGGACCCTATTTCCCATTGCTGAGTCTCAGCAGGATCGTTGGGGTCCCTCGCCTAAGGTGGATATGGTCGCAGCTAAATTGTCCCGCTGTGCCGCGGAAGATGGCTCCAATCTCCAGGTCTCTTTACATAGATGCATGTAGTGCACCCTTAGGAGGACTTATTCCTCGGCCTCTGCTCAGGCTTCTGTGGGCATCGCCTCTAATGAGCTAGCGAATAATCTGCGCTCTAGCCTGACCCAACTCTAGAGGGATACTGACTCCGGAGTCTCCAGAGACGATCTATTATCCTTTATGGGTGAGGTTTCCTTGGAAGCAGACTATCTAACGGAATCTTCCGTACACCAAGTCAAGATGGCCGTCAAATCTATGGCCCTCTCTACAGGTGCTAGAAGGTCATTATGGTTGAAGCCTTGGAAAGCAGACAATGCGTTCAAGTATAACTTATGCTTCCTACCCTTCGAGCTGGGTAAATATTTTAGCAGAGGCCTGGACAACATCATGGAAGGTCTTGCGATAAAAAGGATAAGTGCCTTCTGCAGTGTTTTAGAGGAAAAGCAGGACCTTCTGGCCGGGGCAGAAGCTAGCAGCCACCTCAATCTACGCTCCAATATCAAAGGCGTGCTAGATATCAGTTCCCCAAGGAAGGGGATAGAAAGAAGCCTGGCTTTTGATGCCAGCTTCTCGCCTCCTGTAGCCACAAATACTCCTGTTGGGAATGACTCTTCCATTTTTCTCTCCTTCTGGCAGGAGAAGATCCAAGACCTTGGGTCTTACAGGTAATACAGCAGGGTTATGCAGCCGATTTTCTTCGCTCGCCACAAGACAGATTCATCGCAACCCACTTTCTTCCTGCACTGAAGCAGGTTATACTAGAAAATTTCATTCTGGAATACCTGGGCAAGGGGGCCTTGAAAAAAGTTCCCCCCTCAGAAGAAGGTTTGGGGTCTACTATCCAGACTTCCTGATACCAATATAATCTATGATTATAGTCCTAATATATCTAAGTCTCTTCATAAGGAAAGAGCGTTTCCGAATGGAGATCCTTTCAGCAAAGCGATGTTCTTGTCACTCTCGACCTAAAAGAGGTATACTTACATGTTCCAGTTATCCTCCTCACAGAAGGTATCTGAGAATTGCTGTATCAATTGCCGGCGACAGTAGACATTTCTAGTTTGCGGCTCTGGGAGGCAGGTCTGATTTTCACCTGGGCAGAGAAAATTTTGACCCATCTCTCCACAGTTCACATTAAGGGCTCCTTGAACATAGTAGTGGATTAGTTGCATCAGGGTCTTACCATATCAGGAGAATGGTCTCTCAATCAAGAGTTTTCCACCATATCACCCTCACGTGGGGTCTTCCATTAGTAGATCTTATGGCGACCAGACTCAACGCCAAGGTAGAGACGTTCTGCTCGCTGTATCAGGAGGACTATCCCTTGGCAGTGGATGCCCTGTCCATCCCTTGGAGGTTCAGGCTGGCGTACATCTTCACTCCACTTTCCATGATACCAAGGGTATTGATGAAAGTCAGACGGGACCTAGCCTCTATGATAGCCATTCTGCTATTCTGGTCAAAAAGAGCTTGGTTTTCCCAACTCATGCTAACGAGTCGAGGGATCTATTGGAGGCTTCCCCTAATCCAGAACCTGGTTTCTCAGGGAACTCAGAAGTGCCAGGATCTCAACCTGACAGCCTGAAGGTTGGTCAGTCCCTATGGAAATCTAGAGGACTGTCAGAAGCCGTCCTGAAGACTCTTTCCTGCGCAAGAGCAGCATCCACCCATAAAAGCTACCTAAGGATAGGTAATGTCTTCAAGGAGTGGTGCTCCAGACAGGAAGTGAATAGTTCGAATCCTTCTACGGGAGTGATTCTAAATTTTATTCAGGACGGTTTGGATAAGGGCCTTTCCCCTGCCACACTTAAGGTACAGATTACAGCCCTATCCACCTGCTTAAGCAGATGATTGTCTCAGAACCCCTTAATTTCCAGATTTCTTAAGGGTGCTATGAGACTTAGGCCAGTGGATGCAGCTCCTGTTCCACACTGGGATCTATCCACAGTTCTTTCTGGTCTCTGCGGCCCAGCATTGCAGGAGGTGGATCTTAAGTTTCTGGCTTTCAAAACCATCTTTTTGCTAGCTATCACCTAAGCAAAAGGTGTAGGAGAATTGCAGGCTTTTCTTCTAAAGAGCCATATATTTCATATATATTTGGGTCCAACTAAGATTTCTTCCTGGGTTTGACCCTAAGGTGCCTTCTCAGGCTAATATCAACCAGGTGGTCTCCTTACCAGTTTTTTCCCAGCTCCATCTTCCAAGGAGGAGGGAAAAACTACATACATTGTATGTAGTAAGGTGTCTCCAAATTTATCTTCTGCATACACAGCCCTTCAGAAGGTCAGAGAACCTCTTAATTAATATATATGGTAGAGACAAAGGTCTCAAGGCTTCCAAACACTCTTTATCAAGATGGATTAAGGAAGCAATTAAAACTTCTTTTTGCTCGCGGGTTAACACCACCCGAGTTCATCAGAGCCCATTCAACCAGGGCTGTGTCGGCCTTCTGGGCTGAGAGTCGGTCTTGCCTTTTGTGCAGATGTGTGCAGCCGCTTTTTGGTCATCCCAACTAACCTAGCGGTTAGATGTCCGTATTTCAGAGGCTACTGCCTTTTGGACATTCATACTGTCTTAAGCACTGTAGTGTGAGAGAACCCTCCCTAGGGGATCTGCTTGCTACATCCCCATATTGTGCTGCTGGTAGGATGTAAGGGAATTGTTGATTATGATGTTAATCTGTTTTCCCTTAGTCCTAACAGCAGCACAAGCTTCCCCTCCCCCTCAGGTAAAATTGTTTTTTCTTTATAATTGACACAAGGGGGGGAGGTCTCTTTTGCCCTCTTATAGGGGTGTTGCCCTGCAATTAATTATGTTAATTAAAAATTGCGCCTGTCCTACCAGCACACAGGGGCAGAAATACCCAGTATTGTGCTGCTGTTAGGACCAAGGGAAAACAGATTAACATCATAATCAACGAATCTCTCTCTTTTTATGCTCAAAGATATGCACCTATGTGTTCATCACATGACCATGGACTGTATGTCTAATGACCAGTGACTGATTTTTATACACTGGGAGTGTAGCAATGTCTATTGCTTTGATTACTTTTTTTTTTTTTTTTTTATTATTATCAAAGGCAAAACAGCGAAAAAACGGCGGTTCGGCACTTTTGATTTGAAAATATTTTTACAGATTTGTAGAACGAGTGTTTTCAGACACAGGGATACCTAATGTGTATGTGTTTCACAGTATTGAAGTTCTTTTATATGTGTTCTAGGGAAAGGGGGGTGATTTGAAGTTTTAAAAATTTCATTTTTTTATATTTTTTTATTTTTATTGTATTTATTAGACCCACGAGGGGTCTGAACCCCAGGGGGTCTGATCATTAATGCAATGCATTGAAAAATAACGGTACTTCTATTGCAGGCTGCATAGATCAGCCTGCAATAGAAGATAATGAGAGACAGGCCTGGAAGCCTTCTAAAGGCTCTCTGCTGTCATAGTAACAGGACGCCGGCCCTGAAGCTCACTCCGGGTGCTGGCAATGCCTGGCAAAATGGCAGCGCCCATGCGGGCACTGATCATGGACATTAGCACTGGGTGTCTGCTCAGCTTCTGTCATAAATAGTAGGCGTAATGTGCCTTTCTCTTTGAATGGCTCGATTGGCATGTTGCATATCCACACATAATCTGATTTTACCAGGATGCTTAGGTTTAGGTGAAACAACAATTGGTGAGACCCAGGGAGTTGGGCCCTCCACACATTCAATAACATCAGATGTCTCCAGGTCTTCCAGTTCTTTCTCCACAAGCTTGCAGACATGGAATGGGATGCATCTGTGAGGTTGAACTGAAGGCTGTACTGACTGGTCAATGTGTAATTTCACTTGAAAGTCTTTCAGTTTACCTAGGCCTTGAAAGAGTTGAGGATATTTCTGCATAATATTTTGGACAGAAGAGTGTGTTACGCTGTTTATCAGTTTCACTGGGCCCCTAGATACCGCAGTACTGCAGCTGAGAAGAGTGTCTGCAGAACACTCCACTTCATAAAAAGTGTCCGTGATGGATTTCCCATCAGACGTTAGTACTGACTGAAATTTGCCTCACAGGGGTAATGCAGTAGCTGAACCATAAGGATATATCTTCAATGCTATAAAATTGAATGGTAACTTCATCTTCCATTCAACTTACCTCTGCTTGCTGTGCATCTACCTTCAACTCATGCTATAAAATTGAATGGTAACTTCATCTTCTATTACACCCAAGTCTTACTGTTTACTGAACCCTATCTTAGCCTTTCATGAAGTCTATATTTTTGCAATTCCATGTGCCCTTATCTGTACTTGTGTCAGTCTTTTGATGCTCTGTGATTTTATGATAGTTCCCTGGTGAGTGTATTTGTAACTACATAGCCCAGTCTCCTCATATGACACAGTTTGTTGATTAATTGGTTAGCGACTTAAATTAGTGCTAGTTTTGAAGCTCTGTTTCCCTATATAAGTAGCTACAGCTTATGGGGGAAGCATTTCCAATGCAGTGTCCATCTTAAACCTAAGTGCAGATTAAACAAAGTGCACTTATACATGGCACTTAGACAGGGCACGAGACAGGCAAACCATGGAAGAAAAAACGTAAACGTATACCCAAAACAACAAGCTTTAACACATGGTATCAGAGGCGTAGCTAGCGGGGGGGGGGGGCAGAGGGGGCGGCTGCCCCGGGCCCACTGACATTGTAGGGCCCACCCTGGGACCACCATTAATACATCTTTTACTTTTAACTAGATCGGTATCTGCAGACACCGATCTAGTTAAAACGCTTTCTGCAACTTGCTGTCTTGTAAACCGCAAGCCACTTCAGGCCTGCAGTTTACATGACAACGAAAACACAGTCATCAGCACAGGCGGAGCGATGACGTCACAACATCGCGCCTCCTACGCTGACTTCCTGTGCGTGGACCCTGCGCACAGAGCGCGGGTCAAGAAGAGAAAGCTGCTAAAGATTGTGATTTAGATGGCTGCTCTGGCATACAGTCTGTGTTCTCTATAAGTTTAGCTTTCTGTTTAGCATTCTCTGCTGCATCATGAATATGTGCAATGTCCAGTAGCTTTGCTAAAATCATGGTGTGATCTCTGAGTGCTTGTCTCCTTTAACTTAGAGGAGACACATCCTTTGTATGATTTGCATCAGAATTTCCTTGTCTGTATTTGCAAATTCTCAGTAAGCTGCAAGTTGTCTTAAAGAGGACCTTTCATGTCCTCAGGCACATGCGGTTTTACATACCGCTAGAAAGCCGACAGCGTGCTGAATTCAGCACACTGCCGGCTTTCCCGGTATGTGCCCCAGGGCTGGAGATATCGGTGGTGTAAGTTTCACGGTTTACTGTCAGAAGGGCGTTCCTGACAGTCTAGCTGCGCTCTGAGGAACGCCCTCCCCGACAGTTCTCGTTCATAGACTTTTACTGGGGGGGGGGGGTGTTCCTCACAGCTGAGCGTCATCGCTGGGCTGTAAGGAACGCCCCCTCTCTCTGTACTCGTCTATAGCGCTGTACTGTCAGAGGGGGCGTTCCTTACTGCCTGGCGATGATGCTCAGCTGTGAGGAACGCCCCCCCCCAGTACAAGTCTATGAACGAGAACTGTCGGGGAGGGCGTTCCTCACAGCGCAGCTAGACTGAGCATCAGGTAGTGTCCGTTTTTTAAAGAGGACCTTTCATGTCACATACTACTAGAAAGCTGACAGCGCGCTGAATTCAGCGCACTGCCGGCTTTCCCGGTATATGCCCCGGGGCTGGAGATATCGGCGGTGTAAGTTATATGGTTTACTGTTAGAAGGGCGCTGCGAGGAACGCCCTCCCTGACACTTCTCGTTCGTCCATAGTGCTGTACTGAGGGGGCGTTCCTCACAGCTCAGCGACATCACCGGGCAGTAAGGAACGCCCCCTCTGACAGTACAGGGCTATAGACGAGTACAGAGAGAGGGGGCGTTCCTTACAGCCCAGCGATGACGCTCAGCTGTGAGGAACGCCTGCTCAGTACAAGTCTATGAACGAAGAGAAGTGTCAGGGAGGGCGTTCCTCGCAGCGCCCTTCTAACAGTAAACCATATAACTTACACCGCCGATATCTCCAGCCCCGGGGCACATACCGGGAAAGCCGGCAGTGCGCTGAATTCAGCGTGCTGTCGGCTTTCTAGCGGTATGTAAAACCGCATGTGCCTGAGGACATGAAAGGTCCTCTGTAAGCTGACATGATATACATCAATGCTTTCTGTTGCTGACTGTTTTGACTGTCTAAACTTGAAAGTTTCAGAGACTGAATTTATGTATGGAGAAAAGTGCTTACTTAATGCTGCTCTGCATAGCTCATAGTCACTGTCCTCCCATGTATTAGGCAGAGCTGTGAAGATATCATAGACTTGCTCCCCCGCATAGTGTAACAACATTGCTTTCTTTTTTGCATTGTCAGTAATATTCAGTGCTTGTAGGAATATCTCAAAGTGTTTCAGCCATTTATTCCAGCATGCTGCCAAGTTTGCTTGGGGCTGGTGCACATCAAATGCAACAAAGGAGGGTAGGCAAGCTATGGCTGGCACTAGTATTGGAGTCTTGTACACAATTTGGTGTAGCTGTGAAATACCTTTAGCTGTCGATTCTTAATCCTCGTCACCAGTTGTAATGTTGTAGCAAGGATGCAGGTCACCTAGAATAAATCTGAATCAGAACTCTTTATTCCATGCTTCATCAAAGGCTCTCTGTCTAGCATCCCCTCTCTTTGGCTCATCTCCTCCTACCTTAGTACTGCACTGTTGTTAGGCAGACAAAGCAAAATGAGTAAGCAGCAAAGAATACACAATACACTTATAACAACATCTCAAGTCCATTACTGCACAACGAGAGACTATCACAACTTTGTTCACCACCTTGCTTCCGCATGTTGACTCCTCTCTATTACGTAAAGACAGTATTCGTTGTGCGCTGGGGTGCCCCAAGAATCCAAATGTACCTAGGGACATCATCCTCAAGCTCCCTTACTCACAGTTTCAAGATAAAATTCTCTCTGCTACCCGGAATCTTCATCCTTTACCAGGTATGGCTCCTTCGGTCCAACCCTTTGCAGACCTGGCTCTGGCTACTCTGGACAGGCATAGGACTATGCACCCTGTGACTCTGGCACTTCAAATGGCTCAGGCACGCTACTGCTGCGGCTTCCCTTTTCACGTGACCTTCACCCACAATGATAAAGACTTTCTTGTCCGAACTTTGAAAAAAGCCCTTCAGGTTCTAAGATGTGAAGAGCTGTATGTGGAGGACAACAACCTGCTCGTTCTTGGCTACCGAAACGTAAAGATACTAAATCCTGACCTATCGGTGACTGTGGCCACAGTTTCTACACGATGAGCATCTGACCTGGTTACCTTACTTTTCCTTGTAGTATGGACATTACTTCTTCTGTTTACTATGTTTTTTTTTACTCAGGGTCCAAGGCTGCAGCCTTTTTCTATTACCTCTTATTATTGGCCGGTCTTTTAGCAGCGTGGGACCTGTTGATGTGAACTTTACTTTTTATATGCAGGTGTTGCTAGTATTGCCTTTACTATTCTTTGTCAGGGCGGCCCCTGGTCTTACTTAATTTGTTTTATTTTCTATCCTATTTCTGTTAATTTTTGTGCCTGAAGTAAGGCTGTATTTTATTTGTTCATTTCTTTGTCCATAATAAAACGGGCAAAACCCTGTTTTCACCAGACTTTGTGTCCCTGTCTCTGTCTGCTTGGGTCCGTTCTGCTGCTGCTACCAAGCTATTTTCCCCACATATGGTGTTTCAGATGCGGGTACCCAGTCTAAAACAGTGTTAAAGAGACATACACCCGTTTGTTTTTTTCCCCCATCTCCTTATGTCCTAGGTGAAGGCTGCAGGAGAGATCAGAAAGGAGACTGCCAGTATGGAGGACTTTGTTAAGCAGTTTGGTCATCCTTCACCAGCCACAAATGGTGTTGCAGTAGCAGCAAGCCCAAATGGAAGCTGAGAAAGCGACAGCAGCAAGCCCTGGTGGAGGCTAAAAAACGGCAACAACAGACCCATGCTAAACAGCAGGAGATGAACTTTATGCTGATGGAGAAGCTGACCCTACTTAGCGAGGCCTTGGTTGCTTAGAGGACTACAGGAGAGCACTCTGCTGCACCTGGCACTAGATAGTGTGAGCAACTGCCCGGGATATGGTACAAGCTTCCCTGTTGAAGATGACGTCCACAGAAGATGTAGAGGTGTATCTCAGAGTGTTTGAGAAAGTTGCCGAGTGGGAGAAGCTGCCAAAGGATCAATGGGTCGATGAGGGATATGGAGGCACCTTTCTTGACCTGAGAACCTCAGAAAGCCTACTTTGACCTGTGTGAACAGGAGGCTAAGGACTACTCCAAGCTGAGAGGTGAGATCTTGGTATGTCTAGGTGTGAACATGGATGTACGTGCTGAGAGAGTGCACCACTGGACTTTTTCTGAGAGACTGCCAATCACATCGATCACAGATGCAAAGACTTAGTGTATCTGGTAAAGAAATGGCTGCAACCTGAGGAGACCACTCCCACCCAGATGGAAAGAGTGGTCCTTGATAATTTCAACAGATCGCTTCCACCTAAGATTCAGTGCTTGGTTAGACAAGCGGGACCTACAACGCCTGACCAGCTGGTATGTTTAGCGGAATGATACCGAGCCACCAAAGAGCTACTGTAGACATCTCCAGGACCTGCTAACCCCAAGATGGGTAAGATTGTACCAACCACTAGAGAGGTGAGAAAGGTTGTGATGGGATCAGGCTCAGAGGGGAAACAGGCAGCAGGGACTGTGAACTTTAAAAAGGACCTTTCATGTCCCCATCGATGTGTGGTATTATATACCGCTAGAAAGCCGACAGTGCGCTGAATTCGGTGCACTATCGGCTTTCTTGGTATGTGGCCCGGTGCTAGGGATATCAGTGCCATTAATTTCGACACCAATATCTCTCCACTGTCAGAAGGGCGGGCCTTACAGCCTAGCGTCATCGCTGAGCTCTGAGGAACGTTCCCCCCCACTGTACACTAACAGCCTTGTACTGTTAGAGGGAGCGTCTCTTACCACCCAGCGATGACACTAGGCTGTAAGGCCCGACCTCCTGACAGTGGGGAGATATCGGTGCCGAAGATAACGGCACCGATATCTCCAGCACCGGAACACATCTGACAGTGCGCTGAATAACACACATCGATGAGGACATGAAAGGTCCTCTTAAAACTCAGGTCTTAAAATGGAGACCAAAACTGCATCCAATGTTGGTGGTGTCATGAACTTGGACATGTTGCTGCATATTGTCCCCCTGATGATTGAGCCAATGTACTGCAGCAGTTCTAGGCGGGTATCCCTGTTTGCCCAACCCGCAAATGTGTACTCGACCATAGCTAGGTGTACTGTATTTGCTCTCCTAAACTCCGGGAGCCTGGTAACTCTTGTGCATCATTTGGTAGATCCTGCACTATACAGTGGAAAAACTGTTGGGGTCTTGTGCATACATGGAGAAACTAGAGAGTACCCTATTGCTGAGGTCACCATAAAAACTACCTGTGGTGCAGTGCGTCACAAGGTGGGCGTGGTTAAATCCTGTTCCACAGCGTGACTTGGAAGGTACTTTTCTCTGTTTTGGGACATGTAGAAAAGACAGAAGGTACCATGTCCTAAAAATGTTGATGCCTGTGATGTGTTACCTAAGGTTAACCCTGAACTTTTTGATCCTGACAGTGAAGTACCAGCTGTAGGAGTGACCCAAGATGGTAATAAGTGTCAATGTGGCCTTGCAGCTGTTGCAAAACTACCATATATTAAACATTTTACCATTTTTTGCTTCAAATTTTTTTTCCATTTTCCTCCTCTAAAACATAGGTGTGATTAAAGTCCAAAAAAGTGGGATTTTTGTGTACTCACCATAAAATCCTTTTCTCGTTGTATTCACTGGGGGACACAGCACCATGGGTATAGACCTGGTCACTAGGAGACAAGACACTAGGAAAAAGAAAAAGCTGTTGGCTCCGCCTCCAGGCTATACCCTGCCACAACCACTGTGCATGAATCAGTTTGTACCGTAGCAGTAGGTGAGAGACACAAAGAACCAACAACCACCAACAATGCTCGAACCCAAAAAGGAACCAACACAGGTCGGGCAGGAACACTGAAAAAAACAAGGGAGGGATCTGTGTCCCCCAGTGAATACAACGAGAAAAGGATTTTACGGTGAGTACACAAAAATCCCACTTTCTCGTCTACTTCACTGGGGGACACAGCACCATGGGATGTCCTAAAGCAGTCCCAGAGGGTGGGAATAACACGGCCATGCAAACCTGTAACACTCAACCGCTTCCAGAAACTTACAACCCAAATTGGCATCAGCAGAGGCCACAGAATGGATCTGGAGAAACTTAGAGAAAGAGAATGGAGGCCCAGTGGGATACTTACAGACCTGGGAAGCAAAAGCCTGATGCCGGAGGCCCCGGGAACTCCAACAGCTCTAGAGGAGAGAGCCGTCACACGGGAAGGCAGAGCCTTACTCTTAAACCGATAGGTCTCCCTAATCTCAGACCAAAGCCATCGGAAGATGGGAGCTCTGGAAAGCAGGCAGGCCCTGGCAAGGGCACTCAGGAAGAATGAGCAAAGCGTCCGAACAAGAGAAAGGATCCGTGAGGGACAGTATACACGCAAATTGCCCGGGCAACAACCGGGCAGGGAAGAGCAAGCACTCACATGGACGCCTGGGTACCGAGCAGAAAGAGGGCAAGACCAAGTCCTCGAAGTGGAAGCAGGAAAAACACCCTAAGAAAAAAAAAAGACTGTGGCAGACAGAGGAAAACCTTATCCTTGTGGAGGACCAGAAAGGGAGGCTGCCGAAAAAAAGGGGCAGCCAATTAGGGACCCCTGCGGATGGAGGTAATGGCCACCAGAAACTCATTCTACCAGGACAGAAGGCAAAAAAAGGGATATCATAGGCTCGAAGGGGAGAACCTGAAGCACCTTAAAGATGAGGTTAAGATCCCACGGATCCAAGGGTTCCAAAGAAGCACAGAGTGGCACTCCTGTAGGAAAGTCTTTTAAAAAGAAAGAAGACTAAGACCTTGATCCAGACCAGACTGGAGAAGATCCGATGAGAATCGTTACTCTTCCAACGGTGGACGTAAGCCTTCCACGTTTGATGGCAGATCTAAGCTATCTGGAACTTCCGGGCCATGAGTATGTTAGAATAACAAACTCCGAAAAAAACCACAACGCCTCAAACCTCGGATTCAACAGCCACACCGTGAACGCAGCTGAGTCAAGGTGGGGTGGAACAGCAGTCCTTGAGACAGAGTCCAGGTCGACCAGCAGAGGAAGAGGCCAGGAGCATCCAACAGGAAAATGAGATCCACATACCAGACCCGGCAGGGCCAATCTGGTGCCACCAGGATAGCTTGAACCCCCTTGGTCTTGAGATTCTGGAGGACCCAAGGGAGAAGAGGAAGTGAAAAACTGAACTCACAAGAGCGCCAGCGGTGATGGCTCGAGGATCCAGAGGCCTGGCAATTTAGCCGGGGACCTTGCGGTTCCGGCGGAGGCTAAAAAGGTCGACGTTTGTCACACCACAGCGGGAGCACAGTGGATGGAAGATCTGCAGATAAAGCGACCCTCGCCCGGAGCAATATTTTCTCGACTCAAGTAGTCTGCCACCCAGTGGTCCACGCAGAAAAAAGGTTGACCACCGAAAGAGCTGGAACAAGGCGCTCCACCCAAGGAAGAAATTGTGAGGCTTCTAGTAAGGCCGCACGGCTCCTGGTGCCCCGCTGAGGGTTCAAGTAGGCGACCATGGAAGAGAGGACAGTCTGGACTGTGACAGATGTCCTTGGAGAAGAGAGGTCCAAGGAGTAAGGGCAAATAAGATAGCCCTGGGATCCAGCAGGTTGAAGCAGAGGGAGGAATCGGCCCTGGACCACAGGCCCTGAACAATCAAAGCATCGAGGACCACTCCCCAGCCGGGGAAATTGGCGGCAGTGGGAATCACTTACTAACAGAGGGGAAGAAGGACTTCCCTTGAGAAATTCCTGGGGAGGAATATACACTAAAGAATCTCTCAGTGAACCAAGGTGGAAAGAGGACCAAGCAGATGAGGCTGTCCGGAGATTTGTCCCAGCAGGCCGTAATCTTCAAGAGGAGAGAACGACAGAGTGAATGAAAGGTACAGCCTAGAAGGTTGAGGCGATCGTGCGCAGGACCCACATGCCGATTCAAAGACAGCAAGGAGAGTACCTCCGAAGGTGGGACACTCAGGATCTTGGCCTCCGGAGGGAGAATCACACCCTGGAGCGAGCAGAGGATCATGTCCCGGATTCCATGTGCTTAGAGGACACGAGACATCCTCATTGATGAGCCAGCAGAACCGGCGAAGAACAACCAAGGTGAACCACAGGCTGGTCAGATTGTCTGACCTGGAGGGGCTTCACCAGGTGGTCGTCAAAGTCTGGAAACACGGCAGCACCTCTGACGCAGAGGATGGCCATGAGAGACGCCATCACTGAGGGAAAAAAACCCCCGGTGGCAGAGGCCAGCCTGAAGGGGAGAGAGACAACTGGAAAGGTCAAGGATCCACATCAAAACGAAGAAACCGCTGACGGCACAATGCGATGATGTAGATGGACGAAGAATTCGCCCATCTCCAGGGAAGCCACCACAGACTGCATAGACTACAACGGAGCCTGCAGGCATGGAAGAACCTGTGGAGCCCTTTCAGGTCCATGATGGGACAGAGGAAGCCGTCCTTCTAGGCGAATGGAGAACAGGTAGGAATAGTAACCCCGGATACACTCTGAAACGGGAACAGGGACGCTGACTCCCTGCCGCTGGAGATTGGAGACAGCCTGGATTGTCCGACATAGCGAAGGCAAAGAGACTCCAGCGAAAACTGGAGTAGCCGGACGACACCGCCCTCAGGCCCAGGCTCCAGACGTCCCGCCATTTGAGATGCCCAGAGAGGGGAAAAAACTTCATGCCGATGAGGCTAGGAAGAGGAAGACCTGGACGACCTGGTGCAGAACCGCCAGGGAGGCCTGGACTTGAAAGAAGCTTTCTGGAGCAGGAGAACGGCTGACACATAGGACGCCTCTGAGGGAGGAAGAATCTATTCCCCCGTGGCCTCAGGGATAAGCTTCTCGACGCCCTTAACAAAAAATTTGGCCCAGGACGACCTGGAAAGGGAGAAGGGCTGCGTTCGCCTTCTTGGAGGCGGACCCAGTATTCCACAACGGATCCCAATGGTATGGCAGATAATCACTGCATTGGCGGCCGCCTTAGCAGATTTGGGAGGCATCTCTAGTTATTGGGAAGCGTTCAGGATCTCAGAGACGAGCGGCTGGAGGGAAACTGCATCAGGGAGGTTTGACTGAAGCTGTTTGGCCCAGGAAAAGAAGGCCTTGATGACCCAAGAGGCAGCGAAGGAGAGCTGCAGGGAGAAACCAGCCACTACGAAGGCCACCCTGGTGAGGGAAGCCACCTTCTTGCAGCAATACAATAGCCAGCATTTAGGACAATGCAGTGTATCAGTTCTGCATTGCAAACAATACAACAGATGCGATCCGATCTCACTCCGAGGGATCACTGAGGTAGGCAAAGTCCACTGAAGGCAGACTAGAAGCCTTGGAGAGCCTAGCTATCATGGGATCCACCGTGGGAGGCTCTTAGTGATAGGAAGGGACACATGGGGCGGCTCGCTGACAAAATGTCAAGACAGGCCAGCTTGCGCTCACTAGTTACTGATATATAAGTACCGTGCGCTAACCGATTGCACCACTGGAGCAACCTGCTTCCCTTACCTCGGATGTTCATCATTGCCAGCCAGGGAGAGCTAGAGACGTGTGTCACAGCATAGCCTGGCAGAACTGCCCGAGCTCACCTTCCACTTGGAGACACACAGGTCAAGGGAAGGGATGTCCGACTTCCTAGTCGAAGACAGAGGATGGTCCAGGGAGAAGTCACTGTGCCCTCAAGATGATATCAAACATCCAGTGTGCAGAAAGAGATGTCCACTTGAGAGGATGAGTCCGGGTCCTCAGAGATCTGTAGGGTCTCTATCGCATAGATGACTCCCGCGTAGCAGCAGATATAGATGAGCCTAGGTGAAGCTCCGAGTCGGAGTCAGAGGCGTCCCCAGTTAAGTAGACCGAGCAGAGGGAGGGAGGTATCCGCCTGTCGGAGGGGAGCCGTAAGCTGAGTTCCTATCTGGGGAGTACCCAGAGGAAGGGGTGGCGGACCGTGAACTGTAGGAAGACTTCCTGGTCCTTTTGAGGCTCCTGGAGCTGCGAAGGGAACTATGAGGGTGTCCAGGGAGATCCCAAGAAGCAGCCGACTGAGCGACAATCTGGGAAAGCAGCCATTCCAAGTTTCCAGCACTGACTAGTTAAGTCTGGTAAGGACACCATGGCCAAGGTTAGGGAGGCCGCCCAATCCGGAGGATGGAAGAACCGGAGAGGGGCCAGGAGGCGGAAGGCAGAGAGAGCACATGGGCTCGGGCTGTCTGCATGGCAACTGTTTTTGATACAGCGGGTGCACGTATAAAAACGTGACGCAACCAGAGGGGCCGGAGGGTGAGAGAGGGAGCCCAAGGAAATTAGGGGTAAGCCAGGGGGTTAGCCTACCAGACTGCAAAAGATGGCCGCTCACAAACTGCTGCAGCAAGGGTTCCGCAGGTGCAATGTCTCCCAGGGAACTGGGAGGAGAGTAAGAATCCCTGCTGTCCCAGCAAGCCAAAAAATAAATAAATAAGCCAATAAATAAATAAATTGAGAATATGAGGAGAACAAAGCTCTTCCCCTGGTAAATACAGGCTCAGTAGCTACTGGGCAGGCTGGATGGCTTGCGGCCTAGTTCCCGGCCAGGCCTCGGACTCGCGTAGAACGCGGCCGACCGCGAGGCACCGTCGTCGACCGCGAACTCCAGAGGTTCCGCAGAGGCCTGGGAAAAGGTACCGGGGGGCCAGGAAAGGGGGGTCCCCACACGAGGGGGGGGGGGGGGGGGTGGAACCGGGTGGGAGCGACCAGAAGGCCCAAAAACGCCCCAGAAAAAAAGGGGCTTATTTACCAAGATTTAACCCAGTTAAGGGGAACCCTGTGATGCCCCCCCTAAACAGGACCCATGCTATTGTCCCCCTGGGAAATGGCACTAAGGGGCTGAGGGGAGGTGGGGAGGGCCTGAAGGGGAGATGGAGAGGGGCTGAGGTAACTTTCATACTCACCTGCCTTCTATTCTTCTCATACTCACCAGTCTGGCGTCTTCAGGCGCCGCAGGGTCACCCCCTCGGTAGGACCTCGCACGTGGGAGTGGGGTCACCGGTACTCCGGCCGCTTTCGGGGTGCGGCGAATGGTGAGTGGGGACTGGGTGACCGGCGAGGCTGCTCTTTTGCAGAGCGCTGCGCCCGCAAGAGGGTACGACTAGTGTGGCGTACACGCTGACTACCCCCTGCACCTGAAAGGTAAAAATAAAAACGATGTAAGACAGAAGACCTGAGTCAGGTCATGTCTGCCTCCTATGACACTAGGTTTCAAACTGGTTCATGCACAGTGGTTGTGGCAGGGTATAGCCTGGAGGCGGAGCCAACAGCTTTTGCTTTTTCCTAGTGTCTTGTCTCCTAGTGACCAGGTCTATACCCATGGTGCTGTGTCCCCCAGTGAAGTAGACGAGAAATACAGTATACTAAAACTTTCCCATTAAACCTATATAATCAAACTGCTCAACTAATCTTGCTCTATAAAAGCGGTCGGCAACCCCCGGCATGCGTGCCACTCTTATTTCCCTGGCACGGGCAGCCCGAGTCCTCACCGAAACTCACCTTCCCTGTGCTCCAGATACGGATCCATTCTCTTCAGCGCTTCATCCCGATTTAAGAGACTGCTGATAGGACCGCAGGCGTAATGACGCTGACGTGACCCCTGAGACCCAATCAGCGGTCGCTGACTTCAGGCAGAAGTGCCGAAGAGAACGGAGTGGCTCCGGAGTGCAAGGAAGGGGAGTAACATTTTTTATGTTTGTCTCTTGGCCCTCCACTTATTATACTCTGGGGTCTGAAGAGACCCCACAGTATAATAATAGCTAGTGACTGTCACAAATTGGAATATTATTAAAGTTGGAATATTTTACTGTGTGGTGGAGCCACTAAGGGACAGAATACCGTATACATGGGTGGCTACGGGACATAATACCGTGTGCAGGGGCCACTATAAAACATGTGAACGCAGTTTTACATCGAAGTAAAAGTTCCAGTGGCCTAAGAATATAGCTGCATCCAGATACATAATGTGTTTCCACCATAAGGCTGCTGCCACACGGTGCTCCTGGACACATACATTTACCATTAATTGCGAGATGCACATGTACTTTCATTGCTTTTAAATGGAAAAGTACAGGTGCGTCCCAGGAAATAGCAGTAAGCGCATGCGTCCTGAAGCATCTTGTGGCAGCACTTCTGTGTTAAGGTTTGTGGTATATGACTTTAGTATAAGGGTCATCAGCCTTACAATTATTGCTCGGCACGTCGAGTACCTCATCTTTGATTTTTTCATTTAAATCAGCACGCCGAACATGAAAGGTTGCCTACCCCTGCTCTATAACATGATTCCTGCTGATTGTACTGCATTTTCCTGTTGACAAGTTCCCTTTAACAATTTTTCAATATATTCCATAAATAAGTGTCAAATGTATAAATACATATATTTAGTGAATGTTGGAGATTATTGCAATTTACTGCTTTCCCTGTGTTTAAATTGCGTACATTTAACACTATTTATTGGCGAATATAAACCAAAACAAAATCAAGTGTCAGTGGGTTTGTAAAGGGTTTTATTATTAGCTGGGCAAGGTACACAGTACTTACAAATACAGCTAATTAAAAAAAGGAAAAAAAAAAAAAAAAAACATCTGGAAAAAAATATCATATTAAAAAAAAAAAAAAAAAGGATATGTACAAATATTTTGTTAAGTAACAAAGTCATAATTTATGTCTGCTCTAATTCTCCAGACATACACAATGTCAGAAATCTAACATTTCCACATGCAAATTTTATAGTGACATGTTAATACATAAGGAACAGCAAGTTCTTATCATATTTATTTTCCCTGGTGGCATCAAAAGTAATATCACTACACTATTTGAGACCACTAAAAAGATATTTTATATAAAATAACACCTAAATGAATATAAATGCAATATTGTGGACAGGAGCCTAAACTGGCAAAAGATTGATGCTCAATAACTAGACTTGAGCATTCTTCAACAGTTACATTCCATGTGTGCTGATAGTGGCATGTCAGAAAGCTTTACAACCGCATTGTATGAGCAATTTTTTTTTCAAAAAACATTTGGCTTCTGAAGTAAGATACTGCAGCTACTAAAACAGTTGGTGCAGACATACCCTTAAAATACTGGGTTACATGCAGAATATTTTTTACCAATTCTATTCTATAAATTAGCTGTTTAAGTGGTTACCTAATTTTTATTAACATTAATTATTGATGAAAGCGGGATGGAGTTTAAGGACTCATGAGATAAAATATTACCACTGTAAACTCCCAAGTTTTTGTTATTACTTTGGTAGCCACAGGCATGCCAAAGGGGACTTCTGCAATTTTCAAGAAATGCTGGCAATTTTTTTTGTTAGGGAATTTATTCAGTTATTTAAAGGGTGCCTCAACCTATAAAACAACTTTTTGGAAAGTTTGTAACATATCTTATTTAAGAAATAGGTTTCCTTATCAATTGATCAAGCAGTTATTTTTTTTTAAATATTAGTCTAGGGAGAGCGGAGTAGGAGGCTGCTGGAAAAGCACAAAAAATTAGAGGCTGTCCAGAAACATTAGCGTACCACCTCCAGGTAGCTGTTCAAGTTGGACCTGGGACTACAGAGCTGGTTTTGATCCCAGGTCACAGGATCACAAGTAGACCCCCCCCCCCCCCCCCGCGAGGTCGCACCACCTCCCTCTTCTCCAATTGCCCATGCAAAGGGGGCTGGCTGGCTTTACTACGGGAGTGGAGAGAAAAGAGAATTTTGAAGACTTATGCAAATTAGGCAGTGGGTGTACTGGGGGCAGCCTTCAGATCCCTGTAGAACTGTTCTTGATGCTCAAGTAGAATGGGTGATGTTATAGCAGTGAGAGGATCAACTCTAACTGCATGGGGTGGTGCAGGCTGGAAACGGCAGGGGTCTGAGTGGCAAGAGCAGTGCTCCAGGGAGCTGAAGGTCCACCCCCTGTGTACCGACTGCCGCACTTACATAATACTTGGAAGTGGTGGGGACAGTCAAATATTTTTGAGAGAGGTGGTAAACATCCTTTAAATACTGCTATGTTTCAAGATAACAGTCTACCAGCACATAGAATGAGGTAATAAATCAATTAGCAGTCTACTACTCCACCCTTCATAGAGTTGAGTGTGTGAACTGGGTATGGATACTAAGGATTCTATGTCAAGAAACAGTCTGCATGTAGGAGAGAAGCAGCCTAATAAGAGGAGAAGGAAACTTAATTAGGCTCATTTATCATTAGGACAGGAGGATCTCATGTTCATGTTGAGGCTAAATTTCGCTCTAGCATGCAAGCTTGTTGAACAGCTACTGCAGCAAATATGGCTAGCTGTCTGCATCAATTCACCAGCAAAATGTTGTGATAAGCGATACACAATTTTTTAAACAATGTAAATGTGACACATGAAATGTGATATTTTTAACTCTTAACTATATTTTTAGAGCATCTTCTAGTCTTAAAAAAAAAATTATTTAACATGTTTTCACACATTAAAAAAAGAAATGTGTATCTTGATAGAAACTGTACAAAATGTACATGCGTGTCTCTTTCTAGTGGACAGGTACCAAAAACAAATTAGGCTCCTTCCCCCTTGCAATGAGAAATGTCAATGTCGTCTCATTGCTTGAAAAAAAGCTCATAGGAAAATCGATCTAGCGGAATATTA
The DNA here is from genome assembly GCA_947044405.1 of Leptodactylus fallax. Taxonomy (NCBI): domain Eukaryota; kingdom Metazoa; phylum Chordata; class Amphibia; order Anura; family Leptodactylidae; genus Leptodactylus; species Leptodactylus fallax. The sequence goes on from CAMRHE010000244.1 coordinate 2,591,842, forward strand.
AAAACTGTAAATTTTTTTATACCTTTAAATACACATTTCCTTCTTGACAGCAAATCTGACATCCATTAAAGTATATACAGTGCTAGAAATTGAACACATAACAAATTAGTCATGATAGAACATTTGTAATAGATTCAAAAGTGGGTGAACTTAATTCTTGCTGATAGGCACACGCTAGGGCTCGGTCCCATTTGGTAAAACTTATGTCACAGGAGGTTATAAAGCTGACAAAGAGTGGAAGTTATAACATCACAGTTCCAGCTTCATGCCAGAATGGTTGTTTCATCTGTGTAAACTTCTCTTCCCTGAGATGAATCCTGTGGAGATAGAAAACTAAGAACACAGACCTAAACAACAAACATAAAACCTAAACAAACTAACTTCAGAAAAATTTTACCGTTATCTCGGCTCCATCTTTTGTTTAATGAAACTCCACTTCCTGAATCATAAGAGAAAATATGTTACGTAGAGGAAGATTTTTTTTTCCCTTTTCTTGTTTGTGCAAGAAAAAAAAAAAGTCTAAATCATTTGAACTTCCACATTAATAAATCCTAAATAGTCAAATGGGTTTTTTGATAAAAATCGGTTAGGCTAAATTATTATTTACATGCCTATATGTACTTCCGAATACAGAAAAGTGCTAGCGGTTCCATAGTCCAGAGTTCCCTGTATTCATACAACAAAAATTTTTATACTGAAATCGGCAAAGAGAAACGTCCTTTTCTCTCTGCCTAATTTAAGTGGAATAGGAGTCCCCGAACGCTAGTGAGAACCTAGCATAACTGATGTTAAACAAAAAAAAAAAAAAAAAAATAATATATATATTTTTTTTTTAAACTGATCCATTTAATGGACCATTAAAAAAAAAAAAAAAAAAAAAAATAATCATTACCATTAGTGTTCGTTAATGTCCATTTTTATATCGTCATTTTTGGTTTATTTTTTTGTTCTCAGCATGCACAGAAAAAAACAAAAAAGACAGACATTAATGTTAAACAAAATAACGGACACTTAACTTCTGTCATAAGTTCGTTATTTTGAGCGGACCTAAAAGTCCTGCACCCTGTGTTATTATGTCCAGCAAAATAACTGACCTGTGATGGATTTGGTGAAAACGGACACTAAACGGGCAACAGATCAAACCCCATTGAAATCAATGGGATTTTTAACAGATCTTTGTTGGAGTTTCTGTAGTTAACATTTTCTGACAGATGCTAGCAATGGACACTAACAAAAGGTAGCGTGAATGCCCCATAAACCAACAAAAATGTGTACAACATTTTAATATTCTGATGGACAAATCATTAGGGAATAGGTATTTTAAGGGAAAGTTCACAAGGTGGAAAATGAAGAGGAATTCCTCTTCATTTTAAGCCGCAGTTTTTGGCCATAGTGGGATGCAAATGCAGGGCATCGGCATTTTGTTGTGGCTTTCCGCTGCTAATTAGGCCTAGATGAATGGGTCTAAGCAGCAGGGAGTCTTGATATGCGGAATCTGCAGCAAGATCAAGCAGGATGCTTATTTTTTCAGTATCCTGCTGTGATTTGTTTTCAATGGGTGAAATCTGCCACTGATTTGAGGGTGGAATCCATCCCCAAATTCTTACGTGTAAATGTACCCTAAGAGGGGGAGTTCTACCCTTTTTAAACCTCTATATTAGCCAGAGCAAAGAGAGTATCGATAACTCTTAATAGTAGAAGATAGGAATATACTTAAAACACTGTAGGTATATAAATGAGCCAAAGTTTTGTATGAAACTTGTTAACAGTTTCAACAAAAATGAAAGACAAGGAATGGTCTTCAAGTACTGAACACAAAACACAAATCAAGTAAAGAAAGGGAGTTTCTGGGTCTGACATTTTTGGGTGTTTACAGCGTCTGTTCAGTGCTAAACGTCAAGAAATCCTGATGAAGGATTCCCACAAATGCTACTGTATAGGTGTACTATTCAATGAAAAGAAAATCAAAATTTACACCAGGTCAATGAAAAAGACCATACTTACTGAAACAAGGATAAAATCTAAGTATCCAGCAGGATGCAAAGAAGCCACAATACTTCCATTAAAAAAAAAAAAAATGTATTGAATATTTACTCACCTGCCCATCATCGTGATAGTTGCCTAGTATTCTAACTGCACACACAAGGCTTCTATAAAAGGTGCCCCTCACCCGGCTATGTGTAGTGCACCACGCTGTTTAACAGCCTATTGATCATTCCCACAATTTTAGAGTATCAAGGTTACAAACATCCCATAAAGTACAGACATCATATTCTGTTTTCAGTGTAGCTTGGTTTTGGGGGGCATTGAGGTTTATGTATTTAGTAGGGTTTACTTAGAAGATTCTAGGCAGCATGCCATATCTAATAGTTTGAACTATAGAGTGTTAACAATAGGTTTTTAGAGTCAGCATGGTGCAATACCAGCCTTGTTTTAGTACATTTAGAATACTAAATTATCCATGGAAACACCCCTCACATGGATGCATTGTGACCTGTCTCCATTATGCAGCAAACTGGAGTTTTACTTTGTATCAGTAAGTATGCCTTTTTCAGCAATAAGCTAGTGGCATCAGTCACCTTTTAGGTAAGTTGGAATCAGCCGCTGATTGAGAAAAATTCCACCTCCCACTGCATTCAATGGGATGCAGAGATCTGAGAAGGGCACTTTCCAAAAAATCACTCATTTGGTTTCATGTGAGTGAATGGGGGCCTTTTATATATCCAAAAGGAGCGTTCCTGATGGATACAGCAAATGGAAACATTGCAAGGACATTCATATTACCGATTGGCATTTACCTGCAAATGATGCCCCTCTTTTTCTTTTGGGGAGAAGAAACGACCTCCATCTCCCCTTTTCCTGGCCATAGCATGACGATGACGAGACTCATGCAAATATTTCTATAGGTCAGAAATAAATATTGTGCCATTAAAAAAAAATTGAATAGTATTATAAGAGTGCTTAATATTTCTATACATTTTACAGACTAACAGTACTGACTCTTAAGTAATTCACTAGTTTACAATAGGATTTAATGTCCTATAGATAAGTTTTGTGAAAAATCTCTCCAACATTCAAAGGAACTGTATATGCTACATCACTGTATAATCCAAACAACATTGACTTAAAGAGGACCTTTCACGTCCTCATGTATATGCTGTTTTACATACTGCTAGAAAGCCTTAAGCATGCTGAATTCAACGCCCTTCTGACGGTGAATCGTGGAACTACGACCCCTGATATCTCCAGGCCCGGGGCACATACCGGGAAAGCCAGCAGTGAGCTGAATTCAGCGCACTGTCGGCTTTCTAGCATTATGTATAACAGCATATACATGAGGACGTGAACGGTACTCTTTACGGCAGTGCTATTTTGATCTCAGATTCAAGACTAAACAAAAGGTCTCTGTTTATTGTAGGCTGATTTTGAGGCGGAAGACGCCTCAGAAAAAGCCTCCCATTCATTTCAATGGGAGTCAGTAGCAGTTTTTTTTCCCTCTAGCTGATTTCTTCAGCTAGAGGGGGAAAGAAAAAAAAAAAGTGACATGACCTATCTTCAGGTGGATTCCACCTTGAAAAATCAATGGGAGGCAAAAAAAATGTGACGCGTTTTTTGCAAAAACCGCTAGCATTTTTTTTTTTAAAGATAACTTTCCAGGTCTATACAGTGTGCTGGCACAAAAAAAAACGCGACACAAACTGTCAAAGTTTTTTTCCCTAAATCTAGAAGCAGATTTTTTCAGCCTACAAAAAACTCCATGTGAACACACCCTTACAGAGCAACGGTTTCAAATATTTATTTTGGTTATTCTGGTGAATATAAGAAACTTTGTAAAATAACTGCTTAGAGGAAAGTGCTCCTATCAGCACCTCTCCTGCCTGGTAAACTGAGTTCAGTGAGAGAAATCTGTTTTCACTAAACACAAACTGCAGTTCATACAACTCTATGAAGGTGGGAGCAGGAAAAGGAGTGAATGAGAAGCAGAAGGAAACACACATCCTGGAGCAGATTACACAGATTCACATCTATATAATGCAGTCCTGTTATAACCTGCTGAAAACCTGTTATAAAAAGAGAAAGAAATCTTAACTAAGTCCTCTAGCAGGTTGTTCCACTATGCTAGCTTCTGCCTCACTGCTCCACCTCTCCTTCCCATAGACCTCAATGTGAGATAAACTGTCTTCGCAGTACAGACAGATCTCAGCAGTGTGCCACATAGGAGCTGCTAACAGATGAATGGAGCATTTTCCTCTGATAGGTATATTACAGTTTCTTTTATTCACCTGAACTATCCATTTGCAATTTAAAAAACACAAAAAAAACAAGTTACTTTTTGAAGGTGATTCATTTCTAAATACTGTTTTTAAGTACTTTAATGAAGATAAACGGAAGGAAACCAGATTTACACTAGGTTCATACTAGTGTACAGGTTTCAATCCTTTGGGTCTGCTTGGTGACCTGAAAAACAGAAACCCTATCTGCTTAAAAAGTGGTTACCCATGGACCCTATTGACTATAATGGGGTCTACCAGGTTTCCTCTGAAAACAGGACTTTTCGCTCTGCCTATTTTAAGCAAAATGGGGGACGAAGTCTCATATTGAGACTCAAACGCTAGTGTGAACCTAGCGTTATCTTCAAGTTATAATTTATAAACTATTGATAGGTAACCTGGTGTACATGATGCTCTAACAGCGTTAGGGGCCATTAGCATCTAAACTGAAAGATATAGGGGACAAAGTTTTAGTAGTCAAATTTAAATACTTGTTTAATTAGTTATAATAAATACTTGGACCATATTCACAAAACCATGTGAAGTCCAGCAAACAGTCAATGTGTAGGTCCATATGTCCCCGACTGAACACTGCTCCCAAATGGCTGGATGGACTTTGTGTGCAGTTGCCCACATCTCAGTTCTCTTTACAGCTGACAGTTTTACATCTTTCAACTTGAAAATATTTACATTTCTGAATACCCCATCCCCCCATTTTTCTCCCTACAACGGCTCACTGTTTCTACATTACATCCCCCCCCCCCATAGCTCACTGCTCCTCCATGGCTCATTTTTCCTCCATTACACCCTCCCACTGTATCATTGTTCATCTATTGCATCCCATCCCACACTTCACTGTTCCTATTTCACAAATATTCCCCCTCACACTGCTGCGCTATAACCTACCCAACAGCTCACTGTTCATCTAATACACAGCCCCCACCTCCACATCTCACTGTTCCTCCATTATATCCGTCCCCCATGGCTCACTGTTCTTCCATTACATTTCCCTTCAACGTCCCCACAGTTCACTATTCCTCTATTTACATACCCCATCCTCCCATGAGGCTCCCTGTCTCCCATTAGTTCACTCTCCACCATGAGACACCAGTCAATTCCTGAGATTACTTGAAAACAAATGTGTTACACTTCTGCTAGGTGAAGATCTCTCCTCTCCCCGATTGCCGCTAAGAGGAGTGGAAGTCCTGAAATTATCTGCAAAGTGTATTTTACTTTGTAGGCAAATTTCATGAGTTCCTCTCAGCCAGGTGGTGAGGGGTGTGCAGATGTATACTATGTCTGTCTGCAAAGTCCATAAAGGGGCAGTGTAGCAGCAAAGCTAGTTGCAAATGGTGCCAAGACTGAAAAGCACACTAATCAGCTGTTCTCAGCAGCTGATACATAGAAAATGGAGAAGGAAGCAGACAGCTCTGTTCTCTGTGTAGTGGCCAGATCAGGTGCTTCAGATCAGTTCCCATTCACTTGAATGAGAGCTAACCTGCAATGACTTGTCCAACACTATGACAATAACCAATACAGAACAATCTGCTTCCTGCGCCATACGCTGTAGATAAGCTGCTGAGAATAACTGATAAACTGGAGATTGAACCCCCACTGATCTGATATTGAGTAGACCTCCATAGGATAGGTCATCAATATTTTTAGCCTGGCAGAGTCCTTTACCTACTGTGGCCAGGTCATCTTATTTTCCAGTATAATGTAGGCTGGATATAGGGATAACTTGGGGTCTTTTCACATAACAGTGAAGCTTTCCATCAGAGAATACAACTGCAACTCCCTGTACAAAATAACAGTCAAAGTTTGCCATATGTACCTGTGAATGTAGCTCACGAATATGATATTTACAGAGCCTTAAAAAGATTGTGTTACCTAAGCAAGTAATCTCTTATCCATATGATAAAGATAACTCGTAGGTTGGTGTTGGTCCAGCCACTGACACCCCCACTAATCACAACAACAGGATATATAGGGGATAACTTGGAACTTGCTCAGATGGAAAAACATTTTTCGCTGCTGCCCACTACGCGGGGCCTTAGGCTAAGGTCCCACGTTACAGAAATGCAGCAGAAAAAAAATGGGATTTTTGTACTCACCGTAAAATCTCCTTTTCTTGTTGTATTCACTGGGGGACACAGCACCATGGGTATGGTCACTAGGAGACAGACACTAGGGAAATGAAAGCTGTTGGCTCCGCCTCCAAGCTATACCCTGCCACAACCACTGTGCATGAATCAGTTTGTACCGTAGAAGTAGGAGAAAGACACAAAGAAACATGGAACCAACCACCACCAACAATGCCTGAACCCAAAAAGACACCAACACAGTTCGGGCAGGAACACTGAAAAACAAGGGTGGGATCTGTGTCCCCCAGTGAATACAACGAGAAAAGGATTTTACGGTGAATACAAAAATCCCATTTTCTCGCTTATTTCACTGGGGGACACAGCACCATGGGATGTCCTAAAGCAGTCCCAGAGCGTGGGAATAACTCGGCCATGCAAACCCTTAAAGCTCAGCTACTTCCAGAAACTTACAACCCAAACTGGCATCGACAGAGGCCACAGAATGGATCTGGTGAAACTTGGAGAAAGAGGATGGAGGCCCAGTGGGATACTTACAGACCTGGGAAGCAGAAGCCTGATGCCGTAGACCCAGGGAACTCCAACAACTCTATAGGAGAGAGCTGTCACACAGAAAGGCAGAGCCCTACCCTTAAACCGATAGGTCTCCCTAATCTCAGACCAAAGCCATCGTAAGATGGGAGCTCTGGAAGCAGGCAGGCAGGCTCTTGCAAGGGCACTCAGGGAGAACGAGCAAAGCGTCCGAACAACAGAAAGGATCCGTGCAAATCGCCTGGGCAACAACCGATGCAGGGAAGAGCAAGCACTCACATGGATGCCTGGGGACCGAGTAGAAAGAGGGCAAGACCAAGCACTCGATGTGGAAGGAGGAAAAACCACCCTAAGAAAAAAAGATGGAGGAAAACCTTATCCTTGTGGAGGACCAGAAAAGGAGGCTGCCAAAAAAAAGGGCAGCCAATTCAGGACCCCTGCGGATGGAGGTAATGGCCACCAGAAACTCGATCTACCAGGACAGAAGGCAAAAAAAAAAAAAAAAAAAAAAAGGGATATCAAAGGCTCGAAGGGGGGAACCTGAAGCACCTTAAAGACGAGGTTAAGAACCCACGGATCCAAGGGTTCCAAAGGAGCACAGAGTGGCGCTCCTGTAGGAAAGTCTTTATAGGTAAAAAGACTAAGACCTTGATCCAGATCAGACTGGGGAAAGTCCGATGAGAATCGTTACTCTCCCAACAGTGGACGTAAGCCTACCACGTTTGATGGCAGATCTAAGCTATCTGGAATTTCCGGGCCTTGAGTATCTAAGGATAACAAACTCCGAAAAAATCATGACGCCTCAAACCTCAGATTCAACAGCCACGCCGTGAACGCAGCTGAGTCAAGGTGGGGTGGAACAGCGGTCCTTGAGACAGAAGGTCGACCAGCAGAGGAAGAGGCCAAGGAGCATCCGCCAACAGGAACATGAAATCATGTACCAGGCCCGGCAGGGCCAATCTGGTACCACCAGGATAGCTTGAACCCCCTTGGTCATGAGATTCTGGAGGACCTGGAGGGAGAAGAGGAAGAGAAAAACCGAACTGACAAGAGCACCAGGGGTGATGGTTCGAGGATCCAGAGACCTGGCAATTTAGCTGGGGACCTTGTGGTTCCGGCAGAGGCGAAAAAAAGTCGACGTCAGTCACGCCACAGCGGGAGCACAATTGAAGGAAGATCTGATGATAAAGCGATCCTCGCCCCGGAGCAATGTTTTCTTGACTCAAGTAGTCTGAGACCCAGTGGTCCACGCTAGAAAAAAAGTTGACCACCGAAAGAGCTGGAACGAGGCGCATGGCTTCTGGTGCCCCGCTGAGGGTTCAAGTAGGCGACCATGGAGGAGAGACCAGTCTGAAGAAAAGGGCAAATAAGATAGCCCTGGGTTCCAGCAGGTTGAAATGGAGGGAGGAATCAGCCCTGGACCACAGGCCCTGAACAGTCAAAGCATCGAGGACCACTCCCCAGCCGGGGAGACTGGCGTCAGTGGGAATCACCTACCAACACAGGGGAAGAAGGACTTCCCTTGAGAAATTCCTGGGGAGGAGATACACTAAAGAATCTCTCGGCGAACCAAGGAGGAAAGAGAACCAGGCAGAGGAGGCTGTCCGAAGATTTTGTCCCAGCAGGCCAGAATCGTCAAGCGGAGGGGACAACAGAGTAAGTGAATGAAAGGTACAGCCTAGAAGGTTGAGGCGATCGTGCGCAAGACCCACATGCCGAAACAAAGAGAGTAAGGAGAGTACCTCCGAAGGTGGGACACATTAGACCTCAGGATCTTGGCCTGCGGGAGGAGAATCACACCGTAGAGCGAGTAGAGGATCATGTCCCGGATTCCATGTGTTTAGAGGGCACGAGACATCCTCATTGATGAGCCAGCATAACCGGCGAAGAAGGACTAAGGGGAGCCACAAGCTGGTCAGATTGTTTGACCTGGAGGGGCTTCACGAGGAGGTCGTCCAAGTCTGGAAACACGGCAACACCTCTGGCGCGGAGGATGGCCATGAGAGACGCCATCAGTGAGGAAAAAAAAACCCCAGAGGGCAGAGGCCAGCCTGAAGGGGAGAGCGACAACTAGAAAGGTCAAGGATCCACCGCAAAATGAAGAAACCGCTGACGGCACAGCGCGATGATGTAGATGGACGAAGAATTTGCCCATCTCCAGGGATGCCACCACAGACTGCATAGACTACAGCGGAACTTGCAGACATGGACGAACCTGTTGAGACATGATGGGATGAAGGAAGTCATCCTTCTTGGGAATTGAGAACAGGTAGGAATAGTAACCGAGGATACGCTCTGAAGCAGGAAGGGGGACGCTGACTCACTGCCGCTGGAGATTGGAGACAGTCTGGATTGTCCGACGTAGGGAAGGCAAAGAGACTCCAAAAAGCGAAAGCTGGAGTAGCCGGACGACACCGCCTCTCAGGCCCAGGACCCAGACGTCCCGCCACTTGAGATGCCCAGAGAGGGGGAAAAAAAAAACTTCATGCCGAGGAGGGCTAGGAAGAGTAATGCCTGGACGACTTGGTGCAGAACCGCCAGGGAGGCCTGGACTTGAAGGAAACTTTTTGGAACAGGAGAACGGCTGACACATAGGACGCCTCTGAGGGAGGAAGAATCTATTCCCCCGTGGCCTCAGGGATAAGCTTCTCGACGCCTTTAACAAAAATTCGGCCCAGGTCGACCTGGAAAGGGAGAAGGGCTGCGTTTGCCTTCTTGGAGGCGGACTCAGTATTCCACAACAAATCCAAACGGTATGTCGGATAACCACTGCATTGGCGGCAGCCTTGGCAGATTTGGGAGGCATCTCCAGTTATTTGGAAGCGTTCAGGATCTCAGAGACAAGCAGCTGGAGGTCCTGGAGGGAAGCTGCATCAGGGAGGTTTGACTGAAGCTGTTTGGCACAAGAAAAGCAGGCCTTGATGACCCAAGAGGTAGTGAAGGAGAGCCGCAGGGAGAAACCAGCCACTGCGAAGGCCACTCTGGCGAGGGAAGCCACCTTCTTGCAGCAATACAATAGCCAGCATTTAGGACAATGCAATCAGTTCTGTATTGCAAACAATACAACAGAAGCGGTCTGATCTCACTCTGAGGGATCACTGAGGAAGGCAAAGTCCGCTGAAGGCAGAATAGAAGCCTTGGAGAGCCTAGCTATCAAGGGATCCACCGCGGGAGGCTCTTAATGATTGGAAAGGACACATGCGGCTCGCTGACAAGATGTCAAGACAGTCCGGCTTGCGCTCACTAGTTACTGATATACAAGTACCGCGCGCTAACCGATTGCACCACTGGAGCAACCCACTTCCTTTACCTCGGATGTTCATCATTGCCAGCCAGGGAGAGCTAGAAACATGTGTCACAGCATAGCCTGGCAAAACTGCCTGAGCTCACCTTGCACTTGGAGACACACAGGTCAAGGGAAGGGATGTCCGACTTCCTAGTAGAAGACAGAGGATGGTCCAGGGAGAAGTCACTGTTCCCTCAAGTTGTGATCAAACACCAGTGGCAGAAGGATATGTCCACTTGAGAGGATAGGTCCGGGTCCTCAGAGATCTGTAGGGTCTCTCTACCGCATGGATGACTCCTGCGTAGCAGCAGATATAGATGAGCCTAGCTGAAACTCCGAGTCGGAGTCAGAGGCATCCCCAGGCATGTAGCCCGAGTAGGGGGAGGCAGGTATCCACCTGTCGGAGTGGAGCCGTGAGCTGAGTCCCTATCTGTGGAGTACCCAGAGGAAGGGGTGTGAACTGTAGAAAGACTTCCTGGTCCTTTTGAGGGGATGGCTCCTGGAGCTGCAACGGGAACTATGAGGGTGTCCAGGGAGATCCCTAGAAGCCGCAGACTGAGCGACGATCTGGGAAAGCAGCCATTCCAAGTTTCCAGCACTGACTAATTAAGTCTGGTAAGGACACCATGGCCAAGGTGAGGGAGGCCGCCCAATCCGGGATTGCACCACTGATATGGAAGAATCGGAGAGGGACCAGGAGGTTCCAGACTGGCTGAGGCGGAAGGCAGAGAGAGCACATGGACTCAGGCTGTCCGCACGGCAACTGTTTTTGATACAGCGGGCGCATGTATAAAAACGTAATGGAACCAGAGGGGCCGGAGGGTGAGAGACAAAGCAGAGGGGGCCCATGGAAATCAGGGGTAACCCAGGGGGTTAGCCTACCAGATCGCAAAAGATGGCCGCTGACAAACTGCTGCAGAGAGGGCTCCACAGGTACAATGTCTCCCAGGGAGCTGTGAGGAGAGTAAGAGGAAACCCTGCTGTCTCCCTGCTGGGAGGCAGAGATAGCAGCAGAGCGCAGAAGAAAGAAGCGTCCTGCTCTATCTTCCCGAGGATTCTGCCCACGGCTCAAGACGTGCTCCTGATTAGGCCCGGATGAATGAGCATAATCAGGAGAGGGATGCTTCGACGGAATGCTGATGCACTGTATTGGCATCCCGTCGCAGCAGACCGCAGCGAAAATTCCAGCGACAGAAAATGATTTTCATTTTCCGTTGTGTGAATACACCCTAAAGGGAGAGAAAGTATAAAGGGCAATCACAGTTTCCCTTCCAAATGCTATTACATAACCCACTACTGGTTTATGGAAAGTGTGAACAAAACCTGCCTGTGTAAAAGACCTTTTCTTACCTATGCTGCTTTTTGTTTCACACATCCTGTTGACAATGACAATTGCCCTTCAACTCTTTACTGACATCCACTGTACTATTATGGAAGATGTCGGGTCTTTAAAACATGGCAGCTGTTCAGAGGAGCCCCAGTGTGAATACCGGGCATTAACCCTCCTGATGCCTCAGTCAAACCTGACAAAGGCACCATATTACTGGCAGCACATGAGTGCTGCCATTTTGGGTAGTATCGTAATAATGGCGATCTGTTACCATTACAGTCCGGAGCCTAATGTAAGCTCCAAAGCTTGTAATTACATTACTTCTATTACAGGCTGTGCTGTATAAGTATACATTATAAAATATATATAATATACATACATACATACATATACACACAGTTAGGTCCAGAAATATTTAAACAGTGACCAATTTTGGCATTTTAGATATTTACCAAAACATATTCAAGATACAGTTATATAATCAATATGGGCGTGAAGTGCAGACTCTCAGCTTTAATTTAAGGGTATTTACATTATAAGTGGAGGAAGGGTTTAAGAATTACAGCTCTGTAACATGTAGGGACAAAATGTAATTGCACAATTATCTAAGGGACTGCATGGGCTATTCCATTGTTAATCCATCACCAATTAAGCATGTTAAAGGTCTGGAGTTGATTCAAGGTGTGGCACTTGTATTTGCAAGCTGTTGCTGTGAACCCTCAATATGTTGTCAAAGTAAAATAAAAAAAAGCCTGGATATCCATGGAAGACAACAGTGGTGGGTGATCGAAAAACCCTTCACAACATCCATCCAAGTGAAGAATATTATCCAGGAAGTAGATGTATCACAGTATCTAAGTCTGCCACAAAGTGAAAACTTCATGAGAACAAATACAGGGGGTTCACCACAATGTGCAAACCATTAATCAGCTTTAAAAATAGAAAAGGCCAGACTAGAATTTGTCACGAAACATCTAAAGAAGCCAGCCAGCCCAGTTCTGGAACTGTATTCTTTAGACAGATGAAACTAAATTCAACCTGTACCAGAATGATGGGAAAAAGTATGGAGAAGCTCATGATCAAAAACATCCTCTGTAAAACATGGTGGAGACAGTATGATGGAATGGGCATGATGGCTTGCAATGGCTCTGGGTCAATAGTGTTTATTGATGATATGACAGAAGCAGCCGGATAAATTCTGAACAGGGACATACTTTCTGCTCAGATTCAATCAAACTCAGCTAGGTTGATTGGACGGTGCTTCACAGTACAGAAATACAGTGACCCAAAACTAACTGCAAAAGCAATCCATGAGTTTTTTATTTTTTTTTTTTTTTTTTTTTTTTTAAGGCAAATAAGTGGAATATTTTTGCAATGGCCGAGTCAATCACTAGATCTCAACTCGGTCGAGCATGCCTTTCGCTTGCTTAAAAAAAAGTTTAAGGCAGAAAGACCTACAAACAAGCAAAAACTAAAGACAGCTGCAGTAAAGGCCTGGCAGCAAAGCATCACAAAGGAGGAAATCCAACATTTGGTGATGTCCAGACTTCAGGCAGCCATTGCCTGCAAAGGATTCTCTACAAAAGTATTAAAAATGAACATTTTATTTATGGTAATGTTAATCTATCCAATTATTTTTGAGCCCCTAAAATGGAGGCTTTGTAGAAAAACGGTTGCAATTCCTAAATGTTCTACAGGATATTATTTGTTCATCCACTTGCATTAAACCTGAAAGTATACACTCCAATTACATCTCATTTGTTTCATTTCAAATCCAATTTGGTGGCATGAAGAGGCCGAATCATGAAGATTGTGTCACTGTCCAAATATTTCTGAAGCTAAATGTATACATATTCAGTCACATACACACACACGCGCACGTAGGTCTACGTCTCAGATATAGGCCTGAGTCTGAAAATGCCTGATCTACAAACTTTTTCCTGGTAGCAAATCAAAACATCAGACATTCCTAAAAAAGGTATAAATTAAAAGAAGTACATCTGGCCCTATAAAAAAAAAAAAAAAAGTTCCCTTATGCAAATGACACGGAAATAGATATAAAGTTACCAGTGTTCGAATACGGCGATTCCAAAAAATTTGTTTTGGATTTTTTTTAAGGTGTTAAACTATAAAAATTTGGTATTGCTGTAATCGTACCAAACCTGCAGAATACAGGCAAAGTTCTGTAAAACAGAAGCCCGTAAGAAACAAATGCAGTTTTTCTTAAATTCTACCCCATCCTGAAATATTGTTTCCAGCTTCCCATGACATCATATGGAATATTAAATGGTACCATTATGAAGTACAATTTATCCCGCATGTATTCTCTCATACATACGGGACACAAAAAAAAAAAAACGTAAAGGCAAAAAGGTGTTAAAGTATTAAGATTCTAACCTTGTAAAGAATGCGTCATATGCACAATATTTGTACGGTCAACAACAAATACTGCCTTATCACACATAGATACTCACTCTCCGCTCTTTGGGAATTTTGCCCTCAGCCTCTAATTTGGCTCGTGCCTGGCGCCTCTTCAAAATCCGATGATACTGCTTGGCGTTTACATATAATGGTTCCTCCTCCAGCATCTCAGCTCCTGGTAGAGGGATTCTTTGCAGAGCAGGAACAGACCCTGCACCAGGAACCATCTAAACAAGCAGAAGACCTATTTAATAAGCTGATCAGATACCAGCATAAGGAAACTAAACAAAGATATATTCTTACACTTACCATTACCATGCCTCCAGAGTTCATCACATTTCCTGTCACAGGTAGAGTTACTGTCACTGTTCCCTGGCTACTATTTGTTGTATTGGTGTTTCCTCCGGCTTGCACAATCTGGGCTCCTGCCAAGCTGGCAGCTGGTATAGTAATCATTCCTGTAACAGGGACTGTCACTTTAGGAAATAACACAAAACAGGAAACAGAGGGACAAGAAAGGGAGGTCACATAATTAATTCCTGGGAACTTCTAGTGTTCACCATGGACAAGCAGACTAGCACAGATGGCACATTCTGCAGACAGAAGGAAACAGGGTCACAGGGAAGACAAACTGGTGACTGGCATGGTTAGAGGAGTCAAGTGCAAAATCATAATAGTGGCAACTTCTGAAGCAGAGGTGGAGTACCCAGCTGCACAGACGTGAAATACTAACCTTGCTGTAAAATTGTACCGTCAGCATTTACAGGCTGGTAAACAATGGTTTGTCCTTCTGCAGTCTGTGCAACCTGCTGACCCTGAACAGCGATCTGTTGCTGATTCTGGATGGCAACAAGAACAATTGCAGGTGACTTAAAAGTTCTAAGCATAAATACAAAAAAAAAGTCAAAACGAAAAGATGTATACAGTGTAGTAATATACTCCATACTTGACTCTGTCCTGCAGTAACTGCAGTCTGTGGTTGTTGAATGATGATTTGTTGTGGCTGACCCTGCTGTGCTTGCACCTGAACAGCTTGTCCTCCTTGGATCTGAATCTGCCCTGGCTGCACCAGCTGAATCTGTTATAGAAATAAATAAATTTATTACTAATGTTAGTAAATTATTATTATATTTTACCATTACATCTTTATTGCTTAACAATAACAAAAATATCATCATTTAAACACTACAGCTGTGGCATATAACTGAGGTTATCCCAGGTTGGGGGGGGGGAACCGAACGCATCACCAGTATAGTATACTATTGGGGCTGGCGCCATCCCAGAATGGACGGTTTGCTTTACGTCTGGATGTCTGGTAAGGGGTATTTTTCATATACTCTTTTCACTGATGGCCATTAGATTAGCCATTGTGCATATATTGTGAGATTGTTCACTGCATAACTATTGTACAAGATTACTGTTAGCCAATAGGGATATTATAGATAATATGTATTGCAATTTATGTCCGCTCTGGGTTTGCTGCCAGAAACCATTAGGGTCATCAGGTTTTCAAATTTTTTTTTTTTCTTTTGTAAAATTGATCAATTTATATATACACACTACTGTTCAAAAGTTTAGGGTCATGTAGAAATTTCCTTATTTTTGAAAGAAAAGGACAGTTTTTTTCAATGAAGATAACATTAAATGAATCAGAAATACACTCTATACATTGTTAATGTGGTAAATGACTATTCTAGCTGCAAATGTCTGGTTTTTAATGCAATATCTACATAGGTGTATAGAGGCCCATTTCCAGCAACCATCACTCCAGTGTTCTAATGGTACATTGTGTTTGCTAACTGTGTAAGAAGGCTAATGGATGTTTAGAAAACCCCTGAAAACCCTTGCGCAAGTATGTTAGCACAGCTGAAAACAGTTTTGCTGGTTAGAGAAGCTATAAAACTGACTTTCATTTGAGCTAGTTGAGAATCTGGAGCATTACATTTTGTTCGATTAAACTCTCAAGGGCCAGAAAAAAAGAACTTTCATGTGAAACTCGACAGTCTATTCTTGTTCTTAGAAATGAAGGCTATTCCATGCGAGAAATTGCCAAGAAACTGAAGATTTCCTACAACAGTGTGTACTACTCCCTTCAGAGGACAGCACAAACAGGCTCTAACCAGAGTAGAAAGAGAAGTGGGGGCCCCGCTGCACAACTGAGCAACAAGACAAGTACATTAGAGTTTCTATTTTGAGAAATCGACACCTCACAGGTCCTCAAATGGCAGCTTCATTAAATAGTACCCGCAATACGCCAGTGTCAATGTCTACAGTGAAGAGGCGACTCAGGGATGCTGGCCTTCAGGGCAGAGTGGCCAAGAAAAAGCCATATCTGAGACTGGCTAATAAAAGGAAAAGATTAATATGGGCAAAAGAACACAGACATTGGACAGAGGAAGATTGGAAAAAAGTGTTATGGACAGACGAATCGAAGTTTGAGGAGTTTGGGTCACACAGAAGAACATTTGTGAGATGCAGAACAACTGAAAAGATGCTGGAAGAGTGCCTGACGCCATCTGTCAAGCATGGTGGAGGTAATGTGATGGTCTGGGGTTGCTTTGGTGCTGGTAAAGTGGGAGATTTGTACAAGGTAATAGGGATTTTGAATAAGGAAGGCTATCACTCCATTTTGCAACGCCATGCCATACCCTGTGGACAGCGCTTGATTGGAGCCAATTTCATCCTACAACATGACAATGACCCAAAGCACACCTCCAAATTATGCAAGAACTATTTAGGGAAGAAGCAGGCAGCTGGTATTCTATCTGTCATGGAGTGGCCAGCACAGTCATCAGATCTCAACCCCATTGAGCTGTTGTGGGAGCAGCTTGACCGTATGGTACGCAAAAAGTGCACATCAAGCCAATTCAATTGTGGGAGGGGATTCTGGAAGCATGGGGTGAAATTTCTCCAGATTACCTCAGCAAATTAACAGCTAGAATGCCAAAGGTCTGCAATGCTGTAATTGCTGCAAATGAAGCATTCTTTGACGAAAGCAAAGTTTGAAGGAGAAAATTATTATTTCAAATAAAAATCATTATTTCTAACCTTGTCAACGTCTTGACTATATTTTCTATTCATTTTGCAACTCATTTGAAAAATAAAAGTGTGAATTTTCATGGAAAACACAATTGTCTGGGCGACCCCAAACTTTTGAATGGTAGTGTATTTTTCAGATGGGTTCCTTTTCATTTTGGGATTCTATACTCTGATGCATCACCCAGTTTGATAGTCCAATTGTGAGCCATTAAAAGCTATATATTGGTTTGGCCTTTTTGTAGTAGCTATATAGGTATGTTATGTACGTACATAGTATATATGTAAACATTCTTGTAGTATACATATCTATGTTTCTGACATAAGCCCAGTGTCAGCAGTGCCTTCAAAGCTTCTACTGGCAAGTAAGTCACTAATGCATTTCATGCTCTATAAATCCTTAGTCCATAAAACTTACCGTGTGCATGTTATAAAGTTGCCCCTTTAACACACAGTGTAACACGTTCACCTGTTCACAGAGGAGTGTGCCCTATGTCATATACCCTTACTTCAATTCAAGTGCTTGAAAGTGTGTACATGTGTTACATTGAACAAGAGTAGAAGACATTTCTGTGTCCAATTCATATTCATACCCAGCCCTGATTTCTTGCTCACTGCACACAGCGCTTGACATGGCAGTATTGCAACAATGTTATGTCCCAGGATAATTGTTTCAACAGAATGTTTGAATGGAACATATGGGATACATAGAGGTGTGCAGGACCCTTTCTCTCCACCGATTTTCAGCAGAATCTCTTACGGAGACTCCAACGCAGATGTGAACAAAGCTTTAGTTGCTAAGAAAATAGGAAATTCACGTTCAAGTAGGATTATACACCCCTTGTATCTTTAAAACATTTTTCCCTAATAAAGTTTATTTTTATATTTGAGTTTTGGTGCTACATGATTTTTTGGCAGGTGCATTATTTAATATGTTATGCTGAGAGAGTCTATGATTAGTTTGAGCATTCCTAGTATACATGTTGCATAAAACCCACCTGCTGAAGTCCTTGGGATCCTGAAACAGGGACTTGCATAAGAGTTTGACCTTGTCCACCCATTGCCTGAACCATAATTGGTTGGCCAGTAGAAGTAATCAATTGCCCCCCACTGACTTGTACCATTAGTGGTTGGCCTTGTACCTGAAAAAAAAAAGGAAGAAACCAGGTGTTATAGAAGAAAAAAAAAATATTGTAATGCAATTAACCAAACAATATGACTACTAGTAAGTGGCACTGTTATCTTTATGTTATATATAATACCAATAAGTGACATCATGATAGGCAATTTCAGTCAACAAAAAACTACTATGTAACAGCCTATTATTCTAGGTCTTTGCTTTCTGCAACTGATTTACTAATCTACTTCAAAAGGAAGCTCTTTTGCATAAGGATTTCACTTGAAACAAAACAGTCCTCAAGTCACAAGGAGCTTTATGGTAAAACATAGAAACTTTACACAAAGCATTGCAACAGGAACTGGACAACAGTAAAATGGGAATACTCATGCGGAGTCTCATAAACCATGCTGACTGACATGTACAATTTCATGCATGAGATAACTTACACATAAATAATATACATGAAAACAATATGCTCATGCACAAAACCAAAGATGCAGTGATAAATTGCATGAAGCGCTCATGCATTCGTCAGACACAACTACCTGGAGGGTCTGTACTTGCTGTCCAGAGGCTGCTCCCACCTGAGCCTCGGTCTGTAACTGGACAGCAGTAACTGCACCAGGCTAAGAAAAGTGAAAGGAACAAGAAGAGATAGCCTAACCGTGAGAGTGTACTAGGGTCATATATAATTTGAAACATTTTTCAATCTATTTCTTTACTAGTAAGTGACACTGAACTGCGAAACCTACGATATAAAACAGAAGAAACAAAACAACAGGTTTACCCCTTACTGCAAATGGACATAACCTCACACCCTAACTGCAGTGTTCATATAGTTAGATAACAGCAGCCAATAGTCAACAAAAATCCTACTTGGGCCCCGCCACCATATAAATAAAAAATTTCAAAAAGGTGAGAAAAAAAAACAAAACACACATACATACTCTAACTTGTCTACATTTACATAAGTTTAAAAATGTTATAGATCTTAGAATGTAGCAACAAGTTCCTTTTTCCATTAAAAAAAACAAACACATTCATATTTGGTATTATAGTGTTTGCCCTGATTCACAGAATATGGGTAACATATTAAAACACAGGTTGCTATAGAAAAAAAAAAAAAAAAAAAAAAAAACTATAAATGTTATGGTGGCCAATGAAAGCTACAACTCATCCCACAAAAATCAAACCATCATTCAGATTGTTGAAAAAGGAAAAAATAAGTACAAACGTAGCTCTTGGATTGCGTCCCAAAAAAAACCCCAAAACAAAGCAAAACAAATAAATAAATAAATAAAGGTTAACACCAACATCATACAACCATGTATATGTTCAATAATCTTACCTGTTGCTGCTGGATCTGCCCAGCCTGGACCACAATTTGTTCAGGAGAGCCATTACTGCTTGTTGTGTATTGTTCCATCTGCAGTCTGAGTGTCTATAAAAATACATAAATACATACGTAAAACAGTGTAGAAAAAGGGAATATAACTTCAGTATGCCCTTTATGATCCAAGAACTAGGTCCATGTCATACTGTCTTATTGTGAAAGGTCTGGGCTACAGGCAGGCCAGTTTAGCACCTGGACTCTTCTGCAAAGCCATGCTGTTGTGATGGATGCATTATGTGGTTTAGCATTGCATGTGGGAGCATATGTTGTACTAAAACCTGCATATACTGCCTTTCAAGATGTATAAGCTACCCATGCCATAGGCACTAATGCAACCCCATACCATCAGAGACGCAGGCTTTTGAACTATGTGGTGATAAGCTGGATGGTCCCACTCTTCTCAAGTCCACAAGAAACAGCATCTGTCGTTTCCATAAAGTATTTCAGATTTTGATTTATCTGACCACAGAACAGAGAAGACTATATTTCTGGATTGTGTTGATATATGACTTCTTTGCGTCATACACCTTTAACTTTTATTTGTTGATACCATGCCGAATTGTTTTCACAATGAATTCTGGTATACATTCCTGAGGCCAATGATTTCCATTACCAATTGATGCCTTTTTATTTAAAACAGTGACACTTGAGGGCCTGTAGATCTCAAGCATCCAATATTCCCTGTTGGCCTGGTCCCTCGTGCACTTTGATTTCTCTTAGATTCTCAATTTTTTGATGATACTATGTACAGTAGATAATGGGATATTTCTTTGGCAAGTCATTGCAATTTTAGGTTGAGGAACATTTCTCTGAAATTGTTCCACAATTTTTAGGTACAGTTTATCAAAGATTGGTGAACTCCTGACCATCTTTGCTTTTGAGAGAGACTGCCTCTCTGACATGCAAATCTCATACAGTCATTGATTTAGACCAGGGGTAGGCAACCTTTTTTGTTCGGCGTGCCGATTTTAATTAAAAATAAATAAATAAATAAAAATAATATCAAAAGATGAGGTACTCAGAATGCTGGTCAATAATAAGTCTGACGACCCCTAAACTAAAGTCATATACCACAAACCATAACACAGAAGTGCTGCCACCAGATGCTTTAGCACACATGCGTTTACTGTTATTTCCAGGGACGCTCCTGTACTTTCCGATTAGAAGCAATGAAAGTACATGTGCAGCCCCCAATTAGTGGTAAATGTGTCCCGGAGCACTGTATGGCGGCATCCTTATGGTGAAAACACACTATGTATCTGGATGCAGATATAGTCTTAAGCCACTGGAACTTTTACTTCAATGTAAAACTGCGTTCACATGGTACAATTTTGCACAAAAAAAAATGTCTGAGTTTTTTGTGCAAAAACACATCCTTAATACAGAAAACACACCATTATACAGAATAATGTCCCATAGCGGCCCCTGCACACGGCATTATATGTCCCATAGCGGCCCCTGCACACGGCATTATATGTCCCATAGCGGCCCCTGCACACAGTATTATATCCCATAGCGGCCCCTCCAAACAGTATAATATTCTAACTTTCATAATATTTAAATTTTCGGCACTCACTAGCTATTATTGTACTCTAGGGTTTCTTCAGACTCCAGAGTATAATAAGCGGAGGGCTAAACATTAAAAACAATGTTACTCACCTTCCCTGCGCTCCGCAGGGGCCGTTCTCTTTGGGTGCTTCTGCCTGTAGCCAGCGACCACTGACTGGGTCTCAGGGGTCACGTTGCATCATTATGCGTAATGATGCTGAATGTGACCCCTGATGCCCTGTCAGCAGTCTCTTACTTCAGGCAGAAGTGTCTGCAGAGCACAGAGCCGCTGCGGAGAGCAGTTAAGGTTAGTAACATTGTTTTTGCATGTTTGATCACCTCCTCTGGGGCTCCGCTTATTATACTCAGGGGTCTGAAGAGACCCCTCCGAGTATAATAGCAGTTTCGTTTGGTCCGATCTAAACTGCTGGGTGAGGACTCGGGTTGCCCGTGCCAGGTAAATAAGCCTCGCGTGCCAGGTAAATAAGCCTCGCGTGCCAGGTAAATAAGCCTCGCGTGCCAAGAGTGGCACGCGTGGCGGGGGTTGCCAAACCCTGATTTAGACCGTGATTTAGGCTACATTTACAGTGATTAAAGGCCATGTAATATCAGTTTTTTTTTTAAAAGGACGTCACACAGAAGCATTAAATACAGTATCAGTGAGGGGCTATTCACATGATTGTTATTTGGACGGTCCATTGTAATGGACCATCAAAAATTAGGCCATATCCTACTCTTGTCCATTTTCTTGAAAACGGGTGCCCCATGGTGCAACACGGCCGTGAAAAACTGATGTTTTTTTACTGCCGTTTTGCACCTCAGTCATCTGAACGTAGCCTTAGTTGAAAACTGACCTATTAGCACCACATACTTTTCCAGCGCAATAGTTAACCATGTACCGTTTTAGAGATGTATTGTTATCAATTTCTAAAAGAGTTCGACATTTTTCCGTTTCATTTGAAAAAAAATGAACTGAATTTTTGACGCATGTTCGATAGTGAATAAAATACATTTATATAAGATGTCCAAATGATTCCATTCTTGTATTCTTTACATTTTACAGAGTCCTAACTTTTTTGAAATTGGGGTTGTACTTTTATCACCATTAACTTGATATCATGAAATTATTGGTTGAGATAAGAACCAGGGAAAAAAAAAGTTGGTCATGTGAATAAGGGCTCCGGTACACTTCTGCAATCAGTGCAAGTGTCATATATTTAGAGCCAAGGACAAGGTCAGATGTCATTCTATGAAATCATTATATGAAAATTATGGATATTTCTACAAATTTTGACACACCGAGCTCAAAAGGTTAGCCATCACTGCTCTGGGGTCTCCTCAGGTCCCAGACTATAAGTGGAGGGCCCAGGGAAGGCGAGCTGTTTTGTTTATAAAAACGAATGCACCCCAACAGTGGCAGAATGCTACTGCATGTATGAAAATAGAATTGAGAGAGACAGAGACAGAGAGACAGACAAGCAGTCTTCAGCTTTAAATTCCTCTCCAATACCAGCCCCGTGGAAACCACAATGGAAAGCCAAAGCAGAACTTTGGTTCTCCTTCGGGGGTCTGCATGGTGATTAGACTCAGATACAATGGAAACCATGGCAAAATCACAACTGTTGCTTCTTTTCTCAACACACTGAATAAAAAACCGTCAATGCCTCAGATGGAAAACAATGATGATGCTGATTCCAGCTGTTTCGTGAGATGAAATATATCTCCAAAACAGCTGGAAATTCCTGTGTGAATCTAGCTTAATAGGGTAAGACCACAGTGTGTCTTCCACACACGTCCAAAACACCACCAATGGACACGGAATTTTGCAGGTAAAACTGAAGTATTACATTAAAAAACATGCTGTCAGCAGTAAATGCAAGTGGCCAAGATTTCAACTACTACAGATGAATGCAGCAGATGTATTTTTTTGCTTGCACTATGTTCACAGGACCAGTAAAACAGCGGACACTAACGGTGCCTGAGAGACCCTATTGACTGTAATGGGATCCATCAGGTGTCATTTTTAAACTTAAACCACTAGACAAAAAAAAAAAAAAAAAAAGTCAGTTTTTCGGCCAGCGATTTTTAGACTGAATGCAAGTGTATTCAGTTCTAAGCTATGTGCATGACACTTATCTAATAACTGAAAAATTGCAAAAAAACAAACATGAAATATATTTGTATATTTTATTAATCATTGTTTATGTAAAGCTGTAAATGCCTGTATAGAAGTAATATACTGCTACAAATGAACAAGTCCACTACAACACCAAATGAAAGGGCATTGCACCTTCTATTTTGTGGAGTCTTGGAAACCAGTCCTCCTCAGTTTGGGCAGGGTGGTGTTCTTTGCATCTCTAGTGCACAGTGCAGAACCCTGTACATACATATATGCTCCTGTGTGACGGGGAGACGGCAGACACCCATACACTCCCGGGTGACGGGGAGACGGCAGACACCCATACACTCCCGTGTGACGGGGAGACGGCAGACACCCATACACTCCCGTGTGACGGGGAGACGGCAGACACCCATACACTCCCGTGTGACGGGGAGTGGCCTTCTGCTGTGAACTGGGCTCCATGTAGTTGACGAGTATCAAAATAAGCCACACTAGAATGCGCCCACTGTAAGGAACAGTTATGGACCTTGTGATCCAGTACGTGTTCATAGTACACAATTTGGCCAGAACACACATTTCCACAACTAGACAGGCATTTCATGCCTCCACACACATTCATGCACATTTTCAATAGCTGCGCCAGCCAGCGCTGAAGACGGCCTGCTTACTATTGCCTCTGTATGGAACATTCCCATAGTTAACGCATAGTATGAATATATCTTTGCCACAACAATGAGACATGACCACCTTCTCTCGCAACAAACACGCGACCGGTGCCTGAATCCTGCACTCAGATTCGAGCCACAACAACATTCTCTACAGTCCGTACACTTCTGGATCTCCCCCACCCACAGCCGTTCTATAGGAATCAACCAGGACTAAACTCGCAAGCCGCGTCAGGACAGTCACGGATCTCCAAGCTGCAGCCTGACTACTGGATTAATATCATGCGTCTTCTCCGGGAGATATTGGCTTTGTCTTCCCGGATTGGCTATTTAAGTTACTGCCTAATACATTGGTGTTATTGGCTGTGTGACACAGGTCATGTTTCTCCCTCCCCGTGGTGTTATTGGCTCTCTCCCCCGGTCCTACTCACCACCTCTCCCGGTCTCGGTTCTCCTCTCCGCTCTGATTGGTTCCAGAACCGGAGCACGGAGCCCAATCAGCGCTTTGGATACGCAAAATGGCGGAAGGACAAAGGCGCCGAAAAGCCGTACTTCATGCGCATATGCAGTATACCACGCCCACCATATTACGCAGGCGCATGATGGGAACGCTGAGACACACCCTCTGCACCGAATATTCGAGCATGCGTACTTTTCCTGTAGAACATTCTAGGAGACTGAGAATTGTACGTCCGCCGTGGAGGTGGGACTTATAGGCTCTTACCGATTCGGAACAAGTAGGCAGCCAGTAACAGCGAACCAAGCGGTGGAATATGGAAGCGAGAAATAGGAAAATTGCCGTGTGAATGCATTATAATGGCGGAGACCTCGTAGTGGTTTAACAATAGGCTGTAGTTAGTCACTTAAGACTGTTGATTTCACAAGATGGCGTCTCTGTGAGCACCAGAGGCAACTAGTGTATGCCTAATGAAACCACTTCATACATGTTGAGCAAATTCGTTCAGAATCCGTGCCACCGTTTAGTGGTTTGATTTGAAAGTCATAAAACGACATTAGAGTGGTACTGTACAAGTAAGAGAATGCACCGAAACTGGTTTAGGGCACCCAGCTACCAGTGAGACAGCTGCTCTGTGCAGGGTCCAGGTGTCTGATAGGTCATCAGGAAACCCATTTAACTCAGTCACTGGAATGTAGTCGTAACTTTTGTGGTGTGTATTGTAATTCGGCAATAGATAAACTGCCCCAGTCCAAACTTCGACTAGACAATCTTAAAAAGAATCTGACCAGTTGATTTGGGATACTAGACCATCCTAGACTGGGGGTTTAATGTCCCAAATCACCCTGTTTTAAAGAGGACTTAAGCGCACTGTTGGCTTTCCTGGTATGTGCCCCGGTGTTGGAGATAACGGTGCCTTTAATTTCGGCACCAATATCTCCCACTGTCAGAAGGGCGTTCCTCATAGGCTGCTCTCCCTGATGTACTCTAACATAGCTTTGTACTGTCAGAGGGGGCATTCCTTAGTGATGACGCCCCCCAGTACAAGTCTATGGATGAGCACTGACAGGGAGTGGTGTTCCTCACAGCCCAGCGATGATGCTGAGCTGTGAGGATCGCCCTTCTGACAGTGGGGAGATATCGGTGGCCAAAATTAATGGCACCAATATACCTAGCACCGGGGCACATGCCAGGAAAGCCGACAGTCTGCTGAATTCAGCGCACTGTCGGCGTTCTAGCGGTATATAAAACTGCACATTTATGAGGACGTGAAAGGTCCTCTTTAAATGCATCCGTGCCTGCATTTAAAAAGGACCTTTCATGTCCTCAGAGATGTGTGGTATTACCACTAGAAAGCCGACATTGCGCTGAATTAAGCATGCTGTCAGCTTTCCCAGTATACACCCCGCTGCTGGAGATATTGGTGCCGAAAAAAACAACCGTTGGAAAGGTTGGCCGTAAAGCTCAGCGTCATTGCTGGGCTGTGAGGAACGCCCCTCCTGACAGTATTCTTCCATAGCCTTGTACTGTCGGGGGGGTGTTCTATACCTCCCAGCGATGACGCTAAACTATAAGGCCCGCCTTTCTAACAGTGGAGAGACATCAGTGTCAAAACGAACTCCACTGATATCTCCAGCATCAGGGAGCATACCAGGAAAGCAGTGAAGAACTGCACCAGTGTGAGGAGTACAGTGGCAGGGTGAATGTAAACCTTTTTTGTTTTTATTGTGGGCACGGATAGCTTTGTAACAGGCTGATTTTGGATAATAAATCCCTGGTCTATATGGACCTGTGGGTGGTTTAGTGTCTCAAATCTCCCTGACAGATTCTCTTTAAGACTAAGGCTCCACGTTGTGGAAACGCAGCGTTTTTTGTTGCAGATTTTGCTGCGTTTTTTTCAGCCACAGTCAAGGAGTGGATTTAACAGAAGGAAAACATGTGAGTGCTTTCTTTTATATTTTCAATTCCTTTTCAAGCCTCTCCTGAATTAGGATAAAAAAAACCGCAGCAAAATCTGCACAAAAAAATGCTGTGATTCCGCAATGTGAGGCCTTAGCCTAAAGAGGACTTTTCACCACTTCCACCAATTCAAGTTCTTAGCATCTGTTAATAGGTTCTGTTACACTGATTCCAGCGAAGTTGTAATTTTCTCTCTAGCCTCCACTGTTCTAAGTACACAGTTAGTTTGGCTTCTGATGTGCTATTTAACCCCTTCCCGCCAGTGACATTTTTAATTTTTGACTCCCTGCCTCCCAAACCTCATAACTTTTTTATTTTTTCCTTCATAGAGCCATATGAGGGCTTAATGTTTGTTTTAATTGTTCTTCATAATGGTACGATTTATTATTCTGTAGCATGCACTGGGAAGCTGGAAAAAAAATTCAGAATGGGGGGGAAATTGGAGAAAAAGTGCATTTGTGCGACTTTCTTGCAGTTTTCGTTTTTACGGCGTTCACTCTGCAGCCAAATTGACATGTCACTTTTATTCTGTTTTGGTACGATTCCGGGGGATACCAAATTTTATATAGTTTTATTTACATTTTAACCCCTTTAAACCCCAAAAATGTAAAACTTTTCAAAAAAATAAATAAATAAATTTTTTTTCTAAAAGTTGCCATATTCTGATACCCATAATTTTTTTATTCTTGTGTGCATGAAGATGCATAGGGCGTCTTTTCTTGCGGGGCCAGGTGTACTTTCTAGTTATACCATTTTGGGGAATGTCTATTTCTTTGACCACTTCTTTATCAGAGGTAAAACAGCAAAAAAAATGGCAGTTCAGCACTTTCACCGTATGGAAACAAATATTTTTATAGTTTTTTAGACCGGGCAATTTCGTACACAGGTATACCTTTTATATGTGTTCTAGGGAAAAAGGGGTGATTTGAATTTTTTATATATTTTTTTATATGTACAGTTGTGCTAAAAAGTTTACATACCCCAGCAGATTTTTTGGGGGGGTTTTTTGGCCTTATTTCAGAGAATATGAATGATAACACAAAAACTTTTTCTCCACTCATGGTTAGTGGTTGGTTGAAGCCATTTATTGTCAAACTTCTGTGTTTTCTATTTTTAAATCATAATGACAACCAAAAACATCAAAATGACCCTGTTCAAAAGTTCACATACCCTGGTGATTTTGGTCTGATAACATGCCCAGAAGTTGACACAAAGGGGTTTGAATGGCTACTAAAGGTAACATCCTCACCTGTGACCTGTTTGCTTGTAATCAGTGTGTGTGCATAAAAGCTGAGTGAGTTTCTGGGATCCAGACAGACTGTTGCATCTTTCCTCCAGCCACTGACGTTTCTGGATTGTGAGTCATGGGGAAAGCAAAAGAATTGTCCATGGATCTACAGGAAAAGGTAGTTGAACTGTATAAAACAGGAAAGGGATACAAAAAGATATCCAAGGAATTGATAATGCAAGTCAGCAGTGTTCAAACTGTGATTAACAAACGGAAACTCAGGGGCTCTGTAAAAACCAAACCACGTTCAGGTAGACCAACCAAAATTTCGGCCACAACTGGCCGGAAAATTGTTTGGGATGCAAAGAAAAACCCAGACATAACATCAGCTGAAATACAGGACTCTGAAAACTATCGGTGTGGCTGTTTCAAGATGCACAAGAAGGAGGCACTTGAAGAAAAATGGGCTGCATTGTCAAGTTGCCAGAAGAAAGCCATTTCTGCGCAAATGCCACAAAGAATCTTGCTTTCAATACTCCAAACAGCACAGAGACAAGCCTGAAAACTTCTGGAACAAGGTCATTTGGAGTGATGAGACAAAAATCAAACATTTTGACCATAACCATAAACGTTACATTTGGAGAGGTGTCAACAAGGCCTATGATGAAAGGAACACCATTCCTACTGTAAAGCACGGAGGTGGATCACTGATGATGTGGGGATGTGTGAGCTTCAAGGGCACAGGAAACTTGGTCAAAGTTGAAGGAAAGATGAATGCAGCACATTATCAGCAAATGCTGGAGGCAAATTTGCACTCATCAGCCAGGAAGCTGCGCATGGGATGTACTTGGATGTTCCAACATGATAATGATCCGAAACACAAGGCCAAGTCGACCTGTCATTGGCTACAGCAGAAGAAAGTGAAGGTCTGGAGTGGCCATCTCAGTCTCCTGACCTCAATATCATTGAGCCACTCTGGGGAGATCTCAAGCGTGCAGTACATGCAAGACAGCCCAGGAATTTACAGGAACTGGAGACTTTTTGCCAAGAAGAATGGGCAGTTTTACCATCTGAGAAAATAAAGAGCCTTTTCCACAATTACCATAAAAGACTTCAAGCTGTCTTTGATGTTAGAGGGGGCAGTACACGGTATTAAGAACTGGGGTATGTGAACTTTTGAATAGGGGCATTTTGATGTTTTTGGTTGTCATTATGATTTAAAAAGAGAAAACACAGAAGTTTGACAATAAATGGCTTCAACCAACCACTAACCATGAGTGGAGAAAAAGTTTTTGTGTTATCATTCATATTCTCTGAAAAAAGGCCAAAAAATTTGCCGGGGTATGTAAACTTTTTAGCACAACTGTGTGTGTGTGTGTGTGTGTATATATATATATATTTTTTTTTTTTTTTTGTAATTTTATTTAATTTATTAGACCCCCTGGGGGGTCTTGAATCCCAGGGGGTCTGATCATTAATGCATTAACGGTACTTACATCATTATGCGCAAAGGAGTGTATGGAGACAGCTCAGGAGCTGAGCTCTCTCCATACCCGGCGCTTGCATAGGAGGGCTGTGATCGGTTGCCATGACAGCCGGGAGCCTATTGAAGGCTCCCAGGCTTGTCATTAGTATGGCTCTATTACACGCTGCCAGAGGCAGCGTGTAATAGAAGGCAGTGTATTTTACTATGCAATGCAATATATTAGTATTGCAGTGAATAGTATGAACGATCAGACCCCCTAGGCCTCAAGGTCCATAGGGGGTCTGAAAATAAAAGAAAAAAGTTTTTAAAAGTATTAAAAAAAAACCACAAAATATAAAAGTTCAAACCCTTTCCCTAGATCACTTATAAAAATAAATAAACATAAACACTTTAGGGATCCCCGCACTCCAAAATGTCCAAACTTTTAAAATATAAAAATATTTATCCCATACGGTGAATGGCGTAGCAGGGAAAAAAATCAAAATAGCAATGCTTTGCCTCCTATAAAAAATGGAATAAAAAGAGATCAAACCATCAAAACTATCAATAAAAACACCATCTTGTCCCACATAAAAAGACTCCTTACCCAGCTCCATACACTATAAATATAAAAAAGTTACAGGTGACCGAACATTTTTCTCTATTTTGCAAAGTTTTAAATTTTTTTAAAAGGTATCAAAACATTACAAATACTATATAAATTTGGTATCGACGTGATCATACTGACTCGCAAAACACGGTAACATGTAATTTTTACCACATAGTGCCGTAAAAATTAAACCCAAATGCATTTTTTTTCCAATTCCACCTCATTTAGAATTTATGGGTGAAATAAATATTCCAGGCACAAAACTCCAGTGCCTTATTTTCATTTTAACCCTTTAGAAATCCACACATTTTATCCATATCTGCATTCCCACATTCATAACTTTTTACATTTTATTTCAATGTAGTTTTATGAGACCTTGTATTTTGTGGGTACATAAGACTATCAGTTTTTATTACTTTTTGTTTTTGAGAGGTGAAATAACCAGAAAACATTAATTCTGGCATCTAAATTATAAGATTTATGGCATTTATATGAATAAATAATGTACTAATTTTACTTTAGATGTTGTTATACAGTGCTGGCCAAAAGTATTGGCACCCCTGCAATTCTGTCAGATAATACTCAATTTCTTCCAGAAAATGATTGCAATCACAAATGCTTTGGTAATAATATCTTCATTTATTTTGCTTGCAATGAAAAAACACAAAAGAGAATGAAAAAAAAAGTCAAATCATTGATCATTTTACACAAAACTCCAAAAATGGGCCGGACAAAAGTATTGGCACCCTCAGCCTAATACATGGTAGCACAACCTTTAGACAAAATAACTGCGAACATCCGCTTCCGGTAACCATCAATGAGTTTCTTACAATGCTCTGCTGGAATTTTAGACCATTCTTCTTTGGCAAATTTCTCCAGGTCCCTGAGATTTGAAGGGTGCCTTCTCCAAACTGCCATTTTGAGATCTCCACAGGTGTTCTATGGGATTCAGGTCTGGACTCATTGCTGGCCACTTTAGAAGTCTCCAGTGCTTTCTCTCAAACCATTTTCTAGTGCTTTTTGAAGTGTGTTTTGGGTCATTGTCCTGCTGGAAGACCCATGACCTCTGAGGGAGACCCAGCTTTCTCACACTGGGCCCTACATTATGCTGCAAAATTTGTTGGTAGTCTTCAGACTTCATAATGCCATGCACACGGTCAAGCAGTCCAGTGCCAGAGGCAGCAAAGCAACCCCAAAACATCAGGGAACCTCCGCCATGTTTGACTGTAGGGACCGTGTTCTTTTCTTTGAAGGCCTCATTTTTTTTTTTTTTTTCTTGTAAACTCTATGTTGATGCCTTTTCCCAAAAAGCTCTACTTTTGTCTCATCTGACCAGAGAACATTCTTCCAAAAAGTTTTTGGCTCTCAGGTAAGTTTTGGCAAACTCCAGCCTAGCTTTTTTATGTCTCTGGGTCAGAAGTGGGGTCTTCCTGGATATCCTACCATAGAGTCCCTTTTCATTCAGACGCCGACGGATAGTACGGGTTGACACTGTTGTACCCTCGGACTGCAGGGCAGCTAGAACTTGTTTGGATGTTAGTCGAGGTTCTTTAGCCACCATCCGCACAATCTTTCGTTGAAATCTCTCGTCAATTTTTCTTTTCCGTCCACATCTAGGGAGGTTAGCCACAGTGCCATGGGCTTTAAACTTCTTGATGACACTGGGTACGGTAGACACAGGAACATTCAGGTCTTTGGAGATGGACTTGTAGCCTTGAGATTGCTCATGCTTCCTCACAATTTTGCTTCTCAAGTCCTCAGACAGTTCTTTGGTCTTCTTTCTTTTCTCCATGCTCAATGTGGTACACACAAGGACACAGGACAGAGGTTGAGTCAACTTTAATCCATTTCAACTGGCTGCAAGTGTGATTTAGTTATTGCCACCACCTGTTATGTGCCACAGGTAAGTAACAGGTGCTGTTAATTACACAAATTAGAGAAGCATCACATGATTTTTCAAAGGGTGCCAATACTTTTGTCCACCCCCTTTTTTATGTTTGGTGTGGAATTATATCCAATTTGGCTTTTTGACAATTCTTTTTGTGGTTTTCCATTGAAGACAAATTAAATGAAGATATTATTACCAAAGCATTTGTGATTGCAATCATTTCAAATTGAGTATTATCTGACAGAATTGCAGGGGTGCCAATACTTTTGGCCAGCACTGTAGATGTGGTGATACCAATTGTGTGTTTTGTTTTTTTTATAAACTTAATATATATTTATTAATAAGGGGGGATAAAAAAAGGCTATTGCTGTAAAACGACATAGGTGATGCAGTCAGTATGGACTGAAGCATATAAGGGGTTAAATGGCTAGTATGCTTCTAATTGATAATAGGTGGCTGATATGAACAAAAGTCCATCCCCTGGGGTCATCTGAAGTGACAAGGACAGGAGAATATTAAAAGAATATTAAAATTTTCACCTCTCCCTGTACTGTCAACTGCATGTGTTCCGCTACTCACTGGTTAAAGTGTATGTGCAAGTATACACACCTCCACTTTAACCAGTGATATCTTTAAATCTATGTGGGCTACAGACAAAATCATTTTTTTAACCCCTTAACGACCTTGGACGTACTATTATGTCCTGGGTGCTAGGTACTTCGCGCACCAGGGCGTAATACTACGCCCGAGTTCGCCCGCCCGCTCACTATCTGAGCGGGCGGCATCGGAACCGGGTGTTAGCTGTAACTGACAGCTAACACCCTGCTCCATAACCTTCTGTCGGAACTGAGTTCCGATCGGCGGTTTTAACCCCTTGGATAACGCATCCAAGGGGTTCCGCCATCTTGCCCCCCCCCCCCCCCGATCTCGCCGCGCGGGGGTGCCGATATCTATAATCTGCAGCCCGGGGTCTGCCCAGTGACCCCAGGCTGCCTGGAGACCCCACTACCTGGTTGATCCTACCGAGACCTCCGAAAGTCAGCGCTATGTGTCTCCATAGTGCTGACTTCCTGTATAGACTGCAAGACACATGACACTTGTATGCTTGTGTCTTGCAGTCTATAGTACTGAGCCAGAGATCAAAGCATCTCTGGCTCAGGTGGTCTATTGGGACACATGATAAAGTAAAAAAAAAGTGAAAAAAAAAAAATAATAAAGTATGTGAAAAAATTAATAAAAGAATAAAGCCTCAAAAATTCCCTTTTCCTATATAAAATGAATTATATAAAAAATAAACCTAAAAATTGATAAAAACAATACATAATTGGTATCGCCTCGTCCGTAACAACCTGTACAATAAAACGGAAACCATATTTAACGCACACTGTGAACGTCAGGGGAAAAAAAAAACGGAAAATAAATGCTGGAAGTAATGATTTTTCGCCATCTCACCTTACAAAATATGCCATAAAAAGTGATCAAAAAGTCATATGTACCGCAAAACTGTACCAATAAAAAGCACAGATTGTCCCGCAAGAAAATAAGCCCTAAACCAACTCTCTAAACTGCAAAACAAGTCTATGGATGAGCACTGACAGGGAGTGGTGTTCCTCACAGCCCAGCGATGATGCTGAGCTGTGAGGATCGCCCTTCTGACAGTGGGGAGATATCGGTGCCAAAATTAATGGCACCAATATACCTAGCACCGGGGCACATGCCAGGAAAGCCGACAGTCTGCTGAATTCAGCGCACTGTCGGCGTTCTAGCGGTATATAAAACTGCACATTTATGAGGACGTGAAAGGTCCTCTTTAAATGCATCCGTGCCTGCATTTAAAAAGGACCTTTCATGTCCTCAGAGATGTGTGGTATTACCACTAGAAAGCCGACATTGCGCTGAATTAAGCATGCTGTCAGCTTTCCCAGTATACACCCCGCTGCTGGAGATATTGGTGCCGAAAAAAACAACCGTTGGAAAGGTTGGCCGTAAAGCTCAGCGTCATTGCTGGGCTGTGAGGAACGCCCCTCCTGACAGTATTCTTCCATAGCCTTGTACTGTCGGGGGGTGTTCTATACCTCCCAGCGATGACGCTAAACTATAAGGCCCGCCTTTCTAACAGTGGAGAGACATCAGTGTCAAAACGAACTCCACTGATATCTCCAGCATCAGGGAGCATACCAGGAAAGCAGTGAAGAACTGCACCAGTGTGAGGAGTACAGTGGCAGGGTGAATGTAAACCTTTTTTGTTTTTATTGTGGGCACGGATAGCTTTGTAACAGGCTGATTTTGGATAATAAATCCCTGGTCTATATGGACCTGTGGGTGGTTTAGTGTCTCAAATCTCCCTGACAGATTCTCTTTAAGACTAAGGCTCCACGTTGTGGAAACGCAGCGTTCCCCCTCCCCCCCCTCCCAAACCTCATAACTTTTTTATTTTTTTCCTTCATAGAGCCATATGAGGGCTTAAAGTTTGTTTTAATTGTTCTTCATAATGGTACGATTTATTATTCTGTAGCATGCACTGGGAAGCTGGAAAAAAAATTCAGAATGGGGGGGAAATTGGAGAAAAAGTGCATTTGTGCGACTTTCTTGCAGTTTTCGTTTTTACGGCGTTCACTCTGCAGCCAAATTGACATGTCACTTTTATTCTGTTTTGGTACGATTCCGGGGATACCAAATTTTATATAGTTTTATTTACATTTTAACCCCTTTAAACCCCAAAAATGTAAAACTTTTCAAAAAAATAAATAAATAAAATTTTTTTCTAAAAGTTGCCATATTCTGATACCCATAATTTTTTTATTCTTGTGTGCATGAAGATGCATAGGGCGTCTTTTCTTGCGGGGCCAGGTGTACTTTCTAGTTATACCATTTTGGGGAATGTCTATTTCTTTGACCACTTCTTTATCAGAGGTAAAACAGCAAAAAAAATGGCAGTTCAGCACTTTCACCGTATGGAAACAAATATTTTTATAGTTTTTTAGACCGGGCAATTTCGTACACAGGTATACCTTTTATATGTGTTCTAGGGAAAAAGGGGTGATTTGAATTTTTTATATATTTTTTTATATGTACAGTTGTGCTAAAAAGTTTACATACCCCAGCAGATTTTTTGGGGGGGTTTTTTGGCCTTATTTCAGAGAATATGAATGATAACACAAAAACTTTTTCTCCACTCATGGTTAGTGGTTGGTTGAAGCCATTTATTGTCAAACTTCTGTGTTTTCTATTTTTAAATCATAATGACAACCAAAAACATCAAAATGACCCTGTTCAAAAGTTCACATACCCTGGTGATTTTGGTCTGATAACATGCCCAGAAGTTGACACAAAGGGGTTTGAATGGCTACTAAAGGTAACATCCTCACCTGTGACCTGTTTGCTTGTAATCAGTGTGTGTGCATAAAAGCTGAGTGAGTTTCTGGGATCCAGACAGACTGTTGCATCTTTCCTCCAGCCACTGACGTTTCTGGATTGTGAGTCATGGGGAAAGCAAAAGAATTGTCCATGGATCTACAGGAAAAGGTAGTTGAACTGTATAAAACAGGAAAGGGATACAAAAAGATATCCAAGGAATTGATAATGCAAGTCAGCAGTGTTCAAACTGTGATTAACAAACGGAAACTCAGGGGCTCTGTAAAAACCAAACCACGTTCAGGTAGACCAACCAAAATTTCGGCCACAACTGGCCGGAAAATTGTTTGGATGCAAAGAAAAACCCAGACATAACATCAGCTGAAATACAGGACTCTGAAAACTATCGGTGTGGCTGTTTCAAGATGCACAAGAAGGAGGCACTTGAAGAAAAATGGGCTGCATTGTCAAGTTGCCAGAAGAAAGCCATTTCTGCGCAAATGCCACAAAGAATCTTGCTTTCAATACTCCAAACAGCACAGAGACAAGCCTGAAAACTTCTGGAACAAGGTCATTTGGAGTGATGAGACAAAAATCAAACATTTTGACCATAACCATAAACGTTACATTTGGAGAGGTGTCAACAAGGCCTATGATGAAAGGAACACCATTCCTACTGTAAAGCACGGAGGTGGATCACTGATGATGTGGGGATGTGTGAGCTTCAAGGGCACAGGAAACTTGGTCAAAGTTGAAGGAAAGATGAATGCAGCACGTTATCAGCAAATGCTGGAGGCAAATTTGCACTCATCAGCCAGGAAGCTGCGCATGGGATGTACTTGGATGTTCCAACATGATAATGATCCGAAACACAAGGCCAAGTCGACCTGTCATTGGCTACAGCAGAAGAAAGTGAAGGTCTGGAGTGGCCATCTCAGTCTCCTGACCTCAATATCATTGAGCCACTCTGGGGAGATCTCAAGCGTGCAGTACATGCAAGACAGCCCAGGAATTTACAGGAACTGGAGACTTTTTGCCAAGAAGAATGGGCAGTTTTACCATCTGAGAAAATAAAGAGCCTTTTCCACAATTACCATAAAAGACTTCAAGCTGTCTTTGATGTTAGAGGGGGCAGTACACGGTATTAAGAACTGGGGTATGTGAACTTTTGAATAGGGGCATTTTGATGTTTTTGGTTGTCATTATGATTTAAAAAGAGAAAACACAGAAGTTTGACAATAAATGGCTTCAACCAACCACTAACCATGAGTGGAGAAAAAGTTTTTGTGTTATCATTCATATTCTCTGAAAAAAGGCCAAAAAATTTGCCGGGGTATGTAAACTTTTTAGCACAACTGTGTGTGTGTGTGTGTGTGTATATATATATATATTTTTTTTTTTTTTTGTAATTTTATTTAATTTATTAGACCCCCTGGGGGGTCTTGAATCCCAGGGGGTCTGATCATTAATGCATTAACGGTACTTACATCATTATGCGCAAAGGAGTGTATGGAGACAGCTCAGGAGCTGAGCTCTCTCCATACCCGGCGCTTGCATAGGAGGGCTGTGATCGGTTGCCATGACAGCCGGGAGCCTATTGAAGGCTCCCAGGCTTGTCATTAGTATGGCTCTATTACACGCTGCCAGAGGCAGCGTGTAATAGAAGGCAGTGTATTTTACTATGCAATGCAATATATTAGTATTGCAGTGAATAGTATGAACGATCAGACCCCCTAGGCCTCAAGGTCCATAGGGGGTCTGAAAATAAAAGAAAAAAGTTTTTAAAAGTATTAAAAAAAAACCACAAAATATAAAAGTTCAAACCCTTTCCCTAGATCACTTATAAAAATAAATAAACATAAACACTTTAGGGATCCCCGCACTCCAAAATGTCCAAACTTTTAAAATATAAAAATATTTATCCCATACGGTGAATGGCGTAGCAGGGAAAAAAAATCAAAATAGCAATGCTTTGCCTCCTATAAAAAATGGAATAAAAAGAGATCAAACCATCAAAACTATCAATAAAAACACCATCTTGTCCCACATAAAAAGACTCCTTACCCAGCTCCATACACTATAAATATAAAAAAGTTACAGGTGACCGAACATTTTTTCTCTATTTTGCAAAGTTTTAAATTTTTTTAAAAGGTATCAAAACATTACAAATACTATATAAATTTGGTATCGACGTGATCATACTGACTCGCAAAACACGGTAACATGTAATTTTTACCACATAGTGCCGTAAAAATTAAACCCAAATGCATTTTTTTTCCAATTCCACCTCATTTAGAATTTATGGGTGAAATAAATATTCCAGGCACAAAACTCCAGTGCCTTATTTTCATTTTAACCCTTTAGAAATCCACACATTTTATCCATATCTGCATTCCCACATTCATAACTTTTTACATTTTATTTCAATGTAGTTTTATGAGACCTTGTATTTTGTGGGTACATAAGACTATCAGTTTTTATTACTTTTTGTTTTTGAGAGGTGAAATGACCAGAAAACATTAATTCTGGCATCTAAATTATAAGATTT
This sequence comes from Leptodactylus fallax, assembly GCA_947044405.1. Lineage (NCBI taxonomy): Eukaryota > Metazoa > Chordata > Amphibia > Anura > Leptodactylidae > Leptodactylus > Leptodactylus fallax. The sequence continues at coordinate 2,629,176 of CAMRHE010000244.1, forward strand.
ATGGCATTTATATGAATAAATAATGTACTAATTTTACTTTAGATGTTGTTATACAGTGCTGGCCAAAAGTATTGGCACCCCTGCAATTCTGTCAGATAATACTCAATTTCTTCCAGAAAATGATTGCAATCACAAATGCTTTGGTAATAATATCTTCATTTATTTTGCTTGCAATGAAAAAACACAAAAGAGAATGAAAAAAAAAGTCAAATCATTGATCATTTTACACAAAACTCCAAAAATGGGCCGGACAAAAGTATTGGCACCCTCAGCCTAATACATGGTAGCACAACCTTTAGACAAAATAACTGCGAACATCCGCTTCCGGTAACCATCAATGAGTTTCTTACAATGCTCTGCTGGAATTTTAGACCATTCTTCTTTGGCAAATTTCTCCAGGTCCCTGAGATTTGAAGGGTGCCTTCTCCAAACTGCCATTTTGAGATCTCCACAGGTGTTCTATGGGATTCAGGTCTGGACTCATTGCTGGCCACTTTAGAAGTCTCCAGTGCTTTCTCTCAAACCATTTTCTAGTGCTTTTTGAAGTGTGTTTTGGGTCATTGTCCTGCTGGAAGACCCATGACCTCTGAGGGAGACCCAGCTTTCTCACACTGGGCCCTACATTATGCTGCAAAATTTGTTGGTAGTCTTCAGACTTCATAATGCCATGCACACGGTCAAGCAGTCCAGTGCCAGAGGCAGCAAAGCAACCCCAAAACATCAGGGAACCTCCGCCATGTTTGACTGTAGGGACCGTGTTCTTTTCTTTGAAGGCCTCATTTTTTTTTTTTTTTCTTGTAAACTCTATGTTGATGCCTTTTCCCAAAAAGCTCTACTTTTGTCTCATCTGACCAGAGAACATTCTTCCAAAAAGTTTTTGGCTCTCAGGTAAGTTTTGGCAAACTCCAGCCTAGCTTTTTTATGTCTCTGGGTCAGAAGTGGGGTCTTCCTGGATATCCTACCATAGAGTCCCTTTTCATTCAGACGCCGACGGATAGTACGGGTTGACACTGTTGTACCCTCGGACTGCAGGGCAGCTAGAACTTGTTTGGATGTTAGTCGAGGTTCTTTAGCCACCATCCGCACAATCTTTCGTTGAAATCTCTCGTCAATTTTTCTTTTCCGTCCACATCTAGGGAGGTTAGCCACAGTGCCATGGGCTTTAAACTTCTTGATGACACTGGGTACGGTAGACACAGGAACATTCAGGTCTTTGGAGATGGACTTGTAGCCTTGAGATTGCTCATGCTTCCTCACAATTTTGCTTCTCAAGTCCTCAGACAGTTCTTTGGTCTTCTTTCTTTTCTCCATGCTCAATGTGGTACACACAAGGACACAGGACAGAGGTTGAGTCAACTTTAATCCATTTCAACTGGCTGCAAGTGTGATTTAGTTATTGCCACCACCTGTTATGTGCCACAGGTAAGTAACAGGTGCTGTTAATTACACAAATTAGAGAAGCATCACATGATTTTTCAAAGGGTGCCAATACTTTTGTCCACCCCCTTTTTTATGTTTGGTGTGGAATTATATCCAATTTGGCTTTTTGACAATTCTTTTTGTGGTTTTCCATTGAAGACAAATTAAATGAAGATATTATTACCAAAGCATTTGTGATTGCAATCATTTCAAATTGAGTATTATCTGACAGAATTGCAGGGGTGCCAATACTTTTGGCCAGCACTGTAGATGTGGTGATACCAATTGTGTGTTTTGTTTTTTTTATAAACTTAATATATATTTATTAATAAGGGGGGATAAAAAAAGGCTATTGCTGTAAAACGACATAGGTGATGCAGTCAGTATGGACTGAAGCATATAAGGGGTTAAATGGCTAGTATGCTTCTAATTGATAATAGGTGGCTGATATGAACAAAAGTCCATCCCCTGGGGTCATCTGAAGTGACAAGGACAGGAGAATATTAAAAGAATATTAAAATTTTCACCTCTCCCTGTACTGTCAACTGCATGTGTTCCGCTACTCACTGGTTAAAGTGTATGTGCAAGTATACACACCTCCACTTTAACCAGTGATATCTTTAAATCTATGTGGGCTACAGACAAAATCATTTTTTTAACCCCTTAACGACCTTGGACGTACTATTATGTCCTGGGTGCTAGGTACTTCGCGCACCAGGGCGTAATACTACGCCCGAGTTCGCACGCCCGCTCACTATCTGAGCGGGCGGCATCGGAACCGGGTGTTAGCTGTAACTGACAGCTAACACCCTGCTCCATAACCTTCTGTCGGAACTGAGTTCCGATCGGCGGTTTTAACCCCTTGGATAACGCATCCAAGGGGTTCCGCCATCCCCCCCCCCCCCCCCACGATCTCGCCGCGGGGGGTGCCGATATCTATAATCTGCAGCCCGGGGTCTGCCCAGTGACCCCAGGCTGCCTGGAGACCCCACTACCTGGTTGATCCTACCGAGACCTCCGAAAGTCAGCGCTATGTGTCTCCATAGTGCTGACTTCCTGTATAGACTGCAAGACACATGACACTTGTATGCTTGTGTCTTGCAGTCTATAGTACTGAGCCAGAGATCAAAGCATCTCTGGCTCAGGTGGTCTATTGGGACACATGATAAAGTAAAAAAAAGTGAAAAAAAAAAAATAATAAAGTATGTGAAAAAATTAATAAAAGAATAAAGCCTCAAAAATTCCCTTTTCCTATATAAAATGAATTATATAAAAAATAAACCTAAAAATTGATAAAAACAATACATAATTGGTATCGCCTCGTCCGTAACAACCTGTACAATAAAACGGAAACCATATTTAACGCACACTGTGAACGTCAGGGAAAAAAAAAAACGGAAAATAAATGCTGGAAGTAATGATTTTTCGCCATCTCACCTTACAAAATATGCCATAAAAAGTGATCAAAAAGTCATATGTACCGCAAAACTGTACCAATAAAAAGCACAGATTGTCCCGCAAGAAAATAAGCCCTAAACCAACTCTCTAAACTGCAAAATAAAAATGCTACGCATCTCAGAAGATGGCGATGCAAAAAAAAATTGATTTATGTCCCCAAATGGGTTTTTGTTCTGCAAAATTAGTATCGCATAAAAAAACAGTATAAATGAGGTATCGCCGTAATCGTACCGACCTGCAAAATAAAGGTAACATGTTACTTACACTCTATGCTGCATGGCGAAAAATTTAAAAGGTAAAACGCAGTGCCAGAATTGATGTTTTTTTTTTTTTTATTGTTTTTTTTTAATCCACCAAGAAAGAGTTAATAAAATTTATTTAATAAGTTGTAGGCACCTAAAAATGATGTCATTACAAAATACATCTCATACCGCAAACAACAAACCCTCATGGCTACATCACCAGAAAAATAAAGAAAATATAGCTCGTACAATGTGAAGACAAAAACCCCAAAAATCGCCAACTCATTAGAACATAACTGGCTGCGTCAGGAAGGGAATGTATAAGCTGTGCGAGCGTATATTAGGGTACAAACCAGATTTAGAGCTTACGAGGGAAAATAAACCAGAAGTAACTCCCAGAGTAACCCCCCCCACCCCCAAATCATAGGAGCTACTGGGGAAATAGTAGGAAATTTAGTGTACCCAATGTACTTCGCACAGCTTACATATTCACTTTTGCCCATCCGCTGTGCAGTCATGTCTGGGATACTAATGCTCACTACACCCCTTGATAAATTCTTTGAGGGGTGCAATTTTCAAAATGGGGTCATTCCCTCGGGGATTCCACTTTACTGGTACTTTAGAGGCTCTGCAAACATGACATGGCATCCAGATCCCAAACATCTGAATCTGCTCTCCAAAAGCCGCATAGCGCTCCTTCCCTTCTGCGCCTTGCTTTGTGCCCAAACTGCAGTTTATGCCCACATGTATGACACTGGTGTACCCAGGATAATGTACTTAATGTCATATGTGGGTATAAACTGCTGTTTGGGCACAGCCGAGCACAGAAGGGAAGGAGCGCTATTTGGTTTTTGGAGCACAGACTTGGACGGTTTGGTTTTTGGGCACCATGACACTTTTGCAGAGCTGAAATGCCAGTACAGTGGAATCCCCTGACATGTCACCCCATTTTGGAAACTACACCCCTGAAGGAATTTATCCAGGGGTACAGTGAGCATTTTTAACCCCCAAGTGTTGCTATAATTTATTATCCATAAATGAATACGCAGCTGATGGTGAAAGGTGAAATTGACAATTTTTCCAGGAATACATCATTTCATTGCATAATGTGTTGTGCCCAGCTTGTATCAGAGATGAATGCTCCAAAAGCTGTTGTGCCCAGGATCCCCACTCAACAGTTTTTGGAGTGTGTGTCTGTGCAGACATAAGCTGGGCACAACATATTGGGCACTGAAATGTCGTATCTAGGGAAAAATTTCATTTTTAACTTTTGATTATCAGCTGCGCATTCATTTCTGGAAATTAAAAGAATGCAAAACTTAAGGGTTAATAATGCTCGCTACCCCACTTGATAAATCCCTTAAAGGGTATAGTTTCCAAAATGGGGTGACATGTCTGCGGATTCCACTTTACTGGCAATTCATGGGCTCTGCAAAAGTGGCATGGTGTCCAAAAAGCAAACTGTGCTACAAAAACCGAAATAGCGCTGCTTCCCTTCTGTGCCCAAACAGTAGTTATTACCCACATATGGTGTTGTTAAGTATGTTGTCCTGGGTACACCAGTGTCATACATCTGGGCGTAAACTGCTATTTGGGCACACAGCAGGGCGCAGATGTGAAGGAGCGCTATGTTCTTTTGGAGCACATATTTAGATTGTTGTTTTTTGGACGCCATGTCACATTTGCAGAGACCCTAAAATTGCCCCTACAAAATGAGGGTCACTTCTTGGGGAATTCCAATTTACTGGCACCTCCAGGGCTCTGCAAAAATAACATGGCGACCAGAAAGTCCCTCTAAATCTTTACTCTAAAAGCTAAAAAAACACAGTGCTCCTTCCCTTCTGAGTCCTGCTCTGTGTCCAAGCAGCAGTTTATACCCACATATATAATTTTTTTGTCCCCGGGATAGCCTACTTAATAGTTTTAGGAGTTCATGTCTCTGATGCCACAAAGTGGCCGCAACGTATTAGGCAATGAAATTGGATATTTCTTTAAAAACTTTAATTTTCACTTTGTACATTAATTTTTGGGAAGCATTTTTAGGCTCAAAATGATAATATTCCTTGAATGGTTTAGTTTCTAAAATGAGGTCACTTTTGAGAGGTTTCCATTGTATTGGTACTTTAGGGGCTCTGCAAATGCGACTTGGCACTCAAAAACTATTCCAGCCACATCTGCCCTCCAAAAGCCAAACAGCGCTCTTTCCATTTTGAGCCCTGCCATGTAACCTTGCAGCAGATTACAACCACATATGGGGCATTTCTGTGTTTAGGAGAAATTGCGTAAAGAACTTTGGGGAGCTTTTTCTCCTTTGTCCTCTTGTGAAAATGAAAAATTTGGGGCTAAATTTTTACGGTTTATTGGAAAAAAAAAGTAATTTTTCATTTTAATGTCACAATGTTAATAAAATCTGTGAAACAGCTGTAGCGTCAAAATGCTCACTATACCCCTTGATATGTTCTGTGAGGGGTGTAGTTTCCAAAATGGGGTCACTTTTAGGGGGTTTCCACTGTATTGGTACTTTGGGGGTTCTGCAAATGCGACATAGCACCTGGAAACTATTCCAGCAAAATCTGCCCTCCAAAAGCCAAATAGCGCTCTTTCCACTCTGAGCCCTGCCATGTACCCATACAGTAGATTACGGCCACAAATGGGGTATTGCCGTGTTCAGGAGCAATTGTTTTGCAAACTGTGGGATGCTTTTTCTCCTTTAACCCCTTGTGAAAATGAAAACTTTGGGGATAAAGTGATATTTTAGTAATTTTTCATTTATACATCCCAGTGTTAGTAAAATCTGTGAAATGGCTGTAAGGTCAAAATGCTCACTATACCCCTTGATGAATTCTGTGAGGGGTGTAGTTTCCAAAATGGGGTAACTTTTTGGGGGTTTCCTTTGCATTGGTACTCTAGGGGCTCTGCAAATGAGACATGGCACCTGAAAACTATCCCAGATGCCAAGTGTCGCTCCTTCCCTTCCGTGCGCTACCATTCGCCCAAACATCAGTTTACACGCACATGTTGGGTATTTCCGTGCTTGGGAGAAATTGCATAACAAACTGTGAGATGCATTTTCTCCTTTAACCCTTTGTGAATGTATTAATTTTAGGGCTAAATTAAGGAATCAGTGGAAAAAAATGAAATGTCTAAATTTCACCTCCATATTGTTTTAATTCCAGTGAAATGCTTAAAGGGTTAACAAACTTCCAAAATGCTATTTTGAATTATTTGAGGGGTGTAGTTTTGAAAATGGGGTGATTATGGGGGTTTCTATTATATAGGCCTTTATAATCCTCTTCAGAACTGAAGTGGTCCCTAAAAAATTAGTTTGGGAAATTTTCTTGTAAATCTGCAAAATCACTGTTACACTTGTAAGCCTTCTAACATCCAAAATAAATTACAGGACGATTAAAAGATGATGTCGATATATAGCAGAGATATGGTAGATAATATGTATTAATGTATATGGGTGGTATGACCATCTGTTTGAAAAGCAGAGCATTTCACATTTTGAAAATTGCGATTTTTTTTTTTTTTCAAAATTTCCATCAAATTTCCTATTTTTTTATAAATAAATACAAAAATATTCATTATTGTTTACCACTAACATGAAGTGCAATGTGTCACGAAAAAACAATCTCAAAATCACTTGTGTAAGTTAAGACGTCTCAAAGTTATTGCTATATAAAGAGACACAAGCCAGTTTTGAAAAACGAGGCCTGTTCCTTAACGCACTTTTGGGCTGGGCCCTTAAGGGGTTAAAACTAGGATTCCCTCACGTCTCCGGAGTTTAAGCCACTTAAAGTTACAGTGTCTCTGAATGTGTCCTGAGCAGGGCTCATTCAGAACTGTCGGGGGGAGGGGGTTCTAAACTGCTCCAAATTTATGAACATGTCTAATGCTGTTTGAAATTCTTGTGCATATTTAGACAGAGACCTATCCAACACAATTGCCCAGATAAATAAAGTAGATTCCACCACTTTAGATGCCCATACTGCAATGTAAAGCGTTATTCACAAAGGAGCCAGCGAGAAGAACTTTGGCTTTTCACCTTATGTCTGCAGTGCCACAAATTGAAGAGGAATCAGAGGTGGAAGACCGCCTTAAATTCATCTGCAAATTATTCCATTGAACCTAGCCTTATATATTTTTTGCTGAGAGAAAAGAAGTGGATACAGTTCTATCCAGTCTAATTACATCTGCTGCCCAATCTCTTCTGTTGCCATATCAGTATGGAGTCCCGACTATTTAGCACAATAGTTGCAAACCTATCAAAGTTATGGGGTAAAGGGAACTTTCTCCCGATCTGACTGTAAAATGAAGACCACTCAGCTGCAGTTCTCAGGAAGTGCTCACGGTCACGTGATTGATTTCACAAAACCGCAGCCTCTTCCTCAGACGTTGCTTAGGTGGCAATAGAGGAGGACACTTGGTCTATTGCAGCATCCCTTTCACAGGTGGCCTTACTACGAATTGCCCCAGACAACTTTAAGAGGAGCTGTCAACAGGTCTCAAAAGCCCTATGACCTCATCTGATATGCACTGTCACCTTGAGAATTTTGGTCTTTTGTTTATCCAAACAAAAGATATAAAGATCCAAAGATATAAGCTTTGTTAATGTTAACAAATTAAGATCGCAATGGTAATTACTGGTGGTCACAGGAGAACCCCTGTGTTTTTGACAACTCTGACCTTAGGTCTGTGAATGGTATCCCCCTTTGAAGTTTTGCAAATAATGTTTATGGATTAACCCTTTCCCTGCCAGCCACGTATCTATATGTCCTCCCAGGGTGGCACTTTTCTAACTGAGGACTTATCTAATACGTTCTTACTATGAATGCCAATATCTCAGGATTGGTTAGGGATATGAAGATGAGAATCTCATCTTTAAAATGATACCAAGATCTTCATGATAGCCCTTACCGATCCTGAGCGATTCACTGTTGAATTGCATTGAAACCCCATTGCAGATCTGAATTCCCGACAGCATTTTTAACAGCGATTCGCTCCAAATCTGTAAGGGCTATCATTTTAAAGATGAGATGCTCATCTTTAAAATGAATCCAGAATCATCTTCATAGCCCTAACCAATCCTGAGATATAGGGCTCTAAAGTGTGCCCCCCTCCTGCCTCAGGTAGCATCTTAAGAGCTACGGTAGGAGGGGGATGGCGCAGCCCTGCAGACTGCATAGAGATGATAAATCATCATCATCATTTATGCATAACCTGTATGTAATCCCAGTGGGGGTGTAGCATGGACTTCTGTCCATGTTATCCCCTCTCCTATCAATCAGAGAGCATGAGAGCATACTGTACTTTTGCTCTCAGATTGTCACATAGAAGGATAATGTAAAACCCCCCTGAGCCTTATTAGAGGGGTATTCTTATATAATAACCCTCTGAACATAACCAGGAAGTTTGTTGGCGCTGTGACCCAGACGTTTACCATTGTCCAGGTCACAGCGCCAAAAGAGTTGCACCAAACACTTACACAATACATGCACAAAGTCATCAATATAGTTTAAATTTCACCCTGTCCATACCTGATCTTTCTAGAGTAAAATACACCTCTCTAGTGATATCCGTTACACGCTAAAATAATAGCAATAACGATTATTACTAGAGATAAACATATACAGTGCCTTGTGAAAGTATTCGGCCCCCTTGAACTTTTCAACCTTTTGCCACATTTCAGGCTTCAAACATAAGGATATAAAATTTAAATTTTTTGGTGAAAAATCAACAACAAGTGGGACACAATCATGAAGTGGAACGAAATTTATTGGATGTTTTAAACTTTGGAAAAAATAAAAAACTGAAAAGTGGGGCGTGCCAAATTTTTCGGCCTCCTTAATTTAATACTTTGTAGCGCCACCTTTTGCTGCAATTACAGCTGCAAGTCGCTTGGGGTATGTCTCTATCAGTTTTGCACATCGAAAGACTGAAATTCTTGCCCATTCTTCCTTGGAAAACAGCTCGAGCTCAGTGAGGTTGGATGGAGAGCATTTGTGAACAGCAGTTTTCATCTCTTTCCACAGATTCTCGATTGGATTCAGGTCTGGACTTTGACTTGGCCATTCTAACACCTGGATACGTTTATTTGTGAACCATTCCATTGTAGATTTTGCTTTGTGATTGGGATCATTGTCTTGTTGGAAGATAAATCTCCGTCCCAGTCTCAGGTCTTTTGCAGACTCCAACAGGTTTTCTTCCAGAATGGTCCTGTATTTGGCTCTATCCATCTTCCCATCAATTTTAACCATCTTCCCTGTCCCTGCTGAAGAAAAGCAGACCCAAACCATGATGCCGCCACCACCATGTTTGACAGTGGGGATGGTGTGTTCAGGGTGATGAGCTGTGTTGCTTTTACGCCAAACATCGTTTTGCAATGTGGCCAAAAAGTTCGATTTTGGCTTCATCTGACCAGAGCACCTTCTTCCACATGTTTGGTGTGTCTCCCAGGTGGCTTGTGGCAAACTTTAAACAAGACTTTTTATGGATATCTTTGAGAAATGGCTTTCTTCTTGCCACTCTTCCATAAAGGCCAGATTTGTGCAGTATATAACTGATTGTTGTCCTATGGACAGACTCTCCCACCTCAGCTGTAGATCTCTGCAGTTCATCCAGAGTGATCATGGGCCTCTTGGCTGCATCTCTGATCAGTCTTCTCCTTGTTTGAGATGAAAGTTTAGAGGAACGGACGGGTCTTGGTAGATTTGCAGTGGTCTGATACTCCTTCCATTTCAATATGATCGCTTGCACAGTGCTCCTTGGGATGTTTAAAGTTTGGGAAATCTTTTTGTATCCTAATCCGGCTTTAAACTTCTCCACAACAGTATCACGGACCTGCCTGGTGTGTTCCTTGGTCTTCATGATGCTCTCTGCGCTTTAAACAGAACCCTGAGACTATGACAGAGCAGGTGCATTTATACGGAGACTTGATTACACACAGGTGGATTATATTTATCATCATCAGTCATTTAGGACAACATTGGATCATTCAGAGATCCTCACTGAACTTCTGGAGTGAGTTTGCTGCACTGAAAGTAAAGGGGCCGAATAATATTGCACTTTTCAGTTTTTTATTTTTTACAAAAGTTTAAAATAACCAATAAATTTCATTCCACTTCACAATTGTGTCCCACTTGTTGTTGATTCTTCACCAAAAAATTAAAATTTTATATCTTTATGTTTGAAGCCTGAAATGTGGCAAAAGGTTGAAAAGTTCAAGGGGGCCGAATACTTTCGGAAGGCACTGTATTAAAGGGGACAGTGGGCACCCCTGTCTTGTGTCATTGGTAATGGAAAAGGAGCGAGACAAGACCCCATTCATCAGCACTCATGCAGATGGGCAGGAATAAAGTGCAGAAGTTGCAGTGGCAGTGGGGCCAGAGAAGCCAAATTTATGTAAAACCTCAAAAAGATATCCCCAATGTACCCTATCGAACACCTCCACATCCATGGACAGGAGCAGAGAAGGCGTTCGTCCAGTCCAAGGGGCTGCAACCAGTGCAATCACACGTCTCGTACCGTCTGGGGCCTGCCTCCCTTTAGTGAATCCCACCTGATCCCCGCCTATTAATGTGGGCATGACATCGAGAAGTCTGTTTGCAAGTACCTTAGCGAGCAACTTTACATTCGCATTTAATAACGATATGGGCCAGTAGTTAGAGGTCCTTGCCCGGTTTAGGCAACGCCACAATCATTGCAGATAGTATCTCAAGGGGAAATTTTCCTGTCAACATTGCTAGATTAAACACCTCAGTAAGGTGAGTGAGAATAAGTGGCTTGAACTGCTTGTAATAGTCTCCAGAAAACCCATCTGGACCAGGAGATTTATTGAGTTTCAATCCAGCTATTGCCCTGGCTACTTCCTGAGTGGAAATAGAAGCATTTAAAGACTGTAGCTGTGAATGTGTAATGGAAAGAAGGTGCAAGGAGCTTAGGAATCGATTAATATCTATACCAGAAGGCTGCGTGGTGTCCGGATCCTCCCTCAGGTTATACAAGCCCTGATAATATTTACTGAATTCATCCGCTATATGCTGAGGGTGAAAAAGTTTAGCATTGGTCGATTTAGAAACGAGAAATGGAATTTTAGATTTAATCCTTGCCGCCTTAACTCTTTGTGCCATTAATTTGCTCACTTTGTTATATGACCGGTAGTAAGATACTTTCAAGCTTTTGGAGTGTTTTTCAAAGTCCACCAAAGTCTAGCTTTCTGTAAAGCAGCCAATAGCGCGGGGCAAGAGGCAGCCTTATGTTGCTGTTCTAAAATTGTAATAGAAGCAAGTAATTCCTTCATCTTGCGCAATCTCTGGCGCTTAAAGCGTGAGATAAGCTGTATCATTAGTCCCCTGACAAATGCCTTATGAGAATTCCAGAGACAGAACTTATCTACCGAGGGAGAATTAATCTTAAAAAATTCAGTAATGTCAGCAGTCAATTTCTCGGTTACTGATTTCAGGGACATAACATATGTATTGTTGCGCCACAACACGGGAGGAACAGTGACACCTTCTGAGCGAATGGTGAGAGTAATAGGCGCGTGGTCTGACCACGTAATATTACCTATCTCACAACCCTGCACTCTATGGAGCATATCAGTCTGGGCTAGGAACATGTGTATTCGTGAGTAGGATTGATGCCTAGCAGAATAATACGTATAATCTTTCTCAGAGGTGTGTAAGCACCTCCAGACATCATGAAGCTCCTCTTGCCGGAGCCATGGCCCTAATTGTTGAGGCGTATGCTTGCCGCAATAAGTAAAATCAGCAGTAGCATCATGCACAATATTGAGATCGCCACACAAGAGTAGTGTCGAACTGGGATGTCTAGGGCCCACCAGTGGAATTGCTTTTAGGGGCCCACCATCAGGACCCCTGCAGATCAGCGGTACCGAGACAGGGCGGCAAAAGGTAATAACATGTTGGGAGCCATGTTGCTCACCCACCATACCATGTGCACCACTGCACTACCTAAACCCACTGCTACACCCTGTATGGCAAGTGAACAGCATGGCTCTTAGAATTGTTATCTGTAGCCGCACTGTCCTGTAAAAGCTGATCTACAGAGGTCCTGGCTGTTGTATCATCGCAGATGTAATATTGCTGGCCTATCCTAAGGACAGGCCATCAATATTAGAAATATGGATAAATCCTTTGAAGAGGTTGTCCAGGAATTGGCGCAACCCATGTCCCTTGCGGGAGGTGTAAAATAAAAAATCATACTCACCTGTCCCTGGCGTTCCGTTGTCCGCTGCCAGTGTCCTTTCAGTCTCGTGCCGGCGACTCCTTGCTGGGAGTCCTGCACCTCATGTGACCGCTAAGACCAATTAGGTACAGGAGGGGCCACCATGAGACCGAACAGATAGAGGCAGGGGACAATGGGGTGCTGGGGACAGGCGAGTATGCTTTTTTTTTAAAAAAAAATTTTTATTTTTACACCTCCCTGGCGGCCGCCACAGTGGTCGTTCTAGTTTATGGACAACCTCTTTTAAGGGGTTGTCTGGGGCGCAAATTTTTTTATGGCCACTTCACTGGTCCCCCCATACGGTGGCCTCTTCACTGGTCCCCCATACTGTATGGGGAACAGTGATGGAGCCATTATATTGTGTGGGAGCAGTGATGGGGGATAACATCCTGTGGAGGGGACATTAAACTGTGTGGGGCATATTGAAGGGGTTGTCCAGAGTTACCTTTTTTATGGCCTATGGTCAGGATAGGCCATAAATACCTGATCAGTATGGGGCTGAAACACGGCCCTATCAGCTGTTCAGAGCCACTTCCAGCACCAGTTCTGTACACAACACAGGGCCGGAAGCAGAAAGATACATCCGCTGTTTAGTTTCCCAGCGCCTTCACTGCAGCTCAGTTCCTACTGACTTCAATAAGTGCTGAGATGCAGTGAAGGTGCCCAGCTAATACACAGTGGACAGAGCTTTCTGCTTCTGGCCCCGTATTGTGTACAGGACGGGCGCCAGAAGTGGCTCCGTACAGCTGATCAGTCCGGGGTCAGCCCCCGTACAGATAAGATATCTATGGACTATCCTGAGGATAAACCATAACAAATTATGCCTGGACAACCCCTTTAATATACCCCCCTAATGAGCCACACTTTAAAGAGGTTGTCCAGTATAATTTTTGTCTTTTTTATAATTAGTCCGGGAGAAATTAATCCCCCCCCCCAAAAAAAAACAAAAACATACTCACCTGTCCTCGGTGCTCCGGTGTCAGCAGGTCCCAGCACGGTCCGGTCCTGCTGCTCCGCTGTCGTCTTTTGCTGGAAGTCCTCACTGGCTGTGACGTCCCAGGTCCCTTCCTTTAGGCCGCTGATTGGCTTCAGGGGTCATGTGACGTCACAGGTAGTCACATGCAGGGGGAACTTGCGCTGGAAGAAAACAGAGCTGCAGGCCGAACCGCGCTGGGAGACACTGGGGACAGGAGAGAAAGTTTGTTGTTTCTTTTTACCTGCCCCAGTGTAATTTAAAAAAAATTTTTTATCCTGCACAACCCCTTTAATGTCCCCCAGGCTATTGGCCTCCATCACTGCCCCTCCAATGACCCCATCAATGGTCCCCATACAGTATAGGGTCCAGTAAAGGGGCCACTGTACAGGGAGGAATATTGATGTTTATATGCCCATACAGTGGCCTCCCCTATAGCAGTATTGGAGTTTCTGCGACTTAGGTATTGTTATGCTAGAGCCCTAGAGCAGGCACCAGCATAACAATACAGTGAGAAATTAGCTGGGGTGGGAGTGGGGGAAATACAACTCTCAACAGACCCAGAGCATCTGGAGTTGTTAGGGGTTGTAGTTATCAGAGTTGTCAGTGAAGTTGAAAGATTTGGGGGCAAAATAGGGGGAAAAGTTGTTTTTTGTTTGCGTGGTTAAGTTGTACTTACCTTTCACACTGCTGGTCTGGGCTCCTATGCAGAAACCCGCCGCCACGCACAGCATCAGTACGTCAGTGACGCTTGCAGCAACAAGCTGCAACTGGATTGGTTCCATTGGCTGCCCATCAGGATCCCCCTACCCCCTCCCTAGAGTAAATTCTTGATAGTGACGGTTACGGGTGCTGCAACGATATCGCAGATACTTGAAAGAGATACAGCTTTAGTACCCACAACCGCAGTTGTCAAGAACATGGTGAATGAGCAGCGCAGCACCCAGCATGTAAATAATACTTGGACAGTATAATATGCTCCGCAGTGTCCCCAACACAGCATTATATGTTCCGCAGTGTCCCCAACACAGCATTATATGCTCCGCAGTGGCCCCAACACAGCATTATATGCTCCGCAGTGGCCCCCACACAGCATTATATGCTCCGCAGTGGCCCCAACACAGCATTATATGCTCCGCAGTGGCCCCAACACAGTATTATATGCCCTCAGTGGCCCCAACACAGCATTATATGCTCCGCAGTGGCCCCAACACAGCATTATATGCCCTCAGTGGCCCCAACACAGCATTATATGCTCCGCAATGGCTCCCACACAGTATTATATGCCCTCAGTGGCCCCCACACAGTATTATATGCCTACAGTGGCCCCCACACTGTATTATATGCCCACAGTGGCCCCCACACAGTATTATATGCCCACAGTGGCTCCCACACAGTATTATATGCCCACAGTGGCTCCCACACAGTATTATATGCCCTCAGTGGCCCCCACACTGTATTATATGCCCACAGTGGCCCCCACACAGTATTTTATGCCCACAGTGGCTCCCACACTGTATTATATGCCCACAGTGGCCCCCACACAGTATTATATGCCCACAGTGGCTCCCACACTGTATTATATGCCCACAGTGGCCCCCACACAGTATTATATGCCCTGAGTGGCCCCCACACTGTATTATATGCCCAAAGTGACCCACACACACTATTAGGTGCTCCACAGTGGCCCCCCCCACCCCCAGAGTCGGTGCTATTATTATACTCTGGGGTCTCCTCAGACCCCAGAATATAATAAGTACAGGTCCAGGAGAAGTGTTTAAAAATAACAAACACCTATACTCACCTTGTCTTACCTGTCCGGGGTATCCTCGCTCCGTCCTGCTGTCTTTACCATATTCCTTGGTCCCCTGGTCTCCACGTCCTGTGTCCCAGACGTCACCGCTGGGGCCTGTGATTGCACCTCAGCGGTCACGTGGGACGCGATGACGTCATTACGCTAGCGCTCCATGTCACCGCTGGGGCCTAATCACAGGCCCCTGCAGTGAGGCCGGAAAAGTGCCGGAGACGATGCTGAGTCCAGGACAGCCAGGTGAGTATTTTTTTTTTTTTTTGTCACTTCCCCTGGGCTGGCATCTAATGGAAAGGGGCCGGCCCCTTTCCATTAACAATAGGTATAGCGGTTGGGGAACCAGGCCTTCCCCGACCACTATCATGATAGTCCGGGGCCCTCGGCCATTTCCAGCTGGCCGCGGGCCCCACACCCCTCTGGCCACGATCGTTACGCCACTGTCCATTGGTCAGGGGCCCGATCGGGATGGTCAGGAGCCGGTCGGGCCCCTGACCGTCCCGATCAGACCCTTGACCTTTGCATTGGCAAAATGAGTACTAATAGTCGGGGCTCGGGGCCCATCGGGGGGATTCACCGGTTCCCTGGTGGGCCAGTCCGACCCTGCACAAGAGAAACTGGCCCTGTGCACATTTCCTAACCTTTTTCAATACCAAGTTTATAAAGGATATTTGAGATGTGTTAGGACAGTATACATTTAAGATAGTAAAAGGGCAATTGTCAAACAAATAAGAGCTACATAACGGCCTTTAGGTTCTGAAATGACATGTATCAGCTGAAAGGACACTGTGTGTTTAACTGCTATGAGGACACCCGCAACCTTCCTGGTAGCATTTGAGCAAAAAACATGAGGGAAAAGTTTGAGAAAACTTCGGAGGGCGAGGGTCACAGAAATGCATCTCCTGAATGCAAGTTACATCTGCCGTAGATCTGAGAGCCTCCTTCCACAGCAAAGAACGCTTAAAGGGACTATTTAGACCCCTCGCATTAAGTGACAGAAATTTAACACCCATAGATAAATTTAAAAGTTAATAACATGAATTGGTAGCAGAGAGACTCAAGTATGAGAGCGATACCAAAAATAAACCTGTTAGGCCTAGAGGGGGAAAATTCATTAAGAACAGTGTTACAAGACAGGGCAGTGTAATACTGCGCAAAGTTAGGGGGAAGTTTGCCATAGGATACAAATTACAATGTGCACCACGTGAGACTCACAGTGTGTCCATTATGGCTATTCAGTCGGCGGAGGCGGTAGTTTTCCACTGAGGATCCATCTTGTGGGACTCGGCCCTGGAGGATTTCTGGATATCAGGCGCAGGTGGTGGCAGGTTCCACTGGAGTAGCAGACTCTTCCCTGTGTCGAAGGAATTGAACGAGTAAGTCACTCCATTTCTTATAATAATAACTTTAGTAGGAAATCCCCACTTGTAAGGAACATTGTGTTGACGGAGGACTGCTGTAACAGGAGCAAGCTTTCTTCTGGCAGCAATGGTGCAAAGATGACCTTTCCCTTGACTCGAACATGAGACGGTCTTTAATATGATAGAAATGTATACGGGCGAGAGTGTCCCTGGGAATATGGTCAGGCATCCCCTTCGGCTTCGGCAGGCAGTGGGCCCTGTCTATGATCAGATCTGCGTCAGAGCAGTGGTGTGGCAGGGTTGCTTTCATTAACTGTTGCAAGAAAGGAATCAAGTCCCTGGCAGTGACTGACTCCGGTATGCCACGAAACTTTACATTGTTCCATCTATTTCTATCTTCCATATCGGCAAGTTTGGGTTTAACTGCCGCCAATTCTTCCTCAAGATCGTTATGGGCATCCACTATAGTATTGTGTGCTGCTGCTTGTTGCCAAGAGAGTCAACTGTGGAGGAGATGGACGTAATCGCCTTAGTGATATCTTTCTGGATAGATCTATGCAAAGCTAGCATTATATCTTTCAAGAAGGCCTCAGAAGCAGATTGGGTACCTGCAGGGATAGCCTGGAGCACATCTGACTCGCATTGTTGGGGTTCTTCTGTAGCTGGGCGAGATTCAAAGCAGAATGTGGTATCCCATCTCATCTGCTTCATAGGGCTTTGTGTAGGGGTGCTGCTGCCTGCCTGGGAGGATGCTGCTGCAGGGGAGAGGTCCTGTTGACCAACCGGAGTTGGAGTGGGTGATGATGGGGGTTGTAGTCCCCTCTTATAAGGTTGCTGTTGGCCCTCTGTACCCCTCTTCAAGCTCTCCTGGGAACCTGACCGGTCAGTATGAGACCCCTGGTGAGGTGGGGTAAGCTGTTGGGACTCCTCACCTGAAGCGCTGTCATATGCAGTGCGAGGGATGCCTGCCATGCGCTGTGCTTGGAGAAGGGAGGATTCACCGGCGCCCTCTTGGGCCGCGGCTGGCGTGGCAAAGAAGTCAGTAAGCCGCTTTGGGGGCCTTTTTTCCCTCATTTCGTCATCTCTCCGCTGCCTGTGGGGGCAGAGGATCTCCCCGCTCATAATCTGCCTGGTATCACCGGTGCCAAGTTGCCGGTATGAGCCGTAGATATCAGTGAGGCCTCAGAGCGCTACAGAACAGCGGCCATTTCGAGCAGCGCCAAGCCACGCCCCCCTTTTTGATGAGTTAGATAAGAACTGCCATTGTTTTCTTTATGTAGAGGAGGAAGAGATTAAATGAGTGTTGGAGGAGGTAGTATTGTGCTACTGGAAGTTGTGGTGGTAGGGGCACTAGAGGGAAATCTGTTAGGAATTGTGAGAGCATACAGGAATCCCATTGCCATAATGAGTCACAAAAAAAGTGGGTAAGGTGATGACATTCATGGAATCCAATGATGATTCTATTACAGACAAGACCCTGGGTCAAGGCACAGGGTGACACAGGAAGAGGGTGGTGGGGTTGCATGTTGGGGGGGGGGGGAAACTAATGCAGCTGCCAACATCCAAAAGATCTGCCTGGGTAGATCTAAGGCAAGATCAGGTGGTGGTGACATTGGCAGACACGTTTCTGGTTTTGGAGGCAACAGCTACACACGTGAACAAAATTGTTGGTACCCCTCGTTTAGTAAAAGAAAAACCCACAATGGTCACAGAAATAACTTGAATTTGACAAAAGTAATACATATATAAAAATTCGAAGAAAATGAACAAATGAAAGTCAGACATTGCTTTTCAACCATGCTTCAACAAATTTTTTTAAAAAAAGAAAAAACTCATGAAACAGGCCTGGACAGAAATGATGGTACCCTTAACTTAATATTTTGTTGCACAACCTTTTGAGGCAATCACTGTAATCAAACGATTCCTGTAACTATCAATGAGACTTCTGCACCTCTCAACAGGTATTTTGGCCCACTCCTCATGAGCAAACTGTTCCAGTTGTCTCGGGTTTGAAGGGTGCCTTTTCCAGACGGCATGTTTCAGCTCCTTCCAAAGATGCTCAATAGGATTTAGGTCAGGGCTCATAGAAGACCACTTCAGAATAGTCCAGTGTTTTTCTCTTAGCCATTCTTGGGTGTTTTTAGTTTTGTGTTTTGGGTCATTATCCTGTTACAAGACCCATGACCTGCGACTGAGACCAAGCTTTCTGACACTGGGAAGCACATTTCTCTCTAGAATCCCTTGATAGTCTTGAGATTTCATTGTACCCTGCACAGATTCAAGACACCCTGTGCCAGATGCAGCAAAGCAGCCCCAGATCATAACAGAGCCTCCTCCATGTTTCACAGTAGGGACAGTGTTCCTTTCAAGATATGCTTCATTTTTCCGTCTGTGAACATAGAGCTGATGTGCCTTGCCAAAAATTTCAATTTTTGTCTAATCTGTCCATAGGACATTCTCCCAGAAGCTTTGTGGCTTTTCAACATGTAGTTTGGCAAATTACTTTTGTCGGATTCAAGTTATTTCTGTGACCATTGTGGGTTTTTCTTTCATTAAACGAGGGGTACCAACAATTTTGTCCACGTGTGTACGTGCGGTCATCTCCTGTATGGGAATTGTTTTGTACATTACCAATTGACAAATCGATGACAAAGTGCAAGATCTGGAAACAGATAATTAGCCATGGGCATGCAGACACACATGTAGCAACTAGGTCTTTCCATACTTACATGAAATGGTGTCAGCAGCATATTTGGCAAAATGGAATTAGCAGTAGCACCAAGTTAACAAAATCATTCTATTCCTTCTCCCCATGATCGTCTGTAGGCAGGCCACATCCATTCCATACCTAGCACATGGTCATTATCATGTCACATTATCATTCATTATTTTCATCTCCATCTTCTTCTTCTCCTCCACGCATTCTGCACCCAGCTATCTAGGTGGTCGGCAACTGGCCAAATTACAGGTGGTGCAGTTGCAGTCATGCTACTTAGTGGAATCCATTTCGCTGATGGCAGTGCCCAGTTCCAATGGAGAATACCTAGCCGCCATTATTATTATCCCTGCTTGATGGACATGTGGGCCTCTCCTTGTAAATGTCCATGTGTGGAAAGGTGCACGCCATCCTCAATATGTGGAGCATCGAATATGGGCTGGGGACAATACGTTTCCTGTCACAGTCCACTGGATCAATGTTTTGAGCGTCATAGGCCAGAATATAGAAACGCAGGAAATCCCCGTGCTTTCTACAAACATCACCTAATGGGTGCAGGGCAGGCACAGTTTCAACACCAGGCAGGACCTATCCTCCTCCTCCAGTTCCTACACATTGGACCATTTCCCACCACCAACTTCACTAGGGAAAACCAATGGTTCCACTCCCTCTCCCTCATTTCATGGTTGTAAGGTGAAGCACACATTGAGTGGCACTTTTGCATATGCTGGAGTGTCAGTTTGAGCAGCAGCATATGACTAATGCATGCAGCAAACCACAGATACAATGATCACTTTTGGAAGATCATCCAGAACTAGAAAATGCCTCAGCTATTGGACTTTCAGGCTCCAAAACATAAAATCCTAAGATGAGCGAACTGTTTTGGAGTCTTCTATGCCCATTGTAGCTTATATACCATTCCATAATGTCTACAGGAAAACAATTCTGACCCCCTTCATCAAAATCTGAAGATGATGACCAGGAGCAGCTCCATGATAATTCCCCACAGGATTTGTTGTCTGAAGAAGAGTCCCAACAACGATCAGAGGAGGATTAACTTGCCTTTAAAGGAAACTCTTGACTTCCTCTTGGATCATTGCCTTAATATCTTGAAACGGGAAAGGTGATTCCTCAACAATAGTTGGGTCAATTCATTTTATGGTACAACCTTCCAAAGTTTTCTTCCAACAGGGCTATTGCTGTAGTTGGCCAGTAATAGAAGTAAATGAAACATGCACTTTTTGTTTAACCTCTTAAAGTCCCAGTGATTTTCAGTATTTGAGATTCATTCTTTTTTCACTCTTCACCTTCCAAAAGTCAGATTTAATACTACTAATAATAATAATACATTTTATTTATATAGCGTCAACATATTCTGCAGCACTGTAAAATTTCTAAGGTTCAAGTACAGACAAAAAAGATACATTTCAAAGAAATAGTCAATTCACACAATGGGACTGAGGGCCCTGCTCACAAGAGCTTACAATCTATGAGATAGAGGGGGTGACACAAGAGGTAGCAGGGGTGGCATCGGAGGTAGCATTGCTTATACAATGGTCAGACAATTTTGTAATAGAGGTTACTTTTATTACACATATATAAAGCTGTATGAGCCGTCACCAGTCGTGTCCTTTAACGTGCAGATGGTGCCTGGACATACAGTTGTGCTAAAAAGTTTACATACCCCAGCAGATTGTTTGGCCTTTTTTCAGAACTTCTATTATGAGATCCTCCCACACTCATATACAAGACTTCTCCCAAGTTGCACCACTTCTCTGGAATGCTTTATCCTGGACTATCAGATTAACCCCCAATTTCTACAGCTTCAAGCGAAACTAAAGACCTATCTTTTCAGACAGGCCTATCACAACTTCTAATGTAAACCCTTCCGTAGTTAGAATCCCTAAAATGTACCCTTCTCTGTTCATGTTCCCACATTACCTCACATGATATGATGCTGTGTCAGACTAACTTTATACAGTTGTGCTAAAAAGTTTACATACCCTGGCAGATTTTTCGGTTTTTTGGCCTTTTTTTTTTTTTTTTTTTTTTTTTTTAGAGAGAATATGAATGATAACACAAAAACTTTTTGTATCCCTTTCCTGTTTTATACAGTTCAACTATTTTTCCCCGTAGATCCGTGGACAATTCTTTTGCTTTCCCCATGACTCACAATCCAGAAACATCAGTGGCTGGAGGAAAGATGCAAGTCTGTCTGGATCCCATAAAAGAGAAAATACAGAAGTTTGACAATAAATGGCTTCAACCAACCACTAACCATGAGTGGAGAAAAAGTTTGTGTTATTCATATTGTCTAAAAAAAAAAAAAAAAGGCCAAAAAAATCTGCCGGGGTATGTAAACTTTTTAGCACAACTGTATAAAGTTAGTCTTATATGGCATCATATCCTGTGAGGTAATGTGGGAGCGTGAACAGAGGGTACATTTTAGGGAATCTAACAATGGAAGGGTTTATATTAGGAGTTGTGATAGGCCTGTCTGAAAAGATATGTCTTTAGTTTGCGCTTGAAGCTGTAGAAATTGGGGGTTAATCTGATAGTCTGGGATAGAGCATTCCAGAGAAGTGGTGCATACGAGTCTTGTATACGAGTGTGGGAGGTTCTGATAATAGAGAATGTTAGTCTTACGTCATTGAGTGAACGGAGAGTACAGGTTGGGTGATAGACAGAGATGAGGGAGGAAATGTAGGATGGTGCAGCATTATGGAGAGCCTTGTGAATGAGGGTGATAAGTTTATATTGTATTCTGTATTGAATAGGCAGCCAATGTAGTGACCGACACAGGCTGAAGGCATTGCTGTAGCGTCTAGACTGAGATGAGCCTGGCCGCTGCATTCAAAATAGATTGTAGAGGGGAGAGTTTAGTAAGGGGAAGACTGATTAGTAAGGAGTTACACTAGTCAATTTTTCCATTCACAGAATTGTATGAGGGCTTATTTTCTGAGGGGAAGAAAGTTCAATCTTCGGCTCACCGTATTCATATGCCAATTAGTTCCATAGAAAATGTATTATAGGATGCAGAGAACACTCTCCGGACTTCTTTGGAGCAGAATATTAAGAAAATAGAAAATAAAAGCCGGTTCCAGCATCCAAAAATTTAAATAAAATATAACTTTAAATTCATATAAAATTTTAAAAAAAGTAACAACAGTTACATGCGAAGAGAATCCATGAGTAAGGGGCTAGACGCCCTGAAATGCGTAGGCTTGGTTACGGATCCTCTTCGCATGTAACTGTTACTTTTTTTTTGAGGGGCAAATTGTATTTCATAGTGGTGCCATTTAATATTCTGTTCAATGTACCAGAAAAAAATAGTTGTAAATTGCCCTATTTTCTTACTAGATTTTATTTTTAATGCATTCATCATTTTTAGTTATACAATTTTGGGGAATGTGTGATGTTTTGATCATCTTCTATTACATTTTTTGGGAGGGAAACTAAAAAAAACAAAAAACAATAAGAGCAGCTGCTAAAATACCATTACAAAACAGCAAACAGGTATTTGAAGCTGTTAGTGCCTCTGGAGCCCCATGAACTTCAAGATATAGGATCCTCCAGAGGCTTGCAGTTGTGCATAAACCATTCAGCCACCTCTAAACAGTGTTCATAAGCAGAGACGGTTGCAGTGGGCCCAAACATACATGTAGACTAATCTTGAAACAGTCTTATATACTGATGAGTGTGGTGTAAACCTGGATGGTCTAGATGGATGGAGTTGTGAATGGATGGTGGATGGCCACCATGTCCAAAAAAGGCTGTGGCATCAGAAAGGAGGTGGCGGAGTCATGTTTTGGGCCAAAGTCATGGGAAAGAGCTGATAGACCCCATTAGGGTCCCTGAAGGTGCGAAAATGACCCCTACAAAGTAAATATAATTTCTGACTGACTTTATTCCATGCTACAAAAAGAACTGTGCCTTTTGTAGCAAAATCCTCTTCATGCATGGCAATGCATCATCTCATGCAGCTAAAAATACCTGGCTGCTATGGGTATAAAAAAGAGAGACCCATGTACTGGGAAGCTGGAAAAAAAAAAAATTCAGAATGGGGTAGAATTGGAGAAAAACTGCATTTGTGCGACTTTCTTACGAGCTTCGTTTTTATAGCTTTCACTCTGCAGCCAAAAAGACACGTCACCTGTATTTTATGTTTCGGTAGAATTTTGGGGATAGCAAGTTTATGTAGTTTCATTTACATTTTAACTCCTTAAAAATTTAACAAGAAAATTTTTTTCTTAAAGTCGCTATAGTCTGACACCCTTAACATTTTTATATTTTCGTGTAAGGGGATGCGTAAAGTGTCTTTTTTTTTTTTGCGGGGTCAGGTGTACTTGTTAGTTATACCATTTTGGTGAATGTCTATTGCTTTGATCACTTTTTATTCAAATTTTTATCAGAGGCAATACAGCGATAAAACGATTTTATTTCCCACTACGGCTTTCACTGTATGGAAAAAGATATTTTTATAAGTTTGTAGAGCGAGCATTTTCAGACACAGTGATATCTAATGTGTATGTGTTTCACGGTAATTTTTTAGTTTTATATGTATTCTGGGTTTTTTTTTTGTTAGTTTTAACTTTTATTTTTTTATGACTGTTTTAATTAGCCCCCCTAGGGGGCTTGAACCTACAATTGTTTGATTTCAAGTCCCAGAGACTGTGAAACAACTGTATTGCAGTCTATGGGACTTTCGGTATGTTACTGGTGATTTTTTTTTTTACTTTGGGGAGGTGGGGGTGTGTCCTGGTCTGCAATTCCACGATCAGAGTGGACCATATTCTAGCATTTAATCAAAGCTGTAGTTTTCCCAATTCCATGTGTCCTTATATGTACTAGTGTCAGTTTTTTGATCCGCAGTAAATTTATGGTAGCTTCTGGCCAGCTCTTCTTTATTTGTATCTACATAGCTCAGTCTCCTCATGTACCACAATTTGTGGATTAATTGGTTAACTACCTAAATTAGGCCTAGTTATGAAGCTCAGCTCCCCTATAAAAGTAGACACAGCTTATGGGGGAAGCATTTCCAATGCAGGGGGACATTTTTAATGCAGATATCATTACAAGTGCACTTAAACATGGCACAAGACAGGTAAGCACTGAAAGAACCCCAGGTAAACTTGGAACCAAAATAAGCAGCTTCTACCCATGGCATCATAGAGCTGCATTATCACTTGCTGTCTTAGCAATTGTTCTCATGCAGAACACTTTACACTCTTTTTAACTACTCTAATCCCTATACTTTTAATTTATTTATTATGCTTACTTGTATAGCGCCATCATATTCCGCAGCGCTTTACAGACACTGTCCCCTAGAGGGCTCACAAGCTATATTCACTATCAGTATGTCTTTGGACTGTGGGAGGAAACCGAAGTACCTGGAGGAAACCCACGCAAACACAGGGAGAACATACAAACTCCTTGCAGATGTTGTCCTTGGCAGGATTCGAACCCAGGACTCCAGCGCTGCAAGGTTGCAGTGCTAACCACTGAGCCACCGTGCCCCTAAACAGAAATGCGGCATAAATCGTTGAGCCACCTTCTCATATTAATGACTTATTCCCATAGTAAATCTCTTAACCTTCTAGCCCTTACTGAAACCTGGATCCAGCAGTCTGATATGGCCTCCCCCTGCTGCTCTGTCTCATGGTGGCCTACATTTCTCACATGCTTCTAGGCCTAACAACAGGCAGGGTGGAGGGGCAGGCATACTTCTATCGCTGCAGTGTACTTGTCAAGTCATTCCCCCAGTACCCTCACTCACTTTCCCTCATTTGAGGTCCACACCATCAGATTTTTCCACCCACTCTCTTTACATGTAACCATGATCTACCATCCACCTGGCTCACCCTACCATTTCTGGACCATGCTGCTTCTTGGCTTCCCCTCATACTACCCTGTGAAATTCCTACCCTCATCATGGGTGACTAACATTCCCAATGACACCCCTGTCTCCCCAGCTACCCCACAGTTTCTTTCACTAACCACTTTTGGACTTTCACAACTTTCTTCTTCCCCCACACACAAAGATGGCAACACGATTGATCTGGTCTTCCTCTGACTCCTTGCAGTTTCTAAAACTTACTAACTCTTCTCTGCCCCTTTCTGATCATAACCTTCTGTCTCTCACAATCAGTACTTTCTCTCCTACACAGGATATACCGAACCATCATGCATATAGAAATTTACATGCTATGAACACCCAGCATCTCTCAGACACTCTACAGTCCTCACTGTCCCCATCTCTTTGCTCTCCTTGGAACAGTGGATTGGGAGGTTTGTCCAATAAAATTTGATTTATACTCTAGTGGTTGAAGATTTGAATATTATACTGACTGTCATTTGCATCGACCATTTATGCGTGACAAGTTGTACTTCAAAATGGTACCATTTAATATTCTGTACAATGTATTGGTAAGCGGAAAAAAAAAATTCAGAATGAGGTGGAATGGAGAAAAATAAACACAGTTCCCCCATTTTCTTATGGGTTTTGTTTTTATGGCTTCCACTCTACGGTAAAAATGCTATGTTAGCTTTATTCTTTGGGTCGGTACGATCACAGTGATACCAAATATATATAGTTTTTTTTTTTTCATGTTTTAATAACTAAAATTATTTTGTTTCTTCAAAATTTAGAATTTTTGTAATCACCAAATTCTGTCACCTGTAACTTTTTTATATTTCAGTGTATGGAGCTGTTTACATTTATATGTGATTTAAACTTTTAAGTTTTTTTTTTTTTTTATATTTTTTAAAACTTTTTTTTTCTTTTTAGCTTGAACATGTGATCTTTAGATCAACTGTGCCATAGACTGCAATACTACTGTATTGTAGTCTATGGCAGATTTGCTATGTAACTATTGAAAGCTTCAGTAGTTACAATACTATGGCAGGGCTGGGAGCCTTCAGAACACTCCTGACTGCCATGGTAACTGGACGGCACACGCAATTTCCCCTCCTCCGTTACCGAACATGAAATGGAAAGTGAAAGTAACCACTCAGATGCCATGGTCGCAATTGACCAAATTACATATAATTATGCTAATTATTCTATAAGTGATGTTAGTTGTAAGGAGATGTTCTGATTGCCAGAAACTTGTCTTAAAAACCTGTTTTTGGGACAATTGCCAGATGAGAAGTCATCATGGCCACATCTGTTTCATTATTGCTCTTAATTTTCTCCTCTGAATAATTCTTTCATTCTCTAACACCCATCAACTTTTATCCACCAGAGATTTCTGTAACATCAGACTGGATTATCATGTTGTCCTTTTACACCTCACTGGCAGAGATGGATGGTAGGTGGGTCTCTGAGATCTGGGGCCCCTCTCCCCATCATACTATTCATTCTTTGCTGTTGGACCACCATGCATATGGACAATGTTGTATTTTCCCATGTTTTCTGGGTTTATACTATTCTATATCATGGCTCTGCACATCACTTACTGTGATACTTTCCCCTAGGTACAGCCATAACAATGGCTTGACAGCTACCTTCACCTTAAAACAGTTTTCAGGCATAAAGTGTGAAGATTTACTCTTTTAGGGTATGTTCACACAGAGGAATTTGCCGCAGATATGGGGGGTTGTGGGGTTCTTTTTCATTTTATGCTGTGTGAACTTACCCTTAGAGTTTCACCGAATTGAACATATATCGCATATTCTTCCATAAAGTCCCAGGAGTCAATTCATCCATTATTCACAACAAAGCTCTTCTTGACTATTAATGTTACAGACCCACATCCTGTGCCTACAAGAATCATATTTTACCACTAGATATTACCCAAATAGCATACATAATAGAAACACAAGGACCTACACCAGCAATCAAACAAGAGCAGCAGTGACTCTATTCCACAACTGTCCTCTAGAAATTCATGATGTGCAGTAAGACCTGGAGTACAGATTTCTATTTTACAAGGTACTTTGCATGGCAAAACACTCTGTCTAGTAAACATAAATGCCCCCGCTGATGACCCAATTCCCTTTTTCAGATGAATGTGTTAAATTTTTAGAAATCCTTCACTATAAGATTATCATGTAGTGTGGGGATTTCAAATTTGTCTTTAACCCCTTGGGGACGCAGCCCAATGTGTCACTTTATGTGGTAATAACTAAGTTATCAAAGTAATTCTGAAACTATTTTTTGTGACACATTGTACTTTGTGTCAGTGGTAAATTTTGGTCTTTAATTATGAAAGAAAAGGAAATTTGGTGAAAAATGGGAAAAAAATGCAGTTTCATATAGAAAGTCATACTACTCAAATTACATAAATATATATTACATATATATTATTACCATATCTCTTTTTGTTACAATGAAACTTTAATCACCCTTTCATTTTTTTCAGATATTATTAGGCTTACAAGTCAAGAAGTAATTTCCACATTTTCAAGAATATTTCTGAAAAACAACCTCTTTAATAGAAACCCCCATAAATAACCCCATACTCAAAACTGCACACCTGAAAGAATTCAACAGCATTTAGAAAATGTCTTAACCCTTTCAGCATTTCACAGCAATTAAAAAAAAAATTAGAGGTCAAATTTACACTTTTCAATTTCTGTCACTAATATATTCATTTATCCCTAGAATTTACACATTCACAAGGGGTTAAAAGGAGAAAATTCATTCCACAATCTGCTGTTCAATTTATACCAAGCATGAAATTATCCCAAATAAGGATGTAAACTGAAGTATGGACACACAGTAGGGTAAAGAACGGAAGGAGCACCATTGGGATTTTGAAGGGCAGATTTTGCTGGAATTTGTTTCAGGCACTATGTTGCATTTGCAGAGCCCCTGACATGCCACAACAGTGGAAATCCCCCACACACCCCCAAAAAAGACCCTATTTTGGAAACTAGACATCCCAAAGAATTCATCAAGGGATATAGAGAGCACTTTGACCTTACAGGTGTCTTACAGACATTTTTTACCATAGAGACGTGAAAACGAAAAATTACTTTTTTTTACAATAAAATTTAACTTTAGCCCCAAATTTTTCATCTTCACAAGGGGTTAAAAGAGAAATTGCACCCCATATTTTGTTACACAAAATCTCTTTAACACAACAATATACCATATGTGCTGGTACACTGATGTACAGACACATGGCAGCGTTCGGAACGGAAAGAGCGCTAATTGGCTTTTGGAGGCAAGATTTTGCTGGAATAGTTTTCAGGCACCATGTCCCAATTGCAGAGCCCCCAAGGAGCCAAAACAATGGAAATCCACAAAATGTGACCCCATTGTGTGAACTAGACCCCTCAAGGAATTTATCAAATGGTATAGTGAGTATTTTGACCCTACTACAGAAATGTCCCACATGTGAATGTAAACTGATATATGGGCACACAGCGGGACTCAGAAGTGATAGAATGCTATTTGTAGGGCAGAATTCTCATAAATAGTTTTCAGGCACCATGTCCCATTTGCAGGAGCCCTGAAGAATCAGAACAGTGAAAAACCCCAAATAATGACCTCAGTTTGAAAACTAGACCCCTTAAGAAATTTATCAAGGGTTATTTGGATCTCACATGTATTACATTAATTTATTTTCCAGAAATTGATGGACAACAGAGGCTGAAAGGTAAATCTGTGCAGAGTACCATACGGTATAAGGAGGTGATATACCAAGGAAAATACATTTAAAAATTAATCCATGGATGTGTGGTACAGTCTCACAAATGGTGTCTTTATTCCCCTTTTGAAACACACTATGCACCTTTTTTGGGTCTTCCCTTTCTTTGCAGTTATCTGTATGATGTAGATGGCCAGCTTTTTGTACCACACTTTTGTTTTTCTCATGGCACTACACAGCTTTAGGACCTGATCAGATAGGTACATGGGAGGGATTGATCTATTATATGCCAGAATGCAGTCTGGCTTGGGGGTAAAGGTATTGGTACTACGTAAAGGGGCAAGGGTGCTGCCGTTACCATGAATTGTGGTTAGTACATGGACATCCCTCTTGTCCTTCTACTTGACCAACAGCATATTCTCATTGCAGACCGCCCTATTCTCACCCCTTCTAAGGGGCTGCGCAATCTGTGTCCTAGGGAGGACTCTTCAATTTCGGTGTACTGTCCCACAAGCTACAGTTCCTCTGGATCTGAGGCACCTAAAGAGTAGGATACTGGTGTAGAAGTTATCCACATATACAGTGGGGAAAAAAAAGGATTTAGTCAGCCACCAATTCTGCAAGTTGTCCCACTTAAAAAGATGAGAGAGGCCTGTAATTGACATCATAGGTAGACCTCAACTATGAGAGACAAAATGAGAAAACATATCTAGAAAATCACATTGTCTGATTTTTTTAATAATTTATTTTCAAATTATGGTGGAAAATAAGTATTTGGTCACCTACAAACAAGCAAGATTTCTGTCTCTCACAGACTTTTAACTTCTTCTTTAAGAGACTTCTCTGTCCTCCACTCATTACCTGTAGTAATGGCACCTGTTTGACATTGTTATCAGTATAAAAGACACCTGTCCACAACCTCAGTCACACTCCAAACTCCACTATGGTGAAGACCAAAGAGCTGTGGAAGGACACCAGAAACAAAATTGTAGACCTGCACCAGGCTAGGAAGACTGAATCTGCAATAGGCAAGCAGCTTGGTGTGAAGAAATCAACTGTGGTAGCAATAATTAGAAAATGGAAGACATACAAGACCAATGATAATCTCCCTCGATCAGGGGCTCCACGCAAGATCTCACCCCATGGGGTCAAAATGATCACAAGAACGGTGAGCAAAAATCCCAGAACCACACAGGGGGACCTATTGAATGACCTGCAGAAAGCTGGGAGTAACGTAACAAAGTCTACCGTCAGTAACACACCACGCCGCCAGGGACTCAGATCCTGCAGTGCCAGACGTGTCTCCCTGCTTAAGCTAGTACATATCCGGGCCCTTCTGAAGTTTTCTAGAGAGCATTTGGTTGTTCCAGAAGAGTATTGGGAGAATGTAATATGGTCAGATGAAACCAAAGTAGAACTGTTTGGTAGAAACACAACTCGTCGTGTTTGGCGGAGAGTGAATGCTGAGTTGCATTCAAAGCACACCATACCTACTGTGAAGCATGGGGGTGGCAACATCATGCTTTGAGGCTGTTTCTCTGCAAAGGGACCAGGACGACTGATCCGTGTACATGAAAGAATGAATGGGGCCATGTATCGTGAGATTTTGAGTGCAAACCTCCTTCCATCAGCAAGGGCATTGAGGATGAAACGTGGCTGAGTCTTTCAGCATGACAATGATCCCAAGCACACCGCCAGGGCAACGAAGGAGTGGCCTCGTAAGAAGCATTTCAAGGTCCTGGAGTGGCCTAGCCAGTCTCCAGATCTCAATCCCATAGAAAACCTTTGGAGGGAGTTGAAAGTCCGTGTTGCCCAGCAACAGCCCCAAAACATCACTGCTCTAGAGGAGATCTGCATGGAGGAATGGGCCAACATACCAGCAACAGTGTGTGCCAACCTTGTGAAGACTTACAGAAAACGTTTGACCTCTGTCATTGCCAACAAAGGATATATAACAAAGTATTGAGATGAACTTTTGTTATTGACCAAATACTTATTTTCCACCATAATTTGCAAATAAATTCTTTAAAAATCAGACAATGTGATTTTCTGGATTTGTTTTCTCATTTTGTCTCTCATAGTTGAGGTCTACCTATGATGTCAATTACAGGCCGGCCTCATCTTTTTAAGTGGGACAACTTGCACAATTGGTGGCTGACTAAATACTTTTTTTCAACCACTGTAGATGATAACCCTGACCCAGTAGTGGGTGCAGCAAATCCCACTCTATTTTCCTACTAATTCCTAGGATTGGGAGGCATTCTGGGGTCTCAATTCTTGTGTCCCTTCCTTCATAAACCCTAAACTAAGCTGCTCTCACACAGTGTGTACATTTTAATGTCGTACCATGTCCTCTTACTGGGCAGGTATTGGTGGTATTTCAGCCTCCCTTTGAAACTGATCGGAGACTCACCTATGGAAATGTTCTGATCAGGGATGTATGACATTGAAAATTTGGTGCTAAAGTGGTCAATGAGTGGCCTGATTTTGAATAGGAGTTCAAAGTTGTGGACATCTTGGGGCTGGTGCTGTACATTATCGTTATAATGCAGAAATTTGAGGATTGCTTCAAAGCGTGACCTGGTCATGGCCATTCTAAATATTGGGGTGCTATATAAAGTGACCCCCGACCGTTTCACCATACTATTACGGTGCGTTGCCATAAGACCCAGGTAGCTGCGCCATAATAGTATGACGCGTGTCGCCTACGGGTTAATGACAAACTAGACTGTTCATATACTACTCCTCTGAGATGCACTGGTACGCAACAGCGGACCATACAGGCAAGTTTTTCCCAGCTGTCCCTGGTTGACATCTGGAGGCAACATAATGGTCCTTAGAGGCGCTACTCCTACTATTTACCCACGCATCAGCATTATGCTCATATGGATAAGGTTGCAACCAACTTATTAGATCTTATCAATCTGTTACTCCTGTGCAGGCACTGCTCACAGACAGTAGCGCCCGGTCTTTCCTCAGCGGCTGCCGTATTTAAATACCCGACCTGCGCCGTAATAGTACTGTGATGTTGGGAAGAGGTGAATGATGCCATTAAAGGGGTTCTGCAGGACTTCAAAAAACATGGCTGCTTTATTCCCTTCAGGAAGTAACATCATGTTCGTTGGTGACATGGCCATGCTTCAGCTTAGACCCAATTATTTTAATAGCTGGAGATGTGACCGAGTAGGTGGTCACTTCCTGAGAAGTTATGTTTTCAAAGTCCTGCACAACCCCTTTGAAATCCAGGCTTTGAGTGCGCTTTCCTTTTTATAGCTACAAACTTGACAAAACAAGTGGTGAAGAAAAGTTTGTGTCCTAAAATAATAATGTAAGGTTTGCCTGAAAGAACACTTTTAAAATTTTTTTATCTTTATTGAAACAAATATAAAAACGTATGATCCTAACCAACCTAGTAGGACTATGCTGGTAGTTACTCAGGCTAGCTAAAGAAAGATCTCTGTGGATTCTATTGTTAGAGAAGAGATACCACGAGCGAGTAATGTATGTAAGTACAGTACAGACCAAAAGATTAGACACACCTTCTGATTCCAAGAGTTTTCTCTATTTTCATGACTATAAAAATTGTAGATTCACACTGAAGGCATCAAAACTATGAATTTACACATGTGGAATTATATACTTAACAAAAAAGTGTGAAACAACTGAAAATATGTCTTATATTCTAGGTTCTTCAAAGTAGCCACCTTTTGCTTTGATTACTGCTTTGCACACTCTTGGCATTCTCTTGATGAGCTTCAAGAGGTAGTCACCTGAAATGGTCTTCCAAGAGTCTTGAAGGAGTTCCCAGAGATGCTTAGCACTTGTTGGCCCTTTTGCCTTCACTCTGCGGTCCAGCTCACCCCAAACCATCTCGATTGGGTTCAGGTCTGGTGACTGTGGAGGCCAGGTCATCTGGCGTAGCACCCCATCACTCTCCTTCTTGGTCAAATAGCCCTTACACAGTCTGGAGGTGTGTTTGGGGTCATTGTCCTGTTGAAAAATAAATGACGATCCAACTAAACGCAAACCGGATGGAATAGCATGCCGCTGCAAGATGCTGTGGTAACCATGCTGGTTCAGTATTCCTTCAATTTTGAATAAATCCCCAACAGTGTCACCAGCAAAGCACCCCCACACCATCACACCTCCTCCTCCATGCTTCACGGTGGGAACCAGGCATGTAGAGTCCATTCGTTCACCTTTTCTGCGTCGCACAAAGACACGGTGGTTGGAACCAATGATCTCAAATTTGGACTCATCAGACCAAAGCACAGATTTCCACAGGTCTAATGTCCATTCCTTGTGTTCTTTAGCCCAAACAAGTCTCTTCTGCTTGTTGCCTGTCCTTAGCAGTGGTTTCCTAGCAGCTATTTTACCATGAAGGCCTGCTGCACACAGTCTCCTCTTAACAGTTGTTGTAGAGATGTGTCTGCTGCTAGAATTCTGTGTGGCATTAACCTGGTCTCTAATCTGAGCTGCTGTTAACCTGCGATTTCTGAGGCTGGTGACTCGGATGAACTTATCCTCCACAGCAGAGGTGACTCTTGGTCTTCCTTTCCTGGGGCGGTCCTCATGTGAGCCAGTTTCTTTGTAGCGCTTGATGGTTTTGGCCACTGCACTTGGGGAAACTTTCAAAGTTTTCCCAATTTTTCGGACTGACTGACCTTCATTTCTTAAAGTAATGATGGCCACTCGTTTTTCTTTACTTAGCTGCTTTTTTCTTGCCATAATACAAATTCTAACACTCCATTCAGTAGGACTATCAGCTGTGTATTCACCTGACTTCTGAACAACAGAACTGATGGTCCCAACCCCATTTATAAGGCAAGAAAGCCCACTTATTAAACCTGACAGGGCACACCTGTGAAGTGAAAACCATTTCAGGTGACTACCTCTTGAAGCTCATCAAGAGAATGCCAAGAGTGTGCAAAGCAGTAATCAAAGCAAAAGGTGGCTACTTTGAAGAACCCGGAATAATAATAATAATAATAGTCCTTTAATAGTCCCACAATGGGGAAATTCAGTATAAGACATATTTTCAGTTGTTTCACACTTTATTGTGAAGTATATAATTCCACATGTGTTAATTCATAGTTTTGATGCCTTCAGTGTGAATCTACAATTTTTATAGTCATGAAAATACAGAAAACTCTTGGAATGAGAAGGTGTGTCCAAACTTTTGGTCTGTACTGTACATATCACAAACTGCATTCCTTTCAGATGTAATGCTGAGGATATAGAGCTAGTTGGATATGTTAAAACAAAAAAAAAAAACAGGTGCTAGATGTATTAACCTCTACACCAACTACACTAAATATAGCTAACCTGATACCATGCTGGTGAATACATAAAGTATAGCAAATATAGGTAGTAATATTAATTCTACCCACACATATTATAAATGTTGTATATCACCAATTGATTGCACCAGTAAGTTACCACACTAACTTATGTGATGACTAGACAAAAGAAGGCAAAATTTTAATCCCCCTAAAACATAGGGATCAAAAGCTGGTCACACTATACTATATAAACATAGTTGTTAGATGTTTATACAGTGCCTTGCGAAAGTATTCGGCCCCCTTAAACTTTTCAACCTTTTGCCACATTTCAGGCTTCAAACATAAGGATATAAAATTTTAATTTTTTGGTGAAGAATCAACAAGTGGGACACAATTGTGAAGTGGAACGAAATTTATTGGTTATTTTAAACTTTTGTAAAAAATACAAAACTGAAAAGTGGGGCGTGCAATATTATTTGGCCCCTTTACTTTCAGTGCAGCAAACTCACTCCAGAAGTTCAGTGAGGATCTCTGAATGATCCAATGTTGTGCTAAATGACTGATGATGATAAATATAATCCACCTGTGTGTAATCAAGTCTCCGTATAAATGCACCTGCTCTGTGATAGGCTCAGGGTTCTGTTCAAAGCACAGAGAGCATCATGAAGACCAAGGAACACATCAGGCAGGTCCGTGATACTGTTGTGGAGAAGTTTAAAGCCGGATTTGGATACAAAAAGATTTCCCAAACTTTAAACATCCCAAGGAGCACTGTGCAAGCGATCATATTGAAATGGAAGGAAAATCAGACCACTGCAAATCTACCAAGACCCGGCCATCCCTCTAAACTTTCATCTCAAACAAGGAGAAGACTGATCAGAGATGCAGCCAAGAGGCCCATAATCACTCTGGATGAACTGCAGAGATCTACAGCTGAGGTGGGAGAGTCT
Source organism: Leptodactylus fallax (assembly GCA_947044405.1). NCBI lineage: Eukaryota > Metazoa > Chordata > Amphibia > Anura > Leptodactylidae > Leptodactylus > Leptodactylus fallax. The sequence continues at coordinate 2,664,229 of CAMRHE010000244.1, forward strand.
GTACATAGGACAACAATCAGTCGTACACTGCACAAATCTGGCCTTTATGGAAGAGTGGCAGGAAGAAAGCCATTTCTCAAAGATATCCATAAAAAGTCTTGTTTAAAGTTTGCCACAAGCCACTTGGGAGACACACCAAACTTGTGGAAGAAGGTGCTCTGGTCAGATGAAACCAAAATCGAACTTTTTAGCCACAATGCAAAACGATATGTTTGGCGTAAAAGCAACACAGCTCATCACCCTGAACACACCATCCCCACTGTCAAACATGGTGGTGGCAGCATCATGGTTTGGGTCTGCTTTTCTTCAGCAGGGACAGGGAAGATGGTTAAAATTGATGGGAAGATGGATGGAGCCAGATACAAGCCCTGTTAAGAGTCTGCAAAAGACCTGAGACTGGGACGGAGATTTATCTTCCAACAAGACAATGATCCCAAACATAAAGCAAAATCTACAATGGAATGGTTCACAAATAAACGTATCCAGGTGTTAGAATGGTCAAGTCAAAGTCCAGACCTGAATCCAATCGAGAATCTGTAAAAAGAGCTGAAAACTGCTGTTCACAAACGCTCTCCATCCAACCTCACTGAGCTCGAGCTGTTTTCCAAGGAAGAACGGGCAAGAATTTCAATCTCTCGATGTGCAAAACTGATAGAGACATACCCCAAGCGACTTGCAGCTGTAATCGCAGCAAAAGGTGGTGCTACAAAGTATTAACTTAAGGGGGCCGAATAATTTGGCACGCCCCACTTTTCAGTTTTTTATTTTTTACAAAAGTTTAAAATATCCAATAAATTTCGTTCCACTTCACGATTGTGTCCCACTTGTTGATTCTTCACCAAAAAATTTAAATTTTATATCCTTATGTTTGAAGCCTGAAATGTGGCAAAAGGTTGAAAAGTTCAAGGGGGCCGAATACTTTCGCAAGGCACTGTAATAGAGTGACTATTCTTCCTGTCTCCTTTATTAGTTGGAGACAGAAGTATAGCAGGAGACTAAGGTTCAATGATTGAAACCTTGTTTGTGTATATAATTCATCAACCTGACGCGCTGCATTTCTCCCCTCACTGTTCACAGAGAGGTTCATCAGAGGTAATAAAAAGCTTTAACCATTCCTTGTAGCGAGGTGCTCCTATCTCCTGGAGCTCTCCTCATAGATAGTAAATAATGTGCTTGCTAGTAAATCATGGCTGATAGCGGGGAAGTGAAGTTTAGCTCCGGTATCAGCGTGTATACTGCCTCTTTCACCATCTAAGTTCCGAGACAGGAAAGTGCATTAACCATTCACTGTGTGGAGTTGCTTCCATCTGGTGGAGCTCTCCTCCCAAACAGTGAATAACATGCCTGCTACTCCATAGTTTTTTAAGCACACCAACACAAGAAACTTGGTTAACCAACAGAGTCAAGGGCACTTACAAGTGTGGGAACTGTAGGGCATGTGACAATATAGATACAGGGAAAACATTCAGAAGCACCACCACTGGTAAACAATACACCATTAAATCCTTTATTAATTGTAAGACATATGGGGTGGTGTACTTAGCCACTTGTCCATGTAATTTACAATACATTGGGAAAACCATCAGACAGTTCAGACGGAGGATACGAGACCATATTAATGACACGGTCCGCCATGAGGATACACCTTTTGCAAGACATATGTGGGAAAAACACAATGGGGATACGACAAATTTGAAATTTCAGGGGATTGAGGTTGTCCAGCCACCTCCACGGGGGGGGGGGGGGAGTTTTGATCAAATAATCCTAAAACGTGAAGCTAGATGGATATATATATATAATGGAAACCTTACAATCAGCAGGTTTAAATGAATCCATTTCTTATAATTGCTTCATTGATTAATTTTGGATTACTGCCATATTCATTTGATATATGACAGTAGTTGTACATGTTTCTTATAGCTGCAACCTTGGATTTGTATTGTATATGTTTGGATAATTTATCTGTAAAGTTGCCCTATATATACATTTCAGTTTTAGGATATGCTCACTGCCTGATACATTATCTTCCTTTACAATGTCTGAGTGTCATTGGAAACCACCCAAAAGTGACCCCATTTTGGAAACTACACCCCTCACAGAATTTATCAAGGTGTATACTGAGCATTTTGACCCCACAGCCGTTTCACAGATTTCATTAACATTGGGTTGTGTAAATGAAAAATTACTAAAACATCACTTTATCCCCAAAGTTTTCATTTTCACAAGGGGTTAAAGGAGAAAAAGCCGCCCACAGTATGTTACACAATTGCTCCTGAACACGGCAATACCCCATATGCGATCGTAATTTGCTGTATGGGTACATGGTGGAGCTCAGAATGGAAAGAGTGCTATTTGGCTTTTGAAGGGCAGATTTTGCTGGAATAGTTTTCAGGTGCCATGTCCCATTTGCAGAGCCCCTAGAGTACCAATATAATGGAAACCCCCAAAAGTGATCCCATTTTGGAAACTACACCCCTCACAGAACATATCAAGGGGTATAGTGAGCAATTTGATCCCACAGCCGTTTCACAGATTTTATTAACATTGGGACATGAAAATGAAAAATTACTTTCTTTCCAATAAACCGTCCATTTAACCCCAAATTTTTCATTTTCACAAGAGGATGAAGGAGAAAAAGTGCCACAAAGTTTGTTACACAATTTCTCCTGAATACAGGAATACTCCCCATGTGGTCGTAATCTGCTGTATGGGTATATGGTGGGGCTCAGAATGGAACGAGTGCTATTTGGCTTTTGGCGAGAAGATTTTGCTGGAATAGTTTTCAGGTGCCATGTCGCATTTGCAGAGCCCCTAAAGTACCAATACAATGTAAACCCCTCAAAAGTGACCCCATTTTAGAAACTACACCCCTCAAGGAATGTATCACGGGGTATTATCATTTTGAGCCTAAAAATGCTTCCCAAAAATTAATGTACAAATTGAAAATTGACAATTTTAAATAAATATGCCATTTTGGTGCTCAATACGTTGTACCCACTTTGTGACATCAGAGACATGCACTCCTAAAACTATTAAGTGGGCTTTCCCGGGTACAAAAAAAATGATATATGTGGGTGTAAACTTCTGCTTGGGCACACAGTAGGGCTCAGAAGGGAAGGAGCACTGCGCTTTTTAGCTTTTGGAGTAAAGATCTAGAGGGACTTTCTGGACGCCATGTTGTTTTTGCAGAGATGCCAGTAAATTGGAATTCCCCAAGAAGTGACCCCATTTTGTAGGGGCAATTTTAGAGTCTTTGCCAATTTGACTTGGTGTCCAAAATCCAACAATCTAAATCTATGCTCCAAAAGCCACATAGCGCTCCTTCACATCTGCCCCCTGCTGTGTACCCAAACGGCAGTTTATGCCCACATGTATGACACTGGTGTACCCAGGATAATGTACTTAATGCCATATGTGGGTATAAACTGCTGCTTGGGCACAGCCGGGCACAGAAGGGACGGAGCGCTATTTTGGTTTTTGAAGCAGTTTGGTTTTTAGACACCATGACACTTTTGCAGAGCCCCTGAATTGCCAGTAAAGTGGAATCCGCAGACTTGTGACCCCATTTTGGGAACTACACCCCTGAAGGGATTTGTCAAGTGGGGTAGTGAGCATTCTTCATCCTTAAGTGTTGCATTCATTTAATTTCAATAAATGAATGCGCAGATGATAATGAAAAGGGAAAATTGCAATTTTTCCAGAGATACGCCATTTCAGTGCCCGATATGTTGTGTCCAGCTTATGTCAGCAGGCACAAACACTCCAAAAACTGTTAAGTGGGTATCCTGGGCACAACATCTTTTGGAGCGTTCATATCTGATACAAGCCGGGCACAACGTATTATGCATTGAAATTACATATTCCTGGAAAAATTGCCATTTTCACCTTTCACAATCAGCTGCATATTCATTTCTGGAAAATAAATTATAGCAACACATGGAGGTTAAAAGTACTCACTGTACTCCTGGATAAATTCCTTCAGGGGTGCAGTTTCCAAAATAGGGTCATGTGTCAGGGGATTCCACTTTACTGGCATTTCAGGAGCTCTGCACAAGTGTCATGAGGTCCAAAAGCTAAACTGTCTAAATCTGTGCGCCAAAAACCAAATAGCGCTCCTTCCCTTCTGTGCCCAAACAGCAGTTTATACCCACATATGACATTAAGTACGTTATCCTGGTTACACCAGTGTCATACATGTGGCATAAACTGCAGTTTGGGCACACAGCAGGGCACAGAAGGGAAGGAGCGCTATGTGGCTTTTGGAGCGCAGATTCAGATGTTTGGTATCTGGACGCCATGTAATGTTTGCAGAGCCTCTAAGGTACCAGAAATGTGGAATCTCCTAGGGAGTGACCCCATTTTGAAAACTGCACCCCTCAAAGAATTTATCAGAGGGTGTAATAAGCATTAGTATACCAGACGTGAATGCACAGCGGATGGTGAAGAGTGAATAGGTAAGCTGTGCGGAGTACATGGGGAACACGAAATTTCCTTGTATATCCCCAGTAGCTCCTATGATTGGGGAGGTCACTCTGGGGGTCACTTCTGGTTTATTATCCGTCGTAAGCTCTAAATCTGGATTGTACCCTGATATACGCTCGCACAGCTTATACATTCCCTTCCTGCCGCAGCCAGTTGTGTTCTAATGATTTGGTGATTTTGGGGTTTTTGTCTTCACATTGTACGAGCTATATTTTCTTTATTTTTCTCATGATGTAGCCATATGAGGGCTGATTTTTTTCGGTATCATATGACACCATTTTTTTGGGTGTCTCTAACTTTTTGAATAAATTATATTAACTCTTTCTGGGTGGATTAAAAAAAAACATCAATTCTGGAATTGGTTTTTACCATTTAATTTTTTTGCCGTGCAGCATACAGCATAAGTAACATGTTACCTTTATTCTGCAGGCCGGTACGATTACGAAGATACCTCATTTATACTGTTTTTTTATGCGTTACTAATTCTGCAGAACCAAAACCCATTTGTGGACATAAATCAATTGTTTTTGCATCGCCATCTTCTGAGATGCGTAACATTTTTATTTTTCGGTTGACAAACTTGGTTTAGGGCTTATTTTTTGCAGGAGGACATGTGCTTTTTATTGGTATTGTTTTGAAGTACATATGAGTTTTTGATCACTTTTTATAGCATTTTTTTGTAAGCGAGATAGTCAAAAATCATTACTTCTAGCGTTTTTTTTCTGACGTTCACTGTATACAGTAATACCTCGTACACTCGCGTTTCCGAATTTGCGAATTCACAGATTCGCGATATTTTTATTGGAACTTAACATATATAGATTTTGCTGTTTTTCACATATCTGTGAATTTAAAAAAAAAACAAAAAACTTCGCTATTGGGTAGTAGCGTCCCATTTGTTACGTACCCGGTAATTGGTTTCATTTTACTGTGAGTGTATAAGACAAATGAATGAATGAATGAATGAATTAATGTATTAATATACTGTACTGTACAGTATACTTTAGTATACTGTACAGTACTCTAGGGTAAAGTTTTTTGGTATTTAGGGGTTAAACTTTAGAAACCGGCATTGTAAGCGCTTCTAAGCGCTTGTACCAAACATTCGCGATTCCTCGCGATCCGCGACCCTCTCTGGAACCTAACCTCGCGAATGTACGAGGTATTACTGTATGTTAAATATTGTTTCAGTTTTATTGTACAGGTTACGAACTCGGCGATACCAAATATGTGTTGTTTTTATTAATTTTTAGTTTTTTTTTATATAATTCATTTTATATAGGAAAAGGGATTTTTGGGGGCTTTATAAATTTTTTTTTTTTTTTACACACTATTTTTTTTTTTTTAAACTTTTTTTTTTTTTTACTTGTCCTATAAGGACACCTGAGCCAGCGATGCTCTGATCCTGGCTCAGTATTATAGACTGCAATACACCAGCATACTCTTGTATTGCAGTCTATACGGGAATGTCAGCCAATGTAGACGCATCGGCTGACTTCTTGACATCCCGGCAGGATCAACCAGGTAGTGGGGGCTTCAGGCAGCCTGGGGTCACTGGGCAGACCCCAGGCTACAGAAAATAAACATCGGAAACCCCCAATCTCGCCGCGGGGGTAGCTGTGGGGGGCGGCAACAAGGTGGGACTCCTTGGATGCCGCGGTCATGTTTGACCGCGGCATCCAAGGGGTTAAAACCTCCGATCGGAACTAAATTCTGACCAGGGGTTATGGAACAGGGTGTTAGCTGTAGTTGCAGCTAACACCCGCTCCCGCTCACAGTGTCTCTGAAGTGCCGGCCGTAAATTTACTATTGGCCGGACTTCAGAGACCAGGACCGCTGGCCGTAAATTTACGGCCGGTGGTCGTCAACCGGTTAATCTGAGGCTCATCAGCAAGTAAGAGTCGGCCAAATGAAGACAGAGGGCCGAAAAAGTGGCCAGAGGCCAGAGCTTCTTAGCAATTCTAGTGCGTCTCGCACCTTTCAGGTAATGAATTAAGAAACATAACAATCGCCAGTCCACAATGCTGCTGATCTGTTGTTGCTTCTAGTGCTCTCCTACCCACAATTGATCAAGTCATAACTTCCAGCATTCTCCCTTCTTACAAATACAATTTCAACAAAGACTGAGCTTATGGATTGATGTAATGAAAGGACAACACATGATTATTTTAACTTGCCTTTGTTATAGCAGTACCAGTATTTTATTCATCTCCCATATTATAATTTCACTCAAGTAAACATTACTATAAACATCCAAAAATAAAAAAAAATATTAAAGCAGTATTTTAGGTAGGAATATTAGCTCTACACTGTGTTCCAAATTATTATGCAAAAAGTGTTTAGGAGTGATAAGGTAAGAATTTTTTTGTTTGTCAGTTAAACTCATTGATGGTGATGTGTGTCAGGGCTCTTTATATCACTGAAAGCAATTGCAGACACCTGTGCTAATTAGTTTGGCAGGTGTGTCCAATTAAAGGCAAGACTACTTAAGAAGGCTATCCCACATTATTAAGCAGCCTACATTTTCAGCCAAAATGGGAAAGAAAAAGGATGTGTCGGCTGCTGAGAAGCAACAAATTGTGGAGTGTTTAGATCAAGGCATGACTACAATCAACATTGCCAAGACACTTCATCGTGATCATCGCACAATCAAGAAGTATGTAGCTGATTCACAGCACACACGTGTGCGTGCTGATAAGGCAAAATTGAGGACTCTTTCCAACAGGCAATTACGTCAGGTTAAAAGAGCAGCTTCAAAAATGCCTTGTCATAGCAGCAGACAAGTTTTTGAAGCTGCTGGTGCCTCCAACGTCCCCCGAACAACAAGATGCAGGGTCCTTCAGAGGTTTGCAGCTGTGCGTAAGCCATCCTGTCGACCTCCTCTATCCACTGCACACAAGCAGAAACGGCTCCAGTGGGCCAAACAATACATGAAGACTGACTTCAAAACTGTTTTGTTCACCGATGAGTGCCGTGCAACGCTCGATGGTCCAGATGGATGGAGTGGAGGATGGCTTGTTGATGGACACCCCATGCAAACACGGCTACGGCGCCAACAAGGAGGAGGCGGAGTAATGTTTTGGGCTGGAATCATGGGGAGAGAGATTGTCGGCCCCTTTAGGATCCCTGAAGGGGGAAAGATGAACTCCATAATGTATGTGGAGTTTCTCAAACAGCACTTCCTGCCATGGTTCAAGAAGAAGAACCATGCATTCCGCAGAAAAATCATTTTCATGCATGATAATGCACCGTCTCATGCTGCAAATAACACATCTGCATCTCTGGCTGCTATGGGAATAAAAGGGGACAAACTTATGGTGTGGCCCCCATGCTCCCCTGACCTCAACCCCATTGAGAACCTCTGGAGCATCATCAAAAGGAGTGTCTATGATGGCGGGAGGCAGTTCACATCTAAGCAACAGCTCTGGGAGGGTATTCTGTCCTCATGCAAAACAATTGAAGCAGAAACCATCCAAAAACTGACAAATTCAATGGACGAGAGAGTTCAGAAGCTTCTTTCGAACAAGGGGTCCTATGTGCAAATGTAACATCACCTCGAATAAAGTTTTGGCTTGAAAACTGTTTGATTTCAGTTTGTAATAACCTTCTAATGCTTATAATTTCACAATGACCATTTTTTTGTTCTTAATAAAAATGAAAAGGTTGCAAATTCTGCTGTGCATAATAATTTAGAACATGCATTTTGAGTGTTTATTTTTTTTTTTTAAACATACTGTTATCATAGGCAGTTTGTTCAAAAACTTTTCAATTATACTCGAATAGTTGATGACTGGAAAATTACAATGACTGCAATTCATATAGGTAATTTTGGAAAATATGAGAAAATATTATTTGCATATTCATTTGGAACACAGTGTATAATGGTACTGAGTGTCTATGTTGGTAAAGGCAATACGTTTTCAGAATAATAATATTGCATATAACATATTTACATACATTAAAATTGCACTAATTGTCTGTTAAACTGTATAGACAACAACATTATATTACTTATATAATTATATTCATATCTCCCAATACAGAACTTGCCAATGTGTCTGTGTTTAAAGATGTAGTCTGCCCCACGACAGCCCACCTGACATGAGAGAGCCTTATTAGCATGTTGGGTGCTGAAACTAACAGCACTAAGCAATTGCTCAGGAATGGTAGGGCCCAGAGAAAAAAAAATTCTAAATTCAACCATCAATTGAGTCAGTGGTGGGGCACCTATTGAGGGATGCAAAGAATTGGTGGTGAATGGCCCTTTTTAAAGAGGGGTGGTTCAAGACTCCAACGCTTATTTTAGGACACTCCCCTTTTACATGCCATGCCACTGTGTTTTGGTTTCAGTTACTCATATCAGCAATCCTGACTGGAAAGTTTAACATTAGTGACATATCTTGTAGCCAATATAAGGCCAGGATGGCATGAAAGCAAAATAATTGAAATAATCAATTTGAGCAAATTCACATTAATTGAACTAATGGTTTTGGTTATTTTGTCCTAGTCTTCAGTATGTGATAAGCAGGGGGCCACCCACATCCAAGGAGCCCTTTTCCTATTTAAGTGAATGGCAGAAGAGCTGCAATTCCCATGTGCAACCGCTACAGAACTTTACATTGCAGCTCTGCTTCCATTTACTTGAATAGCAGTAGAGCGGCTTTTGGCCGTATACACTGTATACGGCTTTCAGCAGCAGGATCAGTTGATCAGTATGGGTCCAGATACTGATGACCAACCCCTTTCAATGCTGCAATCTCAGTGTAAGAGATTCTGCACTTAAACAATACAGAAGTGGCTGGTGCTCTATTTTGTGAATCACTACTGTTACTTTCCAAACACAGATACACTGGGTTCATGGATTAAAACCAAAAAACAATGAAATAAATGAATTGGTCTGTAACATATCTTGCAAGCTACTAGCATGAGTACCTTAAAAGGCATTACTTCCTTTGTACTTTTTTTTTTTTTCTTTTTTATTCATCAGAACCCCTGATGAAGAGCTAATTTGAAGTAAGAGGGCGCAAGCAGTTGCAACACTTCAGGGGGAATGAAGCATTAAATAAGACCCAAGTTTATTCAGCGCAGAGAATTAATGTCCTGTTATTGTATTAAAACAGAAGCTTTTTACATCACACATTTAAAACAGGAGCCGAGAAGGCAGTTTTTTTTTTTTTTATATTGATCCCTTTTCATTACTTAATTTTATAACTAGTATGCACAGCTGAAGAAATACATAATGAAAGGCATGTTCATTTTTAAAGGAAGGGCTTCACTTAAGTAAGAGACCATAAAGACAACGTCTCATTTATTGGGAAACCTCAACTTACTGTAGTAGGACACCAAAATACAAAGTCTGTCCGAGTTTTTTCAGAACTGATAGAATCTTTAAAAGTAGTTTGTTCATTGCCTTTATTACCTTCACCAACAATACCTATTAAATGCAGTCCTTCCCTCCATTTTAAAGCTCAGTAGATAAAAGACAGCTAAAAGTATAGGCGCTTTGCAATAAAATAGAAAATTTTTCAGTGTACAATTTACATTGAAGCATTTTTGTTAGAACGTTAACTCTGATATTTATAAACTTGAAATTAAAAGTAAATTAAATTATAAATATGGTTTATTTGTACTGAATACACAGGATAAAGCCTTATGATATCACTCTCGATTTATGAACAAATATATATCCCACACCAATGTGAAGAGAAGAAACCTCATTCAAGCTTAGCATACACAGCATCTGAGCCATATGTTTTGCACACACCAGGATAAGGCTTTTAACGGTTGGATTCAGTGGGCAACAAAAGGTTCAGATGCAATGTTCACAGGGCATTCATGACAAAACATCAAATTCATGTAAAACATTTAAAAATGCAGTTTTAGAAATATTGTTTGAATACTGGTCAAAAAAGGGTGAAAGTTAAATTTATACCAGCTTAACTTATTTGTGCAATGAATATGCTAGTCACACATATTAGGGTAGTTGTAAATATAGCTTAGCTCACCAATTAGCTGTTCGGTGTTGCAGTTGGAACAGGCACCATACAGCGTACCGAGCTGGAAGCAGAGCACTTTACATTTTGCAGTGGCAAAGCCAGGTTACTGCTGCTCAGCTTCCACTGAAGCGAATGTATGGAGCCCTCTGCTTCTGGTTTCATCTACTATATAGCGCAGGGTCTGGTGGCAGGTCTTGCAGCTTATCGGACCAGCTGTCAGAGCCACAAAAAAAAAAAAAAAAAAACCCTGGAAAACCCCTTTAAAATAATGAATGCAACTGATCTCTATCACAATGTAACCAATGTAGTTGTAAAGCTCCTGCCTTTATAGGTATTGTGGTTACTGTGGCAACCAAAGTAGTAGGACTATAAAAGTCTAACCAGCACACTTCATAATAATCTAAAAAATAAACTAGAAAAAGTCAGCTGTTCTGCTTATTCACACGTTTTCTTTTTAAGTACTATATTTGTACAGAGCAAAACTTCCCGCTCTATTAGTAGGGTTAAAACTGCAACCCTACATTCAAAACTGAATTGCAGAGCCCACTCTCCAGTTACTATAAGAAGAAAAAAAAAAACACAAATAAAAACACAAATAAGAAGGAAAAGATACCCCCCACCACATATGGAAAGGGAGGTGATCATGGACAGATGCAGTACCATACATGAGGTTTTCAAAACAGTTCAGGTTTGTACAGAGAAAAAAAAAAAGGCTTTTATGTGACCTGAGCCAAAAGTTAGTGCATTCAATATGCTGGGGTAAAGCTGCTGGATACTATTGATTAACTATACAATTTTTTCTTATCAACCAAATCACAGTTCCAAAAGGATGTTGCAAAGAAAAAAAAAAAGCTATATTAAAGTCGGAATTCCCAGAATCTCAACACCCAAGCAAGTTCTACAGTTTCCAGGATTTTACTGTAATGATTTTGCAGAATGCAACTTCAGACATCAGTTTACCCAGCAATGGATAGAATAGGGAGGATCCTTGATTTGTACTTTAATAGTAGTGTCATCCTATAGTAAATCCAATCAGGAAAAATTGAGTAGAATCTTGTACATGGTACAATCCTTCAATCACTTTTCAGCATCACTCCAAAAGATCCTAGGGTAAGAAAAAAAAAAAGTATAAATATGTAACACAAACAATTCAACACACATCAAGTGCAGTGAACAAAAAATTTCCAGTTTTTTCAAATACACAAAAACAAGGCTTTTCCAGAACTTACATATTGAGAACCTATCCTTAGGCTCATCAACCTGTGATCGTTGGGAGTCTGACACCTGGGACCCTTGCAGCTCAGATGGTTGGTTAAAGGAGGCCTTCTCTCTGATTAACAAGCACCACAATGTACTGCAGCTCAGCCCCATTCACTTGCATAGGAAAGAGTGCTTCGAAGTACCACAGTGTTTTCAACCAGCTGATATGCTGGGGTGTCGAACCCCCAACAGTCACATGCTGATGACCTATTCTAACAGAAAACCCTTTTAATAACTGGCGAAGAGGGAAGTACATCTCCATTTTGTTAAATTCAATTAAAAGGGGGTCTACCTCCATCAAAATGACTGTGTGTTGTTGAGGAACAGTGACATACATTTATGTGTGTCAAAGTGCAATCATGCACAAGAGCAAAGTGATGAAGCACTAAAGAATTAAAAGGAGAAAAATAAGAGGTGTAAACAACAGATAAAAGGTGGCAAAGATTGAGATAGAGAGGTTCATCAAAAATAATCTTGGAGTAATGGTGAAGGAGGATGTCAAAAAGGCCAATCCATTAAATGCTTCACTACTTAAATTCTTCTCTACTGTTTGTATACAGAAAAATGCAATTACCATGGACATGACTTGAGAGAAGGTAAATTCTACATTACATGTCAACTGCGTAACCCAGGAAGTAGTGCAGAGGCGTATTAACACAAAAATAGGTAAAAACCACCAGATAGGTTCTGACTGTATTCATCCCCGGGTTCTGAAGCAATTATATACGGTAATATAGAGACCACTGTATCTAATATTTCAGGACTCTCTAGAAACAGGGTATGGCCCACAAGACTGGTGCATAGCAAATGTTGTGCCAATATACAAAAAGGGGTCAAAAAGTGTTCCCAGAAACTATAGGCCGTTAAGTCTAACCCAAGTGGCGGGTAACGGGAGCCACCATTTGTCACCGATCGCCGCCCTCCAGAAAGTCACCGGAGGGCGGCGATCGGTTGCCGTAACAGCTGGGAGCCTATTGAAGGCTCCCAGGCTTGTCATTGCATTAGCTCTATTGCACACTGCCAGAAGCAGCTTCTAATAGAGTGCATTGCAAAATAGCAGCCTTTGACAAAATGGCTGCTTATGATAAAATGATTATGATAGACAGGCTATAAGTAACCTTCATTTGAAACCAGTACCTGTGCTGAGATTTACATAACCATACAGATTAGATAACAGAGTAGATCAATAGATTCTATTTAAGGTGATATCTGTATGTCTAGATCAAAAGACGCTATTTACATGCTTATACAGATTAGATTACAGGATGCTGTTTAAGGTGATATCTATATGTACATACATACTAATTAAGATTAACAATGCTGTCAGAAGGGGTATTTGCATACCCATACAACTTAGACAACAGACTCTGTTTAAGGTTACATATCCGTGCTAACCAGATGAACAGGATATATTTGTATGTCTATAGATTATAGATCAAAGGAGCAACTCTGTTTTAAAAGCATATATGTCACAAGAGATATTCAGGTGAGAACTGGCCCATTTCACACGAATATGATCTTGGAGATAATTGAGGCCTTACAGATGTGTATCACTTCTGTAACCGCCCATTGTTTGATATACACAAAGGATATATGATGAGGAAACATCCCCCAGCATTAGTGTTGCAATCTTCTTGAGAGAAGATTTCATTGGGGACGCCTGCTGAGACTGCTTGTTGAAAACACTGCTGCACATGGCTGAGTGATGCTTCCTACAGATACCCTTTTTCAGAACTCCTCTATGCAGCTTAGAAGTGTTGTAAGTATTTGATTTAATATACTTTATGATACTTTTAAGTGTTGTAAGTATTTGATTATATATCACAGTTTGATTGACTGCGATATTTGATTATCTCATGGTTTGATTGACTTTGAGATTTGATTTGAATACATATCATAGTTTGATTGACTTTGATATGTAATTGTACCTAGCTATATCTGATGTATTGCAAGGTTTGATTATTCTGTCTACTTTTTCCTTTGTTGTAAGACCTTTTGCTATACTCTTCTTAGTGAAATGTTACCTTTTGATATCTTCTTACCTCTTTCTATCTTCTTATACTATTCTTAATAAACTGTTAAAATATTGGGGATAGTCCAGTGTGTTTACTCTATAACTTTATTCTATTACACGGAATCCAAAAGAATCTGTTTCATTTGGCAATACATAGAGGTGAAGGCATTTTGCAGTACTATTGCAGTGAATAGTATGAGCGATCAGACCCACTAGGTTTCAAGGTCCCTAGAGGGTCTGATCATAAAAGTAAAATAAGAAAAAGTTTTTAAAAGTATAAAAAAAAAAAAAACAAAAAACACAAAAGTTCAAATCATCCCCCTTTACCTAGATCAGATATAAAAGTAAATAAACAATAGTAAACATAAACACATTAGGTATCCCCGCGCTCCAAAATGCCCGAACTATTAAAATATTTATCCTATACGGTGAACGGCGTAGCGGCGAAAAAAAAATAAAAATGGCCAAATAGCGGTTTTTTTCAACACTTTGCTTTCTATAAAAAATTGAATAAAAAGTGATCAAACCATCAGATCTTTCCCCAAATGGTATCAATAAAAACGTCATGTTGTCCCACAGGTTGTCCCTTACCCAGCTCCATACATGTAAATATGAAAAAGTTACAGGTGTCACAATATGGTGACACAAAATTTTTTTTTCTATTTTGCAAAGTTCTTAATTTTTTAAAAGGTATCAAAACATTACAAATGCTATATAAATTTGATCTCGCCGTGTTCGTACTGATCTGCAGAATACAGGTATCATGTCACTTTTACCACAAAGTGAACGCCGTAAAAATTAATCCCATATGAAATTGTCATAAATGTAGTTTTTCTCCAATTGCACCTCATTCTGATTTTTTTTCCAGCTTCCCAGTACATTGCACAGCATATTGAATGGTGCCATTACAAAGTATAATTTGTTTCGCAAACAATAAGCTATCATGTGACTCTGTGAACTGAGAAATGAAAAAGTTATGGCTCTTGGAATGTGGGGAGGGAAAACGAAAATGCAAAATCAAAAAATGGCCGGGTCCTTAAGGGGTTAAGGATGCAGGGTAGTTTGTAAGTTAATGATCGGCGTCTTTTTTCATATTTTCACTCCCAGTCTTCCAAAATTGCTAACTTTTTATTTTTATGCCAATCTAGCTATGTGCTTTATTTTTGTTATATATATATATATTTTTTTTTTTTTTGTTAAATATCAAGGTGCTTTTAATTATTTGTTTATTTATATTTGTGTGTTTTTTTCACTTTTTATGTCCCACAAGGGGACTTGAAGCGGGATCTCAGATCCCCTGTGCAATGTACTGCAATACAAAGCATTGCAGAACATCACACAGTAGTTCCTATTGAAACAATGCATAGGCTGCCACGGCAACCCCTCTGAACCCGCGATCTGATCACAGGGGGCCGGGGCGATCTTGCCCCTGGACTCCCTGAATGCGGTGGCCCTCAGCTGTTTAACAGCTCCTGTGCCTGCGGCATAACAGTGCCGTACTACTACGGCGCTGAGCGTTAACTAAATTACTGTTAATAAACCCATATCTTGGCATTTTATGGTGGCCTTAATTGATTGCACTAAGCTTCTTATTGGTCTTAGACAGCCGATATTACTAGAAGGTCCTTTACACAACACATATTGATATGTTACTTATGCACCAGGATTAACGATTACCCATTGGATTTAAATGGTCACTAATGTTTCAGACAACTTAGTCACATTTCATAGAGCATGTGATTCTGTACCAAAATGTAATGCACTTTAAAAATCTTGCTGCTTTTTGCCTGAAAAACCTCTCTAAGACTGAAGCCCCACATTGCGAAAATGCTGAGTTTTACAGTACCTGCAAAGTGGATGGGATTCTGGCTAAAAAAAAAAAAAATCTGCAGCAGAAAAGCTGCATTTTAAAAAAAATCTCAGTGTGTCAATTATACTTGCAGAATCCTGGTGTTTTCCATATAGGTATAATAGGGGGAAGAAAGTCTGCAGAGGAAAACTCTGCAAAATCCCAATGAACAACTCTGTGGAAAAAAAGCGTGATGCGTTTCCGCAGCGTTTTTTTGCTTCACTTCGCTACGTGGGGCCTTAGCCTAAGACCCCATGTTGCGGAAACACAGCTTTTTTTGTTGCGGTTTTTTGAGCCAGAACGAAGAAAAGCTACAAAAGGAATGGGAAATATATAGGAAGTACTTATACTTCTACTTTCTGCTCAATCCACTCATGGCTTTGGCTAAAAAAAAAAATACAGCAAAATGTATAACAACTAAAAAAGCTGCAAAGTGGGGCCCAGCCTAAAAGTTCCTGCCACTAGGTGTCTCCCTTCTAGCAAATTTACAGTTGACTAGTTCTTAGGGAAGTATGTCCCTAGAAACAAGATGTAAAGACAGTGAGGTGGGGGGGCGGGTTTTCTCTTGACACAGAATGCAGAGGGGAGAGTCTGATTCTATGTACTTGTATGTACTCCTGGCTGCTTGTGTGGTTAAGGATGGGATATTATTCACAAAACAGCAAGCAACTTTACTGACTGTGCTCATAGATTGCTCTTTTCCTGTGTCATGCCTGCGTGGTAGATGCTAGAATGTAGTGGTTATCTGCATAGATCTGCTCTATATTTGCAGTTCAGTGTTCCTGGATCTCTTTTATATGATGGTCACTTGGGCTTTTCTCAGCGATTTGTTTGCTCTTGTACAGTTACTCCTGGCAAAATTGTATTTAAACAAACCAAACTAGTTATAATGGAGAAGGGAGGGGGGCAGACGGCAAAATGCAAAATGTGCTTCAGCCATAAAGGGGACACCAGAAAAACTGATAGGACATCATGCATGAAGGCTTAAAAAGTCAAAGAAAAAGCTGCCCAGCAAGACCCTGCATGTATTTCAACTTTTCATGAAAACTCAGGTACCCTTTAAGAAAAAGGTGACTGTCTTTTCACCTACACCTCCAGACACTGGTAGAATTCACCAATTGATCAACATATAGCCTATAACTGCCTTTTACCTCATCAGAGTCATCATGGTAACCACTTCTTCTGCCAGGTTCCCCAATGTTGGTATCTAAGTGCTCATCACCATTGGTATCCATATGCTGTCTCAAAACAGAGTATCTGTGTACAAGGAACCTGTGAAAGAAAAAAAAAAATCTAAACCCAGGGAGACAGAAACATTTACTGAACTAGATTAGCGTTGAAAACTTTGAAAACATTCAGTTTTTAAAGCAGTTTTAGATTAAATAATGGAAAAACAGATTCCCCTTCCCAAAAGTTGAAGTACATGATTGTGTGGCTTTTCAACGCTCTCTATACATGGTTGTGACACCAGTCTGCAGCCCTTGAGATTGGAGATAAAAGGTAGTATGTCAACTACCAGATCATCATAAACCCTCATCCTTAAGGACTGGCCCACAGGGATTCTACATCGGTAGTCGTTATACAGCAGAGACACGGAAGCAGTGCCTGAGACCAGAGACATCCCTGATCAAAGGAGCTTAACTTTGAAGATGCAGTGGTTAACAGTGCAGATGCAGTGGTAAAAAGCGACCACAGCACGTGAGGGGTTCTGAACAGTTATTTCCATTTTCAGAGATCAAATGGCTCCCATGTGACACAATCCCAAAGGATGTACTGTTGATTTGGCAGCAGAGAGCCTTCTGAAGGATAACAGGCTTCACATAAATATTTCTATTGAGACCAGCCTGTGCAACAACACTACTGTAGTCTTTGGTATAAGTGCCAGAAAGGTGTACAGTACCAGTTCTATTCATGGCAGATGTAAACATTAACACAGGCCTGCAACATCCAGGATCAAATATGACTCGGATCTTGGCTGGAGTAATGTCATCTCAGGAAACTGATGGGTTGTCCTGGAAGTTGAAAGATTTTAGAAGGACCCTAGACCACCATCCTGGCCCTTCCATTACTCCGTCACAGGCAGGATGTACTAAAAAAAATTTCACAGGCACAATATACTGCAATATAGAAGTATTGCAGTGTATTGTGCAAGTGACAATTGAAAATAAATAAATAAATAAATAAATAAAAAACGTTCAGAATGTCCAAACTATTAAAAAATATGCATTTATCCTAACTGTGGGAAGAAAAAAAAATGCCTGGACACCTCTTCTCCCCCATCCCCCCCCCCCCCCAAAAAAAAAAAAAAAAATTGTCACAAAAAGTCACTGGAAAAATTAACCCGAAAAAGCAATGGCGGAGTTGAGTTTTTATTAAAAGTTAAACCGCACAGGGTCGCATTTGCGGCGCTTGGTGAGCACAGACATGATTCCCTAAGCTACATACCTTGGGCAGTAACTACCTAATTTATCTGGTGACCACCTGCACTTTACTTACCAGTATCTACCTCTAATACTCCTGGACTATGGCCTGGTCCAAAAGAGACTCACCGAGCAGCCTGTGACCCGATTTATTTCATCAACAACAACAACAACAAGTGACCATTATGGCAGTGGCCCCCTCTTCCTCAAGCTACACTGAAAACATTTCAGTTGACGCAGTCTCCAGTACAGGCCCCACAGGCCTCAGTTATTACCATGGTGGACTTGTTGAAGAGCATGCAGAAGACATTTCAAATGGAGCTGAACTCAGCCTTGGCCACTTTTACACAACTACAAGATGTTGCTCAGCGTACTTCAGACCTAGAGTGCTGTATGGATGAAATGGCTGATGCCTTTGAGAAGGATCAATCTAGGCTTAATCATACTCGTATAGAGCAACTTGAAGGGCGCTGTGAGGACCATAGAGGGAATAGGTCCATAGAGGGAATATTAGAGTCAGAGGCCTACCTAAATCTTTTACCGATCTGTGGGAGACAGCCATGATCCAGTTTTCGCTGCTTCTTCCACAGGCTGATCCTACTATCTTGCACATTACTTGGATGCATCATGCACTGGGATGCCTTCAAAATACTGATCCCCCTAGGGATGTGGTTCTTAAACTTCATTATGAAGACTCCCATGATCTGATAGTTACTTTTGCTTGTGACAACCATGCTTTACCGGGCCTACCTGGAACAGTACACCTGTACGCCGACCTAAGCGGGATACGCTTGCCAGGAGGCGAGCTATCCGACCAATCACCTCTGCATTGCACTCTGCATAGGTTAAATACAGATGGGGGTTCCCGTTTGCACTTTAATTTACCCATAACAAATCCTTCTTGGTGAAAATCAATGGAAGAAAGCAAGAAAGCACTCAAAAGGGTTGGTATCCTGTACCGTGATCAGGCCATGCCTCAGAGTCCTCCCTGGCAGACCCATATGACACCGCAGAACCTCTTCAACTTGACAGACATGTCAAAAGGACTTTTTCCTGGTCCATTGGACTTTTAACTTCTTTTTTTTTAGGCTCTAGAAGTCTCTATTATATCCAGACTATGCTGCATAGAATGTTTGTGGTGGGTATATGTACTCGCTCTTACTCACCGGTTTACAGGTGGTTCACGTTTCCTTTACATTAGATTACCAGAGGTACGATGCTTGAGGGTTTAATGTTGCCCTGAGATTTAGTTTTTTTCCCCCAATATGACTGCCTTCTCTATCTCAATATCTCTTGGGCTTGTAGCCCTGGTTTTGTTTCAGTTATATTGTTCTGTTTTATGTTTTTCCTTGCTTACCTGTTTCCCTAGGGGAGATCACACGCCATGTCCCTATTTATTCCTTTAATGCTGACCACTCAACTACTATTACGCTCTGTACTGGTGGATTTTTACAGTCGTCATAGAGATGGGTTAAAAAAAAAAAAAGTCTCATCCCACAATGTGAGGGGGTTTTATTTCTCCCCCCTAAACGCCGCCGTGCCTTTACTGATTATATGAAACATAGCCATGATGTTATTTGTCTGCAGGAGACATTTTTCACAGTCCTCGCTCTCTTCTTATTTTCATACCCAATTCTCCAGTGGCTTGCAAAATTATTCATACCCCTTAAACTTTTTCACATTTTGCCACCTGAGCTTGAACTATTTTGCAAAGAAGAATGAGAAAATATCTCAGTCTCTAGATGTGCAAAGCTGGTAGAGATATACCCCAAAAGACTTACAGCTATAATTGCAGCGAAAGGTGGCTCTACAAAGTATTGATATAGGGGAGCTGAATACTTTTGCATGCCACTCTTTTCAGATTTTTATTTGATTAAAATTTTGAAAATCATGTATAATTTTCATTCCACTTCACAATTATCTGCTACTTTGTGTTGGCCTATCACTTAAAAGGGGTTTTTCCATCTCCCTGTTTCAGCTGCTTTGCTTGCTGTCTCTTCTTCTCACTTCCTGTATTACCACCACCCCCAACTCAGCTTGCTGAATAGGACACTATGAAGTATCACAATACTTATTATAATTACTAGAAATCTAATATAAATGCAGATCAAATAATGGGATTTTTGTACTTTCTGTAAAATCCTTTTCTCGTTGTATTCACAGGGGGACACAGCACCATGGGGTATAGACCTGGCCACCAGGAAACAGACACTAGGGAAATGAAAGCTGTTGGCTCCACCTCCAGGCTATACCCTGCCACAGCCACTCTGCATGAATTCAGTTTGTACCGTAGCAGTAGGAGAGAGACACAAAGGAATGTGGAACAAGCAACCACCAACATGTCCTGAACCCGAATAGGAAACAACACAGCTCGGGCAGGAAAAACTGTGAAAAACAAGGGTGGGATCTGTGTCCCCTAGTGAATACAACGAGAAAAGGATTTTATGGTGAGTACAAAAATCCCATTTTCTTGCTGATTTCACTGGGGGACACAGCACCATGGGATGTCCTAAAGCAGTCCCAGAGGGTGGGAATAATATGGCCCTGCAAACCTTTAGCGCTCAGCCACATACAGAAACTTATAACCTAAACTGGCATTGGCAGAGGCCACAGAATGCATCTGATGAAACTTAGAGAAATTAGATGGAGGCTCAGGGGGAGCCTTACAGACCTAGGAAGCAGAAGCCTGATGCCAATGGCCCAGGGAGCTCCAACAGCTCTAGAGGAGAGAGCAGTCACACGGAAGGGCAGAGCTCTACCCTTAAACTGAAAGGTGTAAATCTCAGACCAAAGCCATCGGAAAAGGGAAGCTCTGGAAGCAGGCAGGCCCGTGCAAGGGCCCTCAGGGAAAACGAACAAAGCGGCCGAACAACAGAAAAGGTCAGTGAGGGACAATATAGACCCAAATCGCCCAGACAACAACCGGGCAGGGAAGAGCAAGCACTCACATGGATGCCTGGGGAGCGAGCAGAAAGAGAGTAAGACCAAGTCCTCGATGTGGAGGGAGGAAAACCACCCTAAGAAAAAAAGAGACTGGCAGACGGAGGACAACCTTATTCTTGTGGAGGACCAAAAAGGAAGGCTTCCGAAAAAGGGCAGCCAGCTCGGACCCCTGCGGATGGAGGATAATGGCCACCAGGAACTCAATCTTCCAGGACAGAAGGCAAAGAGGGATATCATCAAGGGTTCGAAGGGGGAACCTGGACGAGGTAAGATCCAACGGCTCCAAGGAGGACGTTAGGGGGACAAAGGAGCAAGTGCTCCACTCCCGTAGGAAAGTCTTTAAAGGGAAGAAGACTAAGATCTTGATCCAGACCGGACTGGAGAAGATCCGATGAAAATAGTTACTTTCACAACGGTGGAAGTAAGCCTTCCATGTGCGATGGCAGATCTTAGCTATCTTTGAATTCCGGGTCTTGAGTATGGTCAGGATAGCAAACTCCAAAAAAAACCCATGACACCTCAAACCTCGGATTCAAACAGCCACGCTGTTGAATGCAGCTGAGTCAAGGAGGGGTGGAACTGTGGTCCTTGAGACAGAAAGCTGACCTGCAGAGGAAGAGGACAAGGAGCATCCGCCAGCAGGAACATGAGCTCCACGTACCAAGCCCGGCAGGCACAATCTGGAGCCACCAGGTTAGCTTGAAACCCCCTAGATCTTGAGATTCTTGAGGACCCGAGGGAGAAGAGGAAAAGGAGGTGAAAAACTGAACTCACAAAAGTGTCAGCGGCAATGGCGTGAGGATCCAGAGACCTGACAATGTAGCCGGGGACCTTGTGGTTCCGGCAGGAGGTGAAAAAAAAGTCGACGTCTGTCATGCCACAACAGGAGCACAGTTGAAGGAGGATCTGCTGATCAAGCGACCCTCGCCCGGAGCAATATTTTCTCAACTCAAGTAGTCTGCCACCCAGCCAGAAAAGGTGGACCACCGAAGAGCTGGAACATGGCGCTCCACCCAAGGAAGATATTGGGCGGCTTCTATTAAGGCCGCACGGCTCCTGGAGCCCCACTGAGGGTTCAAGTAGGCGACCACGGACAAGTGGTCAGTCTGGACTGTGACCAGACGTCCTTGGAGGAGAGAGGTCCAATGTGACAGGGCAAATAAGATAGCCCTGGGTTCCAGCAGGTTGAACTGGAGGAAGGACTCGGCTTTGGACCACAGGCCTTGAACAGCCAAAGCACCGAAGACCACTGCCCCGCTGGGGAGATTGGTGTCAGTGGGAATCACCTACCAATAGAGGGGAAGAAGGACTACCCCTAAGAAATTCCGGGGGAGGAGATACACCAAAAAATCTCTCGGCGAAACCAAGGAGGAAAGAGAATCAGGCAGTTGAGGCTGGCCGGAGATTTGTCCCAGCAGATCAGAATCGTCAAGTGGAGAGGACGAGAGAGTAACTGAAAGGGACGGCCTAGAAGGTCGAGGCCATCATGCCCAAGACCCACATGCCGAAACCAAGAGAGCAAGGAGAGTACCTCTTAAGCTGGGACACATCGGACCTCAAGATCCTGGCCTCTGTGAGGAGAATCACGCCCTGGATCATGTCGAGGATCATGTCTCGGATTCCACGTGCCAGAGGGCGCGAGACAAGACCTTTCCTCATTGATGAGCCAGCTGAACTGGCGAGGAAGAACCAAGATGATCCATAAGCTGGTCAGATTGTGTGACTTGGAGGGGCTTCACCAAGAGGTCGTCCAACAAAGGAACACGGCAGCACCTCTGGAGTGAAGGATGGCTATGACAGACGCCATCACCTAGGTAAATACCCAGAGGGCAGCGGCGAGCCAGAAGAGGAGAGCGATAACTGGAAAGGCCGGACGACACAACCTCTCAGGCCCAGGACCCAGACGTCCCGCCACCTGAGAGGCTAGAGTGGGGGAAAACCTTCATGCCGAGGGCTAGAAGAGGAAGTCCTGGACAACTTGGTGCACGACCGCCAGGCAGGTCTGGGCTTGAAAGAAGGCTTCTTGGAACAGGAGAACGGCTGGCGCTTAGGACGCCTCTGAGGGAGGAAGAACCTATTTCCCCCTGTGGCCTCAGAGATAAGCTTCTCGAGGCCTATAACAAAAATTCGGCTCTGTTCAGCCTGGAAAGGCGGACTCAGAGTTCCAAACACGAATCCAAACGGTATGGCGGATAGCCACTGCGTTGGTGGCCGCCTTAGCAGATCTGGAGGTATTGCCAGGTACTTGGAAGCATTCAGGATTTCAGAGACGAGTGGCTGGTTGTCCTGGAGGGAAGCTGCATCAGGGAGTTTTGACTGAAGCTGTTTG
This sequence comes from Leptodactylus fallax, assembly GCA_947044405.1. Taxonomy (NCBI): domain Eukaryota; kingdom Metazoa; phylum Chordata; class Amphibia; order Anura; family Leptodactylidae; genus Leptodactylus; species Leptodactylus fallax. Next base: position 2,687,522 of record CAMRHE010000244.1, read on the forward strand.
GCCCAGGAAATGTAGGCCTTGCTGACCCAAGAGGCAACGAAGGAAGGCTGCAGGGAGAAGCCAGCCACTACGAAGGCCACCCTGGCGAGGGAAGCCACCTTCTTGCAGCAATACGACAGCCAGCATTTAGGGCAATGCAATGGATCAGTTCTGCATTGCAAACCATACAACAGAAGCAATCCGTTCTCACTCTGAAGGCAGAATAGAAGCGTAGGAGAGCCTAGCCATCACGGGATCCACCGCGGCTCTAAATGATAGGAAGAGACACATGGGGCGGCTGGCTGACAATTTCTCAGGACAGGCTGGCTTGCGCTCACTAGTTACTGATATATAAGTACCATGCGCTAACCGATTGCGCCACTGGAGCAACTTGTTTCCCTTACCTTGGATGTTCCTCATTGCCAGACAGGGGGAGCTAGAGACATGTGTCACAGCATAGCCTGGCAGAACTGCCCCTGAGCTCACCACTTGGAGACACACAGTTCAGGGGAGGAAAGGGACGTCCGACTTCCAGTAGAAGACAGAGGATAGTCCAGGGAGAAGCCACTATGCCCTCAAGATGTGATCAAACACAAGATGTGATCAAACACGTAGCAGAAGATATAGAGGAGCCTAACTGATGCTCCGGGTCGGAGTCAGAGGCATCCCCAGGGAAGAAGACCGAGCAGGAGGAGGCAGAGATCCGCCTGTCGGAGTGAAGCCGTGAGCTGAGGCCCTATCTGGGGAGTGCCCAGAGGAAGGGGTGGAGGACCGTGAACTGCTGGAAGACTTCCTGGTCCATTTTTAGGGACGGAAACTATGAGGGTGTCCAAGGAGATCCCTAGAAGCAGCTGACTGAGCAGCGATATGGGAAAGCAGCCTTCCCAAGTCTCCAGCACTGACTGGTTAAGTCTGGTAAGGACACCAGGACAAAGGTGAAGGAGGCCGCCCAATCCGGGGATGGATGAACCGGAGAGGGGCCAGGAGGTTCCTGAAGGCAGAGACAGCAGATGTGCTCAGGCTGTCCACACTTCAATCGTTTTTGATACAGCGTGCAGACGTATAAAAACGTGACGAAACCAGAGGCCTGGAGGGCGAGTTGGCTCTTAATGGAAGGACAAGGCAGAGGGGGCCCAGGGAAATTAGGGGTAACCAAGGGGATTAGTCTACCAGACCGCAGGAGATGGCTGCTTACAACTGCTGCAGAGATGGCGACACAGATAGGGCTCCGCAGGTGCAACCTTTCCCACGGAGCTGAGAAGAGAGTCAGAGGCATCCCCGCTGTCCAAGCAAGCCAAAAAAGGCAAGAAATAAATAAAATGCATTACTGAGAATAGCAAAAGCCCTTCCCCCTGGAAATAAAGGGCTTAGTGGCTACTGGGCGAGCTGGATGGCTTGCCAGGACAACCCCCTGACCAATGGAAGGCCACAGGCGGAGTCTGGAGGCCAGAAAAGCCCGGGAAGGGAGCGGGCCTAGTTGCAGCCTATGTGCCCGGCCAGGCCCCGGGCTTGGGTACAAACACGGCCAGCCGCGAGGCACCCGCGGCAGGAGGCCCTGCATGAAACTCCGGAAGACCCGACGGAGGTCTGGAAAAGGTACGGGCAGGAAAGGTGGTCCCCACACCAAGGGGGTGACCAGAAGGCCCAAAAGAGCCCCAGAAAAAAAAGGGGCTTATTAACTAAAAATTAAGGCCCAGCTCTGGGGGTCCCAGTGATGCCCCCCTAAACAGGACCCATGCTATTTTCCCTCTGAGAGAGGAACTGAGGCAGAGGGGTGAAGGGGCTGGGGGGGACTGAGGTGGAGAAGAAGGGCTGAGGTAATTTTTATACTCACCTGTCTTCTACTCTTCTCATACTCACCTGACAGGTGTCTTCAGGCGCCGCAGGTCACCCCTCGGTAGACCTCACACGTGGGAGTGGGGTCACCGGAAAATCTGGCCGCCGATGCAGCAAGTAGGAACTGGGTGACCGGCGAGGTGCTCAGAAGAGAGCTGCGCCCATGCAGGGGGAGGGGGGGTACGACTAGTGTGGCGTACACGCTGAAGAACCCTCTGCACCTGAAAGAAAAGGAAAAATAAAAACGATGCAAGACAGAAAGACCTGAGTCAGGTCGTATTTGCCTCCTATGGACACTAGGTTCAAACTGAATTCATTCAGAGTGCTGTGGCAGGGTATAGCCTGGAGGTGGAGCTTTTCTTTTCCTAGTGTCTGTCTCCTAGTGGCCAGGTCTACCCCATGGTGCTGTGTCCCCCAGTGAAATAAGCGAGAAAATATGCACATGCTTCTAGAGAACAGACTCAGTGTTATCTGTGTGTTTACATAGAGAGATAGCAGACACTTTCTGAGGCTTTATCAACAAACTGCAATTAGCTGAACAGCAGAGCTGTAGATAACAGAGCAGTGAGTGACTTGTCCTATCACACAGATCCAGCGCTATGGAAATGCTGTGTAAACAATGGGAGGAATAATTTCACATAGCAGAAAAACAAAGCAGCATTTCTAAAGCAATATATTTAGGAAAAGTCTTCAATTTACATAAGCTACCAGTATAGATAGGATCCTTGAGATGGGAATACCCCTTTAAAATCTCAATACATTACATGTAAGTTTGTAGTTGTAAAGTGACAAAATGTGAAAAAGTTCAAGGGGTGTGAATACTTTTGCAAGGTACTATATCTTGCATCCCAAATTCAGAAGGTAGGGGGTGGCAATCCTGCTTTGGAATGAGTTTCCATTTGCCTTATCCTCACTTATTGCTGACCCTAAGGGCAGTTTTGTTATCATAGTTGGGACTGTACAGGAACAATCGCTGTGTATAATCAATACAGACTTAATGTGTCTGTCCTCACCGACCTCGCTGTCAAGCTCCACGTTGAGTAAGACCTTTGTTTATATTTTTCCACCAATGCTTTGGCTGAGGTCTCGGTGGGGTCGATGTGGATGGCTCATAAAAAATTAATTACTGACACACTGATTAAACTGGTGTCCAGGTGGAAAAGGGATAGAGCTAAGATGCAGTCTGAGCTTAAGTGTCAATTGACTAGATTGGAGGAGGCGAACCAGCAGTTCCCCTCCCTGCACCTGAGCAAGTGGATATATGATCTTAAGATTCAGTTTCTGACTCTTATCAGGGCCTTGCACTGGATATAAGCTACTTTTTATAAATATGCTAATAAGAAACTCAGGAGCAGAGTCTTTGAACTCGTTTTTTTTCTAATAGACAGCAAACAGGGGCTACCAACTCTCACCCTGATGACATATATTGTATTTTCCAACAGTATTACCAATATCTTTACTTTTGTCCACAGACCACCTCTAGCCCCCCTTATTGATCGTTTTCTACGGTCTTTCTACCTCAGCTGGCGCCATCTCAGTCTGATTTTCTTGAGGTCCCAATCTCTCCTGAGGATGTGGAGGACACCATTAAAAGAGACTAAAATCAGGCAAAGCCCCTGTGCCCAACGGCCTATCGGAATTGTTGTATTGCAAGTAATTTTTTCACATACTGCTCCCTCATATAACTTCCTATTGTAACTTCTTTCTTCAGGTTTCCCAGATGCCTTCAGAATTTTATATAGTGCAGGTTGCAGTTACCCCTAAAAACTATTGCCCATATCCCTCTTTAACCTTGACCTGAAGTTTTTTTACATACACATTAGCTATAAAAAAATTACCCACCGTCTTCCATACCTCGTACATAGAGACCAGGTCAGTTTTATTCTGACTCCCCAAGCCCCCGATAATATCCGTAGAGCTTTAAATAGTATTCATGACTCCCATATGTGACACTCTCTGCTATTAATGTTAGCGCTTGATATCAAAAAAGCGTTCAATACCGTTCTTTGGCCCTACCTTTTCCGGACCCTGTATGCTTTTGGTTTTCCGCCCTCATTAATTTCTACTTTGTCACTCCTTTATGATTGCTCCACGGCCTACCTCAAACTGCCTACTACTTCTCCTACACCTATACATATTGCCAGAGGCACTCGTCAAGGCTGCACCATCTCGCTGGCCTTGTTTGCCTAGGCAATGTAGCCCTTAGCTGAAGCAATTCGGTCTCACCCGGATATTACAGTTTTCGAGGCAAGATCCCAATCCTATAAACTCAGCTTATTTGCGTATGATATTCTTTTAACCCCTTCACACAAAATCACGTACATGTACGTGATTGGGTGTAAAGGGTTGTATGGAGAGTGCTCAGGAGCCGGTGCCGACACCGATCGCAGCTGTTAACACTTTAGATGCTGCGGTGAAACGTGACCGCGGAATCTAAAGTGCGCAGCCACCACAGGCGCTGCCATCTTTCACCGATCGCCGCCCTCCTGATCGTTATCAGAGGGCGGTGATCAGTTATGACAGCCAGGAGCCTATTGAAGGCTCCCAGGCTTGTCATTACATTAATCTATTACACGTTGCCAGAGGCATCGTGTAATAGAAGGGAATGAATTTCGTTATACACTGCAATACATTAGTATTGCAATGTATAGTGTAAGCGATCAGACCCCCTAGGGTTCAAGGTCCCTAAGGGGTCTGATCATAACAGTAAAAGAAAAAAAAAGTTTTTTAAAAGTATAAAAAAAACAAAAATTATAAAAGTTCAAATCACCCCCCTTTCTCTAGATCACATATAAAAATAAACAAAAGTAAACAAACACATTAGGTTTTTAATTTTTTAAAAGGTATCAAAACATTACGAATACTATATCATTTTGGTATTGCTGCGATCGTACTGACCCGCAGAATACAGGTAAATGGCCATTTTTACCATATAGTGAATGCCATAAAAATTTAACCCATAAGAAATTTGCGTCAATGCATTTTTTGTCCAATTCCATCTCTTTCTGAATTTTTTTCCAGCTTGCCAGTACATTTTACAGGATACTGAAGGGTGCCCTCACAAAGTACAATTTGTCCCGCAAACAATAAGCCATTATATGACTCTGTGAACTGAAAAATGAAAAAGTTATGGCTCTCTGAATGGAGTTAGGGAAAAATGGAAATGCAAAAACGAAAATTGGTTGTGGTATGAAGGGGTTAACGACCCCTCACCCACATCTTAGTTTACCTAATCTATTTAACTTGCTAGGTGACTTTTTGAGCTCATTTCTGGCCTTAAAAGTAAATGTTGACAAGTCGGAGGTGTTTCTTAATTCCCCGATGGCTACTCAGGATCAGATTTTGTCGGACTATGGCTTTCAGAGATGTGATCGTTACCTGACTTATCTGGGAGTTAATTTGACCCATCATTGGTCTTCCTTGTTTCGATGGAACTATGCCCCTCTACTTCAGAGGCTATTACACGATCTGAAAGTATAGACTACACCAGGGGTCGGCAACCCCCGGCACGCATGCCAAGAGTGGCACGCGAGGCTTATTTCCCTGGCATGGGCAGCTGAGTCCTCACCCAGCAGTTTAGATCAGACCAAACATGGCTGAAATGAAACTGCTATTATTATACTGTGGGGTCTCTTCAAACCCCTGAGTATAATAAGCGCAGCCCCCGGGGAGGTGAGGAAACATAAAAAACAGTGTTACTCACCTTCCCTGGATCCGCAGCCGCTGTGTGCTCTTCGGACGCTTCTGCCTGTTGTAAGAGACCGCTGACAGGGCCTCAGGGGTCACGTCCGACGTCATTACGCATAATGACGCGACGCGACTCCTAAGACTCAATCAGCGGTCACTGACTACAGGAAGAAGCGCCGAAGAGAACACAGCGGCTGCAGAGCACAGGAAAAGGCGAGTTAACGTGGTTTTTTTAGGTTTGTCACCTCTCATGGCCCTCCGCTTATTATAATCTGGGGTCTGAAGAGACCCCACTGTATAATAATAGCTAGTGAGTGGCGACAATTGGAATATTATAAAAGTTAGAATATTATACTGTGTGCAGGGGCCTGTATGGGACATAATACCGTGTGCAGGGGCCACTATGATGTATAATACTGTGTGCAGGGGCCACTATGGGGCATAATACTGTGTGCAGGGGCAACTATGGGACATAATACCGTGTGCAGGAGCTGCTATGGGACATAATACTGTGTGCAGGGGCTGCTATGGGACATAATACCATGTGCAGGGGCCGCTATGGGACATAATACCGTGTGCAGGGGCTGCTATGGGACATAATACCGTGTGCAGGGGCCACTATGGGACATAATACCGTGTGCAGGGGCCGCTATGGGACATAATACCGTGTGCAGGGGTCATCAGACTTACAATTATTGACCGGCACTCCAAGTACCTCTTTGATTTTTTAATCGAAATCAGCACGCTGAACAAAAAAAAGGTTGCCTACCCCTGGACTACACCTTCCATTTCTTGGCTAGGCAGGGTCTATGCCGCAAAGATGGTAGCTTTACCCAGATTTTATGATTTAATTTTGTTCCCTTTCCCTCCCCGTCCCTAAATGCATCTTCTGCTACTTGCATTCCCAAATCTCTTGTTTTGTATGGAACGATAGGCACCCACGTATTTCAAAGAAACAAATGTTTTATCATGGACAAGTAGGTGGTTTCTCACTCCCTAACTTTTTGTTGTATTACCGGGCTGGCCATTTTAGCTCAACTTACAACCATTTCAATCCTTGCGTGTGCTCCTAGGAGGGTGCGCCTTTTCCCTTGCTTCTTCTTTCACCCTTCTGGTTTGCTGTGGGCTATAGGGCCCTTTGCCTGATAACCTGTCCTCCACCTCCCCTTTCACGCTACATTCTATTAGACTATGGGGCCAGTCCAGGTTTCAGTACTGCCTCCAGACCCTCATATCGCCACTATTATCAGTTTTTAATAATCCTAAATTTCATCCCAGCTTGGACGCCAGGCCATTTCATTGGTGGATACACCAACACCTTATATGTCAGGGGCCTGCCTTCACACTCCTCTTGCCTTAGTCCTACCTAGTTTGAATGGATCTGCATGGACGATCCATTTGGCTGGGGTACTATTTCTCTCTTATACTCCATCTTTAATGCCCCTCCCTTCTTGTTAAATTTAAGGCTTTACAACATTGGGAATCTGATTTAGGGTATACTCTCTCTTGCTAGATGGAACCATTGTTGCAATACTGTTTCGCAGGGTAGCCATCAGATTTCAGTCACTGAAATATCTCTCAAATTACTCCACACAGTCTATTATGTTCCTGCACGCCTACATCAGTTCTACCAGAATGTGTCATATAAATGCTTTTGTGGCTGTGACACCTTGGGCGATTTGTGGCACATCTGGTGGGCTTACCCACCAGTACATGCTTTGTGGCAAAAATCAGGGATACAATTACCACTGTGTTTACTAGCTGTTTAGTATTGATGCCCTTGGTCCTTCTCTTAGGAGGTAGGCCCCCTGGAGTTAATAATAAGGTTTTTCAATTGATTCAATTTATTACCATGGCTACCCAAATACATATTGACTGCTAATGACATACCCCCAGGATATCACACTCTGCAGTACTACACTAAATTCATCTCATCATGCTATATGAGAGGATAGAGGCTACTCGTACAGATACGTATGACCTGTTTGAAGGTATCTGGCACCCTTGGCTTGATTATGCGGCATCTTAGGGTCTGAGATTAGCTATTACCCTATCTCCATGAATGTTATTATGTCTGTGTAGAGGCAACTAGGTGACACTGCTTTAAGTTGTACAGTATTCACCTTATACTTCTTCCTTATACTTCCTTTTCCCTTCCCATTTCCTATTTCTTTGGTTTTATTTTATGCCTCATTATCTGCTGTACGTTATGTTCATTTTTTTTATGTATATATATATTAATATATATTGTAGATATATATTATATAATATTATACACACATACACTGCATGGGGGATCTATATCATTTGCACTTGTATTACTTATATTTTTTTTAATTAAACCTTTTTTGAGACTAAAAGTTAAAAAGGACTTTTCATGTCTTCTGACATAGGCGGTATTAGATACCGCTAGAAAGCGTACCAGATTTGCCGGTATGCGCCCTGGCGCCAGAGATATGGTTTTCTAGTAGTATATAATACTACCGAAATCAGAGAACATGAAAGGTCATCTTAAAATTATAGAACTATGGCCGCCTGTAGTCACCACTAGGAGAATCTCTATGCATACTCATTATACTTTACACTGAACTGATAATGTCAGTTTCATAGCTTCCCCTTTAGCATGTAGCCAGAATCTTGTGGTAGGTGTAATTGTACCCACTGGTATAGCTATCAAGCCCTGTTCACACGGCAAAACCCGACTTCCCTCTAATTACGCCCATTCATCTTGTGTGAACATACATATATTTAAATTTTAACAGGTTTATATTCTTGACAGCTTCTTTTTAATGAAGCATTTTAAGTGCTCTTACCTTCCCCCACAGACGTATTTCTTGATTATCATGATAGCCGCAGCAACAGCAACTAAAAGTACCACTACTACAGACAGAATCAGTGCGACAGTTGTTTTTTCCTAAAAAAAAAAAAAAAAAAAATACTATCAAGTCTTTATTTATTTATTTTTTTTTAAGTCCAGTAATTTAAAGGGGTTGTCATACTTGCTTCTTTAAGAATTAATAGTGCAGCCATTGGGTAAAAAAAAACAAACAAACAAAAAAAAAACACCACAATCTCACTTCACAAGTATTAAATTATTACTCACCTCTCCCCAGTCTTCCATTTCCAACATCTGCAGGTCAATGCTTCCATTTACTGACCCTGCAGTGAAGTCCCTTTTGTGCCAGGTGACCACTGCAGCCACTCACAGGCCTCAGCGTTGAGGCTCCCATTCAATGGGAGTGAAGTTGCAGTACTGGCACATGGTCACTACACAGGGCATGAAGGCAACTGCTCCAGCCCTGTACGGTTTATAGTGCAGGCACCGCAGTGCCACCACCAATGAATTATTTATGGCCTATTCTAAGGATAGGATATAAAATCCAGATTTATGAACAACCCCATTAAATTATATTTTTATACATATGCTCTGCATTCCCAAATAATTTAGATTTTGATACCATTGTAATTGTTTGCAGTCCGCAGTACATATATCTTGCACAATTGTGGATGGTGGCCCAATATTGCATGTTTTCCGTTTCAGTGTTAATGAGAATACATGCTCTTGCTGATGTTGAGGATTGTGGTATATATGAAATTTGTACAACTTGATCTATTATTTTTACATTGATTTTGTCTGTAAACCTCCACTTGGATGTGGAGTTTTAGGCATAAATATATGTAACTGTACAGAGTGGCACAGGCAGAAGAGGGGAGCAGTTGCAGTGGTAACAACAGGACTCCTGGAGCTGAAGATATGCCCTGAGTGCCTCATCTGCATAATGCTTTAAAGTTATTTTTCTCCAAATCTACAAAAGTGACATTAATAACTTCGATTTGTGGTTTTTCGCTGTATTATGTCCTGTAACATGGTGGCAGTTGACTATCCTTGGGGGAAGTGGTAGACTCTCTTTAACCCCCACCCACCCCCCAACACACACACACACACACACACACACACACACACACACCCCATCACCACCACCACAGCTTTGAACATATACTGCTTGGGGTCTGAGCAAAGTAAATTATAGTTTCCCCAGAGCAGGATCCTTTCCAGGAGACTGAAAAGGGAGCAGTCACTTTAAAATGGCAAACTCTAGAGGCGCAATCTTAGTCTTATTTAAACCTAGACCAAGATCATGTCTATAGTCCACCTAGATTTTGTGATATCACTTGTTAAACTTGCAGCCTCACTGTAACCAGTGTGCAGAACAGGTGCAGCTGACAGTACTGTAAGCAGGGAGGGGAAAATGTACAGAAAAGTGGGTACCAAGAACTTTTAATCACAATATCATCCCCCAAGTTGTTTTACATAAATAATTGAAATTCTGAATCCAGAATCAAATGTTTTTTGATCATCTCAAAAAAAAAAAAAAAAAAAGATAAAAACTGATCAAAAGGACTTATGTACATTGAAATTAAATTTAAAATGCTACGAAAGCGGGAAATGCAGAGAGAGATAAAATGTTACTGGTTTAAGGGTAAAATGCGTTAGATCACTAAAGGGCAAAAATCTTCATAAAAAGCACCAGAGTTACAGTGGAGAAAAAAAAGTATTTAGTCAGCCACCAATTGTGCAAGTTATCCCACTTAAAAAGATGAGAGAGGCCTGTAATTGTCATCATAGGTAGACCTCAACTATGAGAGACAAAATGAGAAAACATATCTAGAAAATCACATTGTCTTATTTTTTAAGAATTTATTTGCAAATTATGGTGGAAAATAAGTATTTGGTCACCTACAAACAAGCAAGATTTCTGGCTCTCACAGACCTGTAACATGACAGCTCCTCTGTCCTCCACTCATTGCCTGTAGTAATGGCACCTGTTTGAGGTTATGGACAGGTGTCTTTTATACTGATAACAATTTCAAACAGTCACACTCCAAACTCCACTATGGTGAAGACCAAAGAGCTGTGGAAGGACGCCAGAAACAAAATTGTAGACCTGCACCAGGCTGGGAAGACTGAATCTGCAATAGGCAGGCAGCTTGGTGTGAAGAAATCAACTGTGGGAGCAATAGTTAGAAAATGGAAGACATACAAGACCACTGATAATCTCCCTCAATCAGGGGCTCCACGCAAGATCTCACCCCGTGGGGTCAAAATGATCACAAGAACGGTGAGCAAAAATCCCTGAACCACACAGGGGGACCTAGTGAATGACCTGCAGAAAGCTGGGACTAACGTAACAAAGGCTACCATCAGTAACACACTACGCCGCCAGGGAAGTTTGCTAGAGAGCATTTGGATGTTCCAGAAGAGTATTGGGAGAATGTCATATGGTCAGATGTAACTGTCTGGTAGAAACACAACTCGTCGTGTTTGGAGGAGAGTGAATGCTGAGTTGCATCCAAAGAACACCATACCTACTGTGAAGCATGGGGGTGGCAGCATCATGCTTTGGGGCTGTTTCTCTGCAAAGGGACCAGGACGACTGATTCGTGTACATGAAAGAATGAATGGGGCCATGCATCGTGAGATTTTGAGTGCAAACCTCCTTCCATCAGCAAGGGCATTGAAGAAGAAATGTGTCTGGGTCTTTCAGCATGACAATGATCCCAAGCACACCGCCAGAGCAACGAAGCAGTGGCTTCGTAAGAAGCTTTTCAAGGTCCTGGAGTGGCTTAGCCAGTCTCCAGATCTCAACCCCATAGAAAACCTTTGGAGGGAGTTGAAAGTTCGTGTTGCCCAACGACAGCCCCAAAACATTACTGCTCTACAGGAGATCTGCATGGAGGAATGGGCCAACATACCAGCAACAGTGTGTGCCAACCTTGTGAAGACTTACAGAAAACGTTTGACCTCTGTCATTGCCAACAAAGGATATATAACAAAGTATTGAGATGAACTTTTGTTTTTGACCAAATACTTATTATCCACCATAATTTGCAAATAAATTCTTTAAAAATCAGACAATGTGATTTTCTGGATTTTTTTTCTCATTTTGTCTCTTATAGTTGAGTTCTACCTATGATGTCAATTACAGGCCTCTCTCATCTTTTTAAGTGGGAGAACTTGCATAATTGCTGGCTGACTAAATACTTTTTTTCACCACTGTATACAGTATAGCGCCAACATATTCGCAGCACGTTACAAATTGTAGGGTTCAAGTACAGACAAAAAATACATTAGAGTAATAGTCAATTCACAAAATGGGACTGAGGCCCTTGCTCGCAAGAGCTTACAATCTATGAGGTAGAGGGGATGACAAAAGAGGTAGCATCGGAAGTAGCATCGATAATATACAGTGGTCTAGCCGTGTTCGTGATAAAGGTTACTTTCATTACACATAAATAAAGCTGTATGAGCCGTCACCAGTCAGTGTCCTTTAATGTACAGATGGTGCCTGGACATATAAAGATACAGTCTGATATTGCATCATATCCAGTGGGGTAATGTGGAAGCGTGAATAGAGGAGGGTCGTTACAGGGATTCTTACTGCGGAAGGGTTTACATTAGGAACTGTGATAGGCCTGTCTGAATAGAATAGTCTTTAGTTTGTGCTTGAAGCTGTACAAATTGGTAGTTAATCTGATTGTCCAGGGTAGAGCATTCCAGAGAAGAGGTGCAGCTCAGGAGAAGTCTTGGATACGGGAGTGGGAGGTTCTGATAATAGAGGATCCTAGTCTTAGTTCATTGACTGAGCGGAGAGCACGGATTGGGCCATCGACAGAGATGAGGAAGGAAAATCAGGGAGGTGCAGCATAATGGAGAGCCTTGTGGATGAGGGTGATACGTTTATATTGTATTCTGTATTGAATAGGTAGCCAATGTAGTAACTGACAAAGACAGGAGGCATCGCTGTAGCGTTTAGACTGACAGATGAGCCTGGCCGCTGCATTCAGAATAAATTGTAGAGCGGAGAGTTTAGTAAGGGGAAGACCGATTAGTAAGGAGTTACAGTAGTCAAGGCGATAGTGAATCAGGGCGACAATAAGTGTCTTTAATGTATGTGTGGTAAGGAAAGGCCAGATTCTAGAGATGTTTTTGAGGTGGAGATGACAAGAGCATGCGAAAAAGGAAAGTTCTGAGTCCAACATAACCCCGAGGCAGCAAGGAAACTACCTAGGAGTTATGGTAAGGCCCGGAGACTGAAATGGAGATATCAGGGTTAGATCTGTTAGATGGTGGAAACAGCAGTAGTTCAGTCTTTGAGAGATTCAGTTTCAGATAAAACAAAGACATGATATTTGAGACAGCAGAGAAACCGTCACTGGTGTTCTGTATTAGTGCATGGGTGAGGTCACGGGATGAGGTATATAGTTTGGTGTTATCAGCAAATAGAATGTACTGGAAGCCAAATCTGGTAATGGTTTGTCCAATAGGGACTGTGAGGAGAAGAGCAGGGGGCCTAGGATCGAGCCCTAAAGAACCCCAACGGCAAGGGAAAATGGGGAAGAGACAGCCCGCATATAATACAATGAAAGTGCGGTCTGTAAGATAAGAGGTGAACCAAGAGAGCGAGGTGTCCTGGAGGCTGACAGAGCAGAGCACAGTGAGAAGGAGTTGGTGGGAAACATTGTCAAATGCTGCTGAGAGATCCAGAAAAATAAGAAGAGAATAGTCACCATTAGATTTAGCTGTCAGGAGATCATTGGAGACTTTTGTGAGGGCTGTTTCAGTAGAGTGCAGACTGTGGAAGCCAGATTGTAAGGGGACAAGAACAGAGTTAGCAAAAAGATAGTGGATTGAACAAGAATAGACCAAGCGGTCCAAGATTTTGGAGATTAAGGGGAGGTTAGAGACGGTCGATAGTTAGCAGCACAGGGCAGGTCAAGGGAGGATTTCTTCAGCAGCATGGTTATGACAGCATGTTTGAAAGAGGAGGGAAAGATTTCAGAAGAGAGAGAGAGGTTAAATATTTTAGTAAGGTAAGTAGTGATGCCAGGTGACAGAGACTGGAGAAGGTGAGGGGAAAGGGTCACTACTGCAGGTCATAGAGTGAGAAGAAGAGAGGAACTGGGAGACTTCTACTTCTGTAACTGGTTCAAAAGATGAGAATTAACAGGGCGACAGGTGAGGGGATCAATGCCGTCTGGGAAATGGGCAATTATTTTCTAACGGATCTTATCAATTTTGTCGTGGAAATAAGTGGCCAGGTCTTCAGCACAGAGGTCTGTGAATGGCGCCTGCACCTTGGGAAGGAGTAAAAAGTTTCAAAGAGTCTTTTAGGGTTACAGGAGACAGAAGAGATAAGAGTGGTTAAATAGGCTTGTGTAATGTGGTGAAGGCCAGATTGGGAAAGGAGAATGAAGAAATGGGGGGACAGTAGGACTAGAGTGTTTGAGAGGAGCTGTGTTTTATAGCACGTACAGTCCTATATGTATGGTGGGTTGGTGTGTCCTGTGAAGGAGAAAAAGTACGGCTTGTGAGAGATAAAATGTTATGACCAGAGAGAGGCAGAGAAGAGTTAGTAAGCTTAGAAACTGCAAGTAGTCGGAGGAAGACAAGGTCAACTGTGTTGCTATCTTCATGTGTGGTGGAAGAGCAAAGTTGTGAAAGACCAAAAGAAGTGGTTATTGAGAGAAACTGTGATGCAGCTGGAGAGAAAGTGATGTCAATGGGAATGTTAAAGTCACCCATAATGAGGGTGGGAATTTCACAGGATAGAAAGAGGGGAAGCCAAGAAGCAAAGTGATTCCGAAATTGGTAGGGTGAGCCAAGTGGACATTAGATCACGGCTACGTGTAAGGAGAGTGGGTGTAAAAGTCTGATAGTGTGGACCTCAAGTGAGGGTAAGGTGAGTGAGGGTACTGGGGGAATGACCAAAAAAGTGCACTGCAACGATAGAAGTATGCCTACCCCTCCAGCCTGCCTGTTGTCAGACCAAGAAGCATGTGAGAAATGTAGGCCACCATGAGACAAAGCAGCAGGGGAGGCCATATCAGACTGCTGGATCAAGGTTTCAGTAAGGGCTAGCAGGTTGAGAGATTTTTTATGGAGTAAGTCATTAATATATTCTAGTCTGTTACACACTGAGTGGGCGTTCCAAAGAGAAGTTAAAAGGGACAGGAGAAAGACAAGGAGAGGGAATACGGTGAATATTGATGAGGTTAGTGGGACTTAGTGTGCGCAGGAAGAGGAAAACTTACTTAAAGAAGAACCAGGATTTGGAGAGATGTCCTCAGCAGCTAGTAGGAGCAGAATAGACAGAGGCAGAAAGTGGTTCAGAGACTTATGTGGGCGCTTATGTTTAGTTTCACTGATAAAAGTATAGGGATTGGGGTGGTTAAAGAGAGTGAAGTGTGTGAGAGCTGTACATGGGAAAAGGAAGAAGAGAGGGACTGATGTGTATAGTGTGCACTGGAGTTAGAGAATGAGAGGAGTTCTGCATGAGAACAATTGCTAACAACTGCTAAGTAAGTGATAGTGCAGATCTATGATACCATGTTTAGAAGCTTGTATGTAAGCCTAGTATGACTTTTATATTGTAACTTACTAGCTGCCAGAGGTACAAAACGTCCAAAATCTTCTGGCAGTGAAAGAGTTTTAAAAGGTACATACTCTATAGACACCTACAGGAAAGAAGTTTACAGAATGCAATATCTTTTGGAATCTTACCTATAATTTCATTGTTTAGTCTCGTCTTGCGATTAACTGTTCAACAAAATAAACCAAATAGCAAAAAACAATTATTATCAGTGTTTACTTAAAGTAAAATGGCCAATTCAATTACCTGTGTTTTTGGAGAACTTTCAGAAAGATCATTTGTACATTTTCGTTTCATGTCCATTTCTTCTCGAACAGGATTTATTCCACCAGTGCATTTATCCCCAGGAATTTTACGGTACCTGTGAGCAAGAAATATTATATATTTAAAACATGTGTAGTGTGTTTGGTCAGCTTTAGGCATAAAGGAAATGTTTTTGGGGGGGTCCCATAATTCTATCATAATTTTTTGCATTTTGTTTGTAGGGTGTTCACTCTTCATTAAAAATGACATGGCAACTTTGTCTGGCTGGACATTATAATTAAATCGATACCACATTAAATTTTGGTTTTATTAGGTTATACCACTTTTACAAATAAAACGTCACTTTTTGAAAATGAACGATTTTTAAATGTAAAGGTGTTTTTTTTTAACTTTTTATTTTTAACTTTTTTCTCTTAGAGGCTGAGTATATTTGATATATATACTCAGTTAGCCTCTAAAAGGTATCGCCTGATTTCTTTGCTTTTCCACTACTTTCTATGGCTAACAGGGTACAACATTATACTACTAGTAACTTTTTCTCTATCTGAAAAGGGGACTTCATACATCGGTTCCCTATGGGGAATCTGCCCGGTCTCCAGGCTGCCATGGCAACCCCTCAGAACCCGCAATCTTATCGTGGGGGACCCGAGGGGGCGATCTTGTGCCTGGGCCCCCTGGATGTCGTGATCGTTATTGATCACGGCATCCATGGTGTTAATCTGCCGGAGACGGAGTATCTTCTGACTCCGATGGCTAGTCTTGGGCCTCAGCTGTATAACACTGCCAAGTGCCAGAGGTAATGCCACAGGCACAGCTCCTGTGCTCGGGGAATTACAGCGCTGTAATATTACAGTGCTGAGGGTTAGCTATACGCTCAGCGTAACGTAATAGTATAGCACAGAGCATTAAGGGGTTAAACCAGATTTTTATTTAAGAATTTTTGATGATTTTATTTTTAGTTTTCCATGTCATGATCTAAATTTTTAAAAAAGTACTAAATGCTGCAATTGTACTCTAGCCACTTCGTCTAATAGACTGACCCTTGCCAATTGCTCGCATTGCCCCAGAGCCTAGTCCCTCCATCCTTTCCTGCTATGACCGACACTACACTACACTGCCTAGCCCTGTCAATCATCATAGCAGAACAAAAGTGATGACTTTGTTGCACCAAAAAGCTCATTAGCATTTCAGGAAAAATGTCTAATATCTCAGTAACAGAGGCACCAATCGGAAAGCAGGGGAAAAAAAAAGTGTTTTATCCACATGAGCCCCAGCTATCTGACTGTGCTTATAGTTCAATAGTCAAAAGACTCCCTTTAATGACATTATCCAGCTGGATTTTTTTTTTCTTTTGGAAAAGATGCAGAATGGTTTAAAAAATATATATGAAATAAGCAGTAAATTGATTATATAACTAATAACAGTACTTTGTACAGGTTATTCTACAATTTTCAAATATGCTTCTTTTATTCAGCTTTTGAGCCCCATTTTTATGTAAATCATCCTCAAATGAGGAGAAAAGTGCTTTCCCTAGGAATCTTACAACTGAAACCAAAAGCCCAGGCAAACTAAAACACGCCCCCCAAAACATGGCGCAGAGGCACCACAAGGTACTGCAATTAGGCTTATACCCAGTTTACTGCTGACAGACAAAAAAAAAAAAAATCCACATACAAACCAAGTTCCCTTAATTTCCTATCAGGCAATTTCCTTGACAAGACCATAAAGGGGGAGAAGAGGAGAGCTTCTCAAATCAGAGAGACATCAGAGATATAAGAGACGCCTCTGCATTATAAAGTGACAGTTCTCTTTTCAAAACATAACTGCGATATCAGAAAAGACCCCCTCTCCATAGATATACACAGATTGTAAACTCATCTGCTTGTGTATCATTCAGAGAGAAATAGTAAGTAATTAAGTAAAAGACACATGCACTTTTCATTAATGAATTATATCAAAAGTTAATTCCCTTCACCTGCACTACAGATTTATGAAAAAAATGCATAAGGACTAGGTTATGGTTCTTGTGTGGAACTTGAATAATGGGGAAGACGAAGCATTACAAAAAAAAAACTGTATATATCTCATACCTGTTCCCAATCCTCCTTTGTCTGCTGCCGCTTTCTGGTCCTGTGTAAGCCATACCTTTGCCGGTAGAAGTTCTGCAGCCAATCAGCAGCCTCTACAAAGGAGGAAGTAACATCACTGGTTCCTTTCCTGTGGCTGCTGATTGGCCTCAGAGCTCACGAGCAGCGCAGGACTTCTGCTGGCAAAGGTACGGCACATACAGTTTTTTTAAATGTTTTACCTCTTAGAGTCCTGAAATTCATGGACAACCCCTTTAAGCATGTTAATGGTGGCAGTAACTGTATGATCATACTAACCCTTTTGTGGTCAGTTTCTCCTCTTTTCCATTTATACACAGGTCAAGCTCATGGCCCTGAAGTTCAGGTTGCTCCAAACATGTTGACTCATTTTCTTTACGAAAATATCCAAAGTCACTACAAGAAGAGGAGAAACAATTTCCAAACTCCACCATGCATAAATACAAAAGGTTAGCATATGAGATTATGTGCATTGTTGACATTACCACATATAGTCATCCAAAGTGCAATTACAATTCACAAATTCCCGGCTCACTAGATAATCACGCCCATTTTGGCACATGGAGGATTTCTTAAGACGCTGATAATGTTCCTTATAACCCAAAACACAACCATCAGATGGTGCTCCTGAGTCTGTAGAGTGTGCCAACCATGTGGAATAATCCTTATCGTCACCTGATAAAGTGCAATAAAATTTATATTATATCTATTTTACACACACACACACACAGTACACAGCATGAAAGACAAGTTTCCAAATGATCACCGCAATAATTCATAAAAAGGATAAGTCCTCATGCACACGATTATATTTTTTATCTGCAATTGTGGATAAAAGTATGGACTCATACATTTCAATGAGCCCATACACACAACTGTAGTTTTTGTGTCTGTGCATCCGAGCCGAATCGAAGAGCCACAAAATTTGAGGCATGTCCTATACCTGTCAATACTTGCAGCTCTGTCAATTTATTTTCAGTGTATGGGTCAGTGAAAACCACGGCCATCAATCAGTGTGTCATCTGTGCAGTTTTTACTGACCCATAAACTGCACACGGTCGTGTGCATGTAGACTAAGTAAATACTCATTTATTAAACATATATTTAAAAAGGAGTTGCCCAGTTCCGATTTCTATTATTGAATATAGCTGCTGCAGAGGATAAATATGTAAACCACTACACACCTCTCCCTGTGCCTCTGTTTTTTTTTTTTAATTGTTTATTTATATAATAAACCTCTCATTATGCTAATTAATGGGTTGTGAACCAGAGCTGCACGAACATCATCCAATAGGCATGAAAACAGTTAGAGCAGCTCCATTAGACTGCTGCTCTAACACTGTTCACACTGATTGGCTAGTGTCAAAGAAACTCAGGTTCACATCCAGTTGATACTGGCTGGCAGACCAGAGTAGGGATTCTGAAAAGTCTTGGCAAAGGCCAAATTGCTTTTCCAGGCAGTGAAACAGTGATACCAGTTAGGGCCGGTTCACATCTGCGTTTGGCATTCCGTTCGGGGGAGTCCACTTGGGGACCCCCCGATCGGAAACCTATACGCATAGAAAAGCAGTTTACCTAAGGAAACCTGCGGACCCCCATAGTGCTTGCAGCACTTTTCTCTCCGCTTTCTTCGAGCAGAAACCGAGCGGAAACACACGGACCCCATTATAGTCTATACGGGTCTGTGTGGTTTCCCTGGTAAACCGCTTGCAATGCATATAGGTTTCGGTTCGGGGGGTCCCCAAGCGGACTCCCCTAACGGAATGCCGAACGCAGATGTGAACCGGCCCTTGTGGCATGCCACAATTTTGGACAGTACAGAAGTAACTGCTCCTGTATATAAAAACCTGTATTATTTTTGCCATTTGCCTTTAGGAAGGTGTACTCCTTTATGAAATGTTAGTACTAAAGAAGAAAATATGATTTTGTCAAAAGAGGTTATTAACAGATACCAATATTATCAAGACAGTTTAGATAATTATATATGAATTATTAGATTATATGAAGGAAATAGACAAGGAGAGATATAGGCCCCCTTATGTTTTACACTTACAGTTTTGCTTGAGAAGAACAGCGAAATCTATAGTATACGACAGCCAAATGCGATGAATTAAACTATACTGGTATCCCCATACAGTGACATTCAGAGAACGAGCACCTGGCTCAGAAGCCAGACCAGTGAACATCAGAGGGTCACTGGAGAAATTATATGAGAACCAGCACTGGCCTTCATCTGTTGAAAATCTAAACAAATAACACATTTGGAGAATGTTAAATTGGCGTTATACACACTAAAAACACAGCAGTACACAGCAGTTTTCACTAAAAGTACAATAATCAGGGCAACAGCAGGTGGGCAGAACTTTGGATATGACATGAATGTGGCCAGTGCTGAATCATGCGTGTTCACACTTAGAACACACAGGGCATCCCTCCACAACTGCTAAATTGTTGTGAAACAGTCCACTGCAAGTACAGAATGGTGGGCAGCAAGTAAGAAGGTTGGATTTATACATGCAGCTTTTAATGCATTTTTAGAGTCAAAACCAGGAATGGATCCAAGTGGGTGGGACAGTATAAAAAGTAGGATTTATATCTGCCTTCTTTTTTATCTACGCAGAAAACACTGCACCAGAAATTGTATGCCTAATTCTAGCCTTAAGATCGCCACACACATAGCAAACTAATTTAACTAAGTGTAACTAAGCTTTTATTTTCCATAAATCCATACTGAAGGTGACAATAAACTCTGTAATATACTTTATTAAAAGGGATACCACCTTCAAAGTTTCTTTTAAAGATATGATGGGGCTTTCCATGTAACTTTTTATTGGATAGTTTATCTTTTTACCATATTTGAAAGTACATGGCAGCATGGTGGTTAACACTGTTGCCTCCTGAGTTCGAATTTGACCAAGAGTAACATCTGCATAGAGTTTGCACGTTTTTTCCCATGTTTGTGTGGATTTCTTCCAGGTACTCCAGTTTACTCCCACATGCTAAAAATATATTGATCGGTAAAATGACTTCCTGTACAACAACTGACCCTTGTGAGTGTTTGGGAGGAGCACCTGTATGTTATCACAAACTCCCCTACCTCACAACAGTCCCTGCGCTTCAAGTCCCTTGGTAAGAAAGGGACATTACAAATGTTACATTGTCAGAAGTGGAAGGGTGGGACTCAGAGCACACCATTCCTTCACGGTGTATACTGTTATATGTTCCACTAGAAATGTGACTGCCAGAGGACAGGGAGAAACTAGCAGCCTGCTATTACATCTCTGCACCAACTTCTTGGTCCACAATACCACTCAGTATTATATCATAGAGCTACCTCATGTACCTAGACTTCATTAGACTTTGAAATTTAGACATTACTAAGATTTAGCATAAATAGAGCTAAGTCAAGTCTGCACCCCGACAGTGTAGTGAACATACTTTTCAACTTTCACAAATATAATGCCTCATACCTAAGTAGATGGCCTCATTCCTCCCTCCCCCTATATATTTCTTTGTAAACTGATCTGCTTGTGCATGGAGTATAGGAAAAAATAACTCAAGACTAGAAGTCATATGTAATAAAGACAGAGGCACTTTTCTTTAGTAAAGTATATTGCAAAGTTTGTGATTTATGGAAAAAAAAAAAAAAAGTTTAGGGGGAGTTCACACTACTGTTACTAATGTCCACTGCTGTCTTCCGTCATAGGATGACAGCAACGGACATTAAACTGTCACAGACTGATTCTGTGTTCGTTTCCATTGACACTAATGTATACAACATGATGGAAGATATCTTGTTTACTTTTGTAACGGAAGATAAAGTCCTGCACGACTCTGACAGATTAATGTCCGTTTCTGTCTTCCGTCATAGGATGACAGCAACTGACATTAGAAACGTTAGTGTGAACTCCCCCTTTATACTTTAAGTTTGAGGATTTTTACTTGTTTCTGCTGTGTAGTATAAACCAGGGCAGCAACAATAAGGCAGGGTTCACACTACCGTTGGAGTCCGTTATGAAGGTGTCCGTTAAAAAAAACCAAAACGGACACCTCTCATAGCAGACACTAACTGATGTTAATGTGTCCGTTTTTTAAACTGATCCAATTAATGGTTCAGTTAAAAAAACGGACACATTAGCATCATTAGTGTCCGTTAGCATCAGGTAGTGTCTGTTTTTTAAAGAGGACCTTTCATGTCACATACCGCTAGAAAGCCGACAGCTCGGCTGGAGATATCGGCGGTTTAAGTTACATGGTTTACTGATAGAAGGGCGCTGCGAGGAACGCCCTCCCTGACACTTTTCTTCGTTCATAGACTTGTACTGAGGTGGCGTTCCTCACAGCTCAGCGTCATCGCCGGGCAGTAAGGAACGCCCCCTCTGACAGTACAGCACTATAGACGAGAACAGAGAGAGGAGCGTTCCTTACAGCCCAGCGATAACGCTAAGCTGTGAGGAACGCCCCCTCCAGTACAAGTCTATGAACGAAGAGAAGTGTCAGGGAGGGCGTTCCTCGCAGCGCAGCTAGGCTGTCAGGAACGCCCTTCTAACAGTGAACCATGTAACTTACACCGCCGATATCTCCAGCCCCGGGGCACATACCGGGAAAGCCGGCAGTGCGCTGAATTCAGCGCGCTGTCGGCTTTCTAGCGGTATGTAAAACCGCATGTGCCTGAGGACACAAAAGGTCCTCTTTAACACTGTTAGTTTTTTTTTTTTTTTTGGTTTGTTTCTCCTTTCTAAGCATGCGCAGGGAAAATAAACGGACATAAAATAACGGACAGTAACTGATGGCTATCAGTTACTGTCTGTTATAAGTCCATTACCCATAGACTTCAATGTTAAAAAAATATAACGGACACTTGCTGTCCGTCAAGAATCCGTTTTTTTTCAAACGGACAAAAAGTCCTGCATGTAGGATTTTTTTTGTCCTTGAAAAAAAAACGGACTTCTGACGGATTTGGTGTAAAACGGACACAAACGGACACTAACGGACACAATATAAAAACCCATTGAAATTAATGGAAATTTTAACGGATTTCTGACGGTTCAGCTAGTGTCCGATGCTAAAATCTTGTAACGGACACTAATGACGGTCACCAGCGGTAGTGTGAACGTCCCCTAAGTATGTAAATATTATAAATTTCAATAACCTTTTAAGATATTTCTCTGTAAAATAACATCAATCTACATTCCTACTCAAACCATGTTGCTCTCACTTGATTGTGTTGACAGGCATATCGCTTTGTTGTATTGCCACAATAAGCCCTCCAGAATCCAAGATTGCATAATGGTGAGGACCATCCAGCACTCGGGTCCATGAGTAACCTCCATCATCCGAGAGGTACACACTGGGACTAGCGACAGACACAGCATCTCCCACACTGCCTGTGACATGGTAATACAGAATCAACTAAAGCACAAAGCAGAACTATCAAGTTATTTGGCTATGTAACAATACTTACCATGAGCAATAACTATTCCTATAGCATTTGACTCTGACATTGGTGGTAGAGGGACAGCAAGATTCTGTGACATGCTGTACTGAGCATGTATATGCAAACTACACTGTGGTGCAGGCAAAAAAGAAACAAGGAAAAAACATTTTAATGAGAGCATTTATACTTCACAGCTAAAATGAACAGCAAACATCAAATGGTATATGTGTAATGGTGGATGCATGTCACTGGTGCACTATTAAATGCATCACAAAACAATTGGGGAATTTATAAGTGTTACATGCCAATTTTATGGTATAGAAAAGTTGCACATTTTGGCATGCACCATATTTGAGCTAAAATTTGTGCAATTACAATTTTCTTTCCAATTTTGAAAATGCCAAGAAAATTGGTTTTGGAGGGGATAGTAGGTATCCTTTCGACACACTAATCCTGAAAGGGACAACATGGTGCAAATTTTAGTGCAGATGTATGTGTGCTCATAGTATACACACACAGTTTGTTTTATATCTTATTTTATAACAGGATTTTCCTATGGATGGGTCATCAATACAAAAATCTCAGAATATCCTTTAAGACAGTACAAGATGCGGCAAATTTATTAAGAAATGTACATTAAAAAAAAAAAAAATGGCACATCATTGACTTCTAGGGAACTTCATCAAGGTTTCAGTATTCTTGTCAACAGGAGTTGACAAATGTGCTATTCTTATATTTAAGAAACGCCAGAAAAAGCACAGAATGCATGTTTGACATACAGACCCAATGTAAATCAAAGCCACAACCTTCAGCCTTTAGCTCCCCTTTTACCCCTTAAGGACCCAGCCCAAAAGTGCGTTAAGGACCAGGCCTCGTTTTTCAAAACTGACATGTGTCACTGTATATGGCAATAACTTTGAGACGTCTTAACTTACACAAGTGATTTTGAGATTGTTTTTTCGTGACACATTGTACTTCATGTTAGTGGTAAACACTAATGAATATTTTTGTATTTATTTATAAAAAAATAGGAAATTTGATGGAAATTTTGGAAAAAAAAAAAAAAAAAAAATCGCAATTTTCAAAATGTGAAATGCTCTGCTTTTCAGACAGATAGTCATACTACCCAAATACTTTAATACATATTATCTACCATAACTCTGCTATATATTGGCATCATATTTTAATCGTCCTGTAATTTATTTTGGATGTTAGAAGGCTTACAAGTGTAACAACGATTTTGCAGATTTACAAGAAAATTTCTGAAGAGGATTATAAAGACCTATATATTAGAAACCCCCATAAATCACCACATTTTCAAAACTGCACCCCTCAAATAATTCAAAATAGCATTTGGGAAGTTTGTTAACCCTTTAAGCATTTCACTGGAATTAAAACAATATGGAGGTGAAATTTAGACATTTAATTTTTTTCCACTAATTCCTTAATTTAGCCCTAAAATTAACACATTCACAAAGGGTTAAAGGAGAAAATGCATCTCAGTTTGTTATGCAATTTCTTCCAAGCACGGAAATACCCAACATGTGGGTGTAAAATGATGTTTGGGCGAATGGCAGTGCATGGAAGGGAAGGAGCGACACTTGACATCTGAAAAGCAGATTTTGCTGGAATAGTTTTCAGGTGCCATGTTGCATTTGCAGAGCCCCTAGAGTACCAATACAAAGAAAACCCCCCAAAAGTGTCCCCATTTTGGAAACTACACCCCTCACAGAATTCATCAAGGGGTATAGTGAGCATTTTGACATTACAGCCGTTTCACAGATTTTACTAACACTGGGATGTATAAAAGAAAAATTACTAAAATGTCACTTTATCCCCAAAGTTTTCATTTTTACAAGGGGTTAAAGGAGAAAAAGCACCCCACAGTTTGCAAAACAATTGCTCCTGAACACGGCAATACCCCATATGTGGTCATAATCTGCTGTATGGGTACATGGCAGGGCTCAGAATGGAAAGAGCGCTATTTGGCTTTTGGAGGGCAGATTTTGCTGGAATAGTTTTCAGGTACCATGTCGCATGGTTGACCGCGGCATCCAAGGAGTTAAAACCTCCGATCGGAACTCAGTTCCGACATGAGGTTATGGAGCAGGGTGTTAGCTGTCAGTTACAGCTAACACCCGGTTCCGATGCCGCCCGGGGGTACGCCTTGGTACGCAAAGTACCTAGCGCCCAGGACGTAATAGTACGTCCAAGGTCATTAAGGGGTTAATCTACTATATAAAAGTTTACTGTTTGCCATTTGTGGTTGCTGTATTCTACATAAACTCAAATGCTAGTGTGAGCCTAGCGTAAGATTTATGTGTTTTATACATATATTTCTGTGTAACATTGAATATTGATTTTGAAGAGCATTCTTGTAGAGGATTACTAACTTCATTTTTGTTTACAAGATCAAAAAGGTGTTTACATCAATAAAGTAAATAGTAAAGCTATTTAGTCTAACCATTCCAAGAAGTGCTAATGCTTTTTTGTTTTTAGACAGACATTCTTGAAACCAGCTACCCACCTTTGCCTTGTCTTTAGCTGTCGAGTCACATTCTGTGTTTTCAGGCTTATTGATGCTGCTCCATTCACCTCCTTGATCAAATGTAATTACTGAATGGATAGAGTTGTCTGAAAAAATTAAGGACTCCATTAGATGGGATATCCATGATACCCTTACAGGCAAACATGTAAACACAATAAGCCTCTGCGTACCTTCAGAGAGCACACTGGTAATAAATACACCACGTAGTGATGTTACATTGGTGAAATCGGTCTCTCCTCCTGTCTTTGTATACAGATGTCTCTCCAGAGATTTGGAATAAACAATACCTGTATTGTCAGACGTGTAAATGGTTCCACATCCTGTGTCTACAGGAAAAAATTAAAAAGATTTTTATTTCTATTGTATTTTATTTAGTGACAGATTTTTATTTTTTTATTTGTTAAGGGTGACCCAAGGAAATTTTTTTTTCCCAGGATGCCCAGATTCTGACAAGGTCCAAAAACCTTGGCATCAGAAACCGAGTGTTGGAAATAAAATTCCTACAAAATTCTGTTGCAAAGTCAGCAAACAGGTAGAATAAAGTTTAGACTAGATAGTCTAAAGATGTACCAGATTTAACATTCAGCATCAACCAGTCTAAATCTGCAATTATTAAATCTTCCCGTGTGTTTAAAATATCCATTGGGGGTATTTAATATACATTCAGTGCTTACACCATGCACGGTATATAATTTGAACTATAAAATACACCAGAGTATAAAGACACTTTAATAAAGTAGTGGCATAAAATGAAGAAACTTTTTTTTTTTTTTTAATGTGTATTTCCCAAAGGTAATGTTACCTTACCATCTTACCATTATCAGGGACAAGCCTCTACATACTGCAGCTTAGCAGACAGTAAAAGTGCACAGAAGCAGGAGTTAATGCGGAAGAATCTGCGCCAGAGTCAGCAAATAGAGTAAAAGCGCAATCTCCATAGAAATCAGTAGGTTTAGACGACTTTCATCTACGTGCATGGGTACCTTTAGACATCACTGTTCATGGCGCACATAATTTATTTGCATAATTTAAGTACTGTAGACACAGTTCCCTGTCACTTCCATAACCTGCTAAACGCTTTGATACACGCTGGACCTCATACAGTCTTATTTCTAAGCACTAGTAGGGCCATCAAAGACCCCAGCATATTGCTACACATTTTTTAGCAAAAAAACAAAAACAAGTGTCCATTTGTCCAAAAAAAGAGGAGATGTAATACAAATGGCAAGGTTCATGAATTTTACACAAAACAAATCTTTAATATTACCATTATTTGTAAAAGCTCATCCAATTGCACATTTACTGTTATCCTTGAGGTGCAATTACAAGAGTTTTTGACATGCAGAGTCAACAACTCTCATCCCACCATTATGGTGCAGCTGCTGCAGGAAGGGGTGTTTAAAAACTTTAAGCAACTACAGAATTTTCCCTACCCCACAGGTTTTTCTACCAGTATTTTCAGCTCTGCATGCAGTATACACATTGAAACACAAACTCAGGAAACAAAAACTCAGCTATAGAGTTGGAAGTAACTGCTGACATAACCAAGGGCCTGATTTTGTTATTATATCAACACCTGCTTACTACCCATTTAGTTATATCCATTTCAGATGTATCCGGGAATCTAAGACACAGGCCATATTACAGAAGAGTAGTGGCAGGAAATCCTGGATTTGGCTCCTCGGCTCTCTCTTTGTGAAGCCCAACGACTGTCACACCTATGCTTTTTTCATAGAGTTTATTAAGCTCACAGTTAGTTTCATCAGATAGGGGTCCGTGCAGATGCCAACTGTCCTAGGTGCAGGCTTGATGATGCTCATTTACTGCACATGCTATGGGAATGCACTAATATAAGAACATTCTGGAATATAGTATTGGCGTTAATTTTAAAAAGTCTACCATATTCAGATACAGGCAGCTCCCAGGACCTGTCTTCTAGGTCTACTTGGTGACGGGGTGGACATAGAAATTTCTAAGTCTGTGGGGATTTCCTGGATTCTCTTTCAGGTCAGGAAACTACTGGCTTTTCACTGGTTGGACCATCATCCCGTACACTTAAAAAGCCCAAGACCAAAATTAATGCTATAATTCAAATGGAGTATAAATTAAAGGGGTTTTCCAGGCAAAAAAAACTTTTTTAAAAAAGGTATTTTAGTGCTATTAATGGGTTAATAAGTGCACCAAAATACCTTTAGCAGGGTTTAGCGTGATTTCTGAGTTTATCTGGGAGCTCCTGGCATCCTCTGCATTTGTTTACATGGGTAGCTTCCTGTTGTCTTAGCCTACAGCTACTATGATCCCCCTCTCACTCACTCCCCCTCCCCATTTCCCTAGCTAGCCCGTGGACTTCTAGCCCTACCTACCTCAGCCCACCCCGTCATACTAACCTGTCTTCTGTGTCCTGGAAACCAGTTTCTTCTGTCCTGCTGGCTCCTCCTTCTGTGGACTTCTTGCATATACGTGGTAGGCGCTCTTCACTTCTGCCAGCCAGTGTACAATAGAGCTCTATTGCACAGGCTCCAGCAGAAGCGGAGGAAGTTACGTTTCGTGCGAGAAGACTGAAGACAGGTAAGTATGATGGGGATGGGGGGGAGGATTATTGGTGACGCTTTGTTTCTGGAAACGGAACATCGCCGGATTAACAGGAAGTGTGCCTGGGGCCTTTAAGTGGAAGACCTGCCAGAAATATGAAAAGGTGTGGGAGTGCTTTTGAAAGACTGGGTCTTGCGAGGGGTAATGGCAGCCTTTTTTACTATCCCGCAAGGTTTTCTAACCATTTCTAAACAGTGACATGGCTGCACAGTGAACGTCATAAACACGAAGCCCATAAGAAAGTCGCACAAATGCACTTTCTCCAATTCCACTCCATTCTGAATTTTTTCCAGCTTCCCAGTACACTGTACCGAATAATAAATGGTACCATCATCAAGAACAATTTATCCCGCAAACATTAAGCCCTTATATGGCTCTGTGAACAGAAAAAAAAAAAATGTATGTGGTTTAGAAGGCGGGGAATCAAAAGGAAGGCGTTAATGTGTCTGCCTCAAGTTGGATTTCTCCATCTTTGTAATTTTTTTTTATGAGTGTTATAGGTGTATGTTTGAAAATGGAGTATCAGTCACAGTTGTTCTCAATCAAATAGTATATGATTTATTAATGTGCATCCACAACTTTTCACATAAAAAAAAAAAAAAAAAAAGTCCAAAGACAACTTATGTAAATTTATGCCATTTCATTTTCCTTTGAAAATCTTACATACCCACCTCCTTCATCATCTACATGGATAAACACCATATCGTCACTGGCTGCCAGTACAGAGTAAAACTGCTCATGTGTTACAGATGGGAGCTGAGCGACATTCCATGTGTCCCCCTGGTTCTGAGATACATGAATTCTTCTCTTCAATCTGTCCTGTAATTCCATAAAGTATAAAGGTAGATACACACGTGGACAAAAATTGTTGGTACCCTTCTGTTAAAGGAAAAACCCACAATGGTCACTGAAATAACTTAAAACTGACTAAAGTATTAATAAATTTATAGATAGTGAAAATCAGACATTGCTTTTGAATAATTAAAAAAAAAAAAAAAAACTGATGAATGAAACAGGCCTGAACAAAAATCATGGTACCCCTAGAAAAGATTGAAAATAATTTGACTATAGGGACATGTTAAAGAGGACCTCTTCATGTCCTCTGATATAAGCGGTGTTATATACCACTAGAAAGCTGAATTCAATGCACTGTTAGCTTTGCCAGTATGTGCTCTGGTGGCAGAGATATCAGTGCTGTTAGTTTCGACAGATATCTCTGCACTGTCAGAAAGGCCCAGTCTTACGGCTCAGCATCAAAGTTGGGCTGTGAGGAACTTCCCCATAGCCCTGTACAGTCATGGCCAAAAGTTTTGAGAATGATACAAATATTAATTTTTACAAAGTCTACTGCTTCAGTTTTTCTAATGGCAATTTGCATATACTCCAGAATGTTATAAAGAGTGATCAGCTTAACAGCAATTACTTGCAAAGTCAATATTTGCCTAGAAAATGAACTTTATCCCCCAAAACACATTTCAACATCATTGCAGCCCTGCCTTAAAAGGACCACCTAACATCGTTTCAGTGATTGCTCCATTAACACAGGTGTGGGTGTTGATGAGGACAGGGCTGGAGATCAATCTGTCATGATTAAGTAAGAATGACACCACTGGACACTTTAAAAGGAGGCTGGTGCTTGCCATCATTGTTTCTCTTCTGTTAACCATGGTTATCTCTAAAGAAACACGTGCAGTCATCATTGCACTGCACAAAAATGGCCTAACTGGGAAGAGTATTGCAGCTAGAAAGATTGCACCTCAGTCAACAATCTATCGCATCATCAAGAACTTCAAGGAGAGAGGTTCCATTGGTGCCAAAAAGGCTCCAGGGCGCCCAAGAAAGACCAGCAAGCGGCAGGACCGTCTCTTAAAAGTGTTTCAGCTGCGGGATCGGGCTACCAGCAGTGCAGAGCTTGCTGAGGAATGGCAGCAGGCAGGTGTGAGTGCATCTGCACGCACTGTGGGGCGGAGACTCTTGGAGCAAGGCCTGGTCTCAAGGAGGGCAGCAAAGAAGCCACTTCTCTCCAGAAAAAACATCAGGGACAGACTGATATTCTGCAAAAGGTACAGGGAGTGGACTGCTGAGGACTGGGGTAAAGTCATTTTCTCTGATGAATCCCCTTTTCGATTGTTTGGAACATCTGGAAAAGAGCTTATTCGGAGAAGAAGAGGTGAGCGCTACCACCAGTCTTGTCTCATGCCAACTGTAAAGCATCCTGAAACCATTCATGTGTGGGGTTGCTTCTCAGCTAAGGGAATCGGCTCTCTCACAGTCTTGCCTAAAAACACAGCCATGAATAAAGAATGGTACCAGAATGTCCTCCAAGAGCAACTTCTCCCAACCGTCCAAGAGCAGTTTGGCGCTCAACAATGCCTTTTCCAGCATGATGGAGCACCTTGCCATAAAGCAAAGGTGATAACTAAATGGCTCAGGGAACAAAACATAGAGATTTTGGGTCCATGGCCTGGAAACTCCCCAGATCTTAATCCCATTGAGAACTTGTGGTCAATCATCAAGAGACGGGTGGACAAACAAAAACCAACAAATTCAGACAAAATTAAAACATTGATTCTGCAAGAATGGACTGCTATCAGTCAGGATTTGGTCCAGAAGTTGATTGAGAGCATGCCAGGGAGAATTGCAGAGGTCCTGAAGAAGAAGGGTCAACACTGCAAATATTGACTTGCTGCATTAACTCATTCTAACTGTCAATATAAGCTTCTGTTACTCATAATATGAATGCAATTATATTTCTGTATGTGATAAAAACATCTGACAAACACACATAAAAACCAGAGGGCAGCAGATCATGTGAAAATATAATATTTGTATCATTCTCAAAACTTTTGGCCATGACTGTACAGTTGGAGAAGGGGGATCCTTCCGCACAACCCAGCGATGACGCTGCGCTGCAAGGCCAGCTCCTCTGACAGTGCAGTGATATTGGTGCCGAAACTAACAAATTGAACTGAACACCAGTCAGAGGACATCAAAGGTCCTTTTTAAGCTAAAGGGTGTCCTGTAATTAGCACACAGGTGCTTCAAATTTGTAATCAGTCAGTCTGCCTATTTAAAGCGAGAAAAGTAGTCAATGTATACCACGCTCAACATGGACCTAAGTAAGCTAAGGAAAGAGTTGTCTCAGGAGATTAGAAAGACATTTTTAGGCAAACATGTTAAAAGGTAAAGATTAGAAAATTAGATTAAATCTCTGAACAGCTTGAAGTTCCTTTTACTACAGTTGCATAAATTATTCAGAAGTTTAAGGTCTATAGGACTGTAGGCCACACAGAAGAGACGGATAACATGAACAGTAATCAAAGAGCCCAGAACAACTTCCAAAGAGATTAGAGGTGAACTCCAAGGTCAGATCACACCATCCATCTCTGTCTTTGCCAAAGTTGACGTAATGGAAGACAACTGAGGAGGAAACCACTGAAATCAAAAATCATAAAAAAGCAAGACTAGAATTTACCAATACAAAAGCTTCTGAGTGACAGATGCAACAAAATTGGAGCTTTTTGGCAAGTCACATCAGCTCTATGTTCACAGATGCAAACATGAAGCATACAAAGAAAAGAACATTGAACCTACTGTGAAACATGGAGAAGGCTTGGTTAGATTTTGGGGCTGCTTTATTGCATCTGACACAGGGCATCTTGAATCTGTGCAGTGTAAAATAAAATCTCAAGAATATCAAGGTATTCTGAAGCAAAAAGGAAGACAAGAACATGCAGCTAAAGGATATACTAAACAAGGTTACTAGATGTGGTAATGAGGACCCAAGACAGGATACTCAGAATGAAATTAAGAAAAAGGAACTATCAGAGTGCAATCTGAAATGTTTTTACACAAACGCGCAAAGCTTGGGAAATAAACAGGGAGAATTAGAGCTGATAATACAGAAGGAAAAATATGATGTCATTGGTATTACAGAAACTTGGTGGAACGATAAGCATGATTAGAATATACAGATGGAAGGATACAACCTATTCAAAAAAAATAGAACTAATAAAAGAGGGGGAGGAGTTGCATTGTATGCTAAAAAAGATCACATTTCCACGGAAATCACAGTTTTACAAAATGATAACTTATTGGAAAATATTTGGGTAACAATTCAGGGGAAAAACAATGACAAGGACATCATAATAGGTGTTTATTATAGACCACCAGGACAGACAGAAGACATGGATGAGATTTTTTCACAGCAAATGACCACGCTTTCGAAGAAATTTGAAATTGTTATCATGGGAGACTTTAATTACCCAGATATTCATTGGGAAACTCACACAGCTACGAGTAAAAGCTCTATCAAATTTTTATCCTCTCTAGCAGACAACTTCATTGCCCAGTTAGTAGAAAAAAACACGAGAGGAACATCCATTCTGGACCTAGTTTTAACTAACAAGGAGGACATGGTTAAGGAATTAAGGGTAGCAGGGACATTGGGATTCAGCGACCATGCTATACTCGAGTTTGGGGTTGTAAGAAGAAGAAGACCTGAGAAGACAAAGACTAGAAGGCTCAATTTTAGTAGGGCAGATTTTAGGGGCCTAAAGGTAAGGGTTAGTAGAATTCCATGGCGAAAAATACTTAAGCACAAAAATGCACATGAGGGGTGGGAAATTTTCCGTAGGGAAATCATTAATGCACAGGAACTAACAATACCTAGAAGCAAGAAAAATGGGAATCACCTAAAAACTCCAGGATGGATGACCAAAAAATTACATAACCTACTAAAAAAGAAAAAGGAAACATACAACAAGTGGAAGATGGGAGCTATATCTAAGGGAGAGTATACAGCAGTTTGCAGACTCTGCAAGATAAGCATTAAAAAAAGCTAAGGCTGAATACGAATTGAAGCTTGCAAAAGAAGTTAAGAGTAAGGTAAAAGGTTTTTGGGGATATGTTAAGAGCAAAAGAAAAGTGAAGGAAACCATTGGAGTCCTGAAGAACGAAAAGGGTGAAAAAGTTAACATGGTGGATCAGCAGGTGGAGTTACTAAATTCATATTTTGTATCCGTCTTCTCCCAAGAAATGGATGGAAATATCAACATTAATGGTGATAGTGATGAGGGGAATGAGGACTCCAAGCTGATTATAAGTGAAGGTTTGGTGAGAGAACATTTAGCTAAGATTAAGGAAACCAAGTCCCCAGGACCGGATGATTTACACCCTAGAGTTTTAAAAGAATTAGCAGAGGAAATAACAGAACCCCTTGCAATAATCTTTAATAAGTCATGGGAAACAGGAGTGGTCCCTCTAGATTGGAAAAGGGCAAATGTGGTCCCCATCTACAAAAAGGGGAATAGGGACGACCCAGGAAATTATAGGCCGGTAAGTCTGACCTCGATAGTAGGAAAAATCTTTGAACAAATCGTTAAAGAACATTTAATTAGGTACCTGGATGGGAAGGCTTTAATTAATCAGAGCCAGCACGGCTTTATGCCTAATAAATCTTGTCAGACTAATCTTATTTCCTTCTATAATAAAGTCACTGAATGGTTGGACCAGGGGAATGCAGTGGACATAGTATATCTTGACTTTAGTAAGGCCTTTGATAAAGTATCACATAACATTCTTATTGAAAAAATGATCAAGTATGGCTTTGATAAAATATCAGTAAGGTGGGTTCACAATTGGCTAAATGATCGGGCACAACGAGTAATTCTAAATGGCTATACATCAAACTGGAAGAAAGTAAAAAGCGGGGTGCCGCAGGGCTCTGTCCTGGGCCCAGTACTTTTTAATATTTTTATAAATGATCTGGATGATGGGATTAATGGGGAACTAATAAAATTTGCAGATGATACAAAGATAGGAGGAATGGCCAACACTAGAGTGGAGAGAGAATGCATCCAAAAGGACTTGGACACACTGGAACAATGGGCTGAGGTGAACAAAATGGTATTCAACAGGGACAAATGCAAAGTTCTACATCTGGGTAACAGAAATGCAAGAAGCATATATAGTATGGGAGGAATAGAACTAAGTGAGAGTACAGGGGAAAAGGATCTGGGCATAATAATAGATCACAAATTCAACATGAGTCAACAGTGCGGTGCGGTGGCTAAAAAGGCTAATAAAATTCTAGGATGTATCAAGACGAGCATTGAAGCTAGATCAAGAGAGGTAATTATTCCGCTGTACTCTGCCCTGGTCAGACCCCACCTGGAATACTGTGTACAGTTCTGGGCTCCCCAGTTTAAGAAAGACATCGATTTATTGGAGCAGGTCCAGAGAAGAGCAACCAAAATGGTGGAAGGTCTACAAACCATGTCCTACGAAGAAAGGCTAAAAGAATTGAGACTGCTTAGTTTGCAGAAGAGAAGGCTAAGGGGAGACTTAATAGCGGTATTTAAATATCTGAAAGGTTGTCACAGTGCAAAGGGATTAACCCTATTCTAATTAGCAGAAGGAAGCACGAGAAGTAATGGGATGAAACTAAGGGGAAGGAGATTCAGATTAGACATTAGGAAAAACTTTCTAACAGTAAGGGTAGTGAGGGAGTGGAATAGGCTGCCACGGGAGGTGGTGAGTTCTTCATCAATTGAAATCTTCAAGCGGAATCTGGATAGGTATATAGCTGGGATGATCTAGGAATTCCTGCTTTTGCAGGGGGTTGGACTCGATGGCCCTTGAGGTCCCTTCCAACTCAAACAAAAGAAAGAAAGAAAGAAAGAAAGAAAATTTGCTGCCTACTGTCAGAAAGCTTAGTCTCAGTTGCAGGTCATGGTTCCTCCAAAAGGATCATTACTCAAAACACACAGCTAAAAACAACCAAAAAGAGCAAAGCATTGGACTATTGTAACTTGGCCTTCTATGAACCCTGATCTTAATCCTATTGAACATCTGTTGAAGGAGCTGAAACATGCAGTCTGGAGAAGGCACCCTTCATACCTGAGGCAGCTGGACCAGTTTGTTCACTAGAAGTCTTACTGAGAGTTACAGAAATCGCTTGATTGCAGTTATTCCCTCAAAAGGTTGTGTAAAAAATATTAAGTTACCATTATTTCTGTAAGGCCAGTTTTGTTAGGTTGTTTTTTTAATTATTCCGTTGAACCACAATTCAAAAGTAATGTCCGATTTTTATTGGTGAATTTTCAGTAAATTTTAATTTATTAACACTTTTTCCAATTATTTCAGTAACCATTGTGGGTTTTTTTTTCTTTAATCAGAAGGGTATCAACAATTTTGTCCAAGTGTTTATTTTATATGCAGACACATTCATTGCATGCATAGATTATCCCAAGTAATCCCATAATTGACATAGATTTTGAATACACCAGCTCTCTTACCTTTTCCATCACCGAGGCAAGTAAAAATTGACCCCATAAGCCAAAAGAGTGAACATGTTCTTTCAGCACCTTAAACGTTTTGCCAAAATCAGATGTTCTTTTCATAGTCAACGATGAGACCACTACAGACCGGTCCGCTTAAAATGGAGACACGTGGTTACAAAGATTGAAAATGAAATGGAAAAAAACACAACACACACACATTTCTCACCATACTTACTACAGGATTCGTTCACATTTGTTGTTGTAAGTAAAATCATGTTCCTGGGTCCCCTACAATTAAATCACAGCCATTTTAATGAGCTAAATAAATCTGAAAGTTACCAATTTACAGCAATTGTTTTTTAGCTTAAGAAATCCTCACCATTTGGCTGAACACACAGATTTATGGATTAGCGTCCAAGTTTCTCCAAAATCTTTGGAAACCCACAAATCATACTGTGAAAAGTAGGAAGGAAAGTTTGTATTACTATTTCTACTTGTTTTGTTGCATTCTAAGAAAATTAGGAATCAGATAGCCAGATGGACCCAGTTATGTGGAAAAGGGTTTATAAAAATGATATCAATGTTAACAGAGACTTCCAGATATACACCCAATCCCATGAAAAACTAAATCCTTTTACTGCATAGGACAAATGTAAAACACAATGTGGTAGACTTGTTATGCCTTGTACACCAGAAAATTGTTTTTGTGCAAAAAAACAAAAAGAAAAACAAATTTGACTTTTTAAATCTGTACCACCTTTGCCACTTTCTCAAAAAGCCATTGGCCACGCCAAATTTGTCATCATTTACTTCAGAAACCTAGTATACATCTCACAAAGGTACTTGCCTTACTTTGATGCAGAATTTTTCGACATTCTTTTGATGCATTTTTGTTGCACTGTGGTGTATTTAAGCCACACCGCCTTTTTATGAGAATCTGCATCTACATGTATAGCATGTCAAAAAGTTTTAGCCCTAACAAGATGTGTAATGTTTACACCAGTGTCTAGTCGTAACAATAGTAAATCTAAGCCAATGCCTTTAAATGCTTGCCGGGGCTAAAAGATTATGGCTAGAGCCTAGTATCAAATTAAAGCCCAGAATCTTAGTTTTTAAATGGTCACTAATATTTCACACAACTTATGCTTTTATATATATTTTCCCAACCTAAAAATGATTTTGTAAGTCCTGCCACTAGGGAGCTCCCTTCTTTTGGTCAGTTCAGTGCTACTTTTAAGTGCATGCACCAAATTAGGTCAGAATATAATAGACACTGTCTCCCACCACCCTTCCTCCATCCCAGGTCTTCCATACGATCTTCAGCTTTAGACATATGACTGGACCGAGTTCCCTCTATCGCCTTAGATATCACTTTTCACTGTCCATGTTCACTATAGTGCTATGTTTCCCCTTTTCTCCCCTGTAATCCTCCGTGTAAACCCCCAAGTTATATATTTGCTGATTTTGGATGTATGCATTTATTGGCGTCCCTTCATCAACTTATACCTGTATTTTGTTTACTATGTTGTTTGCAATGTTTTCTGTTGTTGCTATAATTCAATAAATCTCTTTGAAACTAAAATACTTGTTGAATTTCCAAAATGAGATCACTTCTTGGTACTCTCCAATGTACTGGAACCTTAGAGGCTCTTTAAATGCTTCATGGCACCTGAAAAGTATTCTGCCATCAAAAAGCCTGATGGTGCTGCTCGCCTTCCATGCACTGCTGCGTGCCCAAACATCAGTTTTCATCCACATGTGGGGTATTTCCATATGCGGGAGAAATTGCATATCAAATTGTGAGGTGCATTTCCTCCATTAACTCATTGTGAAAAAGAAAAATTTAGGGCTAAGTGATGCTTACTGTGAAAAAAGTAATTTTTCATTTTCACATCCCAAGGTTAATAAAATCTGAAACAGCTATGGGTCCTATTATACCCCTTGATAAATTATGTTTTTTTTTTTTTTTTTGGTTCATTATACTGGTACTTTGAGGGCTCTACAAATGCAACATGGCAGCTGAAAACAATCTGCCCTCCAAAAGTCAAATAGGGCCTACCATGTATCCATACAGCAGTTTACAATCACATAGGGAGAACCGCTGTGTTTACAATAAATTGTGTAATTGTAAAATTGTAAATGTTCCATTTCGCTTTTAACCCCTTGTGAAAATGAAAAGTTTGCAGCTAAAGTGAAGTCATTTTTAATTTTCACGTCCCATTGTTAATAAAATTTGTTAAACAGTTGTGGGATCAAAATGCTCACTATACCCCTTGATAAATTCCTTGTGGTTGTAGTTTCCAAAATGGGGTCACTTGGGGTGGGTTGGGGGTTTCCATAGTACTGCTACTTTGGCGGCTCTGCAAATGAGACATGACACCTGAAAACTGAACAAATGCCCAGTGGTGCTTCTCTTTGGTGCACTGTCATGTGCCCAAACAGCAGTTTACATCCACATGTGGGAAGTTTTAAGAGAAAATGCATCACAAGTTTTGCAATGCATTTTCTCCTTTAACCCTTTCCCTGCCAGTCACGTAGCTATACGTCCTCCCAGGGTGGCACTTTTCTAGACGAGGACGCATCTACTACGTCCTTACTACTAATGCCGATATCTCAGGATTGGCTAGGGCTATAAAGATGATTTTGGATTCATTTTAAAGATGATAGCAAGATCTTCATGATAGCCCTTACAGATCCTGAACAATTCACTGTTGATAACGCTATTCGGCATTGAGATCCCATTGCAGATCTCAATTCCCGACAGCATTTTTAACAGCAGTTCGCTCCGAATCTGTAAGGGCTTCATCTTTAAAATGAATCCAAAATCATCGTCATACCCCTAACAAATCTTGAGATATAGGGCTCTAAAGTGTCCCCCCCTCCTGCCTCAGGTAGCATCTTACGAGGGGTATCATGGACTCCTGTCCATGTTATCCCCTCTCCTATCAATCAGAGAGCATACTGTACTTTTGCTCTCTAATTGTCACATAGAGGGATAATGTAATACCCCTCTGAGCCTTATTAGAGGGGTATTCTTATATAATACCCCTCTGAACATAACCACACCATGAAGTTTATTGGTGCTATGACCCAGATGTTTACCATTGTCCAGGTTGCAGCGCCAAAAGAGTTGTACTAAACACTTACACAATACATGCACAAAGTCATCAGTAAAGTTTACATTTCACCCAATCCCTGTCGTGTCCATACCTGATCTTTCTAGAGTAAAATACGCCTCTCTAGCGATATCCGTTACACGCTAAAATAATAGTAATAACGATTATCACTAGAGATGAAAGTATAAATTGCTACAATTTTTATAGGAGGATAGAAAATTATATTTTATGTAAACTCCTATTTAATTTGCATGCACAAAATTGGTTGGCGCATTTCTGCGATGTTGCTGTTTCTTTAACACCTGCACCTGTAAATATATATGTGTGGTGTGTTTGAATTCCTCACATATTGCAGTTTTATGGAAAGTACATTTTGTTTGCAGAAAGGGAATGCTTGAGCATGCACTTTAGTGGCAAATTAGAATTTTTGTGCTATTTTTGCTTGTAATCTCTGTTTGTTGCAAAGTTGCATGAAGGTGGTTGTGTATATGAAATATTAAGCTGTGTTTTTATATACTCTATGCTGTGCAATCTTAAAAAAGTTAGATTTTGCTATCACAGTCAGTCACAGTTTTCTAGGTGCAGTATAGATTTTTAACAGTGAATAACAGCAAAATCTTGTTATTCTTTTGTATTAGTGTTTTTGAGAGTATGAGCTCTTGTTGTAGCTGATGTTTGCGGTATATATAAATTGTGTACACCGTGATCTTTTATTTCAAATGTATTTTGTGGGTGAATGTATGAGTTTTTAGGTGCAAATATGTGTTTTAGTGCATTTTTAAAAAAAATTATTTGTGTTTTCACAAAGTTACATGAAAGTGGATGTGGCTATGGACAACCCATTGAGACACATATAATCTTCAGGTTGTCTACTTTCAAAAAATATATAGGGTTTAGTGGTGCACTTGCTTTCCACAGTGTGTAATCCCTATATTTTATAGGATGATACTTTTTATTTTTTTTATCATTTCCAGCTTCAAAGCAGATTTTTGTTCCTTCCAGTTC
Source organism: Leptodactylus fallax (assembly GCA_947044405.1). Classification (NCBI taxonomy): domain Eukaryota; kingdom Metazoa; phylum Chordata; class Amphibia; order Anura; family Leptodactylidae; genus Leptodactylus; species Leptodactylus fallax. The sequence continues at coordinate 2,726,805 of CAMRHE010000244.1, forward strand.
TAATGATTTTAGGAAGATATGTGCATGCAGGTGTAGGCCTTAGTGATATGAATGAACTCTGCACATGTTGAACGCTTATTTTTAGGAGGTTTGGTGCATATAACTTTTTGTTTGGTTTCCACTTTTAGAAACTAATATACATTTATTTGCATTTTTCTAATATAAAACATACACTTTAAATCAAAATTGCATGAAGGTGTCTGTACCAAGTGGCATTCTGACAATTCTGCAGGTGTCTACTTTATATAGGTATGGGGGGTTAGTATGAGTTTTTAATGTTGCAATTTAGGTTTTATTTGTCCATCTCAAAACTGTGAATTGCTCTGGCTACCGGAGGTGCAAAATTTCCAGAGACCCCTGGCATTGTAAGGGTTAACCCCTTGCGAGGCTGAGGTCCCACGTAGCGGAAACGCAGATTTTGTTGCGGTTTTTTGAGCCAAAGCCAGGAGTGGATTGAGCAGAAGGAAGAAGAATAAGAAGCTTCCTATATATTTCCCATTCCTTTTAATAATAAATAATAATAATAATAGTCCTTTAATAGTCCCACAATGGGGAAATTCAGTGTGTTACAGCAGCAAAGATAAGCAGATACAACTACAAATACAACATGTACAGGAATGTACCAAGGTGAGAGGCATTACATTAATAGCAGACAGACAGATAGGACGAAGCAGAGGAGGGGGGGGGCGGATTTAATAGGCAGAGAGATATTTCAGTTCTCTGTGTGTAATGATCTCCGCTTAGGTCGGTGTTGGTTGTACAGCCTAACCGCGGTGGGGAGGAAAGACTTCCGATAGCGCTCCTTCTCACACTTAGGGTGGAGCAGTCGGTCACTGACAGTACTGCCCAGCGCTATCACGTTCTCATGCATGGGATGGGACTTCTTCTCCCGCATAGAGCTCACCACGGACAGTATCCTTCTGTCACCCACCACCTGCACTGGGTCCAGTGGACTCCCCAGGACAGAGCTGGCCTTTCTAATCAGCTTGTCAAGTTTATTTCTGTCCCTGGTTGATATACTGCTCCCCCAGCAGGCCACTCCAAAGAAGATGGCTGATGCCACTACCGAGTTGAAGAAAGTTCTAAGAAGTGCTCCCCGGATTCCAAAGGCTCTCAGCTTCCTAAGCAGGTAGAGCCTGCTGTGGCTCTTCCTGTACAGGGCCTCCATATGATCTGCCCAGTCCAGCTTATTATTAAGGAGCAAACCCAGGTACTTATAGGTGTTCACAATCTCGATGCCCGTCCCCAGGATGTCCACTGGTTTAGGAGGGCTTCTGCCTTTACGGAAGTCCACCACCATCTCCTTGGTCTTCCCCGCGTTAATCTTCAGGTGGTTCCGGTGGCACCAGTCCACAAAATCCCGGTTCAGTTCTCTGTACTCCCTATCATCATCATCTGTGATGAGGCCTACTATTGCAGAGTCGTCAGAATACTTCTGTAGGTAGCAGCTGGATGAATTGCGCCTAAAATCTGCAGTGTACAGTGTGAAGAGGAAAGGGGCGAGAACCGTACCCTGAGGTGCCCCCGTATTACAGATCACGGTGTCTGACACACAGTCTTGGGCTCTCACGTTTTGAGGTCGATTTGTGAGGTAGTCTAGGATCCAGTTGGAGAGGTGGTGGTCCACTCCAGCAAGGCCCAGCTTGTCCCTCAATAACCTGGGCTTTATGGTGTTAAAAGCACTGGAGAAGTCAAAGAACATTATTCTCACTGTGTTCCCTGGTTTCTCCAGGTGATACAGAGCCCTGTGCAGAAGATGGATGATGGCATCATCTACCCCAATGCCCGGCCGATAAGCAAACTGGAGGGGGTCCATAGCGGGGCTCACTAGAGGGCGGAGATGTGTGAGAACCAATCTCTCCAAGATCTTCATCAGGTGGGATGTCAGTGCTACAGGTCTGTAGTCATTGAGGTCCATAGGGTGGGGTTTCTTTGGAACTGGTATCACACAAGAAGATTTCCATAATTCAGGGACTATTTCCTGCCTCAGGCTCATATTATACATATATCTAATTATACCACACAGCTGGTCCCCGCAAGTCTTAATTAGCCTTGCACTGATGTCATCTGGCCCTGTGGCTTTCCTCGCCTTGATCTTTTTCATCTCCTTCCTCACCTGGGCCCGTGTGAAGGTCAGACTGTGGCCAGATAAAGACGGGTTTCTGGATTTACTGGTCTGTTGGGAAGTGGCCGCTTGTGGAGAAGTCATTGTGGTGGGGGGAACTGAAGAACATACTGGGGTGGGAGGAGCTGGTGTGTGATCAAATCTGTTGAAGAATAGGTTTAGTTCATTAAGCCAATTAACATCTGCCTCAATCTGGCAGACAGACTGTTTATGACCCGAAATTGACTTAAGCCCCTCCCAGACCCCCCCTTATGTCTTTTCTTTCCATTTGCTTTTCCATTTTTTCTTTATAACTGGCTTTTCCCTGCCTGATTTGATGCCTCAGCTCCTTTTGTACTTCCCTCAACCCCTCCTTATCTCTTGTCCTGAATGCCATCTTTTTCTCCTTAAGTAGTGTTTTTATATCAGAGTTAATCCATGGTTTGTTATTGGAGAAGCACCTCACCACTTTTGTGGGTACTGTGTTGTCCACACAAAAATTAATGTAGTCCGTTTTTTGTAGCCATTCTTGGCCTTGGCTCATAAAAACACAGCAAAATCTGCAACAAAAACAGCTGTGTTTCCGCAACGTGGGGTCTCAGCCTAAATGTGTAAATTTTAGAGTTAACTAGGGTTATTGTTTTAATTCCCTTGAATCACTTAGGTAAACAGTGTCCCTAAATGCTGTTTTGTATTAGTTGAGGGAGACAGTTTTGAAAATGGGTTGATTAATGGGGCATTTCTAATATATAAGCCTTTAAAATCCCCTTCAGAACTTAAGTGGACCATAAAAATTGGGCTTGGGAAATTTTTTTGTAAAGTTGCAATAATCACTGTTTGATTTATTTAGGCTAGTAAACCTTCTAACAACCAAAGGTTGATTAAAAGAGGATGTCAACATAAAGACTAGACATGGAAGATAATATTTAGTAACAAATTTGGGTGGTATGACATTTTGAAAATTACAAAGTTTTCCAAATGTCCTACTTGTTCATGAATAAATGCAAAAAATATTGATCAAAAATTACCACTAACATGAAGTACAATGTTTTTTTCATTCATTGCAATATTAAAGTTACAGTGCCTTGCGAAAGTATTCGGCCCCCTTGAACTTTTCAACCTTTTGCCACATTTCAGGCTTCAAACATAAGGATATAAAATTTTAATTTTTTGGTGAAGAATCAACAAGTGGGACACAATTGTGAAATGGAACGAAATTTATTGGTTATTTTAAACTTTTGTAAAAAATAAAAAACTGAAAAGTGGGGCGTGCAATATTATTCGGCCCCTTTACTTTCAGTGCAGAAAACTCACTCCAGAAGTTCAGTGAGGATCTCTGAATGATCCAATGTTGTCCTAAATGACTGATGATGATAAATATAATCCACCTGTGTGTAATCAAGTCTCCATATAAATGCATCTGCTCTGTGATAGTCTCAGGGTTCTGTTTAAAGCACAGAGATCATCATGAAGACCAAGGAACACACCAGGCAGGTCCGTGATACTGTTGTGGAGAAGTTTAAAGCCGGATTTGGATACAAAAAGATTTCCCAAACTTTAAACATCCCAAGGAGCACTGTGCAAGCGATCATATTGAAATGGAAGGAGTATCAGACCACTGCAAATCTACCAAGACCCGGCCATCCCTCTAAACTTTCATCTCAAACAAGGAAAAGACTGATCAGAGAGGCCCATGATCACTCTGGATGAACTGCAGAGATCTACAGCTGAGGTGGGAGAGTCTGTCCATAGGACAACAATCAGTCGTACACTGCACAAATGTGGCCTTTATGGAAGAGTGGCAAGAATAAGGAGACACACCAAACATGTGGAAGAAGGTGCTCTGGTCAGATGAAACCAAAATCGAACTTTTTGGCCACAATGCAAAACGATATGTTTGGCGTAAAAGCAACACAGCTCATCACCCTGAACACACCATCCCCACTGTCAAACATGGTGGTGGCAGCATCATGGTTTGGGCCTGCTTTTCTTCAGCAGGGACAGGGAAGATGATTAAAATTGATGGGAAGATGGATGGAGCCAAATACAGGACCATTCTCGAAGAAAACCTGTTGGAGTCTGCAAAAGACCTGAGACTGGGACGGAGATTTATCTTCCAACAAGAGAATGATCCCAAACATAAAGCAAAATCTACAATGGAATGGTTCACAAATAAATGTATCCAGGTGTTAGAATAGCCAAGTCAAAGTCCAGACCTGAATCCAATCCAGAATCTGTGGAAAAAGCTGAAAACTGCTGTTCACAAACGCTCTCCATCCAACCTCACTGAGCTCGAGCTGTTTTCCAAGGAAGAATGGGCAAGAATTTCAGTCTCTCGATGTGCAAAACTGATAGAGACATACCCCAAGCGACTTGCAGCTGTAATCGCAGCAAAAGGTGGCGCTACAAAGTATTAACTTAAGGGAGCCGAAAAATTTGGCACGCCCCACTTTTCAGTTTTTTATTTTTTCTAAAAGTTTAAAATATGCAATAAATTTCGTTCCACTTCACGATTGTGACCCACTTGTTGTTGATTCTTAACCAAAAAATTTAAATTTTATATCCTTATGTTTGAAGCCTGAAATGTGGCAAAAGGTTGAAAAGTTCAAGCTGGCCGAAAACTTTCGCAAGGCACTGTATATCCACATAAAGTCAGTTATGTCAGATATGTCAGTTATGAAAAATAGGGCTGTGTCCTTAAAAGGGTTTTCCCGGGCAAAAAAACTTTTTTTTTTTTTTTTTTAAAAAAGGTCTGTTAGTGCTATTAATGGGTTAAAAAGTGCCCCCAAATACTTTTAGCAGTGTTTTGAGTGATTTCTGGGAGCTCCTGGTATCTTATGCGTTTGTTTACACGGGTAGCTTCCTTCTCTCTTGTCCTACAACTACCATGTGCATTGCTCTTCACTCAGATCCCCCTCTCTCAGATACCCTACCCGTTTCCTTTTCTAGCCCGTGGATTACTAGCCCTACCTAACTAACTCAGCCCACCCCCTTACCCCATCATATGTCTTCCTATCCAGATCTTCTGGGCACGTGAGATCCTTCTGTCCTTCTCCTCATCTGTCTGCGCAATAGAGTCGGAGTGCTCAGGCTCTATTGCGCAGGTGTGGGAGGCTGGTTCCTTCTCCTCTTCATGTCTGCCACCATCTGTGCAATAGAGCTGTCTGCATGTGCCGGCAGAAGTGAAGATTCATGCTCAAAAGATCAGGACATGAAGGAAGGTAAGTATGATTGAAGGGTGGGGAGTTAAAGATATGGCTGTCTCCACAAAGAAGTTTTCAAACTGGTAGTCATTTTGGGGAGCAATAAGACATGGAGGCATTTGCATCTTTAAATATACTTTCCTTACTTAATAATATCACTTTCACGTTGGCTGTGTTTGTGGTGTGTGTCATATTGTGGCAAAATTATTGGCGTAAGAAACTAAGAAAAGTGTCAAATGTGTTGGAAACATCTGTTCTTTTTGGTTCATCCATCTAATATTTCTGAAATGAAATGAATCAATTTTGCCCTAAAACGCACCACATTTCGGAAACAAAATAACCAATTCAGGTGCAGCCAAAATAGTAAATTTGGGTCAATATCTTTAATTTATATGATTTAGAAAATGTTTGAAATTTTAAAATTAAAATAACTCACGTGCATGCTGATGAGTATCAGGCATTGAGGATCTTCAGGACTATAAGATACAGGCCTCAAAGGGTGAAAGGGCAAATCTGTTTGTACAAAAGTCTTTGCAAAGTCATGGGATCTGAAAATACGACCACCAGTGCTCCCCCCTGAGACATCTGCTACTAGAACCACCTATGAAAAAGGTTTAAAAAAAAAAATCTTTGGGAAATCATGCTTGGCAATGTTTCACAATAAAATAGAAAAATATGTCAACATCAGTTTAATAAGATAAAAAAACACAACAAACTAAGGTACCCACATTTAACATCTGATTAACCAAGTTGGCTATTTTTTAAAATTGGGGGAAACAATTTGTATAGGGTTATTTCCCTTTAATGGCTGGGCTGAGAAAAGCCCTGCCTCAGCCGATGCATACATATCTGAAACATTTCATCTATACCAGTGTACTGTCTCGGGTGGGGTGGGGGCACCATTGTCATTGCTGGGCGGTAGGGAATGCCCCCTGACAGGACCTTTCTATAGTCTTATACTGTGAAGGGGGCATGTTCCACCACCCAGGGAAAATGCTATGCTGTAAATCCCACCTCAGTGACAGTATAGTGTCAGGGTAGCCAAAAACAAACATTACCAATAACATTACCAATCTTTCTGCAACAGGGGAACATACAAACAAAACTGAACCCGCACAGATACCTTTGTAGTGGTATACAACATGCCCAGTGATAGATGACATTATAGGTCCTCTTTAACAGTACAATTAAACTTCCAAGGCTATGTACTGTACATCTAAAAAGCAGTAACCCTCTTACAATGAAAATGCAATACATTTCTGCCAACAAGTTATAGCGTCGGAGCAGAGCAGAGCAGATTGATATATACAGTAGTTTCTTTGGGAAAAGATTCAGTCATTTATAAATTAGGAGTTATATGGGCAGCTCCTACTGACTGTCAGCTATAGCTATATATACACATACTCAGTAAAGACTAATTGGTCACGGATTATGAGTACCGGTAAAATCCTGAAGATGAATTTTTCAGCTAGGAAAAATTCCTGTCAGGGATGTTACATCTGTTGTTGCTGCTTTAAGGTTGCCGTGTCAACATAAAGGATTGGTGGTTGCTGCTTTAAGGTTGCCATGACAACATAGGGAAGCTTCCTGAGCAGGCCTTTTTAAACCACTCCCTCATCACTCAGCTTTGCTGGCTAATCAGTTTCCTGACTTCCTGCTAAGTGCCTGACTTTGATTTGACTTCTCCTAAACCTGACCTTTGGGCTGTGTTTGTGGATTCCTCTTTGTCTTGCAATTTTGTTCTGGCATTCCTGATCGGTTCTGACTTTTGGCTTTGTTTCCCGGATTTGTCTTCGTCTCGTAATTTGGATCCGTGTTGCCCTCCTCAGTTGCTTACCCGTGATTGACGAGCATTCTATTTTCTCTGTTCCTGTGAGTAGTGTGTGGATTTGGTGTAGGCCTCTGCTGCAGTGCATTTATTTGTGATACACTTTCTGTTCTGGTGACAATTCCGGTCTTCAGATTCAGCGAAAGTCCATCTCTTCTTGTGAGGAGCTCTGGTGAAGGCGTTTGAGGCCGGTCTTGGCTCGCAGTAATGTTTTGCCTTTAAGTAGCATTTTCTACTGTTCGCAATTGTTAGCCTTTTTCTGCTGCTGCTCTCCTGTACAGTAGACCAATACATTTCTTACCTTGCATCTGAATCCTAACAATTCCCCTGTGTAAACATATCCTAACTCCTATTTACTACTATTTCAGCCATGTTTATTATTATTATTATTATGGTTGCCAAAGGTGTGAAAGTCTCTGGATAGTAAACAGTTGAACACATGGGCGATTTAAAAAGGACTCTCCGGTTATATTCATTTTAGTAAATACTCGCATACTTCCACATGAAGCAATTGATTTCTTATAACTCTGAGTTGTGCTATTCCTTCGGCCCTCTTTGCCGAAGTGGTGAAAGGTCTTTAAACTCCATTCCCTGTTCCACAAATTAAAGCACAGTTGGAATTTTATCTCTATCCCTACTATTCCCAAGCAATCAGTGCAGTTAGTTTTGGTGAATCATAAGCTAACTGGGCTCTCTATTGTTATGCGGGTGGTGCTAGATAGGAACAGACGGGGGGGGGGGGGAGGTTTGTTATTCAAAGCATTCACACTGTCCGCCTCTGAGTGAACAGAGTCATTGCCTGCTCCTGCATGAGACCACCCACTTGACAGTAGAGAATTCGTATATCTGTCACTAAAATTGGCTGCAACGATTGTTTGGGAATGGTGGGGGCTAGAAAAATTCCAACTGTGCCAGAATCAGTGAAACAGCACCTATTAAAGGATGCAAAGAACTGGAGTTGGTGGAAGTAGTGAAAAGTCCTCTTTAACCACTGCCTATATAAGCATCTCTGCTTGTCTGCTACAGAAGCAAAATTCTAAAACGTGTATTAGAAAACATGATGTTGCTGTTTAAAGAGATATTAAAGAAAAAAAAAAACACATTTATCTATAAACTGTCTATAAGTGGAGTATTATTTGAAAACAGCAGTCCTAACTATCAGTTTATTGTTGGTTTACAGTTGCTAGACAAATGCCTCACATCTGAGCCATCAGTGGGTCAAAGGACTGACAACAGGAGTCAGTCTCTGGATCATTTGCAGTGATTTACTTCAGTGGTTAGCCCAGTCTTGTGCTAGTCCAGTGTTTCATTTCTGTCTTTTTGTGCTCCACTTGCATTTATTTCAAGTTTCCCTGTAAGAATATGTTCCTTATCTAACTGGAGTGTTTAGATCTGCCAAGTTTGTTTTTTTCTTGTATCTCCTGTTAGTCTTCGACTAGGTTCATATAGTGTAATCTGAAGCTCAGTAAGAGGTGAATTCTGCCTTAAAAATCATCTCCAAACTACAGAGGGAATCTGCCTTGTATGTTTGTTTTTTGTTTTTTTTTAAAGGACTTTGCTCTATCTTCCCATGGATTCCACAGTTAATTCAGCCACAAAACCCATGGTGTGAGGCTCAGACTGATAAACCAGATTGTGTCTGAGGCTAATCCGCCAGCAAATTCTCATCTGTGGCAGAATGCACAGATGAGAATTTGTAGAGGAATCAGACTGAAGACTGTGAACCTGCCCTTACAATTAGGGTTAAAATTGCAGATTAAAGGGGTTGTCCAGGATTTACAGTTTATTCCTGGAAGTCAGAGAAGGTGAAAAATACTCACCTGTCCATGGTGCTCAGATGTCTCCCACCGCTGTCTAGTCCTGCGGTGCTCTTGGGCTTGTTCTGGCGGAAGTCCGTGTCGCATGTGTCCACTGAGGTCAATCAGCAGCCTCAGGAAAGGACCCGGGACGTCACTCATGTAAGTCACCTGTGACATCATGGTTTCTTTCCTTAGGCCGCTGATTGACCTCAGTGGTCACATGAGCCAAAGCCAGGAGTGGATTCAGCAGAAGGGAAAAGTATAAGAAACTTCCTATATACTTCCCATTCCTTTTGTAGCCACTCTTGGCTTTGGCTCAAAAAACCACAGCAAAATCTGCAATAAAAAAAGCTGCGTTTCCGCAACATGGGGCCTTAGCCTAAGGCGGATTTCACCTCAAATTCAGCATCAAATTCCTAAGTATGAGCACCCCCTTAAGATAACTTTATGTCCCTTTCAACAGATGAATACATTAAAGGGGTATTCCCAGAAATATAATCATATCTATATTTGCAGATAATTAAAAGTTAAACATTTTTGCATATACTGTATATAAGTAGTTAAAAATTCTGCAGAGTTTTAAAGATTTTCCCTAACCATCTTAGTGGTGACAATCTATTGCCTTGATCGGCTGCCAATGGATACGACCACAAATGCAGAAACTCTGTGTTCTGGGACTTGTCAGGAACTCAGCCATGATGTCCTTATTGTAGCTGGGTTATCAGGCAGGGGACACTACATGTATCAGAAGATATCCCGGCCACAATAAGGAAATCATAGCTGATTTTCTGACCTTAGGAAGGTCCTGCATTCATGGTTGTATCCACTGGCAACCAATCAAGACAACAACTTGTGACCACAAGATATTTAGAGAAAATCTTTAAAATTCTGCAAAATGTTTAATTACTTATATTTACTAAAATGTTTAACTTTTAATTATCTACAAATTTAAAAATAGTTATGTTCGTGGGAATACCACTTAAAAAAAAAAAAAAATAAAATATACACACCACACATACTGTTAAAATTCTGTTTAAAACTATTTAATATGCCTGAACACTTACCTTTCCAGAGTTCTCAGGACCCAAACCCATACCAAACTCTGTGTGAATATATGTGTCTTTTATTAGAGATGTTATATCCTCAAATGTTTTTCCGTAATTCTCGCTGGAAAGACAAACATAATAGTAATAAATCAAGTAAGCCAAATAACCACCAAAGCCCTAAGATATTAGATGAGTGAGTATGTGCCATTTATAAGGACCTGTGGGTAGTTTAGTTTGCCAAACTGACTTGATGAGTTCCTTTTAAAGAGTTTTTAGCTTGATTTATTTCATTTGCAGTCATATTTTTTCCTAAACTACAGATGTAAGGCAGGGTTCACACTACCGTTGGATTCCGTTATGAAGGTGTCCATTAACAAAAACGGACACCTATCATAACAGACATTAATGTCCGTTTTTTTAACGGATCCATTAAAAAAAAAAAAAACAGACACATTAGCATCAGTTAGTGTCCGTTTTTTAACACTATCCGTTTTCTTTTTTTCTGCTTTAGCATGCGCAGAAAAAAAGACATAAAATAACGGACAGGAACTGATGGCTCTCAGTTACTGTCTGTTATAAGTCCATTACCCATAGACATCAATGTTAAAAAAATAACGGACACTTTCTGTCTGTCAAGAATCAGTTTTTCCAAACGGACAAAAAAGTCCTGCAAGTAGGATTTTTTGGCTGGAAAAAAAAACCAAAAAACGGACTTCTGACGGATTGGGTGTAAACGGACACAATATAAAAACCCATTGAAATGAATGGAAATCTTAACGGATTTCTGACAATTCAGCTAGTGTCGGATGCTAAAATCTTGTAACGGACAATAGCTATGGACACTACTAATGGTCACCAACGGTAGTGTGAACGCCCCCTAACTGTAAATCAAAATAGGGGGCCTTTATTTTTTTCAATTTCTAAGGGAGACATGGGAGCCAAAACAAATCAATGCAACGATTTCTTTAAAGAGGAACTTTCTAGGTCCTTTATCACTATGCATGTTATATAGTACGACAAATCCATGCGTTGAATTCAGCACACTTTTAGTTTTGTTTATCTCTTCCCCCACTGCAGACATATCTGATACTTCATCTATACCACTCTCACTCTACTATTGCAGGTGAGGTGGGAGCACCATTGTCATTGCTGAGCGGTAGGGAATGCCCCCTGACAGTACCCTTATATAGTCTTATACTGTGAAGGGGGCATGTTCCACCACCCAGGGAAAATGCTATGCTGTAAATCCCTCCTCAGTGACAGTATAGTGTCAGGGTAGCCAAAACAAACATTATCAATCTTTCTGCAACAAGGGAAGATACAAACAAAACTAAAAGTGGACAGACAGCTTTGTAGTGGTATACAACATGCCCAGTGATAGATGACATTATAGGTCCTCTTTAACAGTACAATTAAACTTCCAAGGCTATGCACATCTAAAAAGCAGAGAACCTCTCACGATGAAAATGTAATCCATTTCTATCAGCAAGTGTATAGCGCCGGAGGAGCAGATCAGATTGATATATACAGTCATTTCTTTGGGAAAAGATTCAGTCATTTATAAATTAGGAGTCAAATAGGCAGCTCCTAATGACTGGCAGCTATAGCTGTATATACACATACTCATAGTGAAGGCTAATTGACGGATTATGATTGCCAACTTAACTCTTAACCCATTACTGCCACATCTATTTTTCAATTTTAGTTTTTTACTCCCCACCTTCCAAAAGCCATATATTTATTTACTTTTTTTTTTTTTTTATTAATCCATGCACAGAGCTGTAAGAGGAATTTATTTTGCATGGCAGATTGTACTTTATAGTGGTACCTTTTAACGTTCCATACAATGTACTAGGAAGCATAAAATTAAAAAATATTCTGAATGGGAGGGGATTTAGAAAAAAAAAAAAAATGCATTTGTGCCATTTCATTATTGTTCTTGTTTTTATGGCATTCACTGTGCACCTAAAATGACATGTTACCTATGTTCTTTGGGTTTTTACGATTACGTCGATATTAAATTTATAGTATTTGCATTGTTTTAAAGCCTTATTTCAAAGTTTTTGAAAAAAATAAAAAAAAAATTGCCATCTTCTGACACCTCTAACTTTTTTATAATTCTGTATACGGGGCATGTAAAGCATTTTTTTTTCTTGCAGGGCCAGGTTTATTTTTTATTAAAAACTTTTTGGGAAGCAAAATAGAAAAAAAAAAAAACATCGTTCACTGTATAGGAAGAATATCTTTATATGTTTTGTACTTCAGGCATTTTCAGATGTGGGGATACATAATGTCTTTATGTTTCTGTTTATTTTTATTTGGAATCTAGGGAAAGCGGAGTGATTTTTTATTTTTAACTTTTTTTTTTTTTTTTTGCTAAACCCTTTAAAAAGGGACATATCCTAAAAGTACCTTAACCACTTAATCCTCTGCAGTGAACTATTACGTCACGCTGAGCACATAGTTATATGTTGCACAGCCTTGGGTCGGGACTAGTCACTAACAGATTAACCCCCTGGATGCCGTGATCAATAGCGATCATGGCATCCAGGGGTAAGATCGCCCACCCTGTCGCCCCTTGGACCCCCCGCAGGTTCCGAGGGGCTGCCATGGCAGTCAGGAGGTTGGGCCATGGCCTTCTGACTACCAATACTGTGCGATGTTCTGCAATACTATGTAAAAAGTGAAAAGACACACACTCACACCTTTATATTTAAAAAAATATATACACGTGGACAAAATTGTTGGCAACCCTTGTTTAATGAAAGAAAAACCCACAATGGTCACAGAAATAACTTGAAACTAACAAAAGTAACATATAAAAATTCTATAAAAATAAACAAATGAAAGTCAGAAATTGCTTTTCAACCATGCTTCAACAGAATTTTAAAAAAAAGAAAACTCATGAAACAGGCCTGGACAGAAATGATGGTTCCCTTAACTTAATATTTTGTTGCACAACCTTTTGAGGCAATCACTGCAATCAAACGATTCCTGTAACTGTCAATGAGACTTCTGCACCTCTCAACAGGTATTTTGGCCCACTCCTCATGAGCAAAATGCTCCAGTTGTCTCGGGTTTGAAGGGTGCCTTTTCCAGACGGCATGTTTCACCCTGTGCCAGATGCAGCAAAGCAGCCCCAGAACATAACAGAGCCTTCTCCATGTTTCACAGTAGGGACAGTGTTCTTTTCAAGATATGCTTCATTTTTCCATCTGTGAACATAGAGCTGATGTGCCTTACCAAAAATTTTGATTTTTGTCTCATCTGTCCATAGGACATTCTCCCAGAAGCTTTGTGGCTTGTCAACAAGTAGTTTGGCAAATTCCAGTCTGGCTTTTTAAATGGTGTCTTCCTTGATCGTCTCCTATGAAGTCCACTTTGGCTCAAACAACAACGGATGGTGCGATCTGACACTGATGTTCCTTGAGATTGAAGTTCACCTTTAATCTCTTTAGAAATTTTTCTGGGCTCTTTTGTTACCATTCGTATTATCCTTCTCTTTGATTTGTCATCAATTTTCATCCTGCGGCCACGTCCAGGGAGGTTGGCTACAGTCCAATGGATCTTAAATTTCTGAATAATATGTGCAACTGTAGTCACTGGAACAGCAAGCTGCTTGGAGATGGTCGTATAACCTTTACCTTTAACATGCTTGTCTATAATTTTCTTTCTAAGCTCCTTAGACAACTCTTTCCTTCGCCTCCTCTGGTCCATGTTGAGTGTGGAACTCACCATGTCACCAAACAGCACAGTGAGTATCTGTAGCCCTATATACAGGCCCACTGACTGATTACAAGATTGTAGACACCTGTGATGCTAATTAGTGGACACACCTTGATTTAACATGTCCCTTTGGTCACATTATTTTCAGGGGTACCATCATTTCTATCCAGGCCTGTTTCATGAGTTTTCTTTTTTTTTTTTAAATTCTGTTGACGCATGGTTGAAAAGCAATGTCTGACTTTCATTTGTTCATTTTCATAGATTTTATATATATTATTACTTTTGTCAGATTCAATTCATTTCTGTGACCATTGTGGGTTTTTCTTTCATTAAACGAATTTTGTCCACGTGTGTATAACATAAACAAAAAAAATAAACAAACATGTTGGTATCCCCACAAATGTATAAGTCCCCACCATCCAAAAATAGCATAAAATTATCCCGTATGGTGAACACCGTAAGAAAAAAACAAAAAACACAACACACACTAACGATTATATATATTACACACACACCCCGCAAATTAATGTATTTTGGTCACTTTGAATCAATAAAAAGTGATCAGAAAGTCATGCATACCAAACATTGGTACCAATAAAAAGTACAACTTTCCCTGCAAATAAAGAGCCTTGACATCTCAGTCAACACTATAGTAAAAAAAGTTATAGGCGTCAGGAGACGGTGACCCCAGGAAAATCGTTCATTTTCAAAAAGTGACGTTTTATTTGTAAAAGTGGTAAAACCTGATAAAAAAAAAAAAACAATATAAATATGGTATGGCCGTAATCGTAATGACCCACCAGACAAAGCTGCCATATCATTGTTAATGCAGAGTGAATGCCGTAAAAACAAAATGCAAAAAAATTATGATAGAATTGTGTGTTATTTCACATGGACCCCCAAAAAAGTAAACAAAAGCTAATCAAAACATTATATGTACCCCAAAATGGTGACAAATTAAAGTTTTCTTCACGCAAAGAATAAGCCCTCACATAGCTAGGTCAACAGAAAAATAAAAAAAGTTATGAATTATGGAAGACGGGGAGGGAAAATATGAAAAAAGTCGCTGAGCATTAACGTACAAACTACCCTGCGTCATTAAGGGGTTAAGGACCAGATCTCATTCTTCAAATCTGATGTGTGTCACTTTATGTGGTATTAACGTTGAGAAGCTTTAACTTATCAAAGTGGTTCTGAAGTACATTATACTTCGTGTCAGTTGTAAATTTTGGTCTTGGTAATAATGTTTGGTCTTTAAATAGGGGGAAAAAAAAATTGGAAAAAAATGCAGTTTTCAAATTTTGAAATTGGATATAGTCATTATTGAAATTACTTCATAAACATAATTAACCATATCTCTGCTTTATGTTGCAATCAAACTTTAATCACCCTTTCATTTTTTCAGATTTTATAAGGCTTACAAGTCAGGCTGAGTTCAAATCTGCATTTGGCTCTCCATGCGAAATCAGTTTTTTAAACATTCTCAAAATCCTCAAAAGCTGATTTTGAAAGGTTCGTTTTAAAACCCATTGTTTTCAATGGGTTGTAAAAACCATCTGCAGGTGTGCGTTTGGAGCATTTCCGTTTGGTATCTGCTCTTTTGGGCGGAGAAAAAAGTCGGACTTGCAGAACTTTTTCTCCGTTCAAAAAAATAAGGATACCAGACAGACAGCAACCAATCCATTTTTTATTTAGATTTTTTTTTTTTTAACACTGAAGTCTATGGAAAGCGGATTACAAAAGTTTTACAAACGGATAGCAATCAGTTTGTGTCCATTTTGTAATCTGTTTTTCCCCTCTACGCATGCTCAGGATGAAGGGGGGGGGGGAAGACAGTTTGCAAGGGGACGGATACCAGGCGCAAGTGTGAACCTAGCGTTAAGCAATAATTTTCCAAATTTTCAAGAATATTTCCAAAACCCATTTATTTTTCAAGTTCAGTTCTGAAAGAGTCTTGAAAGGCCTTTGTAATAAAACCCCCCATAAAATCACCCCATTCTCAAAACTGCACTCCTGAAATAATTCAGACAGCATTTATGATTTAGCATTTCATAGCGATTGAAGTAAAATTTTTCAATTTCTGTCACTAATATATTCATTTAGTCCTAGAATTTACATATTCACAAGGGGTAAAAAAAAAAATCTGTTACGCAATTTCTCCCAAGCATGAAATTATCTAACATGTGGATGTAAACTGATGTACGGGCACACGGCAGCACACGAAAGGGAAGAAGCGCTCTTAGGATTATGGAGGGCAGATTTTGCTAGAATCTGTTTCAGGCACCATGTTGCATTTGCAGGGCCCCAGAGGTACCAGAAAAGTTGAAACCCCACCAAAAAATGACCCCATTTGGGAAACTATATCCCTCAAGGAATTTATCAAGCGGTATAGTGAGCATTCTGATCCCAAAGCTGTTTCACAGAATTATTTTACCATTGAGATGTGAAAATGAAAAATTACTTCAGCTCCTTAACACAAAAATACCTCATATGTGCTGGTACACTTATATACAGGCACATGGCAGCACTTGGAACAGAAAGAGCGTTAATTGGCTTTTGGAGGGGCAGATTTTGCTGGAATAGTTTTCAGGCACCATGTCTCATTTGCAGAGCCCCCATGGTGTCAAAACAGTGGAAATCCTGAAAATGTAACCCCATTTTTTAAACTAGACTACTCAAATTTAGCAAGGGGTATAATGAGTACTTTGACCCCACAGGTATTGCATTAATTTATTTTTCAATTGACACACAACAGAGGTTGAAAGGTAAATCTGTGCAGAGTACATGACGTTATAAGGAGCTGATATACCATGGAAAATAAATGATAAAATTAATAATCCATGGATGTGTGGTACAGTCTGAAGCAATCTTTCATGCACAGGCCAGGTTTTTCAGAGCAAGTGTCACACTGATAAATTGTGTCTTTCCTTATTCCCCTTTTGGAACAGACTCTGCACCTTTTTTGGGTCTTCCCCTCTCCTTCCACACGGTGGGTCTTCACTTCACTAAAGTGTTGCCCTGGTACAATATGGGGATACTGGTACCGTGTACAGGGAAAAGGGTGCTACCGTTACCAATGAATTGTGGTCAGTACAAGGACATTCCTCTTTTCCTTATACTTGACCAACAGCATATTCTCATCGCATACCACCCTACTCTCACCCCTTCTGAGGCTCTGCGCAATCTGTGTGCTAGGGAGGCCTCTCTGATTTTTGTGCAATATCCCACAAGCTACAGTTCCTCTGGAACTGAGACATTATGGCCGGTTGCAGACAGAGCTGCAACCGGCCGGCCGTGAATTAAAGACATGGGCGGCACGGGGATTTCACCCGTGTGCCGCCAGTTCACGGGCTGTGCTTCCGCCGCTCCTTTCATTAAATGAATAGGAGCCACGGAAGCAGGGGCCGCATAGGACAGGAATAGGACCTGTTCTATATTTTGCAGCCCGGACTGTCGGCCCGCACACGGGACTGTAAAATTTATGGTCGTGTCTACAGGCCCATAGAAAAGAATGGGTCAGTGTGCTATCCGTGAAATACAAGGATAGCACACTGATCACGGCGACGGTTGTCTGCAAGGGGCCTTAAATAGTGGGATGCTGGTGTAGACGTTATCCACATAGAGGTGATAACCCTGGTCCAGCAGTGGGTGCAGCAAATCCCACACTAGTTTCTCACAAACTCCTTGGATTGGAGGGCATTCTAGCATCTCAATTCTGGTGTCCCTTCCTTCAGGCAATGGTGGAATTTAAGCCTCCCTTTTGAAACTGATCAGGGACTCAGCTATAGAAAATATTCTGATCATGTATGATGCTGAAAATTTGGAGCTAAAGTGGTCAATGACTGGCCTGACTTTGAATAGGCGGTCCAAATTGGGGACATCTTGGTGGCGGGCACTGTGTATTATCATTAGAAATTTCAGGATAATTTCAAAACATGACCTGTCACAGCCATGCATTAGATTGGATTATTATACAAGACGTCTGTACTCCAATATTGCTACTGATTTGTCAGTGATCCACCTCTAGGGGACTAGCATATGAAAAGGTGGTATTTTGTTTTATAAATTGCTCTGCATATAAATTTGTTTGGGACACCATAAAATCATCACACAAAAAGAATTTCAAAGTCAATTTTTGGCTAAGACCCCACGTTGCGGAAAAAGCAGCTTTTTTTTGTTACAGATTTTGTTGTGGTTTTTTGAGCCAAAGCCAGGAGTGGACTGAGCAGAAGGTAGAAGTATAAGCACTTCCTTTATATTTCCCATTCCTTTAGTAGCCATTTGTTGGCTTTGGCTCAAAAAAACCGCAAAAAAAAAAAAAAAAGAAGAGCTTTGTTTCCGCAACGTGGGGCCTTAGCCTTTATGAAATTTTCAGTCTCAATTTGAATTCCTGAACTGCTCACAGAATCTGAAAGCTGAGGCTCATAATTTTCAGAGGGGGTGGGGGGGCAACATTTTCCACCATAATTTGCAAATAAATTCTTAAAAAAAAAAAAATCAGACACTGTGATTTTCTGAATTTGTTTTCTCATTTTGTCTCTCATAGTTGAGGTCTACCTATGATGTCAATTACAGGCCTCTTCTTTTTAAGTGGGAGAACTTGCACAATTGGTGGCAGACGAAATACTTTTTTTCCCCACTGTATAATGTACAACAGAAGACACAGTAGGTGAAGGCTAAAGTTGCTTTTATATGGTTAAGTAGTAGATAAAGGATTAATGCCAGTTCCATGCTTTTTCCAAAAAGCTTTTGAAAGTTTAAAAAGGGTATACCCATCTTAGTCCTTTATATCTATCTGTATGCTGCAGCCAGAGCTCGGCAGAATTAGGAAAGAACATGCTACTACTGAACATGCTACTGAGTTTCTGTAACCATTAAAGAAAATGGGTTACGGAAACAATATTGCACGAAAAGCTATACTATATCCATAGCTCCAGAGTTGCAAACATATCAGGTTTCTGTAACTCCTGTAGAGTTAAATGTGAGTCATGGAAATAGTTTGGCTCAGGGACGGGAATCTCTCTCCTTGAGGAGAGCACCAGTGAAGGTGTGCAGAGTTTTGAATTGCTTTTTGCCCTCTACTAAGCATCTACATATCACAAGGCATTATGGGAAAAGGAGCTGGGAGTGAAATTGGCTTGGCTAAAATCCCATTTCTGTCTCAAGGCTCAGTGAGATAAAAGCAAATTGAGGATCTGTTACATGAGCTTCCCAGCTCCTTTTCCCATAATGCCTTGTGATATGGAAATAGTTTAGCACTGCAAATGACACACTTTGCTCCCTTGTCGTCTGCACCGTACATCACCCTCTCCCAAGAATTTATGCAAAGGTCCTTGGGAGGTTAAGGCAGAGCTGTAGGATGAGGACGAGGACACTTTGGACTGCCTTGTATGTTATAGTCAGTATTTTGAAGCTGTCATTGGACAATGGGCAACCAGTGGAAAAATTGAAAGAATAGCGAGACAGTAAAAGGTACAAGTGTAGAGGTAGATTAAAACAGACAGCAGAGCAAAGGATGGACTGGAGGTGTTTATAGGGAAGACTACTGAGGAAGAGGTATTAGTAATCTAGGTGGATATGAAAGAAAACATGAAGATCAAATATAGTCATGGAACATCAACATTACTTCAATTCAGACATGACCAAACAATGTATGATTCTATCATACCAAAGAAATGTCTAAATCCATATAGTCTTAAATAAATTAATTACCTCCTGTATAGTCTTGACTGTCCAATGGAAACTATAAGCAAAGGAAGTCGATAAGTTGTCAACACAAGGATTACCTGGTAAAAAAAAAGGAGCAAGTATACTTTAACTTTCTAACATTTCTTCAAGGGGTTTTCCCCATGAACAGAATTATATTTAAATTTGTGGACAATTAAAACTTAAACATTTTTGCAAATATAAATTAAAAAAAATCAGCACACTTTCAGTTTTGTTTGCATATCCCTCCACTACAGACATATCTGTGCCATTAGTTTCATCTACCAATACCTCTGTACTGTTGGGGGCTGTACTTGCAACCCACTATCATCTTCGAATGGTGAAAGAATGCCCCCTGAGAGTACCCTTGTATAGTCTTGTACTGTGAAGGGGGGGCATGTCCACCGCCCAGGGATGATGCTAGGCCATAAAATCCACCCATCTGACAGTCTAGTGTTCAATATCTCTGCAACAGGGAAAGATACAAACAAAACTAAAAGTGCACTGAATTCAGCACATGGACAGCTGAATATTTATTTCTGCAAATACAGAATAAAAAAAAAAAAAAAATAAAAATGTCAGAACTTGACTAGATTGGCTATCCTTAGTGGTGACAGTCTTATCTTGATCAGTGGTCGATGGATACTACTGTGGAAGTAGGACCCTTCCATGGTCTGGAACTTGTCAGGAGCCAGCCGTGATTTCCTTATTATGGACAGGTTATCAGATAGTAAATTCATGATAAAATAAAACTGGCCACAATAAGGAAATCATGGCTGGTTTTCTGACAAGTGCCAGGCCATAGAAAGTTCCTGTATTTATTGTCGCATACACTGGCAACCTAACAAGAGAACAGACTCCACTATGATGGTTAGAGAAAATCTTCAAAACTCTGCAAAATGTTTACTTTGATTTGCTTCTAAAATATTTAAAGGGGTTGTCAAGCCACAGCAAGTTACCTCCTATATAAAGAATTGGGGTAATTTGCTGATCGGTGGGAGTGCCACTGTTGGGGATCTCAAGCATTGGTGTGTATTGCCTCCCAATTTTGAATGGAGTAGCTGGTCAGCACGCACTGCTCAATTAATTTAAATGGGGACCGACGGAAATAGCCAAGCAAGCATTTGGCTATCTCTGCACCAATTAATCTTAAGCCCTAACCTCGACCTTGAAACAGTTTCCTAAAAAAATCTATTATAGATCATCATAAACCATTGTCTATTTGTGTCTGCTATAGTCCATCTATTTTAGAATTCCTGTGATTAAAAAAAAAAAAAAAAAAAAAAAGTTTTCCAGGAATTTGAGCAAAGCCACCTTCTCTGGCCTCCACACAGGTTGCTCCAGTTTCTGGACACCCCCTTCAAATTAAAAACTTCATATATTTGTATCCTACAGTAAAAGCTTACTAATTCTAAAAACACCACATGGAACAGATTTATTAAGACTGGCATGTCATGGAGTGAACTGCATCAAATGTATAAAAGGCAAATGTATAAAAGGCACAGTAATAAAAAAAAAAAAATAAAAAAAATTGGGTCATGTGGATTTTCCAAATGTCAGGGAAAATGAATTTTTTTAGCCTGCAGAGGGTGGCTGCAGATTTGCACCAAAATTTGTGTCATTTTCTGACTTTAGGCTTAATAAATCTGTACAAAAGATGTTGAATACGTCCCTCCCAGTAAGTCACAGTGCATAAACTCATTCATTCATATAGGCTATAAAACATATCCTTAAAATAAGAGACTAATCATTACATAGTTTAACCCCTTCCCCAACATCTGCCATAATATGGAAAATGTCTGGTCTTTAAATATGGTGCCTGCTCAGAAAGTGAGCAGGTGGCATATCCACTCTGTCTGTGCTGTTTAATACAGAGGAGATCAAGCGGTATGTCCACAATCAGAGACCTCTCTGATCATTTGCATTAACCCTAGTTTTGTGGTCAGTTTCTCCGTTCCCACCCAAACCGAGCCATCACCCATCTGCTTACTCTTCAGTGCCGGTATGGCTACCACACAGACTATGACAGCCAAAAGCCTTGTCAATTTCAGACCTGACATAGTATTGCCTGTTGCAAGTTTCAATAGTCAAAGGGATTTTACCATGGTCTGTAATACAGTAGCATTGTATTCTATGCTACAAGTTTAACCACTTCAGTACCGGGCCAATTTCTGGTCCAGGACCAGACACATTTTCGTCTTTTCATTTTTTTTTTTTTTTTTTATATTTAATAAATCAAAGTGCTACTAAAAAACTTTATAAAATAGTTTTTCCTCTCAGTTACGGTAATTTTTATTTTTTATGGTGTCGTTGGGGGTTATTATTATAACCTGTAATAAGGGCATTTTATTGGCGTATTTTATTGACATTTTTACACTTTTTTTTACATTGTGTCCCCATAAGGTCATAATACACCTTTGGGAATATCTGATTACTTTTTTTTTGTTGTTGTTGGGGAGGCTGATTTCCCCTGTAACTGGGGCTGGCACGTTTAGCCCCAGTTGCAAGAGGAATACAGCTTCCTGCACGTTACTTCAAAAATACTATAGCACTGATCTGGGTCCTGTAGGACACAGCAGCTCTTGCAGACGCTGCACCCAGCGGATCATATGACCGCCGGGTCAGAGGGCAGCAGCAAGATGGCGGCACCCATAGCGCTGTATACACAGCGATCGGGAAGGCACGATTTTGTGCAGCTACTGAGTTCTGCTTGGATGTACTGGTACGTTCTTGCAGAACTAGACAACCACCCATTGGATGTATTGGAAGTGGTAAAAAAAAAAAATTTTTTTACATACACATATTTAAGAAGAAAATATGTGTGTATAAAGAAGAGTGAATATAAACATATTAGCTATAACTGTCCAAAAAAATGCAGAAAAAAACCCCATATATATATATATATATACACACACACACACACACACACACACACACACACCCTCAATAAATTAGAATATCAAAAAATATTTTTTTTTTTTTTTTTAGTAATTCAATTGAAAAAGTGAAACACATATCGAGTCATTACAAACAAAGTGAACTTTTTCAAGTGTTTGTTTATGTTATTGATTATGGCTTACAGTCAAAGAAAACCCAAAAGTCATTATCTCAGAAAATTAGATTAAATTAACCCAAAACACCTGCAAAGGCTTCCTAAGTGTTTAAGAAGACCCTTAGTATGGGTCAGTAGGCGACACAATCATGGGGAAGACTGCTGACTTGACAGATGTCCAGAAGGCAGTCAACTGATACACTCCACAAGGAGGGTAAGCCACAAAAGGTCATTGCTAAAGAAGCTGGCTGTTCACAGAGTGTTGTATCAAAGCATATTAATGGAAAGTTGAGTGGCAGGAAAAAGTGTGGTAGAAAAAGGTGCACAAGCAACTGGGATAACAGCAGCATTGATAGGATTGTTAAGAAAAGGCCATTCAAAAATTTTGGGGAGATTCACAAGGAGTGGACTGCTGCTGGAGTCAGTGCTTCAAGAGCCACCACACACAGACATATCCAGGACATGGGCTACAAGTGTCGCATTCCATGTGTCAAACCACTGACCAATAGACAATGCTAGAAGCGTCTTACCTGGGCCAAGGAGAGAAAGAACTGGACTGTTGCTCAGTGGTCAAAAGGTGTTGTTTTCAGATGAAAGTAAATTTTCCATTTCATTTGGAAATCAAGCTCCCAGAGTCTGGAGGAAGAGCGGAGAGGCACACAATCCAAGCTGCTTGAGGTCTAGTGAGTGTGAAGTTTCCACAATCAGTGATAGTTTAGGGAGCCATATCATCTGCTGGTGTAGGTCCACTGTGGTTTATCAAGACCAAAGTCAGCTCAGCCGTCTACCAGGAAATTCTAGAGCACTTCATGCTTCCCTCTGCCGACAAGCTTTTTGGAGATGGAATTTTCATTTTCCAACAGGACTTGGCACCTGTCCACACTGCCAAAAGTACCAGTACCTGCTTTAATAACCACAGTATCACTGTGCTAGATTGGCCAGCAAATTCGCCTGACCTTAACCCCATAGAGAATCTATGGTATATTGTCAAGAGGAAGATGAGAGACACCAGACCCAACAATGCAGAAGAGCTGAAGGCTGCTATTAAAGCAACCTGGGCTTCCATAACACCTAAGCAGTGCCACAGGCTGATCACCTCCATGCCACGCCGCATTGATGCAGTCATTAATGCAAAAGTAGTCCCGACCAAGTATTGAGTGCATTTACTGTACACACTTTTCATTTGGCCAACATTTCTGTGTTAAATAATTGTTTTTACAGTTGGTCTTATATACAGTAATATTCTAATTTTCTGAGATAATGACTTTTGGGTTTTCCTTGGCTGTAAGCCATAATCATCAACATTGACATAAACACTTGAAAAAGTCCACTCTGCTTGTAATGACTCAATATAATATATGGGTTTCACTTTTTCAATTGAATTACTAAAAAACAAACAACTTTTTGATGATATTCTAATTTATTGAGATGCACTTGTATATCTATCTATATCTCTCTCTTGCTCTGAATGGTTGTCTGAATACCGTGACATATATTGCACTATGCCACGACTGCATCTACTGGATAGTAGCTAGTGCTAGAGCCAGTGGTTTGAATTTAAAGAGGACCTTTCACGTCCTCATGTATATGCGATTTTACATACCGCTAGAAAGCCCGTTATATGCTCCGGGGCTGGAGATATCGGGGGGTCTAAATTTCACCGTTCACTGTCAGAAGGGCGTTCCTGACAGTCTAGCTGCGCTGTGAGGAACGCCCTCCCTGACTGTGCTCGTCCATAGCGCTGTACTGAGGGGGGAGTTCCTCACAGCTCAGCTTCATCACTGGGTGGTAAGGAACTCCCCCTCTCTCTGAGCCAAGTACTATCAGAGGGGGCGTTCCTTACAGCCCAGTGATGACGATGAGCTGTAAGGAACTCCCCCCCAAGTGCAAGTCTATGGATGGGTACTGTCAGGGAGGGCGTTCTTCACAGCCCAGCTAGACTGTCAGGAACGCCCTTCTGACAGTGAACGGTGAAATTTAGACCTCCGATATCACCAGCCCCGGGGCATATAACGGGAAAGACGGCAGTGCGCTGAATTCAGCGTGCTGTCTGCTTTCTAGCGGTATGTAAAACCACATATACATGAGGACATGAAAGGTCTTCTTTAACACAAGGCATTACCCTTCATGAAAATTTTAAGTCTTTCCCTTGAGTTTACCTATATTTACAACAGGTTAGATTGGCTTTATATAAAATTATAGGGAATTATCCATTTTGCGTTTTAGGATATTTTTCTGTGTAGCTTCACACAGCAGGTGTGGCTTAGCAAAAGTCGGTGAGCCTAAACATGCAACATTTTGTCTTGAAATGGTTACAAAAATTGGCACAACATTTTGGCACAAACTAGGTCAACCAACAGTTAGACTGTTTGTCTAAAGTTGTGCTATGTACCAGATTTATGAAACAACCTGAGCCACGGTGATAAATCTGGCACATTTTCAGGTTGTTTATGTTGTCTATTACTAAATGTGTACCCATATTGCTATGGAAAACTAGTAATTTGTTCCAAAACCCTCAAAAATCACATTCCAAAAAAATAATAAGAAAAAAAAAAAAATATGTGTCTGCATACATGTAATGTGGTGAAATTAGATTTCAATTTCCACTGGGGAACAATAATTTAAAATACATCTTTTAGTGCTAGATTTTGAATACTAAGCTTCAATTACTTACGCCAGTTCCATCTCCAACCCACACCAAAGACAGCTCTCCACTTGGGTCAAATGTGCCCTGAATTATAAAATAAGTATAAATACATCAATGTTGTTACAAATTCAAATTATACATAATTGATTAATAATTCACAATTCTTCACCCAGACAGTTCCATTATTCACTTTTTCTTATATATATATATATATATATATATATATATACACATAGATATACACATATTAGATTATACATACACACGTGGACAAAATTGTTGGTACCCTTCGTTTAATGAAAGAAAAACCCACAATGCTGCTTTGCTGCATCTGGCACAGGGTGTCTTGAATCTGTGCAGGGTACAATGAAATCTCAAGACTATCAAGGGATTCTAGAGAGAAATTTGCTGCCCAGTGTCAGAAAGCTTGGTCTCAGTCGCAGGTCATGGGTCTTGCAACAGGATAATGACCCAAAACACAAAGCTAAAAACACCCAAGAATGGCTACGAGGAAAACATTGGACTATTCTGAAGCGGCCTTCTATGAGCCCTGACCTAAATCCTATTGAGCATATTTTGAAGGAGCTGAAACATGCCGTCTGGAAAAGGCACCCTTCAAGCCCGAGACAACTGGATGCAGTTTGCTCATGAGGAGTGGGCCAAAATACCTGTTGAAAGGTGCAGAAGTCTCATTGACAGTTACAGGAATCGTTTGATTGCAGTGATTGCCTCAAAAGGTTGTACAACAAAATATTAAGTTAAGTGTACCATCATTTCTATCCAGGCCTGTTTCATGAGTTTTCTTTTAAAAAAAAATTCTGTTGAAGCATGGTTGAAAAGCAATGTCTGACTTTCATTTGTTCATTTTCATAGAATTTTTATATATTATTACTTTTGTCAGATTCAAGTTATTTCTGTGACCATTGTGGGTTTTTCTTTCATTAAACGAGGGGTACCAACAATTTTGTCCGTGTGTATGCACACACACATTCAGGTTTTGTCAATGCAGTTTTTCAGGTCAAAGCATGGAGTGAATTTAAAAAAAAAATAAAAAATTAAACTACCATCTGTCCTTTAGGGTCATGCTACATGACCCTATAGTCAGATCCAGTCCCCAGGCCATTGGTGGTTTCACTCCTCTATAAGAGAAGCATTGAATAATTTCAGCTTTATAACATTACAGGCCCTGCAGTAACAGCAATACTGTATGGCCAGTATTTATACCCAGCTGAAGTTAGTCAACAATCCAATCCACACGCTGAAGAGAAATATCCACAGCGGAAATGCTGCGATTTCAAAGACTGTTGTGTTTCTGTAATTTGCAGCATGTCAATTATACCTACAGAAACACTGGCGGTTTCCCTCTATGTATAATAGGGACAGAAAGTCCTTTCTGTGAAAAGCGCTGCGGAAAAGAAACTATGTGTTTCCGCCGCAGTCTTTTTCACAGTGCTTTTTGCTGCGGCTTGCTACATGGGGCCTTAGCCTTTAGGAGGAATAGCTGCTGGCTAAACAAGCATTTGTCTAGCAGCTATGGCTAGGTTTACATCTGCTTTGGAGTCTCCATTGAAAAAGTTGCTTCTTAATTGGAAAGTCTCTCCATCTTTCGGGTCCCCATGGAGACCTGAAGACTAGTGTGAACCTAGTGTAAGTTGCCACTTAAAAGCTATGCACAAAAAAAAAAAAAAAAAAAAAAATTACATATATTAAATAGTCAACTTGCATTTGAGATAGTTTGCACTAAATTTTCAACTGCACTCTTCATTACAGGACCCCCTGATAAGCAGTTTGCTGCCTGTTCCTAGTTTCAGACTTATCATGAGGGCATATCCCTCTCATTAAAGCAGTTGACCACTTTCAGACCAATATTGGAGAAACCAATGTAAATATTTGTATAGTAATAAGTTATACGCTTTTCCAATATACTTTCTATATCAGTTCCGGTTTTCTAGATCTTCGCTTGCTGTCATTCATTCTGCTTACTTCCAGTGGATAAAAATCAGTCCATGGTCATGTGATGAGTACACAGGTGCACAGCTCGTTATCAGGCAGATGTCTAATTACTGTGCTGTGACTATAACGAGCTGTGCACCTGTGTGCCCATCACACGATCATGGACTGATTTTTAACCACTGGGTGTAAGGAGAATGAATCACAGCAAGCAAAAAAACTAGAAAACCGTGAGGAATTTTTATAGAAAACAAACTTCATAGCACATAACATGAAGATAGAAACTTGGAGAAAATTTTATAAATAACAAGTGTTGTCTCCAAATCTATCATAGTGAAACCCTCTACAAATCATGCTCTTACTACCAACAAATAGCAATAATCCAAGAAAGAAAAGTAAGAAAGCACTCAAAATAATAAAAAATCCGAAAGAAATTTTATTGAAGTACAAAAACAGTATAAAAATACAAAACAGAAACAACAGTACAAATACCTATGTCAGCATATGTAAAACGAGAGAGGCAGAGGCTGAATAGTATGAATAAATACAGGGGAGATAACATACAACCATGCATAAAGTATATAGCAGTATATAAATGCAAGGGGTACTAATGGTTAGTAAAGAGCAAGTGCATATATAAAACCCCTATATAGATGCCCAATGTATCACACTATACATGTATTTTTGCAAAGTAAATTACATGGTATAAGATCTAAACATACCCGCTGCCTGCTGACAAAACCCATGAAAGAGGCAGAGGCTAAGTAATATAAATAAATATCAGGGAGATAACATACACCCATGCATAAAGTATATAGCAGTATATAAATATAGAGGGTACTAATGGTTAATAAAAAGCAAGTGCATATATAAAACCCCTATATAAATGCCCAATGTATCACACTATACATCTATTTTGCAAAGTAAGTTACATGGTATAAGATCCAAACATACCCATGACACAAATGCCTCTGCCTGCTGACTTTAAAAAATATATATGTATTACTACTGGATCCAAAGGGATCATTATGTCAAACAAATCTGAACACAAAGCCTGGACTGAAGACCAAAAAGAGGTAATCACCAGAAGATATGAAATAAGGAAGTCACTTGAGACCTGCATCGCCACATAAGCTTCATAGAGAGTTTCAATTTGTAAAGGATATCAGGTTATGATACCACGTCATGAGGAGCTGGAGTTGGTTCTCTTTGTACAAGGGGCATACAGAGTTTTTGCAAGCCTTAGACCAGATAATGAACCACAGAGAAGTGAGGACTGAAATGTATCATTCAAATTGATTATTTACCTTCCATAAATTGATCAAGTAAGATGGCTTTTATTTAGGTTCAATGTGCCTTTAAATGGTTGCTGTCCTTTCCAAAATTTTTCATAAATCAATAGTACAGGACTACAGGAAAATACCAAATAACCACCTCAGGGCGGGACTATAGTTTGTAATACTTTTCTCCCGAAGGTGAGATCACCAACCGAAGGAAGGTCTAAACGATAATGCTTCATAAATGCATGTGAAGACGACCAAGTAGCGGCTCTGCATACTTGATCCAAAGAGGTGTTAGCCCTCTTTGCACAGGAGACTGAGGTTACCGAGTGGAGGGTGCTAGTAAAGTTCACCAGAGGAAAGAGATCTGGAGAGATGTAAGCTTTAGAGATGGTTTTCTTCTTCCCTTTATTTGGACCCTGGAATTAAATGAAGAAGTTCTGATCTAATCTCCAGGATTTTGTGACTTCTATTTTAATGAAGGACGGCTTCTCAGACATCCAGAGAATGAAAACTCAAATTCTTTTGAATTAGATGGACTATCACAAAAGGATGGTAGTGTAATTACTTGAGACATATGGAAATATGATACCACTTTTAGTAGAAAGGCAGGATCTAGCTTAAAGATGCGCCCGTCATCTAATATGGAGACATATGGGTGGGTTCACACCTGCGCTTGAGTCCGTCCACTGCCAATCCGACTGAAAATCTCGGGAAACTGGATAGGCACCGGATAGCGAAAGGTTAGCGACGCATTGCTTAAAAACCCATTCATTTGAATGGGTTTTTAAAGCAATGTGCGGGTGTGCACTTACACCCTCTGTGCCGCGAATCCAGTTTTTTCGTCGGAAACAAAGTCGGACATGCAGAACTTCGTTTCCAGCAAAAAAAAACCTGGATTCGTGGCGCAGAGGGTGTAAGCGCACACCCGCGCATTGCTTTAAAAACCCATTCAAATGAATGGGTTTTTAAGCAATGCGTCGCTAACCTGTCGCTATCCGGTGCCTATCCAGTTTCCCGAGATTTTCAGTCGGATTGGCAGCGGACGGACTCAAGCGCAAGTGTGAACCCACCCTAAGTTTGTATTATGGAGAAGGCAGATGTTATCGTCTCCAAAAATGTTTGCCAGGAAAGATGTCTAATATCTAGTTGGAATGTTTTCCACACCTTCTGGTAAGTCATCTGGGTGACTGGCTTGCCAACAGTGTAGAGAGGACTTTGTTAGAAAGACTCCGAGCTTTTATGATGTCTTCTTCAGAAGCCAGGCTGCCAACTTCAGATGCTTCTTCCGATAGAGACCACTCACCTGGATGAATGTCCCTGCGACTTAAAGAGGACCTTTCATGTCCTCATGCACATGCGGTTTTATATACCGCTACAAAGCTGACAGTGCGCTGAATTCAGGTACAGGGCTATGGACGAGTACTGTCGGGGGGGGGGGGCGTTCCTCACAGCCCAGCTAGACTGTCAGGAACACCCTTCTGACAGTGGGCGAAGGTCTACAGCCCCGGGGCACATAACGGGAAAGCCGACAGTGCGCTGAATTCAGCACACTGTCGGCTTTCTAGCGTTATATAAAACCGCATGTGCATGAGGACATGACAGGTCCTCTTTAAGTAATCTGCCTGCACATTGTTTTTTTTCGCCTTCAGTTGGACTGCTGACAGGGACAGAACTTTCTTTATACTGGAGTGTAACTCCAGAGACAGTACTGGGTCCATTATGTTTGTAGCCACAAATCTCCCCCCCACCTTCTTTTTTTTTTTTTTTTTTTTTTGGAGGGGGGTATGATGTGAACTCTATTCTGTAACATGATTCAATGGTAGTCAGGATCCACTGATTTGATATCCTCCCTCCCAACGCCACTTCATTGCTTGTCTTGAGAAAAATATTTCTAACTTTATTTCCCCTTCAGCATAGCTCAATCTTCCCCTTTTACTTTTACGAAAGGAGCTCTTTTTGCACAGGTCTGGGCTCAGGAAGCGTTTGTTTCTGGTCAGTCCCTTTCTCTAGGATCCTCTCTAGAGCTGGTACGAATAATTGATCCCCCCAAAAAAGGAATTGCACATAGTTTGGACTTTGATGTGTCCAAGAACCACATCTTCAGCCATAAGACACTTATGCACCTGTAGCTGCTACCCGCACCACTGATGCATCCACAAGGAATCCCGTTGTCTTTATAAGGAGAGGAAAAGATAAAAGAATATCTTCCCATGGAATGCATTCTTATATGTGGGCTTCTAGTTCATTTATCCATTGGTATAAGGATCTCACCACACATGTAGAAGCCATATTGGCCTTTAGTAGGAAGGCTGAGGTTTCCCAGGATTCCTTTAGCAAGCTGTCTACCTTACAGTCCAGGGGATCATTTAATTGGGATACGTTGTCGAATGGCAGTATGGTTTTCTTGCGGACACAGGCAATCTGTGCATCCACTTTAGGAGGAACTTCCTACTTGGTTACAAATTCCTCCTTGAATGGAAGCCTCTGCTTCATTTCCCCAGAAATAGACAACGTTCTTTATGGAGCTTCCCATTTATTACTGACTGGTTTTCCTAATGCATAACAGCCTGAAAAAAAAAAAAAATGTAGTCAGACCTGTACCGGTCAGTTCTGCCTCTCTGCCTTGTGCCCCATAAGGACAGTAAACAGTGAGGGCTGTGGGTAGGTTTGTCCTTTTAACCTCTCTTCTTCCTGTCCCTATTAGGCCAAGGGTCAACCCTCCAGTGGTGCTGTCATGGAGGATGAGGGGAGCAAAGAAGATTTTTTTTTTGTTGCAGATTTTGCTCTGGTTTTTTTAACCAAAGCCAAGAGAGGCTACAAAAGCAATGGGAAACACATAGGAAGTACTTCTACATCTCCCTTCTGTGAATCCACTCCTAGCTTTGGCTCAAAAAAACTAAGCAAAATCTGCTTTTCTGCAACATGGGGCCTTAGCCTTAAACTTTTCAAATACAATGTAAGGTTTCTATCAGAAGCTATAAATAGTAAGTTAGCAGTAAATGAAAACAATGAATGTGAAGGCAAACTGCACAAAAGAAGCTTAGATAGTATACTCCATTGATTTCAATCTTAATTCTTCTTTTTCACTGTGTATGCAAAAATTAAAACATAAGCATGTAGTCACATAGGGGCAAGCACTGTAGGGAAGGTCATTTGGCACTAGGCCTGTTATATAACACTTGCAAAACCAGATATGCAAGTTGCAGATCAGAACGATCTCCATGGATGACTTAAAAACAAATAAAGAGGCAGCTGTAAAATTTAACATTCTACTGGACAAGTACCCTTACAGAGCTCTGACTCTTGACATCCTACTGAATAGAACTTAACACATACATGTATTAAAGCAGACATGTGACACAGATTGCAAGGAGGTATTGTACTGGTTTCCTATCCCAGATGGTCATTTGAACATGCTCATATGGTACAAACCAATGCGTATAGGCATTTTGAGGTAAAGACTCTCACTGCAAAACTGCTTGTATGGGCAGCCTAAGGCTAGGTTCACATCTGCGTCAAGTCTCTGCTGCAGATTCCACCGAAAATTGGCGGAAAGAAAAGTCACGAAACCCGACGGGCACCCAGCGGACCAGATTATAGTCTATGGGGTCCACGGGTAACTGCAGGCGGACTCCCCCGGCAGACTCAAGCGACGGAGAACCCTGGCGCATGTGTAAACCTAACCTAATATTGTCATTCCATAAATATAAAGTTAGTCAACTGGACTCGGCCACGTGGTGGTATATGGAATGAAATATCCCATAATCTGTGAGGAAAAGATCAGACATAAAACCCCTTACAACAGCTGTTTCCCTATCATGTACTTCCAGTTGGAATTTTAGTTTATTGTAAAGTCTCAGCAGAAAAAGTCTGAAGTGAAAACAACTTCTAGTCTGCTCACAAAGACAAAGACTTCTTTGTTAAACCTGAATGTAGTTACTCAACAGAACATACTGTCCAGGTAGTAAAGAATATGCAGAAGATATCATCATAAAGACCATTTCTCAATACAAGGAAAAGCAGCACACATATGAAAACAAATCAGAGGAGAACATTTCAATCCTTGGGCTGCAGGATTCAGCATAAAAACAAACTGGAATCTCAAGGAATCCTACAATAAGTTCTGCCGTTTTTCCCCCTCCCCAAATATCTTTTTATTGAGTTTTGCTTTTAATAACTCATACAAAACAAAGTAACAAAAGCCATGCTTGGTTTTTATGGGACAAATATTGCTGTAAACTATGCTATTATATTTCCATGAAAAACACAACAAACCCCAAGGAAAACAGCAATTAGAACTCAAAAATTAAAGGGATCTTACAGGAATTAAAAAATGAGGACCAGAGATCGCACTACATTTCTCTTATTTTTTAAAAGTATTTTTAGCCAAAGAGGAGTATAAAATTTGCAGCAATGAAAACAATTAACATGTAGGTAATGCTAAGAGGTCGCCATTTATGCAGGGACAGCAGTACCATAACAGTTTTCTATACATAAATAGCAAATTCATTTAGGCAATTCTAAAGCTAGCCATTCAAGCATTTTGAATTTTTTCCCCTATGACATTCACCATATGGAACAAATAATTTTATATTTTAATAGTCTAGGCATTTTCAGACTCTGCAGTACCTAATATATCAACGCAACGTTTCATTTAAGACACCCCTAGCACTGTATCAATCCATGTACAAAGCAGTGTCACAAAAAAAAAAAAAAAGTGAATCTGATATTTAAATTTTTTTGGCCTCAACAGTAATATTGCTATGGCGGAAGTGGGAACCTGCTATAGCAGGCCATCCAGATTCCATACTAACTGGCACAGATCTCCATTCATAGCTGAGCGTCTGATTTATAAAAAGGCCAAAGCTTCTATATAAATCAACCGTACCCTGTGCCTGTTGAGGCCTTTATTAAGCCTTGCATACAAAACACCAGTCTTAATAAATCTCCCCCCACTGATTTCAGTGTAATTAGTCATATGTCCATTTTTATTCAAAAAGTTATTTTAGGGTGGGTTCACACCTGCGTTTGAGTCCGTCCGCTGCCAATCCGAGTGAAAATCTCGGGGAACGGGATCGGCATCGGATACCGACAGGTTAGCGACGCACTGGTTAAAAACCCATTCATTTGAATGGGTTTTTAAAGCAATGCGCTGGTGTCCGATTGCACCCTCTGCGCTGCAAATCCTTTTTTTTTTTGTCGGAAACAAAGTCGGACATGCAGGACTTCGTGTCCGACGAAAAAAAAACGGCTTCGCAGCGCAGAGGGTGCAATTGGACACCCACGCATTGCTTTAAAAACCCATTCAAACAAATGGGTTTTTAACTAATGCATCGCTAACCTGTTGGTATCCGATGCCGATCCCGTTCTCCGAGATTTTCACTCAGATTGGCAGCGGACGGACTCAAATGCAGGTGTGAACCCACCCTCAGTCGCCATATTCTGACACCTGCAACTTTTCATGTTTCCAAGTACAGAGGTGTGTAATCAGCTGTCAGTAGAAAACTGTGACAGCATACTTACATGAAAAGCAGACACGCAAGTAAGGCCTTAGATTGATATACAAGTAGACTACAACTGGACCCAGGAACCACATAACCAAAGTTATTATAAACTTGCTCCATTTATCACAACTTTTAGCGTATTTACAGTTGAAATCATGGCATTACACAATTTCTAAAACCACAGACAGGTCCACTGTACACTGGATGATCAAAACACTGTAATTACTCACTCAGCAATTCCATTAGCGCAGATTTGGATCATTGCTCACCAGAGTCTGCAGACTACGCTGTTTGATTCCATATGTCAGTCACTGGCTTAGTCACAACTGCACACTTAGTAAGCCTCTGTCACAGATTCTGTCAAAAGTACAGCATGCAGAGCCAATTTGTCCTGTAAAATGATAGGCACTTTTACAGAAACCCAACAGACCCAATTGTAATCAATTGTTGTTGGCGTCAATTATAAGAAAGACCCAGAACTGTAGTTATTTTCATTGTCCAGCTCCTGAGACCAAACAAACCAGAGGAAATAGCACATGTATAAAAGGGAGCCTTAGCTAGCACCATGCATAGAGGCACATGTTCCTTAGAGTTTACCTCAAAGTTCTTTGTATAGCAAAATAGTCACCCAAACTGTTTGCTGACAGTCTCCAAAGAGCAACAGAGTATTTTTACTTCTACTAGGGAACTGAAGCAGTACTCATGTGTTTTTTTTTTGTTTTGTTTTTTTTTCTCTCAAAATGCCCTTTACCCCAACAATGCCATTGTAAGCTTACCATGTGCTTTTAAAGTATTTCTTTGGCCTCCTGTTTCTTCATTTCTTTTACTATTCCCGTACCTTCATGTGAGAACTATTTGCTTGCAGGAAACAACATTTCCCACAAGTACCTTTTGTGTCCTCCAGGCTTGTGCAGTGTGGAGAAGACAGTACAAGCACAAATACACAATTTCAATGCACATGGCAAGGATGATATTGGTTATAGAAGACATGGGACTTAAATGTACTATATATGTTCATCCTAACCAAGAGAACTACTTCAGAAAGTTTCTAATAGTAACAAAGTACTAACAAACTAATAGCATGAGATATCTGGGGGGGGGGGGGTTGAATGAAAGCTGGCGAACCTTTATTTTTGGTGAAATGATAGCATTTGACAATATTATTTATTTTACCAATGGGGCATAATAACACATAAATACATTACACTGGAGCACAATTAATCACTTGCATGGCAGTATTTTACTTCTAAAAGGGACAGTAATAAAGATTACCAATCTTAAAGAGGTTGTCCAGGATAAAATTTTATTTTTTAATTAGGCCAGGGTGACTTCTGCCAAAAGAAAACAACGGAGCTGCAGGACTGGACCACACTGGAAGGCACCGATGCACCGGATACAGGTGAGTATGTTTTTTTTTTTTTTTTGTTCCCTCCCCCTCCCTTCCTCTGGCCTAATTAAGAAATAAAATTTTATCCTGGATAACCCCTTTAAATCCTGTAATGTACAGTTTCCAGGCCTGGAATAAGGATATTACTATTGCGGCTGGTCTATGACCAGCCGCAATAATAACATAGCGAACGTTCCATAGACAACAATACAGTTGTTTCACAGTCTATGGGACTTGCAATCAAACAATTGCAGGTTCAAGCCCCCTAGGGGGGCTAATAAAGTCGTAGTAATTAAAAAAAAAAAAAAAATCATACCCCTTTCCCTAGAATACATATAAAACTAAAACATTACTGTGAAACACATACACATTATACAAACGGTATGCCTAATGGGTATCCCTCATAAGAATTTTTTTTTTTCATACGGTGAAAGTCATAGCAGGAAGAAAAAAAAACATCAAGTGTCGAACTGCTGTTTTTCATCTGTTCCACCTCTAAAATTTGAATAAAAAGTGATCAAAGCAACAGACATTCCCCAAAATGGTATAACTAAAAAGTACACCTGGCCCAGCAAAAAAAAGACGCCTTATGCATCCCCGTACACACAAATATAAAAAAGTTACGTGTGTCAGAATATGGCAACTTTTTATTGCAAAGTTTGAGATTTTTGTTAAGGGTTAAAATGTAAATAAAACTATATAAATTTGGTATCCCCAGAATTGTACCGAAACATAGAATACAGCCGACATGTCATTTTTGCTGCAGATGAATGCTGTAAAAACGAAGCCCCGTAAGAAAGTCGCACAAATGCACTTTTTCTCCAATTCTACCCCATTCTGAATTCTTTCCAGCTTCCCAGTACATGGTACCATTATGAAGATTAATTTGTCCCACAAACATTAAGCCATCATATGGCTCTGTGAGCAGAAAAATAAAAGAGCTATGGCATTCGAATACAGGGAGTCAAAAACGAAAATCGAAAAATGTCACTGACGGGAAGAGGTTAATCTTTGTAGTTACATAAAGCAATTCCAATGATAAACGGTTTATATATTCATTTTCTGTAACTCTTATTGTTCAACAGTCCCCCCAATTTCAATGTCAACATCATCCAGGTGTAAAATATATGACTGCTCTAAAGACTAATTTTTAAGCAAAAGGACAGCGATTTATGACTTTCAGCCTCTTGAACTTTACGTGACATGCATATAAATAGTAGCATTCTAAGTGCTTAGCAAGTCTTGGTTTCTCCAGAACAGTTCTGGGTGGCTGACCCTTTCCATTGTTCACCATAACCAGGAAGTGCAATATAATAAAGCTTCTGACAAGCAGAATACAGTGCAGGCAGACAGGTTGCTATATAGTCATACATAGAAGGCGGGTGCAGGTAGGTACTCCCACCTGCCAGGAAATACCTGCGCCCAACTTGTATCATCTAGAACTCTGCTCTTACATAATGCCCCACACATCACACTGAACCAAACTTCAGAACCTAGCTGCCGCGAACAGTATACCGTTAAAAATCACACCTGGTGCGTTTCTTTTCCGAGGATGTCCTCGAAGGCCACGGTCTTCTGGCAGGTCCCTTCGGTGCTGGGTGACGCGTTGGGCACCGCACTTCTTCGCACCCGGGAGACTGATAGCGCATCGCGCCGCCATACAGCAGGGTGGCCATCCAGCTGATCAGTAGAGAACACGGCCCGCACTAACCACACTAAAAGCAGGGGCAAAAGGGCTCGCAGTCCCGTTCCTGCCAGGAAACCCATCACTAGGCGAGCTATCCAGAACCGCAGGCTGCACACTGACAGGTACCATACGGCTAACCCCTTACTGGCTGAAAAAGACGTCACTCTTCCTGCGTCTCTTCCTGCATTGGTCAGAAGGCTAACAGCGCCCTGCTGTGCTCCGCCCACAGTCAACATCCTTGCTAAGCAGGTGTCAGCTCGGAAGCTCGTCCCTGATTGGCTCTCTCAGCAGGGGTCTCTTGTGATTGGTTTGCCGGGCAAGGACAATATTTATGTGCAGTTCACGTGTGGCGCCTGGATGTTGTATCAGGTGGATTCTTGCAATGGAATTTGTTTTTAGTAACATTTACCCACAAAGGACTGATCTGTGTGGGAGTCTTAACTGCGTTAAGGACAGCCTAAAATCACCTAAAGGAAACACGGCCCATTTTTAAAATCTGATAAGTGTCACTTTCTGAGGTAGTAACTTTGACTTAAGGGATTGTTCGGTTGTGTTTTTGTGGCACCATGTCCTTCTTGTTATTGGCAAAATTAGGTTGATGTTTGTGTGCATATATTTGTGTGTTTTTAGACAAATTGTCCTACCAACCAAATTAGATAATTATTGTTATTTATCTTATCGCTGCTTTATCCGTATTTATGAATGTATATGTATATTTTGATCATCAACTTTAAAGAGGTCCTTTCACATCCTCATCGATGTGTGGTATATATATATATATATATATATATATATATATATATATATATTCAGCGCACTGTTGGCTTTCCCGGTATGTGTCCCAGTGCTGGAGATATCGGCACCGAAATCTCCATCATGTCAGAAGGGTCACAAGTGTCATTGCTGGGTGGTAAGGAATGCCCCCTCTGACAGTACAAGACTACAGAAGAGTACTGTCATGGGGGGCGTTCCTCGCAGCCCAGTAATGACACTGAGCTGTAAGGCTGTAAGGAAACCGAACGCAGATGTGAACCGGCCCTAACCAACAGCCCTTGGGGAAATTTTTTTTTTGTTGTTGCTTTCCCCGTTTTTTGGTGCCACTAAGCGCTGATCCTATCGGTGCTCAGATTTTTTTGACACAGGCTTTTTTTTATAGTTATAATCGTTTGCTCTATATATCACAAGCCGTCTTTTTGTGCAGGTCCTTTCACCATTGAGCACTGGTCAGTGACATATATGTTACTGATTACATCTTTGCTCAATTTTTTTGCTGCAGGTTTTTTTTTTCTAATAGTAGTTTGTAGAATCAGTTGATATATAATATATATCAGTTGTGCTAAAAAGTTTACATACTCCGGCAGATTTTTTGTTTTTTTGGACTTTTTTCAGAGAATGTGAATGATAACAAACTTTTTCTCCACTCATGGTTAGTGGTTGGTTGATGCCATTTATTGTCACACTTCTGTGTGACATCAAAATGACCCTGTTCAAAAGATCACATACCCCAGTTCTTAATACCGTGTATTGCCCCCTCTAACATCAATGACAGCTTGAAGTCTTTTGTGGTAGTTGTGGATGAGGCTCTTTATTTTCTCAGATGGCAAAACTGCCCATTCTTGGCAAAAAGTCTCCATTTCCTGTAAATTCCTGGGCTGTCTTGCATGTACTGCGCGCTTGAGAGCTCCACAGAGTGGCTCAATGATAGAGGTCAGGAGACTGAGATGGCCACTCCAGAACCTTCACTTTCTTCTGCTGTAGCCAATGACAG
This sequence comes from Leptodactylus fallax, assembly GCA_947044405.1. NCBI lineage: Eukaryota > Metazoa > Chordata > Amphibia > Anura > Leptodactylidae > Leptodactylus > Leptodactylus fallax. The sequence goes on from CAMRHE010000244.1 coordinate 2,765,495, forward strand.
GTCGACTTGGCCTTGTGTTTTGGATCGTTGTCGTGTTTTGGATCGTTGTCATGTTGGAACATCCAAGTACGTCCCATGCGCAGTTTCCTGGCTCATGAGTGCAAATTTGCCTCCAGTATTTGCTGATAACATGCTGCATTCATCTTTCCTTCAACTGTGACCAAGTTTCCTGTGGCTTTGAAGCTCACATATGCCCACATCATCAGTGATCCACCTCCGTGCTTTACAGTAGGAATGGTATTCCTTTTATCATAGGCCTTGTTGACACCTCTCCAAATGTAACGTTTATGGATGTGGCCAAAAAGTACGATTTTTATCTCATCACTCCAAATTACCTTGTTCCAGAAGTTTTGAGGCTTGTCTCTGTGCTGTTTGGCGTATTGAAGGCGAGATTCTTTGTGGCATTTGCGCAATATGGCTTTCTTCTGGCAACTCGACCATGCAGTCCATTTTTCTTCAAGTGCCTCCTTATTGTACATCTTGAAACAGCCACACCGATGTTTTTTTAGAGAGTCCTGTATTTCAGCTGATGTTGTGTAGGTTTTTCTTTGCATCCCGAACAATTTTCCGGGCAGTTGTGGACGAAATCTTGGTTGGTCTACCTGACCATGGTTTGGTTTCTAGGCTTGTTATCAGGCCAAAATCACCAGGATATGTGAACTTTTAAACAGGGTCATTTTGATGTTTTTAGTTGTCATTATGATTTAAAAAGAGAAAGCACATATATAGGTAAATTTTAGGTCCTTGTTTTCTTTATTTGGACATCTGTATGTATATACAGTACAGACCAAAAGTTTGGACACACCTTCTCATTCCAAGAGTTTTCTGTATTCATAACTATAAAAATTGTAGATTCACACTGAAGGCATCAAAAGTATGAATTTACACATGTGGAATTATATACTTAACAAAAAAGTGTGAAACAACTGAAAATTTGTCTTCTATTCTAGGTTCTTCAAAGTAGCCACCTTTTGCTTTGATTACTGCTTTGCACACTCTTGGCATTCTCTTGATGAGCTTCAAGAGGTAGTCACCTGAAATGGTCTTCCAACAGTCTTGAAGGAGTTCCCAGAGATGCTTAGCACTTGTTGGCCCTTTTGCCTTCACTCAGCGGTCCAGCTCACCCCAAACCATCTCGATTGGGTTCAGGTCTGGTGACTGTGGAGGCCAGGTCATCTGGCGTAGCACCCCATCACTCTCCTTCTTGGTCAAATAGCCCTTACACAGTCTGGAGGTGTGTTTGGGGTCATTGTCCTGTTGAAAAATAAATGATGGTCCAACTAAACGCAAACCGGATGGACTAGCATGCCGCTGCAAGATGCTGTGGTAACCATGCTGGTTCAGTATTCCTTCAATTTTGAATAAATCCCCAACAGTGTCACCAGCAAAGCACCCCCACACCATCACACCTCCTCCTCCATGCTTCACGGTGGGAACCAGGCATGTAGAGTCCATTCGTTCACCTTTTCTGCGTCGCACAAAGACACGGTGGTTGGAACCAAAGATCTCAAATTTAGACTCATCAGACCAAAGCACAGATGTCCACAGGTCTAATGTCCATTCCTTGTGTTCTTTAGCCCAAACAAGTCTCTTCTGCTTGTTGCCTGTCCTTAGCAGTGGTTTCCTAGCAGCTATTTTACCATGAAGGCCTGCTGCACACAGTCTCCTCTTAACAGTTGTTGTAGAGATGTGTCTGCTGCTAGAACTCTGTGTGGCATTGACCTGGTCTCTAATCTGAGCTGCTGTTAACCTGCGATTTCTGAGGCTGGTGACTCGGATGAACTTATCCTCCGCAGCAGAGGTGACTCTTGGTCTTCCTTTCCTGGGGCGGTCCTCATGTGAGCCAGTTTCTTTGTAGCGCTTGATGGTTTTGGCCACTGCACTTGGGGACACTTTCAAAGTTTTCCCAATTTTTCGGACTGACTGACCTTCATTTCTTAAAGTAATGATGGCCACTCGTTTTTCTTTACTTAGCTGCTTTTTTCTTGCCATAATACAAATTCTAACACTCCATTTATTAGGACTATCAGCTGTGTATCCACCTGACTTCTGAACAACACAACTGATGGTCCCAATCCCATTTATAAGGCAAGAAATCCCATTTATTAAACCTGACAGGGCACACCTGTGAAGTGAAAACCATTTCAGGTGACTACCTCTTGAAGCTCATCAAGAGAATGCCAAGAGTGTGCAAAGCAGTAATCAAAGCAAAAGGTGGCTACTTTGAAGAACCTAGAATATAAGACATATTTTCAGTTGTTTCACACTTTTTTGTTAAGTATATAATTCCACATGTGTTAATTCATAGTTTTGATGCCTTCAGTGTTAATCTACAATTTTTATAGTCATGAAAATACAGAAAACTCTTGGAATAAGAAGGTGTGTCCAAACTTTTGGTCTGTACTGTACATGTGTTGAAGCACGACATACATCCCACACTTTCAAGTTTCAAGAAATAAAGTTTTTATACACGTGTAAAAACACAGCAAGCACAAAAATGTCCCAAAGAAGCTATTCCGTAGACGAGGCGAATGCCTTAGTGGCCTCTGAAAATGATATGGCCAATGAGGGAGTAGAGGAAGATGCACCATTCCTCTATTTTTTTCCTCCTCATGATAATCCAGTGATGAGCAACCCCAAAAGAGGTATGACCGAACAATTGCTGAGGGAACTCCAGAAAGTTCAGAACCAATGTGGACACCACCCCAAGAAAATTATGAGCCTCAGCTTCCTGACTTTGAGGACAGGTCAGGAATCCAAATTGAGACTTAAGGCCTTAGAGAAATTGACTTTTTCAGTGTCTTTTTGTCTGATGAGTTTATAGATTTAAAGATGTTGTCCAGGCTAAAAATTTATATTTTAAATAAGCTGGGGGAGGTGAAAAAAAAAAAATCATACTCTCCTTTATCTCCAAGCCTCCAAGTGTGGTCTGATCCTGCCAGTCCATTGTTGTCTTCCGGAAGAAGTCCCCGATACACATGACCACTGAGGCCAATCAGCGGGGTCACTTCCTCATGACGCAGATTGGCCTCAGGCAGTCATGTGACTTCAGTGGAAGGGGTCCGGGACATCACAGCCGGCGAGGAGCTTCACTTCTAGAAGACATCGGAGCAGCAGGACTGGACCACACTGGGAGGGCACCAGGGACAGGTAAGTATGTTTTTTTTGTTTTTTGTTTTTTTTTTCACCTCCCCTGGCCTATTTTAACCCCTTCTAGACCAGACACACTTTCGTTTTGTTTTTTTTTGTATATGCGGTTTTGAGGGCTGTAACATTTTTATCATATGTGTTATTCAACTAATTTCTGCATCTTTTTTCGGTGACACATAAAGCTTTATTTTTATGTTATTATTTTTGCATGTGTTTAAATTTTTTTTATATCCAGGAAAATTTAAACAAAAGAGGAGGGAAAATGTGTCCGTTTTTCACTTTTCATTTTTTTTTTATTTAATAACACAAAGTGCTACTAAAAAATTTTTTAAAATAGTTTTTACTCTCCATTACGGTAATTTTTATTTTGTATGGTGGCATCGGGGAGGGGCTATAACCTTTAATAAGGGTGTGTTATTGGCGTATTATTTTATTTATTTATTTTTTACTTTTCACTTTTTTTATTTTTTTTTACATTGTGTCCCCATAAGGTCATAATAGACCTTTGGGGACATCTGATGACTTTTTTTTTTTTTTTGTTGGGGAAGCTGATTTCCCCTGTAACTGGGGCTGGTACATTTAGCCCCAGTTGCAGGAGGAATGCAGTCTCCTGCATGTTACTATAGAGCTGATCTGGGTCTTGTAGGACCCAGCAGCTCGAACACACGCTGATCCCGGCGGATCATGTGACCGCCGGGTCAGAGGGCAGCCGCAAGATAGCGGCGCCCATAGCGGTGTATACAGCGCTCCTTCAGCTCAGGAATTTATAGAACAAAATGCCACCTCTTCATATGCTAGGCTCCAGAGGTGGACCTCAGTTAAAGGGGTTGTTAGGAGTAGTGCCGGAACCTCCAGCAGCTATGCAGGGGTTGCCGGCCTTCTAATAACACGGACCGAGACCTCTCTTCTTCTGGTGAAGGGTTAATGTGGGTGTATGTCGGAGACTATTTATTCCTCACTTCCGCTCCCGTTCCCCGCTGTCTATTTGGTTTGTTCTGGGTGTTAGCTCTCGTCTCCTGTGTTCCGTGTGTGTCCTGCCTGACTTCTTGGTTTCGTCCCCGGCTCTGCTCTCGTCGCCTGACTTTGTACCTCCGCTCTCTCCTGCTACGACCTCGGCTTGATTTCAGACTCCTGCTCCTCGATTACGATCACCCCTGTGTACTGCGCTGACCTCTCGTTGATGACTAGGATTGGATAACTACTCTATCGGTGTACTGCTACCATCCTCTGGTTACTGCCATCTGCTGCTTTCTGCATCTTTGGATCTTCATCTTCTTGGAAGTTTTCTGGTAAGTGATTTCAGTTTCTGGGTCTACCTAGACTAGTGGTGCGCTGTGCGTCCTGCGCTCTCTGACCTGTCACCACCCTGCCCAACAGTAGTTTCCAAGTCCATCCCCACCATCAGGGGCTTTGGTGAACACCTCTGAGGGTTGGGGGTGGTGCGGCTTGGAGTGCACTGGACACTCTGCGCTCTTCTACCATTTGATCAGTTTGTCTGGTTCTGGCTGGGACTCACTATTTAGGACGGTGCTGCATTTGATCCCTAACAGAATAGCCAGCCTTAAAGAAATAATTTCATCTGTTAGGTTCCTGAGCTCCGTCATGGAACCTATGCAAGCTTTGGTGGATCAAATGGAGAATCTTACTCAGCTGATACAGGATCTGGCACTGAGGGTGCAGGATCAAGAGCAAGCCCGGCCTCAAGTTGTCTCTCAGGGGTCTGCTTCCATGGAACCCAAGATAAACTTACCAGACAGGTTTTCAGTAGACAGGAAGATGTTCACTAATTTTCGTGAGGCTTGCAAGTTATATTTTCGCCTTAGGCCGTATTCTTCTGGTAATCAACAAGTGGCGGTGGTGATTTCCCTTTTACAAGGAGATCCGCAGGCCTGGGTTTTTTCGTTGGACCCCCAAGCACCAGAATTAACTTCGGTAGATAGCTTTTTTGTGGCCTTGAGTCTATTATATGATGAACCAGACCAAAAAGCTCTTGCTGAGGCCAAGCTCTCATACATCCACCAGGGTACTCGGGCAGCAGAGGACTATTGTATGGAGTTTAGAAGGTGGTTGTTCCAGTCCCAGTGATATAATTCGGCTCTCTGTCATCAGTTCCGTAAGGGACTGTCTGATTCTATTAAGGACATTTTGGTTAATTTCCCACTACCAACTTTTCTGGAAGAGAGCATGAATCTTGCTATTAAACTAGACAGGCTGAGAGAGAGAGAGAGCGTGTTTCATCTGAACCTTTTTCTCTGCTCCTGTCCAATCGCTAGAATCTGCCCTGAACCCATACAACTTGGGGCTGCCATGACTATGGAAGACCGCAAGAAATTCAGAAGGCAAAAGGGATTGTGCTTCTACAGTGGCGAGGCGGGTCATATGCTGAATAGGTATCCCAAAAGGCCTAGACCAGAAGGGCCTCAACGCCTAGGGGTCCCTCAGAAAGACCATCTGGGGGAACAGGTATTCCCGTCTGTCTTTTCAGAAATTTGTATTACCTGTTGAAATTGCGGTTTCTGGTAAGGTCCTTCAGGGTAGTGCATTTGTTGACTGTGGCTCCATGGCCAATCTCATTGATATATGGGTGGCCCGGTCTTTGTGTGTATCCCTAATTCCGCTGGGGAAGCCTATCTTAGTCACTGCCATCAATTCTACTCCTTTAGCCCAAACCTCAGATAAATTTATTACTCCGTCCTTAAATATTAAGGTGGGAACCGTTCATTCTGAAGCAATCCCCTTCCTTGTACTAGAGAATTTGCCCTCTGAGATTGTCCTGGGGTTACCTTGGTGCAATTGCATAACCCTATATTAGATTGGAGACTGGGGGACGTAGTTAAATGGAATCCCGAGTGTATGAACTCTTGTATGGCTCTCACTGTCTCTACTGTCACTTCGCCTTTGCCAGGCTATATCTCTGACTTTATAGGATGTATTTGCTGAGTCTGGGGCAGAGCCTCTACCTCCTCATAGGCCGTATGATGGTATTGAGTTAGTTCCTAATTCTAAACTTCCTAAAGGACGGTTATTTATTTTATCTGAACACGAGAGAGTATGCGAAAGACGCTCTTCACAAAGGGCATATTTGTCCTTCTACCTCTCCTGCAGGGGCAGGATTCTTTTTTATTAAAAAAGATGGCGGTTTAAGGACTTGTATTGACTACCATGGTTTAAACAAAATTACTGTAAAGAACCAGTATTCACTACCTCTCATCCCTGATTTGTTGAATCGGATCTTTTTACTCTAAATTGGATTTACGAAGGCCTATAATCTTATCCGTATTCGGGAGGGGGATGAGTGGAAGATGGCCTTTAACACACCAGAAGGGCATTATGAGTACTTGGTAATGCCCTTCGGGTTGAGTAATGCGCCTGCAGTGTTTCAATGCTTTGTAAATGACATTTTCTGGAATTTTACAGGCCACTTTGTCATTGTTTATTTGGATGATATTTAGATTTTTTTTTCTCATGACTGGGAGACTCATTTCAGACATGTTAGGTCTGTTCTGGAAGTCCTAAGAGAGAACAAGTTATTTGCCAAATTGGAAAAATGCCTTTTTGGAGTTCAGCAATTGTCCTTCCTGGGTTATGTTTTGTTTTCCTCTGCCATCAGCATGGACCCAGCCAAGGTTCAGGCTGTGCTTGAGTGGACTTGACCTACCTCCTTAAAGGCATTACAAAGATTTTTGGACTTTGCAAACTACTATCAGAAATTTGTTGGTAATTTTTCCACTATAGCAAAGCCGCTGATTGACCTTACTCACAAAGGAGCGGATTTGATAAACTGGGAACAGGAGACTATTGATGCATTTGAGTTTTTAAAGCAAGTCTTTACTAAAACTCCAGTTCTAATTCAACCTGATCTTGGTAAGTCCTTTGTCGTTGAAGTTGACGCCTCAGAAGTAGGGGTAGGGGCCATCTTGTCCCAAGGTACCGCCTCATTCACTCAACTGAGACCCTGTGCCTTCTTCTCCAGGAAATTTTCCCCTTCAGAAAAAAATTATGATATTAGTAACCGGGAACTTTTGGCCATCAACTGGGCATTTGGGGAGTGGCGACATTTCCTGGAGGAGGCCAGACACAAAATAACGGCGTTAACTGACCATAAGAATTTGGTTTTCCTGGAGTCTGCTAAAAGATTGAACCCCAGACAGGCCAGGTGGGCGTTATTTATTTATTTTTATTTTTTACCAGGTTCAGCTTCATTGTAACTTTTAGGCCAGGGTCCAAAAATGTTAAAGATGATGCTTTGTCTAGAAGTTTTTGTTCTTCTCATCCTGAACCAATTCTCCCCGATGGAATTGTAGTCTCTGTGGGTTTAGCATCTGAGATCAGGGAGAATCAGCAGTTGTTGAGACACCCGTGGGGAAGTTGTTTGTTCCACCTCAGTTTAGATTAAGGGTCTTAAGAGACTCAGTGTTATGCGGTCATCCAGGCATCGCTGGCACTAAGAAGCTAGTGTCTTGACATTACTGGTGGCCTTCAAAGTCTCTGGATATTGTGGCCTATGTATCTGCATGAGTGGTATGTGCTAGAACTAACGTTCCGAGGACTAGACCTTCAGGGGAATTACTCCCTTTACTGGTGCCAAAGAGACCTTGGTCACATATCTCAATGGACTTTATTACGGATTTGCCTGTATCCTGGGGGGAAAACTGTTCTGTGAACAGTGGTGGACAGGTTCAGTAAGATGTGTCACTTTGCTCCTCTCTCCCAACTGCCCAACGCTAAGATGTTGTCCCGTTTGTTTTTGGATCATGTGGTCAGGCTCCATGGTATTCCAGATAACATTATATCTGACAGGGGCGTTCAGTTTGTGGCTAAGTTTTGGAGAGCTTTTTGTGGTCTTCTGGGGATTCAGTTATCTTTTTCCTCTGTGTTCCACCCCGAAACTAATGGACAAACTGAACGCTTCAACCTGACTTTGGAGCAGTATTTGAGATGCTATGTCTCTGCTAATCAGTCAGATTGGGTTAATAACTTGCCTATGGCAGAATTTGCTATTAATAATCACCACCATGCTGCCTTAAAGTCTTCACCCTTCTTCTGTAATTATGCTTTCCATCCCCGCTTTTCTTCTTTCTCCTACAACTGCTAGTCCAGATGTAAATGTGGAGGCTGAGAGGTTACATACTGTCTGGCGTTAGGAACAGTGTAATTTGAAGATCGCTCAGGTAGCTACTAAGAGCATAGCCGATAGAGCCCGTTCAGCAGGTCCTATGTTGGCCCTGGGGAGAAGCTTTGGCTCTCTTCCAGGACCTTGAAGTTAAAGGTTCCTTCTCGCAAGTTGGGGCCTAAGTTTATTAGATCCTATGAGATTACTGAAATTATTAACCCAGTATCTTTCTCTCCCTCCTTCTTTCAAGATCCACAATGTTTTTCATATATCTCTGACTCATGAAGGGTCAGAGGTGTCTTAAAATATTTGATATACTGGAAGGGTTACAGTCCAGAGAATCGTTCCTGGGAGCCAGCCAGGTCGGTCCATGTGCAGACTTTAGTTAGAAATTTCCACCGAAAGTTTCCTCTTAATCCTGGTCCAGCCTTTAGTGGCCCGGTGGGCCCTCATAGAAGGAAGGGTTCTGTTAGGAGTAGTGCCGGAACCTCCGCAGCGGCTATGCGGGGGGTTGCCGGCCTTCTCCTAACACGGACCGGGACCTCTCTTCTTCCAGTGAAGAGTTAATGTGGGTGCCTGTTAGAGACTATTTATTCCTCACTTCCGCTCCCGTTCACCGCTGGCTATTCGGTTTGTTCTGGGTGTTCTCTCCTGTGTTCCATGTGTGTCCTGCCTGACTTCTTGGTTCCGTCTCCAGCTCTGTTCTTGTCTCCTGACTTTGTACCTCCGCTCTCTCCTGCTACGACCTTGGCTTGCCTTCAGACTCCTGCTCCTTAATTACAATTTGGTACCGCTCTGCTCTCCTGTCACCGACCCGGCTTGTTTGACCTCTCTCCTGGATTACCCCTCTGTACTGCGCTGGCCTCTCATTGACGACTAGGATTGCACTACTCTATCGGTGTACTGCTGCCATCTTCTGGTTACTGCCATCTGCTGCTTTCTGCATCTTTGGATCTTCATCTTCTTGGAAGTTTTCCGGTAAATGATTTCAGTTTCTGGGTCTACCTAGACTAGTGGTGCGCTGTGCGTCCTGCGCTCTCTGACCTGTCACCACCCTGCCCAACAGTAGTTTCCAAGTCCATCCCCACCATTAGGGGCTCCGGTGAACACCTCTGGGGGTCGGGCATGGTGCAGCCTGGAGTGCGCTGGACGCCCGGTGCTGTTTTACCATTTGATCCCTAACAGGGGTTTTCCAGGTAAAAAATGTTTTTTAAAAAAAAAAAAGTCTGTTAGTGCTATTAATGGGTTAATAAATGCACCCATATAACTTTAGCAGTGTTTTGAGTGATTTCTGGGTGTCTCTGGGAGCTCCTGGTATCTTTTGCATTTGTTTACATGTTTCAGCTTCCTGGTATGTAACTTCCACGCTAGCTACCTTTCACCTAACCCCCCCACTTTCTCTCTCCCTCCCTCCAATACACTCTCTCCCTGCCTCTAGCTATCCTGCTCACAAATACTAGCCCTTTCCTACCTACTCAGCTAAAGCCCCGACCACATTATATACTTGCCTGTCTTCCTCCTGCGGGACGCCCATCCTTTTCTGACTGCTGGCATGCTTCTTGTCCCAGCGAAGCTCTGTAGTGATGATCTACCTCTACTGCGCATGTGTGGTAGCTGTGCAGTAATGGTGGATTATTGGCAGCAGATCGTAGAGCAGCACTGGGACAAGCGCCTGCAGTCAGAAAAGAGGGAGGAGCCGTCCCGCAGGAAGAAGCCTGGAAGGTAAGAATGATGGGGTGGGAGTAGTAGTGACGTTCCGTTTCCGGAAACGGGGAAATGGATTGTCACCGGATAACCAGCAGATGTCCCTGGGGTGTTCACATGACCACCCCAGGGATATAGGGAAAATATACATTTTTGATTAATTATGTTATTTAGAAAGTAGGAGGGTGTTTAGATTAGTGTAGGGATTTCCATTTATCCCGGACAACCCCTTTAATGCAGCAGAGATGAAAATATTCTGGGGTCTTGTTCTACATATGGGCACACTTTAAGAAACCACAAAATTGACAGTAATGTCAACAGATGTCTTGCATAATACTCCATTCAATTGAATGGCTATGAGCAGGAAACGTTTTGAAATTAACCTGAAATTTTTACACTACAATGATAATTCATAGTACCTTCCTCGAAATACCCCAAACTTTGACTGCCTATTGAAAGTCAGGCCAGTCATTGACCACTTTTACGCCAAATTTGCAGTGTCATACATCTATAGATGAGTCTCTGATCAGTTTCAAAGGGAGGCTGAGAGTCCACCAATACCTGCCCAGTAAGTGGCCACGGTATGGCATTAAGATCTATAAACTGTGCGAGAGCAGCTCAAGTTACACCCACAAGTTTAGTGTTTATGAAGGAAGGAACACAAGAATTGAGCCCCAGAATGTCCTCCAATCCCAGGAGTTAGGGGGAAATTAGTGTGGGATTTGCTGCACCCACTGCTGGACCTGGGTTATCTATCGCCTATAGTGCCTTGCAAAAGTATTCATACCCCTTGAACTTTTTCACATTTTGTCACCTTACAACCACAAAATTAAATGTAGTTTATTGAGATTTTAAGTGATAGACCAACACAAAGTAGCAGATAATTGTGAAGTGGAACGAAAATGATACATGGTTTTAAAAATTTTAATCAAATGAAAATCTAAAAAGGGTGACATGCAAAAGTATTCAGCCCCCCCATATCAATACTTTGTAGAGCCACCTTTCGCTGCAATTACAGATGCAAGTCTTTTGGGGTATGTCTCTACCAGCTTTGCGCAGCTAGAGACTGAGATGTTTGCCCATTCTTCTATGGAAAATAGCTCAAGCTCAGCCACATTGAATGGAGACCGTCTGTGAACAGCAATTTTCATGTCTTGCCACAGATGCTCAATGGGATTTAGGTCTGGACTTTGACTGGGCCATTCTAACACATGTATATTCTTTGATCTAAACCAGTGATGGCGAACCTTTTAGTGACCAAGTGCCCAAACTGCAACCCAAAACCCACTAATTTATCACAAAGTGCCTACACGGCAATTTAACCTTAATACTCTGTGGATCCACAATTGCGGACAGTTACGGACCCGCAAAATACAGTCGTGTGAATAGGGCTTTACAGAGCTTTCAATGATACAAACAACTTTGTACTGCATTTGGTATACTTCTGAACAATTAATGTTCACTATTTACATCGCACAGGAACTGTTTTATAGTGACCGTGCAATGTTATTACGGCCTGTAATAATGTCACGTCTGCTATAAAACAGATACTGTGTGACATAAATAGTGAAGGGCCCCCACGCGGTACAATGTGCTCCACAGTGGCCTCCAGGCGGGACAATGTGCTCCATAGTGGCCGCCAAACAGTAAAATAGGCTCCACAGTGGCCCCCACGCATTATAATATTCTCCTCAGTGGGACCCCACCCAGTATTTTATGCTGCGCAGTGGGTCCCCACACAGTATTATATGCTCCACAGTGGGCCCTCACACAGTATTATATGCTCCACAGTGGACCCCCACACAGTATTATATGCTCCATAGTGGGCCTCCAACAGGTTTTCTTCCAGGGTTGCCCTGTATTTAGCTCCATCCATCTTTCCATCAACTCTGACCAGCTTCCCTGTCCTGCTAAAGAAAATCATCCCCACAGCATGATGCTGCCACCACCATATTTCACAGTGGGGATGGTGTGTTCATGGTGATGAGCAGTGTTACTTTTCCGCCACACATAGCGCTTTGCATTAAGGCCAAAAAGTTCAACTTTGGCCTCATCTAACCAGAGCACCTTCTTCCACATGTTTGCTGTGTCACCTATATGGCTTGTTGCAAACTGCAAACGGCACTTCTTATGTTTTTCTTTCCACAATGGTTTACTTCTTGCCACTCTTCCATAAACGCCAAATTTGTGGAGTGCACGACTTATAGTTGTCCTATGGACAGATTCTCCTACCTGAGCTGTGGATTTCTGCAGCTCCTAAAGAGTGACCATGGGCCTCTTGGCTGCTTCTCTGACCAGTGCTTGCTCGATCTATTAGTTTAGGTGGACGGCCGTGTCTTGGTAGGTTTTGCAGTTTTCGAATACTTTTTCCATTTTTTTATGATGGATTGAACAGTGCTCTTTGGGATGCTCAAAGCTTGGGATAAGTTTTTATAACCTAACTCTTCTTTAAACTTCTCCACAACTTTATCTCTGACCTGTCTGGTGAGTTCCTTGGTCTTCATGATGCTGTTTGTTCACTAGTGTTCTCTAACAAACCACTGAGGCCTTCGCAGAACAGGTGTATTTATACTGAGACTAAATTACACACAGCTGGACTCTATTAAGTGACTTATAAAGGCAATTGATTGCATTGGATTTTATTTTGGGGTATCAGAGTACAGGGGGCTGAATAGTTTTGCACATCACACTTTTCAGATTTTTATTTGACTAAAATTTTGAAAACCATGTATCATTTTTGTCCAACTTCACAATTATGTTACTTTGTGTTGGTCTATCACTTAAAATCTCAGTAAAGTACATCTAAATGCAGCAGTACCAGGCCAATTTCTGGTTCAGGACCAGACACATTTTCGGGTTTTTTGTATGTTTGGTTTTATAACATTTTTTATCATTTGCATTATTCAACTGATTTCTGCATCTTTTTTCGGTGACGCATATGGCTTTATTTTGAAATTTATTTATTTATATCCAGGAAAATATGAAAAGAGGAGGGAAAACATGTCTGTTTTTCACTTTTCATTTTTTTTTTATTTAATAGCACAAAGTGCTACTAAAAAACTTAAAATAGTTTTTCCTCTCCCTAACGGTAATTTTTATTTTGTATTGTGCCGTTGGGGGTGGGACTAGCACCTGTAATAAGGGAGTGTTATTGGCATATTATTTATTTTATTTTACTTTAATTTTTTTTTTCCCCTTTTTCATTTTATTTATTTAATTTTTTTTTACATTTTGTCCCCATAAGGTCGTAATAGATTTTTGGGAACATCTGATCACTGTCTTTTTTTTTGGTGGGGGGGCTGATTTCCCCTGTAACTGGGACTGGTACATTTAGCCCCAGTTGCAGGAGGAATACAGCCTCCTGCCCATAACTACAGAGCTGATCTGGGTCCTGTAGGACCCAGCAGCTCTAACAGCCTCTGATCCCGGCGGATCACGTTATTGTCGGGTCAGAGGGGAGCCGCATCACGGCGGCTTCCATAGCTGTGTATACAGTGCTCATTGAGCGCTGTGTACACAGTGATTGTAAAGGCAGGGATGGTAATAAACCTTCTATACCTTCTCTAGGGGAGCTCCGGCTGTAGTAACAGCCGGCTCCCCGTTTCTGCAACTGCACGATTTCGTGTAGCTGCTTAAAACTGCAAGGATCTACTGGTACGTCCTTGCAGAACAACACAACCACTTCCGGACGTATATACTCTATGGGCGATCCGGAAGTGGTTAACTTCAAGGGGTATGAATACTTTTGCAAGCCACTGTATATGTGGATAACTTCTACACTAGCATCCCACTCTTTAGGTGCCTCAGTTCTAGGAACTGCAGCTTGTGGGACAGTGCGCAGAAATCAGAGAGGCCTCCCTAGGACACAGATTGCGCAGAGCCTCAGAAGGGGTAAGAGTAGGGCAGTCTGAAATAAGAATATGCTGTTGGTCAAGTATAAGGACAAGCGGGATGTCCTTGTACTGACCACAATTCATGGTAACGGCAGCACCTCTGTCCCTCTATGTGTAACCAGTACCCTTACCCCCAAGCCAAACTGCATTCTGGCATACAATAAGTACATGGGAGAAGTTGTTCAAGAGTGTGCTACAAAAGGTTGACCATGCAACTGTATAACATACAATGCTGGCCAAAAGTATTGGCACCCCTGCAATTCTGTCAGATAATACTCAATTTCTTCCAGAAAATGATTGCAATCACAAATGCTTTGGTAATAATATCTTCATTTATTTTGCTTGCAATGAAAAAACACAAAAGAGAATGAAAAAAAAAAGTCAAATCATTGCTCATTTTACACAAAACTCCAAAAATGGGCCGGACAAAAGTATTGGCACCCTCAGCCTAATACTTGGTAGCACAACCTTTAGACAAAATAACTGTGAACAACCGCTTCCGGTAACCATCAATGAGTTTCTTACAATGCTCTGCTGGAATTTTAGACCATTCTTCTTTGGCAAATTTCTCCAGGTCCCTGAGATTTGAAGGGTGCCTTCTCCAAACTGCCATTTTGAGATCTCTCCACAGGTGTTCTATGGGATTCAGGTCTGGACTCATTGCTGGCCACTTCAGAAGTCTCCAGTGCTTTCTCTCAAACCACTTTCTAGTGCTTTTTGAAGTGTGTTTTGGGTCATTGTCCTGCTGGAAGACCCATGACCTCTGAGGGAGACCCAGCTTTCTCACACTGGGCCCTACATTATGCTGCAAAATTTGTTGGTAGTCTTCAGACTTCATAATGCCATGCACATGGTCAAGCAGTCCAGTGCCAGAGGCAGCAAAGCAACCCCAAAACATGAGGGAACCTCCGCCATGTTTGACTGTAGGGACCGTGTTCTTTTCTTTGAAGGCCTCTTTTTTTTCCTGTAAACTCTATGTTGATGCCTTTTCCCAAAAAGCTCTACTTTTGTCTCATCTGACCAGAGAACATTCTTCCAAAAAGTTTTTGGCTTTCTCAGGTAAGTTTTGGCAAACTCCAGCCTGGCTTTTTTATGTCTCTGGGTCAGAAGTGGGGTCTTCCTGGGTATCCTACCATAGAGTCCCTTTTCATTCAGATGCCGACGGATAGTACGGGTTGACACTGTTGTACCTTCGGACTGCAGGGCAGCTAGAACTTGTTTGGATGTTAGTCGAGGTTCTTTAGCCACCATCCGCACAATCTTTCGTTGAAATCTCTCGTCAATTTTTCTTTTCCGTCCACATCTAGGGAGGTTAGCCACAGTGCCATGGGCTTTAAACTTCTTGATGACACTGCGTACGGTAGACACAGGAACATTCAGGTCTTTGGAGATGGACTTGTAGCCTTGAGATTGCTCATGCTTCCTCACAATTTTGCTTCTCAAGTCCTCAGACAGTTCTTTGGTCTTCTTTCTTTTCTCCATGCTCAATGTGGTACACACAAGGACACAGGACAGAGGTTGAGTCAACTTTAATCCATTTCAACTGGCTGCAAGTGTGATTTAGTTATTGCCACCACCTGTTATGTGCCACAGGAAAGTAACAGGTGCTGTTAATTACACAAATTAGAGAAGCATCACATGATTTTTCAAAGGGTGCCAATACTTTTGTCCACCCCCTTTTTTATGTTTGGTGTGGAATTATATCCAATTTGGCTTTTTGACAATTCTTTTTGTGGTTTTCCATTGACGACAAATTAAATGAAGATATTATTACCAAAGCATTTGTGATTGCATTCATTTTCTGGAAGAAATTGAGTATTATCTGACAGAATTGCAGGGGTGCCAATACTTTTGGCCAGCACTGTATAACGTGCTATTACAGTGTGCAGGCAGGACATGAATTTTCCTTGAGATTCAGGAGGAAGTATTTGAGGACCAGGAAGGCCCCAGTTCTTCTGGAACTGAAGGTGCCCATATTGTACCAGGGCAAAACTTTCCCAGTGAACTCCCACAAACTACAAAAGGGGATAAGGAAATACACCATTTATCAGTGTGACACCTGCCCTGAAAAACCTGGCCTGTGCATGAAGGAATACTTCAGACTGTACCACACATACATGGATTATTAATTTTATAATTTATTTTCCATGGTATATCATTTTCTTATACCGTGATGTACAGTACGCTGCACAGATTTACCTTTTAATCTCTGTTATGCAGTAATTTCTAGAAAATAAATTAATGTAATACCAGTGGGGTCCAAATGCTCACTATACACTTGATGTGTTTTGTTTTTTTTTGTTTTTTTTGTTTTTTTTTATAGAGGACTTTTCATGTGCTCATCAATATGCAGTTTTATATACCGCTAGAAAGCCAACAGTGTGCTAAATTCAGTGCACTCTTGGTTTTCCTGGTATGTGCCCCGGTGCTGAAGATGTTGGTGCCGTTAATTTCGGCACTGATATCTCCACACTGTCAGAAGGGCAGGCTTTACAACCTAGCATCATCACTGGGCTGTGAGGAATGCCCCCCACACCCCCCGACATTACTCTTCTATAGTGATGTACTGGGGGGTGTTCCTCACAGCTGAGCATCCACATGTGGGGCATTTCTTTAGTCAGGAGAAATTTAATAAGAAATAATGCTTGCTTTTTCTCCTTTAGCCCGAAATTTTTCATCTTCAGAAGTGATTAAAGTGACATTTTATTAGAAGAAAAAGTAAATTTTTCGACCATTATGATGTGAAGATTAAAAATGACTGTTTTTCATTTTGACATCCCAGTAGTTAAAATTCAGTGAAACTTCTGTAGGGTCAAAGTGCTCACTATACCCCTTGATAAATTCATTGAGGGGTCTAGTTTTCAAATGGGGGTCACATTTTGGGGGGGGGGGTTACACTGTTCTAGCACTTCAGGGGCTCAGCAAATGCGACATGGTAACTAAAACCTATTACAGCAAAATCTGCGCTCCAAATAGTGTTCCATCCCATTGTGTGACAATACAACAGTTAAATCCACATGTGGGGAATTTCATTAGTCAGGAGAAATTGCTTAAAAAATAATGGAAGATGAAAAATTTAGGGACATTTTATCGTAAAGAAATGTAACACCTGTAGGGTCAAAGTGCTCACTATACCCTTTGATAAATTCCTTGAGCAGTCTAATTTCTAAAACTGCGTAATTTTGGCGGGGTTTCAACTGTTGTGGTACCTCAGGGGCTGTGCAAATGCAACATGGTGCTTGAAACAGATTCCAGGAAAATCTATGCTACAAAATCCCAATAGCACTTTTTCTGTTCTTTACCCTACTGTGTGTGCATACATCAGTTTACATCCACATAATTTCATGCTTGGGAGAAATTGCATAGAAGATTGTGGAATGCATTTTCTCCTTTAACCCTTGTGAATGTGTAAATTCAAGGGCTAAAGGAATATATTAATAAAGGAAACTGAAAAGTGTAAATTTCACCTCCATTTTGTTTTAATTGCTGAAAAGTTTAAGATTTAAGTTCCTAAATGCTTCTTTCCGTGCAATTTTTAGAATAGGGTGATTTATGGTGGTTTCTATTTGAGGCCTTTCAAGACCCCTTCAGAACTGAACTGGTCCCTTGAAAAATGTGTTTTGGAAATATTCTTGAAAATTTGGAAAATTACTGCTTGACTTGTAAGCCTTATATCTAAAAAAAATGAAATGGTGATTAAAGTTTGATTGCAACATAAAGCAGAGATATGGTAAATTATCTGGAAAATGATTTTATTGGCACATTCAAAAACTGCAAATTACATGACTGCCTAAGGCGCATGAAATTATAAGAAGCAATACTACAATGAACTTTAAAAACCATTGGGTACTTACCGAGTTTTTTTTCTGGTGGGCCTTGGAGCTGCTTTCCAATTCTGGTGGTGGAGCTCCTTTACAAGCTTCTCCCAGGCCCATTCTTTTGCCACTCTGTCCCAATACTCATCTGACCATTTATCCCAAATTACAGGACAATCTTTGAAATTGAAAAAAAATATATTAAAAATAAATAGAATAAGGCACCAATTATGTTGTTGAGACCACAAACAGACAGCAAGAATAAACTATGAAGAACATGCAGATGGACAAAGTACAGAGAAAGGAAAATGGCCACATGCACAGGGACACATGCTATGTGAACCACATGGCGATAACATATGTTGTGGGGGCTATATGGGTGGGTGACATATACTGTGGGAGGGCTACATACCTGCACTAGGGTGATAAGGTATTCCACAACTTCACGGGACATTATGCTACAGGTGTACACAGTCCAATAATCCGTACAGACCAGCTGTGTATAATGCGATGTCCTACTGACAGTAAGTTCCTCTGCGTCACTCAGCAACTGATCCGCAATTGTAGTAAAGCTACCTTCCCATAGATTTTAACCCCTTAAGGGCACAGCCAAAAACACCAAAAGGACACGGCCCCAGTTTTCAAAACTGATATGTGTCATATTATGTAGTAATAACTTTGAGACACTTTTAACTTATCCAAGTGATTTTAAGATTGTTTTCTCATGACACATTGTACTTCATGCTAGTAGCAAACTCTGATCAATGTTTTTGCATTTAGTTTTAGAAAAAATAAGACATTTGATGCTTTTGAGACACAGACCACCCAAATATGTTAAAAAAATATTATCTACTATATACAGTGGGGAAAAAAGTATTTAGTCAGCCTCCAATTGTGCAAGTTCTCCCACTTAAAAAGATGAGAGGCCTGTAATTGACATCATAGGTAGAATAAGTATTTGGTCAATAACAAAAGTTCATCTCAATACTTTGTTATATATCCTTTGTTGGCAATGACAAAGGTCAAACGTTTTCTGTAAGTCTTCACAAGGTTGGCACACACTGTTGCTGGTATGTTGGCCCATTCCTCCATGCAGATCTCCTCTAGAGCAGTGATGTTTTGGGGCTGTCGCTGGGCAACACGGACTTTCAACTCCCTCCAAAGGTTTTCTATGGGGTTGAGATCTGGAGACTGACTGGGCCACTCCAGGACCTTGAAATGCTTCTTACGAAGCCATTCATTCGTTGCCCTGGTGGTGTGCTTGGGATCATTGTCATGCTGTAAGACCCAGCCATGTTTCATCTTCAATGCCCTTGCTGATGGAAGGAGGTTTGCACTCAAAATCTCACGATACGTGGCCCTATTCATTCTTTCATGTACGTACATGGATCAGTCGTCCTGGTCCCTTTGCAGAGAAACAGCCCCCATGCTTCACAGTAGGTATGGTGTTCTTTGGATGCAACTCAGCATTCACTCTCTTCCAAACACAACGAGTTGTGTTCCTACCAAATAGTTCTACTTTGGTTCATCTGACCATATGACATTCTCCCAATACTCTTCTGCAACATCCAAATGCTCTCCAGCAAACTTCAGACGGGCCCGGATATGTACTGGCTTAAGCAGGGGGACACGTCTGGCACTGCAGGATCTGAGTCCCTGGCGGCGTAGTGTGTTACTGACGGTAACCTTTGTTACGTTAGTCCCAGCTTTCTGCAGGTCATTCACTAGGTCCCCCTGTGTGGTTCTGGGATTTTTGCTCACCGTTCTTGTGATCATTTTGACCCCATGGGGTGAGATCTTGCGTGGAGCCCCTGATCAAGGGAGATTATCAGTGGTCTTGTATGTCTTCCATTTTCTAATTATTGCTACCACAGTTGATTTCTTCACACCAAGCTGCTTGCCTATTGCAGATTCAGTCTTCCCAGCTTGGTGCAGGTCTACAATTTTGTTTCTGGTGTCCTTCCACATCTCTTTGGTCTTCACCATAGTGGAGTTTGGAGTGTGACTGTTTGAGGTTGTGGACAGGTGTCTTTTATACTGATAATGTCAAACAGGTACCATTACTACAGGTAATGAGTGGAGGACAGAGGAGCCTCTTAAAGAAGAAGTTACAGGTCTGTGAGAGCCAGAAATCTTGCTTGTTTGTAGGTGACCACATACTTATTCTCCACCATAATTTGCAAATAAATTCTTTAAAAATCAGACAATGTGATTTTCTAGATATGTTTTCTCATTTTGCCTCTCATAGTTGAGGTCTACCTATGATGTCAATTACAGGCCTCTCTCATCTTTTTAAGTGGGAGAACTTGCACAATTGGTGGCTGACTAAATACTTTTTCCCCACTGTATCTGCTTTATATTGGCATCATCTTTTATTTGTCCTTGAATTTATTTTGGAAACGCATCATGTTTTTTCCTGCAGCGCTTTTCACAGAAAGTCTTCAGAGTTTTCCTCTGCAGACTTTCTGCTTCAATTATACCTATACGGAAAACGCCAGCATTTCCGTAGGTATAATGGACATGCTGCGATTTACAAAACCACAAAAGTTTTTGAAATCGCAGCATGTCTGCTATGGATATTTTTCTGCAATGTGTGGATGGGATTATCCAGAATCCCATCCACTTTGCAGGTACGGTAATCAGGCGCGGCAAAAACGCGGTGTTTACGCTACCTCATGTGTTAGAGACTACTTCAGTTCTGAAGGGAATTTTAAAAGTCTATATATTAGAAACCCCCCATAAATCACCCAATTTTCAAAACTTCAAATAATTCAAAACAGCGTTTTTTTGTTTTGTTTTTGTTATCCATTTAAACATTTCACAGGAATTAAAACCATTATGGAGGTGAAATTTAGACTATTTATTTTAATATGTTCATTTAGCCCTAAAATTTACTCATTCACAAGGAGAAAAAGGAGCAAATGCATCTCACAAGTTGTTATGCAATTTCTCCCAAGCACAAAAATTCCCCACATGTGGACGTAAACTGCTGTTTGGGCACATGGCGGAGCACTACTAAACATTTGAAAAGCAGATTTTGCTGGCTTAGTTTTCAGGTGTCATGTCTCATATGCAAAGACCCTGAAGTACCAATACAATGGAAACCCTCTAAAAGGGACCCCATTTTGTAAACTACACCCTCAAGGAATTTTGCAAGGGGAATAGTGAAAATTTTGACCTCACAGCTGTTTGACAGATTTTATTAACACTGTAATTTGTAAATAAAAAAAATACTAAAATGTCACTTTATCCCCAAAGTTTTCAATTTCTCCTAAACACAGCAATACCCCATATGTGGTCGGAAACTGCTGTATGGGTACATGGCAGGGCATAGAATGGAAAGAACACCATTTGGCTTTTGGGGGGGAAGATTTTCCTGGAATAGTTTTTCGGGTGCCATATCTCATTTGAAGATCTCCTAGAGTACCAATACCCTGGAACTAACCAAAAAGGGACCCCATTTCAGAAATTGCACCCCTCACAAAATTTATGAAGTGGAATGGTGACCATTTTGACCCCACAGGTTCACACATAGGGAACCTATGTATTGCAGTACATTGCACTGGGGATCTGAGATCCCAGGTTCAAGTCCCCTTGTGGGACACGGAAAAAGTAAAAAAAAAGTTTAAAAAGTAAACAAAAAGTTTAAAAAAAAAAAATCGCCTTTAGATTTAAAAAACACGTAAAATAAACAAAGATGTTAGGTAATCCCATGAACGTATAAGCCCCCACTATCCAAAAATAACAATATTGATCCCATACAATGAATGCCGTAAAAAAAAATATATATATATATACCACAATGTGCAAAATATAGTATTTTGATCACCTTGCTTTCTGTATTCAAATATGATTTTGAATAAAGGGATATACTGTACAATGAAAGACTCACACACACAAGTAATAGGAAAAAGTAGAAAAGTTAATTATACTTCGCTTCAGTGAAGAAAATAGTTCAAATCACAGTCTGGGGAGCCCTATCCACCTTCTTATGGCCCAGAAATAGAAACAGCAGTCCCTGGACACAGTAGATATTGTATGTGTTCTGTCCCAATCTTGAGCTAATAACTAATACAATCCCAACATCTTTATATCAATCTGAACTGGGGGAGGGCAGCTGTCTCACTCCAATTGGCTTCAACTGTGTCTGCCTTCAACTAAACAAAAGGACTCTCCACATTAAAGACCACCCTGATAGAATTACCCTGGTTCCAAGGAATGTGAATTACACTTTCAATAGGGCAATACCCAGCTGACTGGGATTGTCCTCGTTAGGGGGAATAAGAAGTCTGCCAGGAGAGCAGACTGTGGCAGAGCTTGGCTGGAAAGCCACAAAGAGGGTTGCTTATGCTGGAGACAATCCTGACTGTCCGAACTTGTTTCTATTCTAGGTGAGGCAACCCACTTTTGTCTAGTTAGAGTCCAGACGGGCAGGTATTTATTTTATGTTTTCTGTTATGCTGCATGTACTAATGAGTGAATAAAACTCAATACATGGACTATTACCTTGGAGTCTGTGCCAACCCTCCAGCACCCCCAGATCCTGACAAAAAAAAAAAAAAAAAAAATATATATATATATATATATATATATATATATATATATATATACGCATACACACATAAAACAATCACATAAATATATATATACTTCAATACATGCATAAAACTAAATATCATGTGTATATAAGCCATATTGCACTGACATTAGACATAAAACTTGAATCCCTCTTACACTTTCCACACAAAATAGCAATAAAAAGTGATCAAAAAGACATACATACCATACATTGGTACCAATAAAAAGTACAACTTGTCCCACAAATAAGGAGCCCTTAAATATCTCTGTCAACAAAACAGTAAAAAAGTTATAGTGTCAGAATACGGCAACCCCAGGAAAATTGTTAATTTTCAAAAAGTGACATTTTATTTGTAAAAGTGGTAAAATATAATAAAACCAATATAAATATGGTATCGCCATAATTGTAATAACCCGCCAGACAAAGCTGCCATGTAATTAATGCAGAGTGAACGCTGTAAACACAAAATGCAAAAAATTGTGATAGAATTGTGGGTTTTTTTCAATTAGACCCCCAAAAAAGTTAATTAAAATGATGCAAAATGAAAGTACAACTTGTCACGCAAAGAATAAGTCTTCACTTCGCTATGTTGACAGAAAAATAAAAGTTATGAATTTTGGAAGTCAGGGAAGGAAAATATGAAACAGTCGCCAAGCATTAATATACAAACTACCCTGCGTCCTTAACTCCTTCAGGCAAAATCATGTACATGTACGTGATGAGACATTCATGCCACTCTTACAGAGCCCCTGAATTGCCAGTAAAGTGGAATCCACAGACATGAGACCCCATTTGAGAAACTACAATAATGTCATAGGTTTATTCTATGGGTCAGTACGATTATGCCTAATATATATTATTATTATTATTATTTTATTATACCTAATTTTATATAGTTTTTGTATGCGTTATTAATTTTGCAGAATAAAAATCCATTATGTTTCACTTTATTTTTTTTACTTTGTGTTCTACGGCAGAGGTCCACAAATACCAGGCTGCGGACCAGTACCGGGTTGTGGATCACTTGGGGCCAGGCCAGCCCGGTCATTGAGGACCTCTCTATGATACTAGATGTCAGCTGAAGCTCCTATGCTGCGTGTAATCCACAGCATAGGAGCATCGGTAGACACCTGGTACAAGACCTGTTTTTGAGAGTGATCTGCTGGTGTAGCCTACACCAGCAGATCATTTTCCACTTACCTGCTTACTAAATGCAGCTGCCGGGACTTGTTCTTGCAGCTCAGATAGAATATGCACATATGTGTGCATATTCTATTCTGCTCCTGGAACCTTAGATATGGTGACACTGGGCCGGGGAGCAGAATAGAAGATGCACACATCCTGTGTGCAAGAACAGATAACTAGAGATTTGCATTAATAAGCAGGTAAGTATAATGTCATTGTAATTATAGTTACAGTATGTGGGGAAAACTATTAAAGTTTTTATTAAGTGTGTGTGGGGTGGCACTATAACTGTAATAGTGCCCTATTACAATTATAGTGCCCTCCCAGTTAATAAGTCCCCCCCCCCCACATATTACCTGTGGGGGCACTACTAGAGTACTATTACAGTAATAGTGCCCCCCCCCCCAGTTAATAACATTACCTGTGGGGAAGGGGGAGACTATTACCTGTGGGGGTAATATTGGCACTATTAAGGCACTATAACAGTTGTAGTGCCCCCCTACAGTTAATAACAGCCCCCCACAGGTAATGTTAACTGGGGAGCATTACTGTAATAGTGTCCCCCAGTTAATAACATTACCTGTGGGTGGGGAGGCTGTTAACTGTTATAGTGCCCTAATAGTGCCAATCCTCCCCCCCAGGTAACGTTGTTAACTGAGGGGGGGGGCACTATTACTGTAGTAGTGCCCCTCACAGGAGTAATATTACTTGTGGGTGCACTATTATAGTTATAATGCCCCCAGCTCATAACATTACCTGTGTGTGGGGGGCTGTTATTAACTGGGGAAGGAGACACTATTACAGTAATAGTGCCCCCTGAGTGATGGTCCCCCCCCCCCCCCTAATTGAATGAGGGCCTCCTTCGCTTAGCAGATATCAAGCTAGGCTGTGTGAGCTGGCACTTGCGGTCATTCATCACGGCTGGCCGGGCGGATATATTAAGCCCTCTATATTATACAGGCAGTTTGCATACATTTATGGTGTATTCTGCTTTGCCCTTATGCATGTACCTCTGATGAGCTGGTGTAGTTCAGCAGAAACGTGCGTCAGGCAGGCTGGGAGTTGGGGCAAATACTCCTGTTGTAACATTTATGGTGTTTGTGGTATTAGGCAGTCAATTGTGGGAGTGTAATGTAAGCTCCCTAGGTAGTGGCTAGTCAGACAATTTGGTCGGTCTTTTACTGACCTCTAGCCAGTTGGTGTATATGTGTGTGTGTGTTATACCTCAGTTGATTTATCCTTTACTTTTCCCCTTCAGTGAACTGATATCTAAATATTGGGTATTGCAATTTATAACTGAGGGGTTTGTGAAGTGATACAGGTATCACCATACTATCCTCTTATTTTGAGGTAGGCTACCTTTACCCTTTATATGACCCCATTGTAGTATGGCATCTCTTTATTAGGTGCTTTCTTTTATATATAGATTTACTTACTTTTAGTGGATATTAATAAAAAGTTAGTTTTTAAGTGTACTTATTTCTTTATTGGGGAATTTCTCTATGTTGCTGGTACACATACCTTGCTATCAGATATATATCTTTGGAGTTTATACGTTAGTTAGTTTTCCCGGACATGGCAGGATTCCTATCGGGTGAGATTAACCATGAGAGGTGGCTGAGTGATACTAAAGAGGTCTTTTCTGAAGCTGACCTCCCTGTTCAAACACACACCCTGAATATATCAGCAGCATTTAGACAGTTAACTAAGATATATAAAGAGAACTTGCGTTCATCCTGGGAGATACAAACGATTGAATCGTATTTAAAACATCGTATCGTACCTAGGGGACTTAGAATCAATCTTGTTCCCTCAGCAAGAGTACGTACTTCTAATTTATTATTAAAATGGGAACAGGAGTCTATTGAAGCTTCCCTGCATTTTATGTCTCTCCTACTGGAAGAAGAGAGAAATATTTTCTCTTCTACCTCACAATCTCTTAAGGAGAACATTGAACTGACTAAGAAATTTTCAGCTAACCCAGATTTTGAACGCAAGGAACTTTTATTGCAATAGACGGTGGAAAAATTTGTATCTTATACGAAAGAGAGAAAACACTTTCAGTTTAAGAGAGATCTGACAGATTTTAAGGAAGGACGTGTGTTTGATTTTGTGGGGAAACAGGCAGGGAAGAATAGGAACCCAGATACGGAGGCATCATCATCTGAATGTGAAGGCTCAGATGTGGAAACTCGCAGGAATTACTCTAGGAAAGATAGATCTGAATTAGCCTCATCACCGATGGTTGAGCGATCTCCTGGTAATACCTATCGGGGGAGATTTAGAAGTAGGAGGGATCTGAATACACAAAATAAGAAAGGTTTTTTTTATCACAGGGTCCCCCCATATCCGATTATCTTCTAAGAAATCAGAAATAGTTAAGCCCATGGGTGGTTCCCCTGACTCTATGGATGAAATGCAGATTGTTAATTTATCAAAAAAGATTCTAACAGAAGATAAATTGGGAATATTAAAGAAAGGTTTATCTTTTGTTCCTACCCCTCGTTTTGACCCCTTCGCATGGATTAAGGATCTTAACCTATTTTGCCGTAGATTGAAGTGGAAAAAATTCTTTAAAATGGCGGATAGACGAAAATGTGAGGAACTGGGTGTCAGAGGAGGATTTATCATCTCTCAATCTGCTAGGAGACTTATGGGATGAAGGACAAAGGGGTTTAGGTGAGGGACCCTTTACAACACGGCGTCTCCCTTCTACAAAGTATCCTCCAATTGGTGAGGAGGGAGCTATAGATGTGTTCCTGCGGGTGGTCACAAAAGAGATCATGAATTTCCAGGCATTATCTTATTCAAATCATGACTATAGATCTAATTTGAATGGACGAGAAGTGATGGCTTTGAAGAAGCTGGAGAGGGACAGTAACATCATAATTAAACCCTCGGATAAGGGTGGTAATTTGGTAATATTGGATCGGGCACAATATATTACTTTGTGCCATTCCATTCTATGTGATAAGTGTTATGAGGTTGTGGGTAAGGAATCTATGCGGGGTTATGTGGATGAACTACGCATGATTCTGGATAGGGCCCTGGAGAAAAACCTCATTAGTAAAACAGAATATGACTTTATGTTGCCACAACACCCTATTCAGGCAACTTTTTATGCTTTGCCAAAAATTCACAAGGGGTTGGCCCCTCTTAAAGGACGCCCCATTGTAGCTGGTATTGGATCCAGGGGCGTAACTATCGGGGTAGCAGTGGTAGCGGCTGCCACAGGGCCCGGAACATTACGGGGCCCGGAGCCCTGTGGCAGTCGCTACCGCGAACCCCACAAACACTGCTATCGTTATACTCCGGGGTCTTTTGAGGCGAGATCCGGTCCGACATTGAAGATGGCTGAAGTAGCGCACGGGAGTGCACCGGAGCGAGGAAGAGGTAAGTTGCAGTGTTTTCTATGTTTGTATCCTCCCCTGGGTCTCCGATCATTATACTCTGGGGTCTGAAAAGACCCTAGAGTATAATAATCGTTCATGGGTGGTCCACAATGGGGCAAACTACTGTGTGCAGGGGCCACTATGGGGCAAACTACTGTGTGCAGGGGCCACTATGGGGCAAACTGCTGTGTGCAGGGGCCACTATGGGGCAAACTACTGTGTGCAGGGGCCACTATGGGGCAAACTACTGTGTGCAGGGGCCACTATGGGGCAAACTACTGTGTGCAGGGGCCACTATGGGGCAAACTACTGTGTGCAGGGGCCACTATGGGGCAAACTACTGTGTGCAGGGGCCACTATGGGGCAAACTACTGTGTGCAGGGGCTACTATGGGGCAAACTACTGTGTGCAGGGGCTACTATGGGGCAAACTACTGTGTGCAGGGGCTACTATGGGGCAAACTACTGTGTGCAGGGGCTACTATGGGGCAAACTACTGTGTGCAGGGGCTACTATGGGGCAAACTACTGTGTGCAGGGGCTACTATGGGGCAAACTACTGTGTGCAGGGGCCACTATGGGGCAAACTACTGTGTGCAGGGGCCACTATGGGGCAAACTACTGTGTGCTGGGGCCACTATGGGGCATAATATTGTGTGCAGGGGCCACTATGCTGCATACTACCATGTGCAGGGGCCACTATGGGGCATAATACCGTGTGCAGGGGCCACTATGGGGCATAATAGTGTGCGCAGGAATGCGGTTTGTGTGTGGGGGGGGGGGTTGGGGGCGGCAGTTTGGGGGGGCCCCATGTCAAATGTTCGCCTTGGGGCCCAGCCATTCCTAGTTACGCCACTGATTGGATCCATCACTCAGAATGTTAGTCTATATTTAAACGACATTTTACGACCCTTTGTTACCAGTCTTCCATCTTACGTTAGGGACACCATGGTTGTCCTCCGTAGATTAGAGGGCATCCAGGTGTCCCCAGGCGTTCTTCTCGCCAGCTTGGATGTTGAAGCATTATACAGTTCCATACCCCATGCTAAGGGATATGGGGCTGTGGAGAGCTTCCTTAGAACCAGAGGTAGCCACATGAAAGAACATAATGTATTGATATTGGATCTTTTGAAATTTGTCCTGGAAAGGAATTGTTTTCTGTTTGAGGACAAGCTCTTCCACCAGCTCAGGGGGGTGGCAATGGGGAGCCCTTGTGCCCCCACCTTTGCTAACCTCTACCTGAGCTGGTGGGAGGCTGAGATGGTTTTTGCGGACACGATGGACCAATGGACACAGCGGATACTCCTCTGGGTCCGTTTCATTGACGATATTTTTATATTGTGGGACGGACCCAGGGAGGAATTTATTGCCTTTGTTAAGGTATTGAACTGTAATGACTTAGGCTTATATTTCACCTTTGAGATCCAGGAGAGTAAAATGACTTTCCTGGACCTATCTATTTCTAAGGAGACCTCAGGCCGTCTTTGCACTTGTGTTCATAGAAAGGCGACAGCCACGAACTCACTATTACAGTGGGGGAGTTGGCATCCTCCCTCTTTGAGAACTGGGATACCCAAGGGGCAATACCTTCGTGTCCGTAGAAATTGCTCAAGAATGTCCGATTTTCAGGTGATGGCTAGGGATTTACAGGGGAGATTTAGGAGAAGGGGTTACCCGGAGAAGGTATTACGTAAAGCATATCATGAGGCATTGACGGTGGATAGAGCGCAGCTTTTGAATCCCCGCAATCGGGAAAGTAATAAGGTTGATGTTAGGATTGTAGCGACTTATGACTAGGCAGTGGAAGATATAAGGCGGATCATAGGGGGATCATGGAATATTTTGATGACTGACCCTGAAATAGGATCACTTGTGGGCCCTAGACCTAGTCTATCCTATCGGAGGGGGCCCAATTTACGTGATAAATTGGTACACAGCCATTTCTCCAGTACCCCAGGAAATATGTGGTTACATCAGATGCAACGAGACTTGAATGGAAACTATCCCTGTGGATCATGTAAATCGTGGATACATAAAAAAAGGGAATGAACTGCTGAGCAGAGTTTCCGGTAGAACTTTCAAGGTGAACCAGTTTATTAACTGTAAGACTAAGGGGGTTGTGTACCTTATTACTTGCTCCTGCGGACTCCAGTATGTTGGTAAGACTATCCGGGAGTTCCGCAGGAGGATAAGGGAACACATCAATGATATAGCTAGGGAGGAGGATACATCTGTATCCAGACATATATGGGAAAAACATGGTGGTGATGCTAAGCATCTTAGTTTTCAGGGTATTGAGATGGTTGTGCGGTCCCCTAGAGGAGGTAATTATGACAGACGTGTGCTCCAGAGGGAGGCACGTTGGATTTTTTTGTTTGATACGGTCTATCCCATGGGCCTTAATGAATTTATATCTTATTCATCCTTTATCGATTAGGGTTTTAATCATCCATCCCTAGTGACTGTTTTGAAGCAGTCTATATCTAGTGTTATTACCTTTGCCCTTATTCTGCGTTTATTTTTTTTAAAAATTTGGCGCTCTGTGATTGGGCGCACCTCTGATGACACGGACTGCTAGGGGGTGTGGCTTAGCAGATATCAAGCTAGGCTGTGTGAGCCGGCACATGCGGTCATTCATCACGGCCGGGCGGATATATTAAGCGCTCTATATTATACGGGCAGTTTGCATACATTTATGGTGTATTCTGCTTTGCCCTTATGCATGTACCTCTGATGAGCTGGTGTAGTTCAGCAGAAACGCGCGTCAGGCAGGCTGGGAGTTGGGGCAAATACTCCTGTTGTAACATTTATGGTGTTTGTGGTATTAGGCAGTCAATTGTGGGAGTGTAATGTAAGCTCCCTAGGTAGTGGCTAGTCAGACAATTTGGTCGGTCTTTTACTGACCTCTAGCCAGTTGGTGTATATGTGTGTGTGTGTTATACCTCAGTTGATTTATCCTTTACTTTTCCCCTTCAGTGAACTGATATCTAAATATTGGGTATTGCAATTTATAACTGAGGGGTGTTTGTGAAGTGATACAGGTATCACCATACTATCCTCTTATTTTGAGGTAGGCTACCTTTATCCTTTATATGACCCCATTGTAGTATGGCATCTCTTTATTAGGTGCTTTCTTTTATATATAGATTTACTTACTTTTAGTGGATATTAATAAAAAGTTAGTTTTTAAGTGTACTTATTTCTTTATTGGGGAATTCCTCTACCCATGCTTTTATTAAGAGAGCTGTCCATACCACCAATAAGTTATGCTTGATATGGAGCTATCTCCCTTAATAAAGTATAGGGAACTGTATAAATTTAATTATTAAATATGCACTTTTCCTGTCTCGTCTCACCCTGTCTTGTTGGTTTTGCTAGTCTCTTCTGGGCCCTCGTTGGCCCGCTTGTTTGCACATTGCATTGTTGACCTGCCTTGTATTTATTCTGGGGTTTTCTACCTTGTATTGTTACCTTCTTTATATGATAAAACTCTCTAAATAAACAGTTAAAAAAAAAAAAAAAAAAAGCACTTTATTGCATTTTTTTTTATGAGCTGCCCAATTGCCCCAACCCTGCCTCGCCGCTGAAACCCCCACCGGGCCACAGGAAATTGACCTACATGTAAGTGGTCCTTGGTACAAAAAAGGTTGGGGACCGCTGTTCTAGGGAAAGGGGGGGGTATTTGAATTTTTAATCCTCAGGGGGTCTGATCACTAATGCCATGCACTACAATGCTAATAAATTGCAATGTATTACAAAATGACAGTATTTGTATTACAATCTGCAACAGTGGCTTGCAAAAGTATTCATACCCCTTGAACTTTTTCACATTTTCTCACCTTATAACCACAAATTTAAATGTACAACCCCAATTCCAATGAAGTTGGGACATTGTGTAAAACAAATAAATAAAAACAGAATACGGTGATTTGCAAATCCTTTTCAACCCATATTCAATTGAATACACTACGAAGACAAGATATTTAATGTTCAAACAGATAAACTTTGTTTTTTGCAAATCTTCACTCATTTTGAATTTGATGCCTGCAACACGTTCCAAAAAAGCTGGGACAGGGGCAACAAAAGACTGGGAAAGTTGAGGAATACTCAATAAACACCTGTTTGGAGCATTCCAGAGGTGAACAGGTCAATTGGAAACAGGTGAGTGTCATGATTGGGTATAAAGGGAGCATCCCTGAAAGGCTCAGTCATTCACAAGCAAGGATGGGGCGAGATTCACCACTTTGTGAACAACTGCGTGAGCAAATAGTCCAACAGTTTAAGAACAACTTTTCTCAAAGTACAATTGCAAGGAATTTAGGGATTCCATCATCTACAGTCCATAATATCATCAAAAGATTCAGAGAATCTGGACAAATCTCTGCAAGCAAGCGGCAAGGCCGAAAACCAACACTGAATTCCTGTGATCTTCTATCCCTCAGGCAGCACTGCATTAAAAACAGACCTCATTCTGTAACGGATATTACCACATGGGCTCAGGAACACTTCAGAAAACCATTGTCGGTGAACACAGTTCATCGCTACATCTACAAGTGCAAGTTAAAATTCTACCATGTATAGCGAAAGCCATATATCAACAACACCCAGAAATGCCACCGGCTTCTCTGGGCCCGAGCTCATCTGAGATGGACTGACGCAAAGTGGAAAAGTGTCCTGTGGTCAGACCATTCCACATTTCAAATTGTTTTTGGAAATCATGGACATCGTGTCCTCCAGGCCAAATAGGAAAAGGACTG
This sequence comes from Leptodactylus fallax, assembly GCA_947044405.1. Taxonomy (NCBI): domain Eukaryota; kingdom Metazoa; phylum Chordata; class Amphibia; order Anura; family Leptodactylidae; genus Leptodactylus; species Leptodactylus fallax. The sequence continues at coordinate 2,797,081 of CAMRHE010000244.1, forward strand.
TCCGGACTGTTATCAGCGCAAAGTTCAAAAGCCTGCATCTCTGTTGGTATGGGGGTGTGTTAGTGCCCATGGCGTGGGTAACTTGCACATCTGTGAAGTCACCATTAATGCTGAACAGTACATACAGGTTTTGGAGCAACATACGCTTTTTCAGAGACATCCCTGCTTATTTCAGCAAAACATGCCAAGCCACATTCTGCACGTGTGTTACAAACAGCGTGGCTTCGTTTTAAGAATGCAGGTACTAGACTGGCCTGCCTGCAGTCCAGATCTGTCTCCCACTGAAAATGTGTGGCGCATTTTGAAGCACAAAATACGACAAAGGAGACCCCGGACTGTTGAGCAACTGAAGTTGTACATCCAGCAAGAATGGGAAAGAATTCCACCTACAAAGCTTCAACAATTAGTGTCCTCAGTTCCCAAACGCTTATCGAGGGTTGTTAAAAGGAAAGGTGATGTAACACAGTGGTAAACCATGTCCTGTCCCAGCTTTTTTGGAATGTGTTGCAGACCTCAAATTCAAAATGAGTGAATATTTACAAAAAAATAGTTTATACGTTTGAACATTAAATATCTTGTCTTTGTAGTATATTCAATTGAATATAGGTTGAAAAGGATTTGCAAATCATATTCTGTTTTTAGACACCTTTTACTGCAATTACATCTGCAAGTCTTTTGGGGTATGTCTCTACCAGCTTTACACATCTAGAGAGTGAGATTTTTGCCCATTCTTCTTTGCAAAATAGCTCAAGCTCAGCCAGATTGGATGGAGAGCGTCTGTGAACAGCAATTCACATGTCTTGCCACAAGATACTCAATGAATATGCATATTCTTTGATCTAAACCATTCCACTGTCGTTCTGGCTGTATCTTTAGGGTCTTTGTCTTACTGGAAGGTGAACCTCCTTCCCAGTCTCAAGTCTTTTGCAGCCTCCAACAGGTTTTCTTCCAGAATTGCCCTGTATTTAGCTCCATCCACTTTCCTATCAACTCTGACTAGCTTCCCTGTCCATGCTGAAGAAAAGCCTCCCCAGAGCATGATGCCTCCACCACCATGTTTTACAGTGGGGATGGTGTATTCAGGGTGATGAGCAGTGTTACATTTCTACCACACCTAGTGCTTTGCATTTAGACCATAAAGTTCAACTTTGGTCTCATCTGACCAGAGCACCTTCTTCCACATGTTTGCGGTTTGGCTTGTGACAAACGGCACTTCTTAGGTCTTTCTTTCAACAATGGTTTTCTTCTTGCCACTCTTCCATAAAGGCCAGATTTGTGTAGCCCATGACTTATAGTTGTCCTGTGGATAGATTCTCCCTCCTGAGCTGTGGATTTCTGTAACTCCTCCAGAGTGACCATGGGCCTCTTGGCTGCTTCTCTGACCAATGCTCTCCTTGTTTGATTTTGCTAGTTTAGGTGGATGGCCATGTCTTGGTAGGTTTGCAGTTTTAAATACTTTTTCCAATTTTGATTGATGGATTGAACAGTGCTCCTTGAGATGCTCAAAGCTTGGGATACGTTTTTATAACCTAACTTCTCCACAACTTTTTCTCTGACCTGTCTGGTGAGTTCCTTGGTCTTCATGATGCTGTTTGTTCACTAGTGTTCTCTAACCAACCTCTGAGGTCTTCACAGAACAGGTGTATTTATACTGAGACTAAATTACACACAGCTGGACTCTATTAACTAATTAGGTGACTTCTGAAGGCAATTGATTGCACTGGATTTTATTTAGGGGTATCAGAGTACAGGGGGCTGAAAACTTGTACGTCACACTTTTTTCAGATTTTTAATTGATTAAAATTTTGAAAACCATGTATCCTTTTCGTTCCACTTCATAATTATGTGCTATATTGTGTTGCTCTATCACTTAAATTCTCAATAAAATACATTTAAGTTTTCAGCAAATTTTCTATTTTTTTTTTCATAATTAACCACAAAACATAATTTTGTGGCATTAAGTGGTAAACAAATTTTACCACTAAGGGTAGGTTCATTATGTCAGTTGCATCAGTATCAGTTTTTTTTTGTCCTTTAGCCATTACAAATGATGCGAAAATGCATCAGTTGTCATCAGGCTTTTTCACAAGTTTCTACTTCAAAACCATCAGATGGCATCAGTGTTTACCATCAGTTTTTACTATCACTTTTTACCAGAAGAGTGGTGTATGCTTTGTACAGGGACAGTATACTGTATGGGGGCCAATAATAGGGAAATATATGTTTTTTCCTCCCCCATAGGCTTCTATAGGCAAGTCTGTGTCACAAACACTGAGCAGAATAGGACCGGCTCTGAGTTTTGCGGCATGGACTCTCAGCCCGCACACTGATCCATGAAATACACGGTAGTGTGCTTGGGCCCATAGCACACTGACCCATTCATTTCCTATCTGGGAAAAACACAAATAGCACATGGTTGTCTGCAAGGGGCTTTAGCCAAAGACAGAAGTAGCTTTAGCAGAAGTATAAGAGCTTCCTTTATATCTCCCATTCCTTTTGAAGCGGCTCCTGGCTTTGGTTAAAAAAAAAAAACAAAAAAAACCCCACAACTTTTCCACAAAGTGTGACCTCTGCTTTAAAGGGTTTATCTGAGATTATTTTATTATTATCTGAGGCTATTTTTATATTTCCGAGTATGGGGATGCAAAAATATCTTTTTTAACAGGGCCAGGTGGGCTTTTTAGTTATACCATTTTGGGGAATGTCTATTGCTTTGATCACTTTTTATTCAAATTTTTATCAAAAGCGAAACAGTAAAAAAAAAATTGGTTCGGCACTTTTGATTTTTTTTTTTTTTTTTTTTCCTGCTACGGCGTTCACCGTATGGGAAAAATATTTTTATAGATTTTGTAGACTGGGCGTATTCAGACACAGGGATACCTAATGTTTATGTGTTTCACAGTACTGAAGTACTTTTATATGTGTTCTAGGGAAGTGGGAGGGGTGATTTTAATTTTTAATTATTTTTTTTTCTTCTTCTTAATTTTTTTTTTCTTACATTTATTAGACCCCCTAGGGGACTTGAACCCCAGGGTGTCTGATCACTAATGCCATGCACTACAATGCTAATGTATACCAATGTACAGTCATGGCCAAAAGTTTTGAGAATGACACAGATATTATATTTTCACATGATCTGCTGCCCTCTGGTTTTATGTGTGTTTGTCAGATGTTTTTATCACATACAAAAATATAATTGCATTCATATTATGAGTAACAGAAGCTTATATTGACAGTTAGAATGAGTTAATGCAGCAAGTCAATATTTGCAGTGTTGACCCTTCTTCTTCAGGACCTCTGCAATTCTCCCTGGCATGCTCTCAATCAACTTCTGGACCAAATCCTGACTGATAGCAGTCCATTCTTGCAGAATCAATGCTTTAATTTTGTCTGAATTTGTTGGTTTTTGTTTGTCCACCCGTCTCTTGATGATTGACCACAAGTTCTCAATGGGATTAAGATCTGAGGAGTTTCCAGGCCATGGACCCAAAATCTCTATGTTTTGTTCCCTGAGCCATTTAGTTATCACCTTTGCTTTATGGCAAGGTGCTCCATCATGCTGGAAAAGGCATTGTTGAGCGCCAAACTGCTCTTGGACGGTTGGGAGAAGTTGCTCTTGGAGGACATTCTGGTACCATTCTTTATTCATGGCTGTGTTTTTAGGCAAGACTGTGAGAGAGCCGATTCCCTTGGCTGAGAAGCAACCCCACACATGAATGGTTTCAGGATGCTTTACAGTTGACATGAGACAAGACTTGTGGTAGCGCTCACCTCTTCTTCTCCGAATAAGCTGTTTTCCAGATGTTCCAAACAATGGAAAAGGGGATTCATCAGAGAAAATGACTTTACCCCAATCCTCAGCAGTCCACTCCCTGTACCTTTTGCAGAATATCAGTCTGTCCCTGATGTTTTTTCTGGAGAGAAGTGGCTTCTTTGCTGCCCTCCTTGAGACCAGGCCTTGCTCCAAGAGTCTCCGCCTCACAGTGCGTGCAGATGCACTCACACCTGCCTGCTGCCATTCCTCAGCAAGCTCTGCACTGCTGGTAGCCCGATCCCGCAGCTGAAACACTTTTAAGAGACGGTCCTGCCGCTTGCTGGTCTTTCTTGGGCGCCCTGGAGCCTTTTTGGCACCAATGGAACCTCTCTCCTTGAAGTTCTTGATGATGCGATAGATTGTTGACTGAGGTGCAATCTTTCTAGCTGCAATACTCTTCCCAGTTAGGCCATTTTTGTGCAGTGCAATGATGACTGCACGTGTTTCTTTAGAGATAACCATGGTTAACAGAAGAGAAACAATGATGGCAAGCACCAGCCTCCTTTTAAAGTGTCCAGTGGTGTCATTCTTACTTAATTATGACAGATTGATCTCCAGCCCTGTCCTCATCAACACCCACACCTGTGTTAATGGAGCAATCACTGAAACGATGTTAGGTGGTCCTTTTAAGGCAGGGCTGCAATGATGTTGAAATGTGTTTTGGGGGATAAAGTTCATTTTCTAGGCAAATATTGACTTTTGCAAGTAATTGCTGTTAAGCTGATCACTCTTTATAACATTCTGGAGTATATGCAAATTGCCATTAGAAAAACTGAAGCAGTAGACTTTGTAAAAATTAATATTTGTATCATTCTCAAAACTTTTGGCCATGACTGTATTACAAAATATCAGCAGACAAGTCTGGGAGATTTCAATAGACTCCTGGTTGTCATGCTGGGATTCCGGCCCCGAATCTCGCTCTGGGCGACAGTAATCCCCAGCAAAATGGCGCCTCAGTCAGCTTTGACCGAGGTGCCGGGACAAGGGGTTAATTTGGGCACTGATCGCCGGCATTAGCACCGGGTCTCTGCTGTATAACAGCGGTCGCTCAGCCCCTATACTATTTTGTCACACATCTGGCACCCATCCCCCTCTCACACAGCCTGAACCCCCATGTCATCATCTTTCTCATGCAGACTTAACCCCCATGTCCCCTTCTCACACACAACTATATCCTCAATGTACCCCCATTTATCACGCAGCCTGCACCCCCATTTCCTCTTTTTCTCAAGCATGCTGCACATCCCCCTCTATTTCTCAGTCTGCTCACCCACGCCCCCTCTTTGCTCACGCACAGCCTGCACCCACATTCCCCCCTTGCTCACACACAGCCTGGACACCCATGTGTGTGAGCAAGAGAGGGGGGAATGGGGGTGCAGGCTGTGTGTGAGCAAGAGGGGAGAATGGGGGTGCAGGCTGTGTGTGAGCAAGATGGATACATGAGGGTGTGCAAGCTGTGTACCCCCCATTCCCCCCTCCTCTTTCCCACACAAGCCTGTACCCCCACTCACCCCTCTTTCCCACACAGCCTGCACCCCCACTCACCCCTCTTGCTCACACACAGCCTGCACCCCCACTTGCTCACACACAGCCTGCACCCCCATTCCCCCCTTTCTCATGTACAGCCTACACCCCCATGTACCCCTCTTGCTCACACATGCTATCTCTTCTCTCCTCCTTCCATTAGTCTCCGTCCCCACCAGCTACTCTTCCTGTGTAACACTGCACTGTCCTGTACAATCCAGAATCGCTCCACCCACACAAGAGTCTGATCACATAGTCATGACATAATCAAGGGTCCTTTAGCCCTCTAGGATTTAGCATCTACCCTCATCAGTCACCAAGTCTGTGGTTATGGGGGAGGGGGAAGCAGGAGCAGGATGGCTACCTCACCCCCTGCATGATTCAATCACTATAGAAGTCATTTCTCCATCCCGTCCAGTGCTGCTTCACTTGCCATTCGGAAAGTAGAAAGCAGCAATCAGGGAAGATATATCACGGTCGTGATCCACATAGGTGTTCAGCTGCTGTTTTCCCTTCGGCACCTCCCCTCCAGTTTCACTTTGATTTTAATTGCCGCCAAGTGCTGCAGAAATGTAGATGCGGCTGCATCTGGCGGCACACGGCTTAATGGTCACGGCGCCAGACCTCAGACGGAGCCGGACATAAAAATGCTGCAGGGAACGTTTTTTGATCTGCCTCCATCAGAGATCCGGCGGTAAAACTGATGCAGTTTGCACTAGAACTGATCTCATAGAAAACTATGGGATCCGTCCTGGCATCGGTAAGGATACGTGTCCGTGTCGTATCCAAAAATTGCAAATTATGAACCATGTCCTATGTTTGTCCGCATTTGTGGCACAGTCATAAAGGCATTGTTGAGTGTGTTTTGTGCTAAACTAGCCCCGACCTCAACCCTATTGAACACCTTTGGGTTAAACACCTCTCCAACATTAGCAGCTGACCTCACAAATGCTTTTCTGGATGAATGGTCAGAAATAATACACAGATGCACAAAATCTTGTAGAAATCCTTCCAAGTGTTGGCAGTCCCTTGTTCCAATGTTCACTGATACTGCCTTGACAAGTTTCAGATCTAATGATTATTATTGGGCAATCACTGGTCTACTCAACACCTTATTGAGACTGTCTATACTCAGCTACTCGAACCTTCTCTCGGTGTTGTTGCATAGCACATAGGCATATTCCCAGTATCAGTGTGAGGCTCTTGCTGTGCCTACACTGGTTACACCTATCGGCTGACAGCCAATAAACTGACGATTCTTGCTATCACGGTGGCAGCACTGAGCACTGCAGCCTGCCAGTTCAGCAACCCAGGACCTAAAATGTACACGATGATCACATAACACATTATCACTAGAGATGGGCGAACTTCTCAAGATTCATTTGTGGTTGGCGGCTCGGGTCTGTGATTCATTTTGGGTCGAACAAGTTTGGTACAAACCACACATTAAGGCCCCTTGCAGATGACCATGGTGTGGGTCAGTGTGCTATCCGTGTATTTCACAGATCGCACACTGACTCATTCTTTTCTATGGGCCCGTACACACGACCGTGAATTTCATGGTCCCGTGTGCGGGACGACAGTCCGGGTCCATTTAATTAAAGGAGCCACGGGAGCCCAGCGTGTGCACGGGCGGCACATGGGGATATCCCCGCGTCCCCTGTGTGCAGCCCGTGCTTTTAATTCACGGCAGGCTGGTTGCAGCACGGACGTCTGCAACCGGCCTAAAGTGGCTTAAAACATAGTATAGAATTCTCTTAGGGCTCCAAGGAACCTATCTATCCAATTTTTAGCTCTAGCTCTCTTCAGACCCCAGAGTATAATGGGTGGAGAGGTGTAAAAAATCATTCATTCTCACTTTCCGTTACCATCTTGGGCCTCGTAGCAGTGTCTAACGCTCTCCTGGTGATTTAAAGCTCTCTTCTGTGATGTCATCGGCCTGCGGGTCATGGCTGAGGCCTGTCATTGGGCCACTAGTGGTCACATGGGCATGCCGAGCATGGCATGTCCAGGTCACCGCTGAGGCCCAATCACAGGCCTCACAGCTTAGCCCGGGCTGATGATGTCACAGATGAGTGCCGAGGAGGAGGCCCAAATGAGGTAACAGAAGGTGATTATGAATGTTTGTTTTGTTTTTTTTGGGTTTTTTTATTTATACTCTGGGGTCTGAAGAGACCGCAGAGTATTGTGTTGCAGTCATTTTAGTTCATCCGAGATGAATCTCCATTTGTTTGGTTTCATAAAAAAACAAACAATTTAGAATATTCGGGTTGAACCTGGTTAGGTACGAACCAATTCACCCATCTCTAATTATTACATATCTACTCATAATGTACATTATATTTAGAATATATACAAAGCAACAATTACTAAACAGTAATGCAGGCTTTTTTTAAACCGCTGATTAGTCCGTTAGGATGTATGCTGACATTCTGGCAGCCGCACGAGGCTGCCAACAATCGCTCTGTTATACTGTTTAATTGCGCAGCTGTTGGTGGCCGCATGTGGCTGCCACAATGTTAGCATACACCCTTAATGTCAAACAAGCAAGTTAGACAAATATGCCATTCACCTGAAATGGGAATGTATGCTTACCACTGTATCCAGTACACCTGTAAGTGATGCTCTGATATGGTGTTCATGTGCTGTAATTACTGTCCTAGCTGAGATGTCTCCTGGTTATAGCAGTGCATCACATCTGCAAGGGAGTGGGTTAATTGCCCTGGTCGGGCTTTAGTGCCATAGATTAACCAGCTGTTTAGTTTTGTGATTGCATGCTGGTACTCTGATGTCATCCCAGAAACCTCCTATTATAAAAGATGGTAATTATATACCTTCATTAACTTGGACTCAGCAGCAATTACCATTGCAAAATGACTGGTAGTGGATGTTTACTTTCAGACTCTACAAAGATTCAGTATTTCTGCTTTAACCATTTAATGGCCAAGGATGTTTGTTTCCTAATCAACTGTTTTTGGTTTTGCCTCTCTGTATTTTAGCAGCTGTAACTCTATTAGTTTTTGATTGTGGTTGTATGAGGCCTTGTTTTATGTGGGAGAAACAGCGACACAAGGTGTCATTAGCGAAATACAAAGGCCTTATTTGCCTGTCAGTTTTTTGATCAGTGATTTCCATCAATGTTTGTCTGTCAAAACCAGGGGCAAGTCAAAAACATAGTTCTGCAAATCTTTCCATTATAACTTACCTTTTTACAGTGTTCATTCCAGGTTTTAGCTCACAAACACCAATGCAAGGACTTTGTTTGCTATAAAAATTTACTGAACAATTGCATGCAGTTTTTACTTGCAGTAATGAGTAGTACATGCGTTTCACCTGTATGCTAAAGGCTAGTAAACCAAAGGTTTTCAGTTTAAGGGGTTGTCCCCACAGCCGAAATTTTCCTAGTATCTGAAGTTGATTTTTCTGCTTGTTTAAATTCTTTGTCAAATTCATCACCTGCGTATTTTCTGCCTCCCATTCACTTCAATGGGAGGTATCTGCCTGAAAATCGAGCATAACACTGATTTTTCCACTAGCTGAAACAATCAGCTAGAGGAAAAATCAGCATCTGACTCCCATTGAAATCAATGTAGACTGGTTTGTAGCTGGTTTTGAGGCAGAAGCCCTAATGTCTATTCCCCTTACGTCCAACAGCAGCACAATATGAGGTATCTCTGCCCCTGTGTGCTGGTAGGACAGGTGGAATTTTTAATTTACATAATTAATTGATACTCCCCTATAAGAGGCAAAAGAGACCTCCCCTCACTGTTTTTTTTTCTGTCCTGTGTGTTGGACAGGTGGAGGGAGGCTCTTTATCCTCCCATTTTTTTCCTAAAGGATTTGGGGGTTAACTACATTTTTGTAAGTTTTTTTTTTCTCCTCTTTCAGCTGTTCATCTTTTTCCTTGGGAGCTTTTTACTCCTAAGGCTTCCTTGTTTCTCCCTGCTGCGCTCTCTGTCAGTGGCCATTCTGGGCTGGATGTGCCTGCCCTTGTCTGATCTCAGGCTGAGATGATGTTGGCTGGGCAGGCTGTGCATTCAGTATGTGTCTCTTCTGAACTTGGAGGCTGTATTGCAGGGATAAAATAAACCACTATGCTTCTCCTGGCCTGGCTGAGCTCTTCAGGTGTTTGTGCTCAGTTTCAACTGATGACAGCGTCTCAGAAACAAATTTCCTACACTGCCTTTCTGTTGCAGTTATGGTTCTATTCCAATCTGCCACAAAGACACACCGCACTTCCTATAGCAGTGGAATCAAAGCGAAGAGGCAGAGAAAGGTTTTTAAGCCGGGAAAGTGATTTTGTCACTTCAGGTTTCGGAACCTTTTTGCAGGCCCTGTTTTTCTGGACCCTTTTTTTTTTTCTGTTACACTTCAGCAGCCTTCTCCCAATAGCGCTGGATTGCGCTGCCGGACTAATTTAGGCCATTCTCTTTTACCACTGTAGCGGTATTAAAGACACCATTGTTAAGGGTCTCTTAAAAAGTTTGTGTATATAAGTTGTATGGGTAAGTATGGTCTTCTCTCTACTTATTTAAACCTTCTTCCTAAGTTTGCCTCTTTAATAGGCTGTACACTTTTGTTTGATACTGTTCTGACTGCTTTCAGTGGCAGCAGTGACTCAATGAGGAAAGGTCCTCTAAGCTGAAACATTTCGCTTATACAGAGTGCAACATCCCTCTCTGCCTGATGGTACGATTACACTCGCTATTGCCAATGCCGTGGGACCCCATGTGAGGGTCTGTCCATTCGGGACATAATTGTGTAGGTCAAGGAGCAGGATAGAAATCCGGAACTTGTTTTCTCAGATCTCTAAGAAGATTCGTACTGACAGATATCCTCAGTCAGCTCCATCAGAAGACGAATTTCACATACTCAAAATGTGATGCACTCGTGTGATGAAGACACTTCGCAAAATCCCAGTGGGCCTCTTGGTAAGGATGCCTAGGCTTCTGAAGTCCATCTGGTCAGAGACCATGATGTTGAACTTGGGGAAGCCTCTAGTTTCACCAATAGGGGGCCTAGGGCCTTCCAAGTGGACGCGACACTGGATAAAGCTTTGACAGGCAATCTCCAAGTCTCTATACATAGTCGCTTGGAGTGTACCCTTAGGGGGGGCTTAATCCTCTGCCTCTGCTCAGGCTTCTGTGGACATCGCCTCCAATGAGGTAGTGAATAGAAGATTATCTAGCAAAGTTTCCGTATACCAGGTGTAGATGGCTGCCAAATCTAGGGCCTTCTCTACAGCTGCTGGAAGGCCATTATGGTTGAAACATTGGGTAGCGGACAATAAGTCCAAGTATAATGTATGCTCCCTACCCTTGAGCTGGGTAAACATTTTCGCAGAGGCCTGGACGACATAATGGAAGGTCTTTTGATTAAAAGGATAAGTGCCTTCCGCAGTCTTTTAAAGGGAAAGCAGGAACTTCTGGCCGGGGCAGAAGTTATCAGCAGCCACCTCAATCTATGGTCCAATACCAGAGGCGTGCTAGATATCAGTCCAGAGGGGCTGGAGGTAAGTTCCCCAAGGAAGGGGACTGAAAGAAGCCTGGCTTTGTCTCCAACTTTTCGCCTCCTGTGGCGGCAAGTACTCCTGTTGGGGGATGCCTCTCCCATTTTTTTTTCTCTCCTTCTGGCAGGAGAAGATCCAAGAACATTGGTCTTGCACAGAAGTACAGCGGGGTTATGCGGACTATTTTAGACCACCACAAGACAGATTTTTCGCAACCCGTTTTCTTCCTGCACTGGAGCAGATTATAATGGAAAATTCCATTCTGGAATACCTGGGCAAGGGGGCCTTGGGAAAGGTCCCCCTCCAGACGAAGGTTTGGGGTCTACTCTCCAGACTTCCCGCTACCAATATATGTTATAGTCCTAATATATCTAAGTCTCTTCATAAGAAAGAGCAATTCCAAAGGGACACCGGGAAGTTGGTCACATACTTTCTGCAAATCAATGTTCTTGTTACTCTCGACCTAAAGGATGTGTACTTACAAGTTCCAGTTATCCTCCTCACAGAAGGTGTCTGAGAATTGCTGTTTCAATTACCGCCCATAGGTGACATTTCCAGTTTGCGGCACTGCCCTTCAGCATTTCCTCGGCTCCCCACACCTTTACCTAGGTGATGGCTCCAGTAACAACCGCACTCAGACTTCAAGGTCTGTTCATAGTGCCATATTTGGACGACTGGCTAATAAAAGCCTAGTCAGAAACCATCCTGCTCCAGCACCTGCAGACAACTGTGTTTGAGGTTCAGTCTGACTCTGTCCGCCTAGAAATTTCTTTAACTCCGATAAGGAGTGAAAAGAGCACTTCAGGCATGGTGGCTCAGTGGTTAGCACTGCAGCCTTGGGTTCGTATCCTGCCAAGGACAGCATCTGCAAGGAGACTGTATTTTCTCCACATGTTTGCGTGGGTTTCCTCCGGGGTCTCTGGATTCCTTCCACACTCCTAAGACATACTGATAGGGAATGTAGATTGTAAGTCCTATATGGGACAGTGCACTATATCTGTCAATGTCCGTGAAGGCGCTGCGGAATATGATGGCGCTATACAGGTTACCATAATAAATAATATCTTTTCAAGACGCGTGGGATGTTCATCAGAACAATTATGAGAGTCCTGGCCTCATGTCAACCTTAGCCAATGTAGTCCCTTGGACTTTATGGCATATGCGTCCCCTCCAGTCGGAAGTACTAGGGTTCTGAAATCATGGCCCTTCGAGTCTTGACAAGAGGATCAGACTTTCTCCCAGAACCCGTCTTTCTCTCAATTGGTGATACACCTGAAAGTCGGATGTCCACTGTCAAACCTCTTTGGACCCTGTTGACCGATGCATCCTTTTCAGGATGAGGAGCCCATCTGTACGAGAAAACCATACAAGGAGTCTGGAGCAGGCTAGAAAGGATGACATCATCCATCTGGAGGGAACTCAGAGCAATTTACCTGGCACTCTTCCATTCTTCTCCTCTTCTCAGAGGAAGAGCTGTCAAGATCTGGTCCGTCAACATGGTGACCATAATAAATGGAGGCACCAGATCGTTATCCCTCCTCAGGGAGGCAGGTCTGATTTTCACCTGGGCAGAGAAAGATCTGACCCATCTCTCTGCAGTTCACATCAAGGGCTCCTTGAACATAGTAGCGGATCACTTGAGTCGGGCTCTTACCGTATCAGGAGAATGGTCTCTCAATCAAGAGTGTTTCTCCAGATCACCCTGACGTGGGGTCTTCCAGAAGTAGATCTTATGGTGACCAGACTCAATGCCAAGGTAGAAATGTTCTGCTCACTGCATCAGGAGGACTATCCCTTGGCAGTGGATGCCCTGTCCACCCCTTGGAGGTTCAGGCTCCACTTTCCATGATACCAAGGGTATTGATGAAAGGCAGACAGGACCAAGCCTCTGTGATAACCAAAAAAAGCTTGGTGTTCCCAACTCCTGCTCATGAGTCGTGGGATCTATTGGAGGCTTCCCCTAATCCAGAACCTGATTTTTCCAAGGAACTCAGAAGTGCCAGGATCTGAGGAGATTCAACCTGACAGCTGAAGGTTGCTCAGTCCCTAGAGGACTGTCAGAAGTCGTCCTGAAGACCTTTTTTCTGCGCAAGAGCAGAATCCACCAATAAAAGCTACCTAAGGATAGGTAATATCTTCAAGTAGTGGTTCTCCAGACAGAAAGTGAATAGCTCGAATCCTTCTACGAGAATGTTTCAGAATTTTCTTCAGGACCGCTTGGATAAGGGCTTTTCCCCTGCCACACTGAAGGTACAGGTTTCAGCCCTATCCACCTGCTTAAGCAAAAGATTGTCTCAGAACCCCTTAATTTCCAGAATTTCTTAAGGGTGCTATTAGACTTAGGTCAGTGATTGTAGCTCCTGTTCCACTCTGGGATCTATCCACAGTTCTCTCTGGCCTTTGCGGCCCGCCATTGGAACCATTTGAGAAGGTGGATCTTAAGTTTCTGGCTTGCAAAACCACCTTTTAGCTAGCTATCACCTCAGCTAAAAGAATACGAGCGTTGCAGGCTTTTTTCTGAAGAGCCATATATATATATATATGGCTCTTCAGAAAAAAGGAAGAAATCTGAGCTGGACGCTATTGGGGGGAAAAAAAATAAATATATATATATATATATATATATATATATATATTTATTTATTTATTTTTCCAATAGGGTCCAGCTCAGATTTCTTCCTAGGTTTAACCCTAAGGGGATCTACTTGCTATGTCCCCATATTGTTCTGCTGTTGGACATAAGGGGAATTGTTGATTATGTAAATAATCTGTTTTCCCTTAGTCCGAACAGCAGCACAAGCTTTTCCCCCTTTAGGAAGGATTGTTGTGGTGTGTGTGTGTGTGTGTGTTTTTGTTTTATTCTTTATAATTAGCACAGTGATGGGAGGTCTCTTTTGCCTCTTATAGCAGAGTGTAACTTAATTATGAAAATAAAAATTCCACCTGTCCTACCAGCACACGGGCAGAGATGCCCCATATTGTGCTGCTGTTCGGACTAAGGAAAAAAAGATTATCTACATAATCAATGATTAATCTCTCTCTCTCTCTGACAACTTTTATTCATGTGGAAGGATCTGCTAACAAGCAAAGACACACCTACCCAATCACATCACTAGATAATATCTTGTCACCGTCTGATGTCACAAAGCTCCTTACTAAATATTCGTTACCGTGAAGCATCAGGAAATCCAGACTCCATGCAAATCGAACATTTCCTGAAATTTGGATCGACTTCCACTTCTGCAGCTTCGATTCACTCATCACTACCCGTGGCCTCTGGGGACCTGATGGGCCCCTTCTGCGCTTTTTTTTTTTTTTTTTTAAATAGGCCGTTGCCTGCTAGGGTAAGTATTTACTTGCCTTCCCAGCTGCTGCCCAACCTTCTCTCGAGGTTCAGACCAACAAATACTCTTGCCTGCAGCCCTACTTACCAGTCCCCATTCCTGTCCACAGCTGCCTCTACTTCACCTTCAGCCCTCCATGCGTCTCATGTCACGTCCCTGGAGGGCTGAAGGGGAAGTGGAGGCAGCTGTAGGCAGGAATGGGGACTGGTAAGTAGGGATGCAGGCAAGAGTATTTGTTGGTCCAAACCTCGAGAGATTTGCTTCGCAAAGTTCAGTGTTATTTACCAATACTCTTCAATGACATCACGTGGGTCAGACCGGCGTAAAGACGTATAGTGACGCTAGCATAACCCACATCTGTGACATCATTGAAGAGGTCCGAAGACCCACGCCAAAGCCCAGAGAAGGTAAGTAAAACAGTTTTTTATGTTTGATCACCTTCCCTGTGCCCAATTATTATACGCTGGGATTCATGGGTGGCAACCCCAAAAATTTTGTCGGGCTAAATAGTCTTGAACTGGCTTAGAGTTTATTTGCAGCTTTCAACAGGCACCTGTGAAGTTGGTTCCACAGTCAGATCTCAGTAGCTTTACTGGTCCTCTGATGGTGAGAAATCGTCTTAAAGCTTTGATAAAATTATAATCCATGGATTCTGTCACTTCTATGTGTATATCACGTACAATCAGGCGTGTAAATAATACTGCTCATCTTTTGCTGCCTATGTGATCACCTCTGGTTCTAAACACTGTGACTGTCCATGGCCTAAAGACATTCAGACCAACATAAGTGAATGGTGGCTCAGTACTTGTTCTATCAGCTGGTAAGTCAGACATTGTTGCAATTTTTCCCTTAATTTGCGACACTGATCAAAATGGTTAATTAAGTGGACAATCTGTCCTTTGGCTCCTACTATCCAAAAACAAGAAGCTCTTGAAGCACCCTCAATGAAATTTCTTCCTTTGGTGTTTAACTCTTTCATGAGTGCCATATTAGTAGGGGGGTAACATGGTGGCAGACTGTTAATTACCAGTTTTAAGTTGACAATAGGGCTGTTTATAGTAATATCTTGCTTTTCCTGTGTACATTTCAGTTTTGTGTCAAAGGCACTTTGCTGCACATTACATATCACAATCAGATCACTTTGAGCAAAGTCCTCTGCAGATAGAGGCTTTTGACAAATGTGTCAACCACAACAATCAGAATTAGTGTTCTCAGTATGATAGCATCTGGCTTGCAGCAAGGAATTCTGGAGTGTAGCAACGTGGTATGTGGATTCTGTCCAAAGCATGTAGAGATTCTTTCCAGGACTTCCAAACACGACGAGTTGTGTTTCTACCAAACAGTTCTACTTTGGTTTCATCTGACCATATGACATTCTCCCAATACTCTTCTGGAACATCCAAATGCTCTCTGGCAAACTTCAGACGGGCCCGGATATGTACTGGCTTAAGCAGGGAGACAAGTCTGGCACTGCAGATTCGGAGTCCCTGGTGGCATAGTGTGTTACTGACGGTAGCCTTTGTTACGTTAGTCCCAGCTTTCTGAAGGTCATTCACTAGGTCCCCCCGTGTGGTTCTAGGATTTATGCTCACCGTTCTTGTGATCATTTTGATCCCACGGGGGTGAATTTTGCGTGGAGCCCCTGATTGAGGGAGATTATCAGTGGTCTTGTATGTCTTCCATTTTCTAATTATTGCTCCCGCAGTTGATTTCTTCACACCAAGCTGCTTGCCTATTGCAGATTCAGTCTTCCCAGCCTGGTGCAGGTCTACAGTTTTGTTTCTGGTGTCCTTCCACAGCTCTTTGGTCTTCACCATAGTGGAGTTTGGAGTGTGACTGTTTGAGGTTGTGGACAGGTGTCTTTTATACTGATAACAATGTCAAACAGGAGCCATTACTACAGGTAATGAGTGGAGGACAGAGGAGTCTCTTAAAGAAGAAGTTACAGGTCTGTGAGAGCCAGAAATCTTGCTTGTTTGTAGGTGACCAAATACTTATTTTCCACCACAATTTGCAAATAAATTCTTAAAAATCAGACAATGTGATTTTCTAGATATGTTTTCTCATTTTGTCTCTCATAGTTGAGGTCTACCTATGATGTCAATTACAGGCCTCTCTCATCTTTTTAAGTGGGAGAACTTGCACAATTGGTGGCTGACTAAATACTTTTTTTCCCCACTGTATGTGCAATAAACTGTATCTACATAGTCCTATCATGCATCCATATTCATAAGCGCTTACAAGACACGGCGGCCAAAAAATATATAATAACAGCCAGATCTTACTGTGATTCAGAAGTTGCAGAATTGATGATAGATGATAGTTTGCTGGGATATCAAGGGTGAGACAGCCATACAATCATGTATAAGCTCATAAGGAATATAGAGGAGCCCCGGTAATTGATCATGCTTACCCTATTATGGCCCTCTCACACAGTGGTAATCCAGATTGCCCTAAAAGCCTAACTCACGGCCACCACCCTAAATAGCAGGTGCCCCCGAAAGGAACCTGACCCTGATCTAGGTCAGTCCCTGTGCTCACCCTCCCTAAGATAAGGATACAAGTGCAGTTTAAAAACAACAGGTAAATATATATAAAACTCCACAATATAGGTCATGCATTCCCAACATGCATGTTTCGTCTTAGACTCATCAGGGGAAGATATAACTAGTAGGAGTCACACTAGCACCAGCAATACTCAAAAGTCCGCATGTAACATGCCAGTACTATAGATGCAGGACTACAAATGCAAGCAATACTACCACACCCATAAACACTGCTAAACAGTGTAGCAAGTGCATTACCTGAGGCCAACAAGAGTGCCTGTTAGGCACAATTTTAACCACTAGAAACCAGGTCACCGTTACATACAAGTAGTCCCACATATATAGGTGGGATAAGCACAATTGAAACACTAAATCCCCACCAAAATGAGTCCTCTCTTACCCTGACCTGGTGTGATGGTGAAGGGCCCTGATATTAATAGCAGGAATGACCCAGGAGGCACTGATGCAGTGAAACAGAACAACTTTACTGTGGCAACTGTGAACCAGTGCAGCTTCCCCCGATGGGGGTAGTAGTTTCCCAACTGTTAGATATTCCCAGACTTGGGGATAAGGGATGCCCAGATCGAATGGTAGTTAAAGTGGCTGTCCAGGATAATTTGATAATTTCTGGCTAAGTTCCCCATGCCCCCCTTCCAACTTTCTAATATATCTTTTTTACCCATATTGTATAATTTTTCTGTA
This sequence comes from Leptodactylus fallax, assembly GCA_947044405.1. Lineage (NCBI taxonomy): Eukaryota > Metazoa > Chordata > Amphibia > Anura > Leptodactylidae > Leptodactylus > Leptodactylus fallax. The sequence continues at coordinate 2,814,520 of CAMRHE010000244.1, forward strand.
ATATATGTAGGTCATGTTTGCCAGCTCTCCACAGTGTCACGGTGACAACACTCACTACTAGACTATACTTTTGTGTTCCAGACCCCACCCAGTAGCCTGTGATTGGCCAGGGTTGTACCAAGTGAGGGGGTGAACCAAACAGTACGGCAAACCAAAAGGGAATACACAAAAGGGAAGCTGCAAAACAATAAAATACATATAACACATGACAATACACACACATAACAGAACCAGAGGCACAGGAAATAAAAACAATAAAAGCAGTGACACTCTGGGAATCTGCACCTGTTGCTAGACCCATCCACAGATACAGATAAAATATAGATATGCAAGACAGCTTCACAGTGACTGGGTGGGGAGGTTCTGTATTGTTTTCATACAGTGAATGGAGGGAGACGTAGATTCGCGTCACAGCACATTTGAAACTGCTTGCTCATGCAAAGGACCGAACATTCCGCAAATCTCAAAGCTTACAGTGTAAGAAAAAATACTTTTATATACTTGTATGTACTTGTGGCTGCTTCTGTGATGGGATATTATTCATAGACAGCAAGCAGCTTTCCAGACTGTACTCATAGGTTTTTTTTTTTCTGCGTTTTAGCTGCTTGTCTGTTTATTTGCCTTGCATTTGTATTCCAGTGTTCCTGGATTTACTATATGGTGTGTCTGAGAGGAGAAATACTGTATATGTAGGACAGGGGTCAGAAATCTTTTTTACACTGTGTCAGGCAATAACTGAGTGACATGATAAACATACTGTAAACCATAACTGCAAACAGCTAATTACTTTATTAAAATTATATTTCAATGTAATCCTTTCCTTGTGATTGGATTGGATTTTGGTTGACTAAAGAACTCAGGTCTCAAGCACATGACCATGTATGCGGTTCTCTTTCAGAACCTCTTTCAGGATCTGTGCAAGACTGCATTTGGCTCAAATTACGAATCCGGTGATGAACTGGATTTCTTACGTGTGGATTATTTTATCCACTGTGAGAGTCCTGGCATGCACAGGTTACTTCCAGGAGGATCTTCCGGTGAGAAGTAAAAAGTTTACATACCCGGGCAGATTTTTTTGGCCTTTTTTTCAGAGAATATGAATGATAATACAAAAACTTCTTTTCTCCACTCATGGTTAGTGGTTAGTTGAAGCCATTTATTGTCAAACTTCTGTGTTTTCTCTTTTTAAATCATAATAACCAAAAACATCAAAATGACCCTGTTCAAAAGTTCACATACCCCAGTTCTTAATACCGTGTATTGCCCCCTCTAACATCAATAACAGCTTGAAGTCTTTTGTGGATGAGGCTCTTTATTTTCTCAGATGGTAAAACTGCCCATTCTTCTTGGCAAAAAGTCTCCAGTTCCTGTAAATTCCTGGGCTGTCTTGCATGTACTGCGCACTTGAGATCTCCCAAGAGTGGCTCAATGTTATTGAGGTCAGGAGACTGAGATGGCCACTCCAGAGCCTTCACTTTCTTCTGCTGTAGCCAATGACAGGTCAACTTGGCCTTGTCTTTTGGATCGTTGTCATGTTGGAACGTCCAAGTAGTCTCATGCGCAGCTTCCTGGCTGATGAGTGCAAATTTGCCTCCAGTATTTGCCGATAACGTGCTGCATTCATCTTTCCTTCAACTTTGACCAAATTTCCTGTGCCTGTGAAACTCACACATCTCCACATCATCAGTGATCCACCTCCGTGCTTTACAGTAGGAATGGGGTTCCTTTCATCATAGGCCTTGTTGACACCTCTCCAAATGTAACGTTTATGGTTGTGGCCAAAAAGTTCAATTTTTGTCTCCTCACTCCAAATTACCTTGTTCCAGAAGTTTTCAGGCTTGTCTCTGTGCTGTTTGGCATATTGAAGGCGAGATTCTTTGCAGCATTTGCACAGTAATGGCTTTCTTCTGGCAACTCGACCATGCAGTCCATTTTTCTTCAAGTGCCTCCTTATTGTGCATCTTGAAACAGCCACAATGATAGTTTTCAGAGAGAGTCATGTATTTCAGCTCATGTTGTGTGGATTTTTCTTTGCATCCCGAACAATTTTCCGGGCAGTTGTGGCCAAAATTTTGGTTGGTCTACCTGACCATGGTTTGGTTTCTGGGCATGTTATCAGGCCAAAATCACCAAAGTATGTGAACTTTTCAACAGAGTCATTTTGATGTTTTTGATTGTCATTCTGATTTAAAAAGAGAAAACACAGAAGGTTGACAATAAATGGCTTCAACCAACCACTAACCATGAGTGGAGAAAAAGTTTTTGTATTCTCTGAAAAAAGGCCAAAAAACTAAAAGATTAGGTATTTGACAGCTCCCTTACAATACAGTGGTTGAGGTGCATATATCAACAATAGTAACAGTGAGTCAACTAGAAGTAGAGAGGTGGCTCTGCCTCCAGCTGCATTTCATCCAGGTCCATAAGCTCCAATCAACAGTAGAGAGTTTGATAGATGGGAATATGGTAAGTAACATGGGTGTCATGGGACCTACCATGGCCTCATGCATCATATTACACCCAAACTAAACATCAGTTAACAGTAGAAATTATATATATTGATATATGCAAAGTACTACATACTTTTCATATATATCAATGTCAATAAAATAGATACTTACGGCCCAACATCCATGAAACAAAAATTGTTGGGTAAAGATGTCCATCTCCACTCTTCCCCTTTTCTGTAAGCTCTTACCGAAAACTGATCCGGCATGAATTCCACCAGGTCTTGCGATATAATGACAGCCTCTTCCCATAGAAGTGAATAAAAGTGGGGCTAAATGGATCTGGGACAACTGGCATTGACCTATAAGAGGGTTACTAAATACATTGTAATGGGACATTAAGGGTGTAACTCACCGAGCTTGGTCCACTATGCATTATTTAAGTGTTCCCACTCTTCTGCTTGCAACTCGTGAATCAGCTCTTCCCATGTGCTTTCTTTACGAAAGTGGTCATGGTAAGCCTCTCCTCTTTTGTCCCAGAGAATGGGGCAGTCATGCACTAGTGTAATGAAATTCTCTGAATACTCTTTTCATGTTCACTGTGGCAGTATTAGAGCCGTGTACAAATGTCCTAAGGCACTTGGCAACTTGTGCAAATCTCCTGAGCCATCTGGAGATGCATGCAAGTGACCCTGAGGTACCTGTAAAAGTCTCCTACGCACAAGGAGAAACCATGTATCATGCAGGCCTCTTTTTCCTTTGCTGATTTGTGCTGCACATGACTTTGAGAAACCCGCTATGTCACTAGGCAATTCTTTCATCCATGTGCTGTCTATTGTTTTGTGGATCCCATAGAAATGATTTGGTTCCGTGTGCTGTACAGGAAAAACATGAATAGCACAGTGAAAAAGCACAGTATTGTGTGCATGAGCCCTTATAGTTCATTTGCACATACAGTAATAGGGCTTCATCATATTAAAGGTCTGCTGAGCAAAATTACTTCATAAACTGCTGGGGTATAATACCTCTGTCTCTGTAAGTGATATTGCTGAGACCTGTAATTGGCCACACCATCTATGAACATGACTGCTACTATCTAGCAGTCAAGTGAATGGACATCATGACTAGCACAGTGGATCACAGGTCTCAGCAGTATCACAGCTGAGGCCAGTTGTTGGTGCTCATGTACCCTCTAAGCCTGTGAGTTGCTAGCCAGGAAATTAGCATAGAGGATGGAAACTAATGGGAACCAAAGCAGTACAGAGGTGTCTTTAAAGCAGTGAGTTAATAATAATAATATTATTATTATTTATTAGTTATTTTACAACACCCACAGCAATTTCTAACATTTGTTTTTCAGCAGGCAACTTCTTTCAGGATTACCATGGAAACTACTAGACTTGTTGGAGTGAGAGAGAATACTTATCTCTTGTTACCTAGATATAAGCACATGTAAAAGTAAAACTTGTTTTTTTTTGTTTTGGATTATGTAAATAATTTGGAAACATGTAATACAGAACTATCCCTTTAACTAAAGACAGAACCCTTTAGAATATGCTGATGTTTCTATTTCTCAAAATAAGGAGTGAGAAGGTGGCATATATATCACATAGTTATAACATGGTTACTAATAATAGCAGCAACACAGGCAGCATAAAATATTTTGCTATTTTTGCTGGTGAGCATACACATTGCAGATTAATGATGCTGGGTCAAGTAACATTTTTCTACTACATGCAATGCCTTTAGATCTTTATGCACACCATAACTATGGAAATGTATAATTTGTCCCCCTATTTTTACAAATACTATAAATCTCTTATAGCATAAAACAAAATATAATTGTAACACCCAGTGGTGAACCTAGCCTCTTTGCTGCCTGAGGCGGACTATAGAAAGACGCCCCCCCCCCCCAAAAAAAACAAAACAAAAACTGAGTTTCCATGCTACTAGTTTAACACACTGTTATCGTCGCACAATATACACAATACACAAAGTTATAAAACAGTTTTTAAGAATTCTTCTTCCTGTATTACTTCAGTATCAGATCAACAACACGGCATTAACAATGAAAGTAACTTCACACATCTTCTGCTTGGTGGATGGACGAGCCCACGTGGCCCCATTCTCTATAATAGGAGCCCCGCAGATAGCTGAGTACTGGACTTCGGGTATCTTTGGCTCTCCCATTGAAGTGAATGAGAGCCCCGCAGGTTCGTCCATCCACCAAGTGACACACCTATATATATGGCTGCGGTCAGGCTGGATTCCCACCCAGTGGGGGAAAAAACCCAATTCTCAGGCCCAGTGGGGGTCTCAGCAGACAGACCCCCATCACTCAGGTATTTATCCTCTATCATTTAGGTGTATACAGAGCAGTAACATTCTGTGACTTACAGGTGACGTCTCTGACTAATCGGTCACATTTCCCTTCTCTTCCCTTTGGACCGCCATGACCACTTCTTCCAGCTGTGACTTGTCTCTGTAAAGGTTGCAACACAGACATCTTTGGCTCCTCACATTTTTCCAGGCATCCAACCCACATTGTCCTCACCTACACAAAGCCCCCATCCTGCTGCTACCCCCAATTATAAAATATATGATATAACCCCCCATAATGAATAATACCCCCAAGTGCATCTTTATATTAATAATGTCCGTGAGTACCCTGTATAAATAGTGCCCCTTATTAATAATACCCCAGGTGTTAACTAATTAAAAGGTTTTCCAGGTCATTAATAAACTAATCAGTGGGGTTCAAAAACCCAGGACCCCCACTGACCAGCTGTTTGAATGGTACCTGTGTAAGCGCCGTGACCACTTCTCTGTTTACATAGTGTAATTCATCTCATAGCGGCCATGTAATGTAACTGCAGCCTCGTCCTGTACATGTCTACAGTATGTGACAAGGCTACAATTACATCACACGGTCACTATAAACAGACAGCGTATAATATAAACAGGTGCCATAGCCCATGTTTATAGCGCCCCATTTACACACACTATAAAGTTCCACAGCAGCCCCTGCACACAGTATTACACAGTGTTATGGCCCGCAGCGGCCCCTGCACACTGTATTATGCCTCTCAGCGGCCCCTGCTCACGGTATTATGCCCCGCATTGGCCACTGCACACGGTATTATGTTCCGCAGCAACTCCTGCACACAGTTTTATGCCCCATATTGGCCCCTGCACTGGTATTATGCTCCATAGTGGCCCCTGCACTTGTATTATGCTCTATAGTGGCCCCAGCACACGGTATTATGCTCCATAGTGGCCCCTGCACTTGTATTATGCTCCAGAGTGGCCCCTGCACAGGGTATTATGCTCCAGAGTGGCCCCTGCACAGGGTATTATGCTCTATAGTGGCCCCAGCACACGGTATTATGCTCTATAGTGGCCCCAGCACACGGTATTATGCTCCATAGTGGCCCCTGCACTGGTATTATGCTCCAGAGTGGCCCCTGCACAGGGTATTATGCTCCAGAGTGGCCCCTGCACAGGGTATTATGCTCTATAGTGGCCCCAGCACACGGTATTATGCTCTATAGTGGCCCCAGCACACGGTATTATGCTCCATAGTGGCCCCTGCACTGGTATTATGCTCCAGAGTGGCCCCTGCACAGGGTATTATGCTCCATAGTGGCCCCTGCACTGGTATTATGCTCCATAGTGGCCCCTGCACTTGTATTATGCTCTATAGTGGCCCCTGCACTCGGTATTATGCTCTATAGTGGCCCCTGCACTTGTATTATGCTCCAGACTGGCCCCTGCACAGGGTATTATGCTCTACAGTGGTCCCTGCACAGGGTATTATGCCCCATAGTGGACCACCCATGAACTATTATTATACTCTGGGGTCTTTTCAGACCCCAGAGTATAATGATTGGAGACCCAGGGGAGAATACAAACATAAAAATCAGAGTTACTTACCTATCCTGGACACCGGTGCACTCCTTGCAGCTTTCGGCCCTGTTTAATTGCGCACACACGTCACGTGATCAGGCTGGCGACGCGACCTGATGACGTCACCAGAGGACTCAAGCCTGCTCGGAGTTACATCGGATCGCAGGAGGTGAGTAACACTGTTTTTTATGTTCCCTCACCAACCCTAGGCCTCCGATTATTATACTCCGGGGTCTGAATAGGCCCCGGAGTATAATAATAGTAGTATTTGCGGCCCGCGGCCTAACTTACCGATGCCCGCGGCCGCTCACAGCGGCATCCACTTCCCTTTCTGCGGCCCATAGCAGAAGGGGGAAGCGGGGGGCGGCCACGAGCAGACGCGGGTAGGTAAATAAATAGGCCCTGACCTGCCGGGGATGCTCCAACAGGTTACGGCCTATTTATATAGATAAAAAAAAAGCTATACTCACCTGCGATGCCTTGATGCAGCCGCCGCCTCCTCCTCTTGTCCGCGACGTCTGTGTCTCAGCGTAGGCGGCGTGATGACGTCATTGTATCGCCGCCTGCGCTGAGATGCGACGTCTTGTAAACCAGCCTAGGACAGGCCGCGCTCAGCTCTGCTTTTTTTTTTTGTTTTTTTTAAAGCGGCCTGTCCTGGGCTGGCTTACATTAAATAGTAAAATGCCGCCCCCCGGACAGGGCCGCCCGAGGCAGCCGCCTCGCCTCATTAGCGGTGCGCCCCTGGTAACACCCCTTTTGCCACCCACCTTGCCTGGGGTGTATGTGCTTGTTCTCACCTCTCTATAGCGCAGTGCCTCCACCCAAATCTTGCTTGAAGCTCTCCGGGAATGCAGGCAGTTGTAGTACTTCTGCCAGGGGCTGACTTGGGAAACCCCTGCCCGAGCTTAGTACACACTCCCCCCAATTTGAGGATGACACAGGTATGCAACCAGTTTACACAAAATACTAAAATTTAATAATAATGCAGAAATATAAACAATTATAGTGCCGATACTCCCCCTAGTGGTCTTGCTGCAAATGATAGGCCACACTTATCGCAGAATGTCTGTAAGTGACTCACTCTCTAGCTATCTGCAATACTGAAGAGGGTGGCCACCATGTATTGTCACAGTTCAATCGTTGGTGCACATAAACGGTATAAAACTTAGAACTCCATACAGCAACAGTTCAGTCACTAACACTGGAACAACCACAACAAAGTTCCTGGAGGTACTCCCTTCCCTTGGATCTTTATCTCACAGGAATCCATGCAGGAGCATTTACATTAAAGAGAGGAAGGGAGCATGGAGGTGCCAGCAGTCTCCTTCTGCGTGGATTCAACTGCAGTCTCTCACAGTTCTGGTTGGTTGGCAGACCAGATGCTGGAACAGTAGTCACCTCTCTCTCCACCAGATGCACAGATGGTTCTGCAGCAGGATCAGTCAGTCTCTGAAGACACACAAGCCTCCCACTTTCCTCTCTCTCAGGTAAAGATGTCTCCCATACTCCATTCTCTTCCCTCCCCTGCTTCCCTTCCTGTGTCCTCCCTGCCTCCTGCCCCCATGATGTCATACAGCCTGTGCTGTGTGTTAAAGAGGAGTTCCTGTAGGTGGCACTGTTCATCTCTGGAAGATATAGAGGAATGCGTGATTGTGTTCTTTCCATAGCATCCACAACACACAAAGTGTCCCCTGTGGGGGTTACATAATAATATACATACATTATAGAGTGAGGTTTGGCTCCTACACTCTCAGTTCATTGCGGGGGTGCAATTAGTCAAATTAATAAATGATTAAAACACCGACAAGAAATATAGATGAACAAGTGTGCCATAGTAGGTTATTCCAGGTTTCATGTGAGCTGACATGACAGTACGTCATGAAGATGAGCTGAGCCGGTTTCATCAGCAGGAGATGTCATTTGATATCCTCCTGTAATGGCTGTGAGTGGTGAAAACAATGTTTGCAGCCATTTAAACCCTTAGATTCCTCCATCAAACTGATGATGCAGAGTTATAGTTTCACTTTACATTGTACATTCATATGCATATGCATGTTAATGTACTAATGAAGCAATCATGCCACCTAGTGGGAATAAGTGTAAGTGTAAAAAAAAAAAAATTGTCATTTTCCCTAGCTATATATTGAAAAATAATTTTACAGCCATGTTTGGTATTGATGCTTCTGTAACAACCCATACTATAAAGAGAACATGTTAAAAAAAATACTATAAAAGTGAATGCTGTTAAAAATCACATTGCCTCAAAAATATATGTAAAAAATTATCTAAAAGTCACATAATACCCAAAATGGTACCAAAATAAAAAAAAGTTATGGTTCTCGAATTATGGTGCCACTAAAACAATTTATTTTTGTCAAATACACTGATAAGCAAAAGGGTAACAATAATTTGACTTTCAGGCTACATATCTCACCATCCACTAGAGCTTTGAACATAAGACTACCATCATTTTATAGACAATCATCTTGGCTATCTCATACATACAATGGGGAAAAAAGTATTTAGTCAGCCACCAATTGTGCAAGTTCTCCCACTTAAAAAGATGAGAGAATCCTGTAATTGACATCATAGGTAGACCTCAACTATGAGAGGCAAAATGAGAAAACATATCTAGAAAATCACATTGTCTGATTTTTTTTAAGAATTTATTTGCAAATTATGGTGGAAAATAAGTATTTGGCCACATACAAACAAGTAAGATTTCTGGCTCTCAGACCTATAACTTCTTTAAGAGGCTCCTCTGTCCTCCACTCTTTACCTGTAGTAATGGCACCTGTTTGACATTGCTATCAGTATAAAAGACACCTGTCCACAACCTCAAACAGTCACACTCCAAACTCCACTATGGTGAAGACCAAAGAGCTGTGGAAGGACACCAGAAACAAAATTGTAGACCTGCACCAGGCTGGGAAGACTGAATCTGCAATAGGCAAGCAGCTTGGTGTGAAGAAATCAACCGTGGGAGCAACAATTAGAAAATGGAAGACATACAAGACCACTGATAATCTCCCTCGATCAGGGGCTCCACGCAAGATCTCATCCTGTGGGGTCAAAATGATTACAAGAACGGTGAGCAAAAATCCCAGAATCACACGGGGGGACCTAGTGAATGACCTGCAGAAAGCTGGGACTAACGTAACAAAGGCTACCATTAGTAACACACCACGCCGCCAGGGACTCAGATCCTGCAGTGCCAGACGTGTCCCCCAGCAAGTACATATCTGGGCCCGTCTGAAGTTTGCTAGAGAGCATTTGGATGTTCCAGAAGAGTATTGGGAGAATGTCATATGATCAGATGAAACCAAAGTACAACTGTTTGGTAGAAACACACCTCGTCGTGTTTGGAGGAGAGTGAATGCTGAGTTGCATCCAAAGAACACCATACCTTTTCTGAAGCATGGTGGTGGCAACATCATGCTTTGGGGCTGTTTTTCTGCAAAGGGACCAGGACGACTGAGCCTTGTACATGAAAGAATGAACGGGGCCATGTATCGTGAGATTTTGAGTGCAAACCTCCTTCCATCAGCAAGGGCATTGAAGATGAAACGTGGCTGGGTCTTTCAGCATGACAATGATCCCAAGCACAATGCCAGGGCAACGAAGGAGTGGCTTCATAAGAAGCATTTCAAGGTCATGGAGTGGCCTAGCCAGTCTCCAGATCTCAACCCCATAGAAAACCTTTGGAGGGAGTTGAAAGTCCGTGTTGCCCAGCGACAGCCCCAAAACATCACTACTCTAGAGGAGATCTGCATGGAGGAATGGGCCAACATACCAGCAACTGTGTGTGCCAACCTTGTGAAGGCTTACAGAAAATGTTTGACCTCTGTCATTGCCAATAAAGGATATTGTTAGGGTCTTGCAAGACGTAGCAATACCCTCACACTACTGTAGGGGTCTGGGAGGAAGGACAGAGACAAGTGAGCCCTAATCTCACCCCAGTCACTGTCCCTTCCTATTGCCTCAGTTTATCCTAAACGGTAAAAGGACAACTCGAAGACGAGCCCTATACTGAGTAAAGTGACACACTGAACAAGACAAACAACATAGAAGAATGGTAAACAAAGCCAGGAGTCACAACCAGAGAAGTGGTACCAAATCGAAATCCAAGAGAGTAGTTACAAGGCAAGCTAAAGGTCAGAGAAAATAGCAAGGTCAAAATCAAAGGTACAAAGAAAGCAGGCAAAGTCAGTGCAATAACCGGCAACTTGCTGTGAAAGTGACATCCCGTATATAGAAAGTCTGGGCCCAGCCCCAGACCTGATAGGTACACAGGCTGTCAATCACACAGGCAGGGTAAATATTAACTCTATGCGGTCCAGAGAGAAACAATGCTCAGAACACGGGTGTGGCTGGAAATCCATACACAGCAAGGAAACTAGGACCACTTTCAGACTAAGGATCCAGAATCCTAAGCAAAGAATCAAACTGAGGATGCCTCCTACGCCGCAGCATGCGAGCAGAGGGTGGCACAGAGACCCGAACAGGCAGAGACATAACAGATATATAACAAAGTATTGAGATGAACTTTTGTTATTGACCAAATACTTATTTTCCACCATAATTTGCAAATAAATTCTTTAAAAATCAGACAATGTGATTTTCTGGATTTGTTTTCTCATTTTGTCTCTCATAGTTGAGGTCTACCTATGATGACAATTACAGGCCTCTCTCATCTTTTTAAGTGGGAGAACTTGCATAATTGGTGGCTGACTAAATACTTTTTTTCCCCACTGTAAATTTCACTTGTAACTATTAAAGGGGTATTCCCATGAACATAAACATTTTTAAATTTGTAGATAATTAGAAGATAAACATTTTTGAAAATATAAATAATTATACATTTTGCAGAATTTTAAAGATTTTTCTCTAGATATCTTGTGGTGACAGTCTTATTGTCTTGATTGGTTGCCAATGGATACGACCATGAATGCAGGAACTTTCTAAGGTCAGAAAATCAGCCATGATGTCCTTTTTGTGGCCGGGATATCTTCTGACACATGTAGTATCCCTGCCTGATAACTCAGCTACATGGGTGGGTTTTTGACAAGTCCCACACCATAGAAAGTTTCTGCATTTGTGGTCGTATCCATTGGCAACCAATCAAGGCACTACTAAGATGGTTAGAGAAAATCTTTAAAACGCTGCAGAATTTTTAACTACTTATATTTGCAAAAATGTTTAACTTTTAATTACCTACAAATATAGATATGATTATGTTCATGGGAATACCCCTTTAAGCATAAGCGTAAATCCACCCTTGGCTTTTAACTCTGCCTGAATCCTTCTGGGCATGCTCTCAATCAGATTCAAGTATGTCTCAACTGAAATCTGATTCCAGGTCTCTTCTACACGTTACAATGTTGGTACATACTGGTTGACTCACTTGGGTACGAATACAGCTTTTTCTTCAACTCTACCCACAACAACCCCATATCATCAGGCTTCCTCCTCCAAACTTGACAGTTCCTTCAATTTCTCAATCTGTTAGCGCCCTTTTCCCTTGTTTCTTCCAGAACCATTTGCACTCATCAGAGCCCAGTCTATTGACTTTTGTCTCATCTCTCCATATCACCCATTTCCTATATTCTACTGTCCACTTTTCGCACTTTTTTGAAAACACGAGCTGACACTTCTTATGACTATATTGAAGTCGAGGCTGCTTCACTTTTTTTTCAGGCCACCATTCCAGACTTGTGTAACACACGTTGCACAGTGCTTGCATGGACTCCTGTGATTTCACTATGACAAAGCATACAAACCACCTCCACTGTCGTGTTTACTGCCAGAACTGATAGACCTTGTGATGAACTGACTTGCTGACTCTGATATTTTGCCTGGACGTCCACCTCTAGGTTTTTGGAGGGATGGACTTCATTTCATATTCCTCCAAATGTGATGGCACTCACATGATGCAGAGACCACTATCGATGAGCTGATGATGCTGTTTCTCTTTTTTGGGAAAACATTTTCATGGTTGATCCTCGACTTAAACCAGTGACCTTTTGCTTGGGAATCAACCTAATAACACACTGAGCTATTAGGGAATGTGAGAACAGGTTGTCATCTGTAGTAATAATGGTGGTCTCACGTTCGAAGTTGTAGTGGATGGTGAGATATTGAGCCTGAAAGTCAAAAGATCAAAATATTGTTACCCTTTGCTCGTCAGTGTAAGTGATTTTATTGTGCAAAAGTAGTACAACATAAAATAACAAAATAAACTTGGTATCACCATAATCATACTTATGAATAAAGGTACAGTTATGCTAAAAAGTTTACATACCCCAGCAGATTTTTTGTTTTTTTCGGACTTTTTTCAGAGAATATGAATGATAACACAAAAACTTTTTCTCCACTCATGGTTAGTGGTTGGTTGAAGCCATTTATTGTCAAACTTCTGTGTTTTCTCTTTTTAAATCATAATGACAACCAAAAACATCAAAATGACCATGTTCAAAAGTTCACATACCCCAGTTCTTAATACTGTGTATTGCCCCCTCTAACATCAATGACAGCTTGAAGTCTTTTGTGGTAGTTGTGGATGAGGCTCTTTATTTTCTCAGATGGTAAAACTGCCCATTCTTCTTGGTAAAAAGTCTCCAGTTCCTGTAAATTCCTGGGCTGTCTTGCATGTACTGTGCGCTTGAAACCTCCCCAGAGTGGCTCAATGATATTGAGGTCAGGAGACTGAGGTCAGAACCTTCTTTTTCTCTGAAAAAAGGCCCAAAAAAATCTGCCGGGGTATGTAAACTTTTTAGCACAACTGTATGTAATTTATTATGCCTAGTACATCACACAAATCTTAGAGAAAAAATAATGGTGGCAACAGTAGCTTTTTTTATGTCATCCCTCTCAGAAAGAGCTAATACAATTTGATCAATAAACTAAATGTTCCCCAAAAATCGAAAAGTACAACTTGTTGCACAAAAAACATTAAAATTAAATAGTTAGGGCCGGTTCACATCTGTGTTCGGTTTCTTTTCGGGGAGTCTGCTTGGAGACTCCCCTGAACGGAAACCTATACGAATAGAAAAGCGGTTTACCTAAGGAAACCTGCAGACCCCATAGACTATAATGGGGTCCGTGTGGTTTCTGCTCAGTTTCCACATGAAACATGCGGAGAGGAAAGTGCTTCTTACAGGACTTTTCTCTCCGCATGTTTCGTGCGGAAGCCGAGCAGAAACCTCATGGACGCCATTATAGTCTATGGGGTCCACAGGTTTCCTTAGGTAAACCGCTTTTCTATGCGTATATTGCTATATATAGCTTTATTTTTGTTTTTTCATTTTTTTTTTTTGTTTTTTAACTACTTCCATACCGCCCATAGACTATATACGTCCAATGGGTGGATGTCTAGTTCTGCAAGGACGTACCGGTATGTCCAAGCAAAACTGGGAGCTAGCTGTAACTTCAGCTGGAGCTCCCAGAGAGAAGATAGGGAAGGTTTATTACCTACACTGCCTTCCCGATCGCTCAATGAGCGCCGTATACAGCGCTATGGGCATTGCCATCTTGTGGCCGCCCTCTGAGCCGGCGGTCATGTGATCTGCAGCGTCTGCAAGAGCTACTGTGTCCTACAGGACCCAGATCAGCTTTATAGTATTGTTGAAGTAACGTGCAGGAGGCTGTATTCCTCCTGCAACTGGGGTTAAATGTACCAGCCCCAGTTACAGGGGAAATCAGCTTCCCCAACAAAAAAAAAAGTAATCAGATGTCTCCAAAGGTCTATTATGACCTTATGGGGACACAATGTAAAAAAAAAAAAAAAATAATAAAAATTTTTTTTAAATTAATAGAAAAGTAAAAAGTAAATAAAATAATTTAAAATAATAAATAAAATACGGTAATAAAATGCCCGTAACAGAGAGGAAAAACGATTTTATAAAGTTTTTTTAGTAGCACTTTGTGTTATTAAATATGACAAGTGAAAAACAGACACGTTTTCCTCTTTTTTGTTTATATTTTCCCGGATATAAAAAAAAATTAAAATGCATGCAAAAATAAAAACAACATTAATAAAGCCCTATGTGTCACTGAAAAAAGACGCAGAAATTAGTTGAATAACGCATATGATAAAAATATTACAGCCCTCAGAACCGCACATACAAAAAAACCCAAAAATGTGTCTGGTCTTGGACCAGAAATTAGCCCAGTACTGAAGTGGTTAATTTTTATTTCTTATATCTGGGAAAATATAAACAAAAGAGTGGAAACCGTGTCTCTTTTTCACTTTTCATTTTTTTTTTTTTTCTTTTGTTTAATAGCACAAAGTGCTACAAAAAAAACTTTTTAAGGCTACGGCCCCATGTTGCGGAAATGCAACTTTTTTTTGTTGCAGATTTTGTTGCGTTTTTTTGAGCCAAAGCCAAGAATGGCTACAAAAGGAATGGGAAATATATAGGAAGTTCTTATACTTCTACCTTCTGCTCAATCCACTCCTGGATTTGGCTCAAAAAACCGCAACAAAATCTGCAAAAAAAAAAGCTGCGTTTCCGCAACATGGGGCCGTAGCTTAAAATAGTTTTTCCTCTCCGGTATGGTAATTTTTATTTTGTATGGTGCCGTCGGGGGTGGGTCTAGAACCTGTAATAAGGGCGTGGTATTGACATATTATTATTATTATTATTATTATTATTATTTTTTTTTTTTTTTTTACATTGTGTCACCAAAAGGTCATAAAAGACCTTAGGGAACATCTGATCACCATTTTTTTGGTTGGGGGGCTGATTTCCCCTGTAACTGGGGCTGATACATTTAGCCCCGGTTGCAGGAGGAATACAGTCTCCTGCCCATTACCGGGTCAGAGGGGAGCCGCATCATAGCAGTGCCCATAACTGTGTATATAGCGCTCATTGAGCGCTGTGTACACAGCGATCAGGAAGGCAGGGATGGTAATAAACTTTCCATGCCTTCTCTAGGGGAGCTTTGGCTGTAGTTACAGCTGGCTCCCCGTTTCAGCAGCTGCACTATTTTGTGCAGCTCCTGAAAACTGCAAGTACATACCGGTACGTCCTTGCAGAACAAGGAAGCCACTATCCGGACGTAAAAACCCAATGGGCAGTCCGGAAGTGGTTAAAGGAGTTGTCCACTTTAAGACCAATATGTGTGCCCATCACATGGCTATGGACCATATATCACATGACATGGACTGATTTTTATCCACTGGCAGTTAGCAGAATCAATGAAAGCAGGCAGATCAAGAAAACTGTGAGGAAAGTATATAGGAAAATTGTACTTTTATCATAAAAACAATAAGATTTGTCCTTCAATATTGCTCTGCTCCAACTGGGCTGCTTACTTTATGGGTAACTAAGTAAATAATTAGTAATAAGTAACCAATAAAACATAAGGCTTAGTCATAATGACTCAGTCCAATAAAACAGCTCCCCATAAATTAACCTAATCCACCCATCCAACTTGGTGACACCCCTGCTATAAAATACCACAACAATTAGAAAAATTTAAGTGTGCAGTCGTTATCTTTACTTCAGGTTTTTTTTTTTTTTTTTTTTTTTTATAAAGGAAGGAGGGCGGGCTGCTGCCCCAGGATTTCTGAGGTAACCACACAGACACCAACTTTTAGGGTCACCGTACCAATGGGCCAATATGACCACGGTTACCTTGATATCTATTGTGCACACGCATGATAATGGAAGTCATGACGCAAACCTCTCGCGATGTTTCATATTACAGCGGCTTTGTGTCTTACCTGCTCATCATACTGAGTGGCGCCACTCATGTATATTGGTATTACCTATGAGTTCCACTAGAAATTTGACATTTGTGACCTCCACCTGCAGCCCCCTGTAAAAGCAGGGGGAAAATGCGGGTTTAGGCTGGAGGTGGAGGTTGCAGCCATCATGTGGGTATGTACACCTTTCATATGTCTACATTGACTGTATTGCTTGACTATGTATTAGCGAACTTTATCTAGTTTCCATATCTATTGATATTGCTGAAGCATTAGCACCTTATTGCTGGTTGCACCCTATTGCCTTCTATTTAATTACATGTGCCATCTTATTTTGTCTGTACTTTCACTTTAGGGATGGTTCTTTAATGCGGACACTTTCTCAGTGTTCACAACACAATTTATATTTTTGTTATTTAGCACTAGCATCTATTTAGTATACAGTGCCTTGCGAAAGTATTCGGCCCCCTTGAACTTTTCAACCTTTTTGCCACATTTCAAGCTTCAAACATAAAGATATAAAATTTAAATATTTTGGTGAAGAATCAACAACAAGTGGGACACAATTGTGAAGTGGAACGAAATTTATTGGTTATTTTAAACTTTTTTAAAAAATAAAAAACTGAAAAGTGGGGTGTGCAATATTATTCGGCCCCTTTACTTTCAGTGCAGCAAACTCACTCCAGAAGTTCAGTGAGGATCTCTGAATGATCCAATGTTGTCCTAAATGACTGATGATGATAAATATAATCCACCTGTGTGTAATCAAGTCTCCGTATAAATGCACCTGCTCTGTGATAGTCTCAGGGTTCTGTTTAAAGCGCAGAGAGCATCATGAAGACCAAGGAACACACCAGGCAGGTCCGTGATACTGTTGAGGAGAAGTTTAAAGCCGGATTTGGATACAAAAAGATTTCCCAAACTTTAAACATCCTAAGGAGCACTGTGCAAGTGATCATATTGAAATGGAAGGAGTATCAGACCACTGCAAATCTACCAAGACCCGGCCGTCCCTCTAAACTTTCATCTCAAACAAGGAGAGGACTGATCAGAGATGCAGCCAAGAGGCCCATGATCACTCTGAATGAACTGCAGAGATCTACAGCTGAGGTGGGAGAGTCTGTCCATAGGACAACAATCAGTCGTACACTGCACAAATCTGGCCTTTATGGAAGAGTGGCAAGAAGAAAGCCATTTCTCAAAGATATCTATAAAAAGTCTCGTTTAAAGTTTGCCACAAGCCACCTGGGAGATGCATCAAGCATGTGGAAGAAGGTGCTCTGGTCAGATGAAACCAAAATCGAACTTTTTGGCCACAATGCAAAAACGATATGTTTGGCGTAAAAGCAACACAGCTCATCACCCTGAACACACCATCCCCACTGTCAAATATGGTGGTGGCAGCATCATGGTTTGGGCCTGCTTTTCTTCAGCAGGGACAGGGAAGATGGTTAAAATTGATGGGAAGATGGATGGAGCCAAATACAGGACCATTCTGGAAGAAAACCTGTTGGAGTCTGCAAAAGACCTGAGATTAGGATGGAGATTTATCTTCCATCAAGACAATGATCCCAAACATAAAGCAAAATCTACAATGGAATGGTTCACAAATAAACGTATCCAGGTGTTAGAATGGCCAAGTCAAAGTCCAGACCTGAATCCAATCGAGAATCTGTGGAAAGAGCTGAAAACTGCTGTTCAGAAACGCTCTCCATCCAACCTCACTGAGCTCCTGCTGTTTTCTAAGGAAGAATGGGCAAGAAGTTCAGTCTCTCGATGTGCAAAACTGATAGAGACATACCCCAAGCGACTTGCAGCTGTAATTGCAGCAAAAGGTGGCGCTACAAAGTATTAACTTAAGGGGGCCAAATAATTTGGCACGCCACACTTTTTCAGTTTTTTATTTTTTACAAAAGTTTAAAATATCCAATAAATTTTGTTCCACTTCACAATTGTGTCCCACTTGTTGATTCTTCACCAAAAAATAAAAATTTTATATCCTTATGTTTGAAGCCTGAAATGTGGCAAAAGGTTGAAAAGTTCAAGGGGGCTGAATACTTTCGCAAGGCACTGTACGTCTGTTGCCGCCCCTGCTACCTCTTGTGTCGCCCCCTCTACCTCATAGATTGTAAGGTCTTGCGAGCAGGGCCCTCAGTCCCAGTGTGTGAATTGATTATTTCTTTGCAATGTATCTTTTTGTCAGTACTTGAACCCTACAAATTGTACAGTGCTGCGGAATATGTTGGCGCTATATAAATACATTTTTTTATTATTATTATTATCTCATGACAGCACTTCTGTGTTATGGTTTAGGGTATATGACTTTAGTAAAAGGGTTGTTAGCCTTACAATTATTGTGCGGCACTCCGATGTACCTCATCTTTGATTTTTGTACAGCATGCCAATTTAAATTAAAAAAGGTTGCCTAACCCTGGCCTATAGCACGCCATGAAGCATTTAGCTCTGTGTCCTGATAGATTTTGGATATCCACAGAACAAAAAAATTTTTGCTTATCTCTTCTTAGGTTCATCCTTGAAGATAATTTCTCTCTTTTTGGGGATGGCTACTACATACAAAAGAAGGGTACAGCGATGGGCTCTAATGTAGCCAGGGCCGGCGTTGGGGGGGAGGGGAAACTGGGCAATTGCCCAGGGCCCCGATCCCAAAGGGGACCCCGGGATCCGGAGCTTGATGACTGATGTGGGGAAACTGTGGAGGGCTCAGGGGAGTATTTTTATACTGTGGAGCATTATATACCATGTGGAGCATTATATTGTGGGGGGGGGGCTCAAAATTCCTGTTGGCAGCCCTGTTTGCTATGTCTGCATCACAGCTCCCTCACTGTAATCTTGCACATACCCCATACAGTACTGTGCATGAACCGGCCATGGAGTTATTGGGGCCTGCACAGTACTATAGGGGCTGACTATACTGGAAACATACTCAGTAATGCTGCATAGTCAACACATATGTAAGACTTCAGTGACGGAGCCGTGGTGTAGGCTATTAGCAGGAAGCTGTTGGGTTGGGCCCCAGAACAAGTTCCTCTGGTGGGCCTAAGGCCCTTCAGTCCGACACTGTATAACGGAGAACTATTATATATAAGGGTGGGTTACTATGTATAATTGGGAAACTTAAATATGAGGGGGCTATTATTTATAAGACGGGCTATTGTTTGTAAGGGGGGAACTATTATATATAAGTCATCCATTATAAGGGGGAGCTATTATTTAGCAAACAAACAAAAAGCATGGTATAAAAAATGGGCATAACAAAAGCTACATAAATAGACCTATGTAGCCCTAGGAGTAAAGCCGGCTTCCATAATACAACATGTCTTAAATACCAATATAGAACACCAGAGTCAAAAAAAATGTAAAAGACACTCAGCATAAACAACAAAATTTAAAAATATATAAGATTAAGAAATTCATAAAAAAATTACATAAATAACGATGCGACAAGAAGACAATACAAAGGTGTAGGACATAGGGAAAATACCATGGTTACAGAAGCATACAATCATAAAGATAAGTAATAAACTGGTAATGTACCACTAACACACAAAAATAAATAGATGATTTAAACATTCAGTAGTGTATTAGGTTGTAATTCAGGCCAGACAAATGTAATTCTATATGTCTCAATTTTTATACAATATTGATATATCAAAAATACCTATGCAAAATCTATACTCATGCCAAATAGCATACTGGTGAATAATCAAATTGAGGCCTAATAGTACATACCCATGCTTATGTGGTACACTGTACAAATGGTCCGTACCCAGCTGACACCACCCGACGCGCGTTTATAAGAGGGGAGCTATTTATAAGGGGGTATAATTAAGTGGGCTTATTTATAAAGGGGGCTAGTAGTGATAATGGGGACTATTATTTATAAGGGTAACTATTATTTATGAGGGGGCTATTATTTATAAGGGAGCAGTATTATTTTTACGGGATGATTGTTACTGATAAGGGGGAATATTACTGATACAGGGCACTATTTATCATTTATAGGGGAGATATTACTGATAAAGGTGTAATATTATTTATAAGCAGGGACTATTATTTTATAAGGAGGCGCTATAATAACTGATGACTGGGTGCAAAAATCTATTAGGTGGTACAAAGGTGCTCATCTGAATTGTGTGTGGTAAAATGGGGCTTGTAATTACTTTTTAGTTGGCAGACAGGAGGCGTTATTATAGGGGGTTGCCACTGCAAGACGATGGTGTTGTTTGCATATTAGCATTTGGGGCCCCGTTTTTAATTTTGCCCAGGGCCCCACTTTGTCTAAAACCAGCCCTGAATGTACCTCACCCTTACACTAACGCCTACATGTCGGCGTTCAAGGTTCCATATGTTTACACACAGCCACTATTCCAACAATACACCTTAGTCTGGCTACATTAAATAGATGATGTTTTCTGCACCTGGCAGGACACTACCTCCTCCCTCCTACAATTCCACAATTTTCTCAACAATGTTTTTCCAGAGCTAGGATTTACCTTTTACTATGACACCACAAAGATCGACTTCCTCGTCACCACAGTCATTAAAGACACAACTGGACATATCACTATTGATTTATACAACAAACCAACTGACCACAATACCTTAGTTTAGTACACCAATTGTCAACCCCGCTCTAATAAAAATTCCTAACTATGTTCACAATTCACCCGGGTCCAAAGCAATTTCTCAGATACCACAAAATTACCGATTCGCCTGGACAACATGACAAAAAAATTTCAAGCACAAGTTTATCCCATTACCTTATTGCAACAAGAATCACAACAGACTTCCATACCACACACTTTCATACTCAAACCCAGGAGACTAGCCTATGTGACCACCATCATACCATTATACCCAAGATTCAACAATGTATAAATAAACATTGGTCCATGCTCTCTCATTCATTCATTCCCATTTCTAGAAGAATTCCAGTCACCACCACTAACTTGCTATAAGAGGACACGCAACATCAGAATCAAGTCGTAAGGGCAGATATAGGGTGCTCCACCAAAGTCCCTGTACAACAATTCCTATGGACACAAAGAAAAGGCACCTTTCTGTGTCCAGGGTGCCTACAATGTTCCCACGTTATAAAAGGGGACAAGGTGACGCACCCTTAAACGGGTAAATTGTACCCAATCCATGGATATTATACGTGTGACTTCTCTTTTGTCTTGTACCTTCTTAAATGCCTCTGCGGCCTAATATATGTGGGAGAGACTACCCAACATATGAGACCAGATTTCAAAACATAAATCTACCATCAGAAACAAGAACTTAATTCTCCCAGTCCCCTCATACTTTCATTCAACAGGAAACACAGTGGCCCAACAACTCCTTCACTCCCCTTCCCAAACACCCCCCAATTGTACCAATTATATATGTTGTATATATGATATTTGGCATGTTATTGTTTGCACGTTTTAATTTCTTCATTCCTTCATCCTTCTATCCTAGTATTACATCTATAACAATATACTGATTACCCATTCTCATTCATTACACTCATCCTTTCATTATAATACAACTAGTGACATTCTCTTTATTCTCTTTATTCTACTTTTACACATATATCCACTCTCTAATCTTCTACCTACTTCCCTTATTCATTTTTACAACACGGAGATTTTACATCTTTTCTACATCCACTCTAATACCCTTGTACATTGTTAACGCAGGTGGAACGCATATGTGTTCCACCTACTCAGTCGATCTCTGACTTCCGGTCTCCAGACGGAAGTATCGCTATATACTATTTCTAGATGCACTCCACCTTGGCCATCTACTAAACAACACTATTTCAGAGCCGAGTCTCACATGACTTGGTTCCTGTCTTCTACAGCACCACGTGCCTCACTATCCGACCACAGGTAAGGCCACTCTATGCCTGGCAGACTCCAATTTATTTACCTTGTTATATTTCTACCATAATTTTTGCTTATGACCACTTTCCTTTCCTTCAGCTATCCTTAGCTATGGCACTCAATGTTGCCACCTCTTGCCTGGGCTCCTGGATCCTAGCTTGTGTGCTATACTCTTATATACGTCTTCCACTTGGTATATATGAATCTGCAATATTCTATATAATAATGACCTATTATTACCCAGACTGTATATGCAAGTATATAAAATACACTGCTTAAAAAGGGAACACTTGTAAAAAAACAATGTAACTCTTATAAATTACGGATGATAGAATAATTTTCAGACTTGACACAAACATTTTACCTAAGGTAGTTTCAATTTTCCAAAGGGACCAATAAATTGACCTACCTCCATTCTGCAAGACTCCAAAATCAGATAAGGAAAGGGAATGGCAGTGCTTGGATGTGAGAAGATCAGTAGTAAAATACCTAGAGATTACTTTTACCTGAATAAGGGAAAACAGGAAAAAATAAGGGGCTCAAAGCTTCAAAAAGCTCCGACTGGCCAGTGGATTAAGTTCACTATCTGTGACTGTTCTATAGCAGAAGGAGTCCAGATCCCTTCCAACATTAAGGCCCATTTTACCATGGCAACTTCCTAATCTAGAGCTGAAAAGGGGGGCCTTGCTTGACAACTTGGTGAAGTTCCCTCACTTTTGCCAAACTTTATTGCTTAAACTTATACATTTCAAATACTTGGCTTTTCAACATAAAGTTCTTTAAGTGGTTGGCCCCTCCCTAATCCCATTTGTCATACCTTTACTTCAGTTGTCATGGGTGACGACATGGGAAGGGGGAAGTAGTCTTACCAGTAATTCTGTTAACATGAATCCACCTTGACAGCATATATTTTCCTGTTCCTTTTTGATGTAGGTTCTTTTGTTTGGCATGTGAATTAACATACTAAATAAAATTTGTGTTGTGTCAGCGTAGTAATTTCTTAAACACTGGTGGGACGATACTTGGGGTGAGGCTTTTAACTTGTTTCTGCTTCCTGTCCCTACAAAAATGGTCATCCTCCACTTCAATCATCATGGAGGACTCATGAGGATAGCATTACTAGTAAAACTATTTCCCATTTTTTTATGCCACATTTAATGTTCCATATAATGTATTGGTAAACTGCAAATAATTATTTTTCAGGTAGAATGGGAAAAAGCACAATTCCATAATTGTTGATTGGTTTCTTTTTAACCCCTTTCCACTGCAGCCATTTTTAAACTTCCTGACAGAGCTCCATTTTTCAAATTTGACATATGCCACTTTTTGTGGTAATAACTTTGGAATGTTTTTGTAACATCCTTGCCTGTCCGGGCTTTGGCACCATCCTCCGGGCTCACACTGCGGCGCAGGAGGCGTGTCTGGTTGTGATTCCTTCCTTTGGGTTTTTCTTGTATTGTCTGAACACTGTCCTATTCCCTCACCTCCTTAATTGATTTTCCGCCACACCCATCTCCTTCACCTTGCTTTCCCTCTGCTCCACTAAGAGATAACTTTAGGCTTACCTGTGTTATTGACAGCCTATCCCCCTATCAAGTCTGGGGCGGGTTCTTCCTCTCTATTTATTGTTTGCTCACATTCCCATTGGCGCCTGCTATTGCCTTGCGCGTACTGGCTATACTCCTTGCTCTTTGTTACCTGTTCTTCTTATTCTTGACTACTGGCTTACCTTTGACCTTTCTCTTGGATTGTGATTTTGTACTGCATGGCTCGTTTGTTACCGACCCCTTGGCTAGCTGACCTCCCTTTGTTGTTGTTCATCCTGTCTGCGTTCTGTGTTATCACTTATTATAAGGAGGGACTGTCGACCAGTCGCTGGCTGTCACCTAGGACAGATCGGGCAATTAGCCAGGGACAGTTGGGGGGTTCAGCTTAGGGTCCACTGTTTAGTTGTGCCCCTCCCCCCCAGAGTTCTCCAGTAGCCACTGGGGAATCTCTCCTCTAGTGATTTCCTTACAGTTTTAATTACCAAAGTGATTTTGAGATTGGACATTATATGGCTTACAAGTCAAAAGCAATTTTCCAAATTTTCAAAATCCATTTTTCAAGGGACAAGTTTAGTTCTGAAGGGGCTTTGCAAAGCCTCTTTATTAGAAACCTCCATAAATCACCCCATTTTCATAGTTACACCCCTTAAACAACATATAGGAAGTTTGTTAACCCTTTCACAGGAACTAAAACTAAATGGAGGTGAAATATACACATTTCAATTTCTTTCACTAATACATTAATTTAGCCCTAGAATTTGCACATTCACAAAGTTGCTATGCAAATACCCTACATGTGTATGTAAACTAATATATGGGCACACAGCAGATTACAGAAGGGAAGGAGCGCCAATGAGCTTTTAGAGGGCAGATTTTGCTGGAATAGTTTTCAGGTATCATGTTACATGTTCAGAACCCCTGAGGTGCCAGAACAGTGGAAACACCCAAAAAGTGAACCCATTTTGCAAATTAGATCCTTCAAGGAATTTATAATAATAATAATAAATTTTATATAGCGCCAACATATTCCATAGCACTTTACAAATCAGAGGACACTTGAGACATTACGATGTGACAAAGAAATAAACATATCAAACAATAGGAGTGAGGGCCTTGCTCAAAAGAGCTTACATTCTATGAGGAGATAGGGGGACACATTGGGTCAGAGGGCTTGTTTGCTCCAATGGTCCAGCCATCTTTTAATAGAAAAGGTTGTGTAACTGAAGCTGTATGAACCCGTCACCAGCCAGCATCTGTGAATAGACATATACAAAGTGCAAGGAGTGCAGTGTAACTTCTAGATGGAGAGGACAAGATCTAAGGAACAGAGGAGGAATGATAAAAGGTGTTATTGTTCTACACCTCCGCACACTACACTGTGATCAGGTCATGTGATAAGCCTGACCAAACGGATGTGATTTTAGGGCAGTTTTGAAGCTGCTGTAGTTGGGGATTTATCGGATTGTCCAGAGTAAAGCGTTCCAGAGCACCGGTGCAGCTCGAGAAAAGTCTTGGAGACGGGAGTGGGATGCTCGGATAACAGAGGATGCAAGTCTAAGGTCATTTGCAGAACGGAGAGGATGGTTAGGGCAGTAGACAGTGATGAGAGAGGAAATATAGGGGGGCGCAGCGCTATGGATGGATTTGTGTGTGAGTGTGATAATTTTATATTGTATTTCTATCAAGGATTATAGTGAGTATTTTTAACCCTACAGGTCTTTCACAGAATTGGGCTGTGAAAATGGAAATGTAGGAATTAGTCTTTCTGGTAATTGAGTTTCCATTAGTTCATCATGACAACACCACATAAGAGGTTGCCCTCCTGACCTCTGTAGGGACAGTAAGACCGAGAGGTTAAAAGTCCCCCCCACCCACCCCTCCTACTCCAGTGTTTTTCCAATTACTACACCCAGATAGGTGCAACTGAATTTTATTCACTACTGCACATGTGATATCACACATACAGAGTAAGGGAGAGTATTCATGGGTGCTGTCATGATGAACTCCTGGAAACCCAATTGCCAGTAGGACTAATTCCTACTTTTCAGGACATCCCTCATGATTACGGCCAAACCCAGTGTCTGATTTTTTTGGAATGTCTAGTCTATAATGTCTTGAGAAAGTGTGGAATCTGGAACAAGTTGCTGCTTTACAAGTCTGGTCCACAGTGGCTTGTACTTTATCAGCCCACGAGGAAGCTCTTGTTGAATGGGCTTTTAAATCATGAGGTGCAACATGACCCTAGGAAATATAGGCAAGTTGAATTATAGACTTAAGCCATCTGTCTATAGATGGTTTTTGTGCCTTTTTTTCTCTATTTGTCCTCCAAAAAACACAAATAGGTTATGATTTTTCCTTATGGGGGATGTTCTGTCCAGGTAGTGTAGGACTGCTTTTTCCACGTCTAAGATATGGAATTTCTACCCCTAGAGGATTTTAGGCGCTAGACAGAAGGATGGAAGTATGATTTCCTGGTTCCTGTGGAAAGAAAAAGCCACTTTAGGAATGAAAACAGGATCAATATGGAGAATAATTTTATCCTTTAGGACCATCTTATACAGTTCTCTTATTAAAAGAGATTGGATTTCACCAATCCTTCTGGCCGAGGTTATGACTACTAAGAAGGCAGTTTTATAAGATGTCAGAGGATTCTTTCAGCTCAAAAGGAGAGCAAAGAGCATTTAGGACTAAATTTAAGTCCCAAGGTGGAATTCTAAATCTTAGAGTAGGTCTTAATCGGGATACTGCTTGAATACATCTCCTAAGCCATGTATGATCATCCAGGGAAGTATTAAAGAAATCTGTACTTTTAAAGTACTAGGACTAAGACCCTTGCTGAACCCTGATTGAATAAATCTAATTCAATCCACAGTAAATCCACACCAGGAGCAAAACTTCTTTCAGATATTTGAATATATGGCTGTTGCTGTTGTCTTTAAAAATTGATGGTGTGGTTACTTTGTACCCCCTCGATGTCACAGAAATGCCACTTTCAAAGTGTTGTCTAATATTCTTAAATAGCAGTGTTTAAGTCGGTTGCCCGAGACCTGTAGGGTTTCCCAGACTGCCCTTAATTTGTGGTAGTTTGATCTTCCTCCAATATAAGGAGACTATTTCCCCTGGACAAAATCTAATTGAATTACAATACCTCATGCCCACCAACTTGTGTCTGTAG
Source organism: Leptodactylus fallax (assembly GCA_947044405.1). Classification (NCBI taxonomy): domain Eukaryota; kingdom Metazoa; phylum Chordata; class Amphibia; order Anura; family Leptodactylidae; genus Leptodactylus; species Leptodactylus fallax. Next base: position 2,841,189 of record CAMRHE010000244.1, read on the forward strand.
AAATTAACACTTGTGGAGAGGGGTCCCAGCTGACTCCCTTCTGTAGGTTTGATGCATTTGTCCATCATTGGAGTGATGTCTTTACTCTTGGTGGGATTTGGATTTTCTTGACTAGAGGATTGTCTTCGATCCCAAGAGGAGAGAATTAGTTGCTGCAAAGTTCAAAAGGGAGACGAATTTCAGGAAGGTATTGCCTGTTCCTTTCCATATGATGAAAATATCATCAATGTACCTCAGCCAGAAGCAGATATGATCCTGCCACCGGCTGAGGTCATCTGAACCAATTATATTGGCTTCACACCAGCCCAAGAACAAATTTGCATAAACAGGGGTACATGGGCTCCCCATCGCAGTGTGCCCATGAGCTGGTGGCAAAAGCAGCCATTAAAGATAAGGAAGTTTTTAGTTAGGCAAAACTGCAGTCGTTCCAAAACAAATAAACTGTGAGATTTTAGTATATCTCTCATGTTCAAGTAGTACTCAATAGCCGACAACCCTTGTTCATGATGTATATTGGTATATAGATACTCTTGTTAGGAGTAGAGCCGGGACCTCCACAGTTGCTAATGTGAGGTTGCCGGTCTTTCCTAAAACGTGGCGGTTCTAGTGTGTGTGTCCCTTTTAAGGCTTAATTGTTTGTTTGTATTCCGAACCTATTTCTTTGCACTTCCGCCTCTCTGGCACCGCCGGCTATTCAGTTCTCTGGGTGTTAGCTGTCCTGATCTGTAGCTTGTGTTTTTTGGTGTCTGACTTCTTGGTCCCGTTTCCTGACTTCGATTCTGCCTGCCGATTCTGTACCTCCGCTTCCTCCTGTTACGACCACCGCTTGCCTTCTAGACTGCTTCCCGCTGATCCCGAATCTGTACCACGCTGACCACCTGTTACTGACCCGGCCTGCCAACAATTCTCCTGCCTAATCCTCCTGTACTGCGCTTACCTCTCGTTGCCGACCAGACTGAATGACGACGATTATTGCTTACCTCTACCACCGCCTGAAGCCTGCTATCTGCAACTGCTTCATCTCTTGATCAACTATCAACTTCAGCAAATGTTCAGGTGAGTGGTTTCGGATTTCTGGGCCTGCTGTGACTTGAGGTGCGCTGTGTGTCCTGTGCCCTCTAGACTGCTGCTACTCTGGCCAAAGGTAGCGGCCAAGTCCATCCCCACCATTAGGGGCTCTGGTGAAAACCTCTGGAGGCTAGATTTGGCCTAGTTGTGAGGGCGCCGGACGCTCAGCGCTGTTTACAATTGTGTGCAGTGGTATTTGGTTTTCTGGAACCTACTATCTGTTTCAGTACTGCATTTGTTCATAACACATCTATATCGATCAAGGCTAAAATCATATCATCCTCAATATACATGTCATCCAGTTTTAATAAAAGATCGGAGGTATCTCATACATATGAAGGGAGTGCTTCTACAAAAGTTTGAAGGATGCAATTGATGTAGATCCTTAGGTTGCGGGTCAGACTACATAGCCCTGAAACCATGGGTCTCCCTTTTAAAGGGGTCACCCCTTGTGTACCTTCAGCAATGAATAGAAGGTAGCAACTACCGGAAATGTAGGCAACAGAAATTCATATTCACCCTTATTAATTAGACCATTCTCAAGAGATCGCAATAAAATGGACTGTAATTCATTGTGGAAAATCAAAACCAGTTGAGAAACAAAATTTCAGAATAATCGGGACATTCGATAGAGCACACCCAAAAATTAGGCATGTTTTCCAACAATATTGGTGGACTCTATTGCAAGATAAAGAACTCAAAAAGGTCCTCTCCCCATATCCCCAAATTATATATAGGAGGGGTAGAAGCCTAAAGGACCATTTGTAGATAACAATAAACCTAGGGGAAACTTTCGCTGTGGAGAAAGTTTCAGATTTGAACAGATTCAAGCGACTAAATCAATAACATGCTTTACCACAAAAGAGGTCTTTAAAGTTAAGGAATTTTAAATTGTAAAAGTAAAGGTATCATTTATGTGGCAAAACGTAGTTGCCCTCTGGATTATGTGGGCAAGACAAAGAGGTGCTGTCTGAGAGATCATTACAACAACATAAGTCATGAGCGTTACACACTTTTAGCGAGACACATTCTACTGAAGCATGATGGTAACCCACTGGCCTTTAGTTTTAAGGGGATTCAAACTGTGTCCCCTCCAAGACCCCCTACTAGTGAACATTTGCACACCTTGTTTATAAACAGGCTGCTTTTTGTGGGGTGTATTTCTTTTTCCATATATTCAGATTACTGGATGTGTATACGGTTAGCCCATCTCCTGCTTGTGTATGGGCGATTATCCACCACTCTCTCTTTTTATCCTTTCATTCTCAACAACATAATGTTTATCTATTATATATTTACAGGAGGTATCTATTTCTTTCTTTCCTGTCTATGTGTTAGTGGAAGGTATTTACATTTTTGGAATATTAACAAAAGTTATGTTTTACTTTCTATTTTATGAGTATAACTTACAGCCATACGACTAAGAATTTTTTGATAGTGTCAGCATATCTCATATCTATTTACTAGTAGTTTCTTCTCTAGAATATTGTCTAACACAAGCATGAACACAAAACCGCCAGAAAAGGGAATAGTGCATAATTTATTTTTTTGATCCTATGTTCCCTGACCATATTTTCAGCCAGGGTTCTCTCCTGGTAGTATTGGAGAGGGTTCCATTGCGGGCGGCAAACCTGACTCGGCTGAAGTGTCCATCAAAAAACTTGTAGACATTTTTAATAAGGGCAGACAATCAATAATCTCCTCTATGGAGGTTTTCTTCTTTAAGTGATTCTCCAATTGGTCTAACCAAAGGGCCATAGACCTTGCAACTGATGTGGCCGCTATATTGGTAGATTCCCAGTCTGTCAGCTTTTCTATCCATGGGGTCTTTCAACTGGGAAGAGTCCTCGAATAGGATAGCGATCTTTTTAATGACTTTAGCCATGGGAACATCAACTTTAATAAGTTCATCCCATAGTTTTGTATCATCCAAGATGAATAGCAACCTATTTTTCAACTCTCTAGAAATAAACAGACACTATTCTGCTTCTTCCCTCTCAGACAGAATTAACTTTTTTAGATTTTCATTTATAGGAAACACCTTAGATTTTTTGTTTGTCAGACCCTCAAACATTTTATCTTGGATATAGCGAGGCAGCTCTTCATGCTGAAAGTTCATGGTTTCTCTCACTGCCTGAATCAATGAATTCGTATTCATACAAAAAAAAAAATTACTTTTTATTCACCTGAGAAAGAGGGGATAAAGTTCCCAAGGTATCATCCTCTACTTCTCCATCTTAGAGATAGAAGTAGTCTTGGACTGAGTCCATAGATTGTGAGAGGCTGAAATAAATTTTCTGTATCTAAAAGTATTTTATAAATTGAGGTTCAGTATGCGCTTCATGGGGAGGTGCAAGAGTAGATACAGATTGTTATACTTCCTTGCAGACCATAGATCTCAGCTCTGTCATAAAGGAGAGACTCGCCTTTTAAAGCAATGTTATACAGTAATACCTTGTACATTCACAAGGTTACGTTCCAGAGCCAGTCGTGGATCGCAAGGAATCGCAAATGTTTGGTACAAGTGCTTACAAGCGCTTACAATGCTAATTGATACCGGTTTCTAAAGTTTAATCCCTAAATATTAATAAACTTTACCCTACAGTACTGTACAGTATACTAAAGTATACTGTACAATACTGTATACTAATACATTCATTCAGTGGCGTAACTAGGAATGGCTGGGCCCCAAGGCGAACATTTGACATGGGGCCCCGCCCCCTCCAAAAAAAAAAAAAAACATTCCTGCGCACACTATTATGTGCCATAGTGGCCCCTGCACACAGTATCATGCCCCATAGTGGCCCCTGCACACAGTATCATGCCCCATAGTGGCCCCTGCACACAGTATCATGCCCCATAGTGGCCCCTGCACACAGTATCATGCCCCATAGTGGCCCCTGCACACAGTATCATGCCCCATAGTGGCCCCTGCACACAGTATCATGCCCCATAGTGGCCCCTGCACACAGTATCATGCCCCATAGTGGCCCCTGCACACAGTATCATGCCCCATAGTGGCCCCTGCACACAGTATCATTCCCCATAGTGGCCCCTGCACTGAGTATTTTGCCCCATAGTGGCCCCTGCACTGAGTATTTTGCCCCATAGTGGCCCCTGCACACACTATTAGGTGTCCCATTGTGGACCACCCATGAACAATTATTATACTCTGGGGTCTTTTCAGACCCCAGAGTATGATGATCGGAGACCCAGGGGAGGATAGAAACATAAAAAAACAATGTTGCTTACCTGTTCCTCGCTCCGGTCCACTCCCTGCTACTTCGGCCTACTTCAATGTTGGACCAGGCCAGCATCACGTGATGCAGGCCGGCGTCATGACGCAAAATGACGTCCGCTGACGTCTACGACGTCACCAAACAGGCCCGAAGCCTGGAGAAGCGTAGGAGAGGTAAGTACATTGTTTTTTATGTTCCCTCACCTCTCCTGGGCCTTCGATTATTATACTCCGGGGTCTTTTCAAAGACCCCAGAGTATAATGATAGCAGAGATTGTGGTGTTCGGCCCGCGGCCTCACATACCGATCCCCGCTCCTGCTCACAGCCACCTCTGCAGAATCGGAAGCGCAGGCTGCCGTGAGCGGGACCCCGGGGATCGGTAAGTATATAGGGCCCGTTACCTGCTGGGGTAACGGCCTATTAAAAAAAAAAAATTAAAAAAAGCATCTGGGGCCCGCGGGGCCCCGTAATGTCCCGGGCCCTGTGGCAGCTGCTACCGCTGCTACACCGGTAGTTACGCCCCTGCATTCATTCATTCATTCATTTTTCTTTTCCTCTCACAGTAAAATGAAACCAATTACTGGGTACTGTACTGTACGTAACTAACGGGACGCTACTACCCAATATCGAAGGTTTTTTGCTTTTTTTTAATTTCGCAGATCTGTGCAAAAACAGCAAAATGCTTATATGTTAGGTTCCAATAAAAATATCGTGAATCTGTGAATTCACAAATTCGGAAACACGAGTGTACGAGGTATTACTGTATTACAGTCCTGACGGAGTTGTTTTTATATATGTATATGCATATTTATATCACTGCCAACATAAACTCTGAAAGATTAACCCCCAAAGGGGACTCACATGGCCCTGGGACCCTTCTGAATTGCCATCAGGGTGAGCTTTAAGGGAGGCTTCCTTCATTTGCTACATAGCCAAATAGGAAGGCACTATGGCAACATCACATACACAGCCAGCATCATACATCTGCCACACACTTGTTTTTAAATGCTGCAGATGGAGTGGTCTCGCTGGTGTGCCACCCAATGGCACCACATCACCCAGCAAAACTGTTGTCCCACGCTGACATTCACTTAGGATGCCCCAAGCAAGATGGCCACCAGGGTGGAAGAGGCGGAATCACATCAGCCGGATCCGGAAATGCCATAGTAAACTGATTTCTGGTCTTACGATGCTGCCTGTGAGAGCTGGAATTTAAGGGAAGCCTCTTGTCTGCCACCGAGAACCTAAGGAAGAGAGTGTCGACCAGCTACAGAACCCCACCGCCAGCATCCTGGATGTAAGGGCGCAGGTCAGGAGACTCTTACCCAGAAGAGTGCTGACCAGAGGATGTAAGGAGAGGTAAAAATTCTCCATCCTTACTGGATAGTTTGTAGGACGTCTCTCTGCACCTGTCCTCTATAGAAACAGGAAGAACAGTGGAGTAGGAGGGGTGGGGACTTTTAACCTCTCTGTCCTCCTGTTCCTACACAGATCAAGAAGGCAACCTCCTATGTGGTGTTGTCATAAGGGACATCCTGGAAAACACTTTTTTTTTTTTTTTTTTTTTTTTTTTAATAAAATGTTGCTTTAATCCAACATTTTCCATTTTTACAAGGGGTAAATGAGAAACTGCACAATTTCTTAAGCAATCTCTCCTGATTACTGAAATGCCCCGCAAATTTTGCTGGAAGAGTTTTCAGGTGCCATGTCTCATTTGAAGACCCCTACAATATCAGTACAATAGAAAACTCCAAAATGTGACCCCCAATTTGGAAACTACACCCCTCAAAGAATTTATCATGGACTATTGTGAGCATTTTGAGCCCACACTAGACTGTCAAAATAAAAAATAAAAAATTTTTGCCATGAAATTTCGCTTCAGTCACTAATTTTTCATTTTTACAAGGGATTGCACCCTTGCAGAAAAAGCACAAAACGTTATGCAATTTTTTTCCAAATATGAAAATACTTCATATGTGGATGAACACTGCTGTTTTGGCAGGACACAGAAGGAGGGAAGAGCCATTAAACTTTTTTCAAAGGCAGAATCATTCTGAGGCACCATGACGCACTTGCCTCTATGGGCACTTCGGGCACTTCTGTGTGACATAAGAGACCGCTGACGGGGTCTCAGGGATCACGTCCGACGTCATTACGCATAATGACGCGACGTGACCCAGCCAGAAGTGCATTTATTATTGGTGCATCCTTCTGTTTGGTGATAATTCAGATTTCCTCACAGAACTGTACTAGTTTTAAATAGCCATCTCTACTGCTCGCTGTTATCAGCCAAACTCCTGCTATTGCTTTTATGAGGACTTGCTTCTAAGCCATAACATAGACATGCCCGTCCCTCATCTATTTCCTGCATAGGACGTACAATCACCTTGAGGAGTGAGGTATGTTAGTCCGAATCACATTCTTTGACTTCAGCTGCACAAATATGACTACACCTCATGCTTTCTCTAGAAGTTCTCCGACCTTTGTAGAGTTGTCTGAGAACTAGAGGTTCTCAGACAATTGTACAGTGGTCAGATGCTGATGGGGATGACAAAGAGTACAGGGAAGTGGTAAACAGCTTCTCATCTTAGTGTGGTGGGAACAGTTTCAGCCTAAACATTGGGAAAATCAAAGAACTGATTATCGACCTTGCCAGGTCCAAGCCCGATGCTACCCCAGTTACCATTGACTAACAGGCTGTGGAAATCATACCTACTTGCAAATACCTAGAAGTATATTTGGATAACAAACTGGAATGGAAGCTCAACACAGGACAGATTCACAAGAAAGGAGCAAGCAAGCTATACTTCCTATGGCAAGAAAAATCTTTCAGGGTCAAGGGTGATATATTTGAAATATTCTACCCATCGACGATGACTAGAGAATATTCAATGGGACTGTCGCATAGGGAGGCAATGCCAGAGGAAGAGACAGTGAAAGGATTGACAAACTTATCAAAAAGGCTTGCTCAGTTATTGGTCGTCAGCTTGAAAACTTGGACACGAGTTAGGAAAATAAGGCCCTAAAGAAACTCTGAGCCATGACTGGGAACCCACTGAACCCACTAAATCAAATCCTCATGAACCAGAAAAGCTCATTCAGCAACAGATTAATCTAAAGGAGATGAAGGAAGGAGACTTAAAAATTCCTTTTAGAGCGAGATCACCTCTGCAATCTCGCTCTATATCCGCACAGTGGCCAAATAGAGAGAGGGCATACCACACACCTGGAGCGCCAAATGACCCAATTACCCAAACCCAACCCGATGCTTGACCATTTATTATCTTTGCATCCTGTCCTGTTTCCTGACAGTGTACTGAATGTCTTACTAATTTGTATATAAGGAGTCATGGAAAACTTTAACTTTCCCCTAGGGATTAATAAAGTATCATTAATTATTATTTTCATTATTATCTTTTTCTCCACATTGATTGTAACTTCATTTCTACAGTTTTGTTAAGTGTGGATCACTGCCTCCTATAATCCTCTGGATTTCAGAATAAGTCATGAGAAAGTCAAACTGCCAATTTTAGACCCCTGGGCTCCTCTTTGCTGAGATCACAGGGCCAAAAGTTTGCTATCAATACTACTATAGTTGCTTTTGAGTGGATTTTTTAAAGTACTCTCAGCAGAAGAGAAATGGATGGGAATTCATATGCTAGGTTGAAATCCCATTTATAAACTAGAGAATCTACTCCTCAAGACCTGTCCCTGGGGTTTATGGAGAAGAAGAGTAGTGTTTTCGTATTTTCCTAGCTCGCAAATCTACTTCTAAAGTCCCCCACTTCTGGGTTAACACAATCTGTTCGTTTTAGATCCCTCTTGCTCAGATAATCTGCCTGAGTATTCCTTTTAGGTGGAGAGCATATGATTTTTTTTTGAGGTTCTGCCCACAGAAAAATCTGATTTACAAGCATCTGGAGATTTTTCTAATTAGTGCCACCTTGAGGTCTCAGATATGCTACTATAGTAGAGTTGTCCAGATATACAGTTGTGCTAAAAAGTGTACATACCACAGCAGATTTTTTTTGTTTTTTGGGCTTTTTTCAGAGAATATGAATGATAACTCAAAAACTTTTTCTCCACTCATGGTTAGTGGTTGGTTGAAGCCATTTATTGTCAAACTTCTGTGTTTTCTCTTTTTAAATCATAATGACAACCAAAAACATCAAAATGACCCTGTTCAAAAGTTCACATAACCCAGTTCTTAATACCGTGTATTGCCCCCTCTAACATCTGACAGCTTGAAGTCTTTTGTGGTAGTTGTGGATGAGGCTCTTTATTTTCTCAGATGGTAAAACTGCCTATTCTTCTTGGCAAAAAGTCTCCAGTTCCTGTAAATTCCTGGGCTGTCTTGCATGTACTGCGCGCTTGAGATCTCCCCAGATTGGCTCAATGATATTGAGGTCAGGAGACTGAGATGGCCACTCCAGAACCTTCACTTTCTTCTGCTGTAGCCAATGACATGTCGACTTGGCCTTGTGTTTTGGATCGTTGTCATGTTGGAACGTCCAAGTACGTCCCATGTGCAGCTTTCTGGCTGATAAGTGCAAATTTGCCTCCAGTATTTGCTGATAACATGGTGCATTCATCTTTCCTTTAACTTTGACCAAGTTTCCTGTGCCTTTGAAGCTCACATATCCCCACATCATCAGTGATCCACCTCCGTGCTTTACAGTAGGAATGGTGTTCCTTTCATCATAGGCCTTGTTGACACCTCTCCAAATATAACGTTTATGGTTGTGGCCAAAAAGTTCAATTTTTGTCTCCTCACTCCAAATTACCTTGTTCCAGAAGGCTTGTCTCTGTGATGTTTGACGTACTGAAGGCGAGATTCTTTGTGGCATTTGCGCAGTAATGGCTTTCTTCTGGCAATTCGACCATGCAGCCCATTTTTCTTCAAGTGCCTCCTTATTGTGCATCTTGAAACAGCCACACCGATCGTTTTCAGAGAGAGTCCTGTATTTCAGCTGATGTTATGTGTGGGTTTTTCTTTGCATCCCGAACAATTTTCTGGGCACTTGTGGCCGAAATTTTGGTTGGTCTACCTGACCGTGGTTTGGTTTCTGGGCATGTTATCAGGCCAAAATCACCAGGGTATGTGAACTTTTGAACAGGGTCATTTTGATGTTTTTGGTTGTCATTATGATCTAAAAAGAGAAAACACAGAGGTTGGACAATAAATGGCTTCAACCAACCACTAACCATGAGTGGAGAAAAAGTTTTTGAGTTATCATTCATATTCTCTGAAAAAAGCCCAAAAAACAAAAAAATTGGCTGTGGTGTGTAAACTTTTTAGCACAACTGTATTCATACATGAGCATCTGTTAGGAGGTGTTCTGCTGCCTTCATGGTTTCTAGTACTGTTTTTAACTCTTGGAAATTTGGACTGTCAAACTTTGCACTGTCCCATTCGTAGTTTTAGACATATTTATGAATCTGTCGTATGGATCTTCATAATTATGGAGTGTTTCTAGAAGCTTCAAAATTCTGTAGACATGAGACAAATATTTGGTGCAAAAATGTAGACAAAATCTGTAGACAAAAATCTTAACTTTATTAGCCCATTAAATTCGCCTTAACAGATTTCCTGCAAAACCAATCCCAAATGCAATATAGCACCTATATACAACAGCACAAATGAGAAAAAGGGTTCTTAATTTCTCATGGATAAAAAATTAATAATACAAGCAAGCAAAGATCCACAATTATATGACAAATAAAAGTTAACATTTAATAATCATCTAAAATATAATTAACCCCAATGATTGGATGGTATAAAAATCGAAAAATAATTGGAATGCTCATACACGTTCCAGATAAAGGGTGTCATACCCAACTTTTAGAGCCACAATTTATCCAAACGCAAAGGGAACCAAGGATGGGTGCAGGAGATTGACACTGTGCAACCCTGTCACCCTTAACTCCTGCCCTTACAAGGGCAGTCCCAATGCTGACCTTAAAATTGCCCTGTTAATATCTCCCCACCGACGCGTTTCATGGATGCTCCTCAGGGGAGCTACAAAAAAGGTAGAAACAGGGCAAATATTTCACTCTAGGAGCCAAAAAACAGATTTTAAATTTTATATTTTAAATTTTATGCAAACCTTCACCAATTGAGTGGTGCTCCTTTAATATATAAATATAAACATCCAATCGTGGTCTATAAATATATGGGAGTCACATTTAGTATTCCAAACATCCCTTACCACTCCAACATCCAATGTAGGTTAATCCAAGCAACATCCTACTAACAAAGAGGCCAACATGTATCAAAACTGAAAAGTAAAATTTACCGTTAGAAGATCAATTGAAACGACCAAGCATAGTAGAGCCCTGCCCCAAGTGCAGGGGAGCTACTGATGGACTCACTGAGGTGAGACCGACTAACCAGAGTGGCGCCAACACTCTCCTATTTATGGAGGTTGACCACGCCCCCTCCCAATGACTCACTTCCTGCCCTTAGCACGGGTGGCTTAATTTAACTTAGTGCTCTTGTATATCGGTGATTCAGGAAGTGGAGGGCTTTGTAACCTTTGTAAACCGTTTGAACGATAACCCAATTGGTTTACAGTTTACCTGTGAATATGATAGAAAAAAGCCTCCCTTCTTCTCTTCTATTTGTAGGAAGGGAAAAGTATATCTCAAATCTAAATATGATCAAAAACGGATGCAAAAGTGTACTGTTTGTGTGAAAAATTTTCTGATGCATATAAAAAAGCTCTTTGTAAAGATTATATTTTGCAAGTCCTTAAAGGGGTTGGCTACTTTCAGGCCAATGTTGAAAGACAAATGTTATTGTTTTATTTTAAAAATCAAGGAACCACTTTGCCTATTCCTTCTGTCAGCTCTGGCTATAAAAGGTCTAGATTCAATTTATTATTCTCCTCTGATAAAGAGGACGAAGACTGGTTGTATGTATCTCCAGATGAGAATTCTATTTCTACTATTGAAAATAAGGGGACAGTGTGCCAACTTCTGGCCTGAGCAAACGCATGGTGTGTTATCATGCTGAAAACCTCCACCAACATACCTCCAGCAGGTCCCTGGAGAGTCATCATGCAGAGTGGTATAACTTAGGGGGCCCGGTGTGTCACTGCTGCTTTTTTAAACTTTTAATAGGCGTTACCTGCTGGGCTAATCCCAGCAGGTAACGGGCCCTATTTACTTTTATTTACCAATCCCCGTTCCTGCTCATTGTCACCTCCGCTTCCTTCTGCCCTCCAGGGGGCCCCATATGTCCTATATCACATCAATGATGCACAGGGCCCCCTGGAGGGCAGAAGGGGAAGCGGAGACGGCCATGAACAGGAGCAGGGATCGGTAAGGCCGCAGATCCGCAGCAAGTTTATTTGTTGGGCAATTTGTTGGGCAATCCCCGCAAGATTCATTTTGCAAGGTTCGCCTGGCGGTTCTTTTCAGACCAAATACGTCCGAACTGAAACTGCTATTACTATACACGGGGATCTTTTCAGACCCGTGAGTATAATGATCGGAGGCCCAGGGGAGATGAGCGAACATAAAAAGAACACTATTACTTACCTCTCCTGGGCTCCAATGGGATTCACTGCTGTCTACGGGCCTCTCTAATGACATCACAGACATCATGTGGGTCAGGCCGGCTTAACAATGCATACTGACGCTGGGATATCCCAAGTTGGTGACGTCATTGAATAGGAGTCTCACCGGAGCCCAAGAGACTTGAGTAACACTGGATTTTATGTTTGTCACCTCCCCTTCGATCATTATACTCTGTAGTCTGAAGAGATCCCAGAGTATAATAATAGTCCATGGGTGGTGTACCCCAAAAATTACCCCCAAATGTTTGCAATATCTGTAACGAATACCGTAGGGGCCACTATGAAAATAATACTGTGTGCAGGAGACACTATGTGACATTATACTGTGTGGAGGGGCCGCTATGGAACATTTTACTGTGTGCAGGGACCGTTATAAGACATTATACTGTGTGGAGGGGTCGCCATGTGATGTTGTACTGTCTACCATGCATGTGTGTCCTACTGAACCAGACTGAGGGACCATTTAAAGGCTTAGGAAACCTTGTCAGGTGACACACTGAATTTACAATACTGAACTTTTTCAAAATATTCAAATTTTCTTAGTTTGGGGTTTTCATTAGCTGTAATCCATAATCAACATTTACAGAAATAAAATACTTCAAATAGAACACTCTGTGTAAAGAATCTAGAAAATATAGGAGGTCACTTTTTAATTTAATTACTGAAATAAATAAACTTTTCAAAGATACTCTAATATACTGAGATTCACCTGTACATGTAGTCCTGAAAGGACTAACCAAGAATCCATTTGAACCCATTGAGGATAAAGTTAAATTGGTTTACAAAGATATGTGTATAATTTATTTATTTATTTTTTTAGAGACATTTACAAAAAATGTGCTGAAATGAATTTTTCTAATTGAGACCACATAAAAATTGTGAACAACATAGTCTCCGTTACCCTCTTAGCGACCAATGACGTACTATTACATCCTGGCTGCCTGGGACTTAACGCAAATGGATGTAATAGTACGTCATGGCCTTAAGGGGCCCTGTGACCGGTGACACAGTAATAGTGAGAAGATCGCTGCTGTCCATGACCTCTCCCCCTCCTCCTATACATAGCACTAATCACTACCGAATATCAGGGTGGCGTGTAGTGGTACCACCCCCCGATTGCTGCAATTGGTCGGTCTGTACAGAGTGAACAATTGCAGCCGTACAGGTCAGTGCAAACCAATGGTCACTACTCTGCTTGTTTCTCTCCCACGAGGATTGCGAGCATAGCAGTCACTGTGCTGCCCTGTGTGTTATTGAGCGTGGCATCACTGCAATTTTTAGCTACACCTGCCTGCCTACCTCCATCCTCCTCTTCCATCCTTTTCTGCTACCATCCATCGATCCCTTCCTTCTGTGCTGAATCTGTCAAAAGTAATAATATATAAAACTACATGTTGACAAGCCAAAAAGCTTCTGGGAGAATGTCCTATGGACAGATGAGACAAAAATCGAAATTTTTGGCAAGGCACTACAGCTCTATGTTCACAGACGGAAAAATGAAGCATATCTTGAAAAGAACACTGTCCCTACTGTGAAACATGGAGGAGGCTCTGTTATTTTCTGGGGCTGCTTTGCTGCATCTGGCACAGGGTTTCTTGAATCTGTGCAGGGTACAATGAAATCTCAAGACTATCAAGGGATTTTAGAGAGAAATGTGCTGCCCATTGTCAGAAAGCTTGGTCTCAGTCGCAGGTCATGGGTCTTGCAACAGGATAATGACCCAAAACACACAGCTAAAAACACCCAAGAATGGCTAAGAGGAAAACATTGGACTATTCTGAAGTGGCCTTCTATGAGCCCTGACCTAAATCCTATTGCGCATCTTTGGAAGGAGCTGAAACATGCCGTCTGGAAAGGCACCCTTCAGACCCAAGACAACTGGAGCAGTTTGCTCATGAGGAGTGGGCCAAAATACCTGTTGAGAGGTGCAGAAGTCTCATTGACCGTTACAGGAATCGTTTGATTGCAGTGATTGCCTCAAAAGGTTGTGCAACAAAATATTCAGATAAGGATACCATCATTTCTGTCCAGGCCTGTTTCATGAGTTTTCTTTTTTTAAAAATTCTGTTGAAGCATGGTTGAAAAGCAATGTCTGACTTTCATTTGTTCATTTTCATAGAATTTTTATATATTATTCCTTTTGTCAGATTCAAGTTATTTCTGTGACCATTGTGGGTTTTTCTTTCATTAAACAAGGGGTACCAACAATTCTGTCCACGTGTGTATACTTTACTGATAATATCTGTGCTCAAATATTTTTTGACACTGGCATTTTTTTTTTCTTTTGTAGTTAAAATCAGTTGCTATATATAGATAGAAGTCAGTCTCTCTCTCTCTCTCTCTCTCTCTCTCTATATATATACACTTTTTTTCCCCACGTGTGTGTGTGTGTGTGTGTAGATAGATAGATAGATAGATAGATAGATAGATAGATATATATATATATATATATATATATACACACACACACACACACACACACACACAGTGGGGAAAAAAGTATTTAGTCAGCCACCAATTGTGCAAGTTCAACCACTTAAAAAGATGAGGCTGGCCTGTAATTGTCATCATAGGTAGACCTCTGCTATGAGAGACAAAATGAAAAAACAAATCCAGAAAATCACATTGTCTGATTTTTAAAGAATTTATTTGCAAATTATGGTGGAAAATAAGTATTTGGTCAATAACAAAAGTTCATCTCAATACTTTGTTATATATCCTTTGTTGGCAATGACAGAGGTCAAACGTTTTCTGTAAGTCTTCACAAGGTTGGCACACACTGTTGCTGGTATGTTGGCCCATTCCTCCATGCAGATCTCCTCTAGAGCAGTGATGTTTTGGGGCTGTCGCTGAGCAACACGGACTTTCAACTCCCTCCAAAGGTTTTCTATGGGGTTGACATCTGGAGACTGACTGGGCCACTCCAGGACCTTGAAATGCTTCTTACGAAGCCACTCCTTCGTTGTCCTTGCAGTGTGCTTGGGATCATTGTCATGCTGAAAGACCCAGCCACGTTTCATCTTCAATGCCCTTGCTGATGGAAGGAGGTTTGCACTCAAAATCTCACGATACATGGCCCCATTCATTCTTTCATGTACACGGATCAGTCGTCCTAGTCCCTTTGCAGAGAAACAGCCCCAAAGCATGATGTTGCTACCCCCATGCTTCACAGTAGGTATGGTGTTCTTTGGATGCAACTCAGCATTCACTCTCCTCCAAACACGACAAGTTCTGTTTCTACTTTGGTTTCATCTGACCATATGACATTCTCCCAATACTCTTCTGGAACATCCAAATGCTCTATAGCAAACTTCAGACGGGCCCGGATATGTACTGGCTTAAGCAGGGGGACACGTCTGGCACTGCAGGATCTGAGTCCCTGGAGGCGTAGTGTGTTACTGACGGTAGCCTTTGTTACGTTAGTCCCAGCTTTCTGCAGGTCGTTCACTAGGTCCCCCGTGTGGTTCTGGGATTTTTGCTCACCGTTCTTGTGATCATTTTGACCCCACGGGGGGTGAATCTTGCGTGGAGCCCCTGATCGAGGGAGATTATCAGTGGTCTTGTATGTCTTCCATTTTCTAATTATTGCTCTCACAGTTGATTTCTTCACACCAAGATGCTTGCCTATTGCAGATTCAGTCTTTCCAGCCTGGTGCAGATCTACAATTTTGTTTCTGGTGTCCTTCCACAGCTCTTTGGTCTTCACCATAGTGGAGTTTGGAGTGTGACTGTTTGAGGTTGTGGACAGGTGTCTTTTATACTGATAACCATTTCAAACAGGTGCCATTACTACAGGTAATAAGTGGAGGACAGGTCTGTGAGAGCCAGAAATCTTGCTTGTTTCTAGGTGACCAAATACTTATTTTCCACCATAATTTGCAAATAAATTCTTAAAACATCAGACAATGTGATTTCTAGATATGTTTTCTCATTTTGTCTCTCATAGTTGAGGTCTACCTATGATGTCAATTACAGGCCTCTCTCATCTTTTTAAGTGGGAGAACTTGCACAATTGGTGGCTGACTAAATACTTTTTTCCCCACTGTATATATAGTTAAATTTTAGCCTTTTTTTTGGTGCACGTCCTGTGCTGGTCAGTAACATATACTGATCGCATCTGTTCTTTTTTGCCCCAGAGTTTTTTTTTTTTTTTTTACTCTAATAGTAGTTAGAAATATTTTATATATATATATATATATATATATATATATATATATATACACACAGTGCCTTGCGAAAGTATTCGGCCCCCTTGAACTTTTCAACCTTTTGCCACATTTCAGGCTTCAAACATAAAGATATAAAATTTTAATTTTCTGGTGAAGAATCAACAACAAGTGGGACACAATCGTGAAGTGGAACGAAATTTATGGGTTATTTTAAACTTTTGTAAAAAATAAAAAACTGAAAAGTGGGGCGTGCCAAATTATTCGGCCCCTTTACTTTCAGTGCAGCAAACTCACTCCAGAAGTTCAGTGAGGATCTCTGAATGATCCAATGTTGTCCTAAATGACTGATGATGATAAATATAATCCACCTGTGTGTAATCAAGTCTCCGTATAAATGCATCTGCTCTGTGATAGTCTCAGGGTTCTGTTTAAAGCGCAGAGAGCATCATGAAGACCAAGGAACACACCAGGCAGGTCCGTGATACTGTTGTGCAGAAGTTTAAAGCCGGATTTGGATACAAAAAGATTTCCCAAACTTTAAACATCCCAAGGAGCACTGTGCAAGCGATCATATTGAAATGGAAGGAGTATCAGACCACTGCAAATCTACCAAGACCCAGCCGTCCCTCTAAACTTTCATCTCAAACAAGGAGAAGACTGACCAGAGATGCAGCCAAGAGGCCCATGATCACTCTGGATGAACTGCAGAGATCTACAGCTGAGGTGGGAGAGTCTGTCCATAGGACAACAATCAGTCGTATGCTGCACAAATCTGGCCTTTATGGAAGAGTGGCAAGAAAGCCATTTCTCAAAGATATCTATAAAAAGTCTCGTTTAAAGTTTGCCACAAGCCACCTGGGAGACACACCAAACATGTGGAAGAAGGTGCTCTGGTCAGATGAAACCAAAATCAAACTTTTTGGCCACAATGCAAAACGATATGTTTGGCGTAAAAGCAACACAGCTCATCACCCTGAACACACCATCCTCACTGTCAAACATGGTGGTGGCAGCATCATGGTTTGGGCCTGCTTTTCTTCAGCAGGGACAGGGAAGATGGTTAAAATTGATGGGAAGATGGATGGAGCCAAATACAGGACCATTCTGGAAGAAAACCTGTTGGAGTCTGCAAAAGACCTGAGGCGGGGACGGAGATTTATCTTCCAACAAGACAATGATCCCAAACATAAAGCAAAATCTACAATGGAATGGTTCACAAATGAACATATCCAGGTGTTGGAATGGCCAAGTCAAAGTCCAGACATAAATCCAATCAAGAATCTGTGGAAAGAGTTGAAAACTGCTGTTCACATTACGCTCTCCATCCAACCTCACTGAGCTCGAGCTGTTTTCCAAGGAAGAATGGGAAAGAATTTCAGTCTCACGATGTGCAAACCTGATAGAGACATACCCCAAGCGACTTGCAGCTGTAATCGCAGCAAAAGGTGGCGCTACAAAGTATTAACTTAAGGGGGCCGAATAATTCGGCACGCCCTACTTTTAAGTTTTTTATCTTTTACAAAAGTTTAAAATATCCAATAAATTTCGTTCCACTTCACGATTGTGTCCTACTTGTTGTTAATTTTTCACCAAAAAATTAAAATTTTATATCCTTATGTTTGAAGCCTGAAATGTGGCAAAAGGTTGAAAAGTTGAAGGGGGCCGAATACTTTCGCAAGGCACTGTGTTATATATATATATATATATATATATATATATATATATATATATATATGAAGGAAGTTATCAAGACTCTGATATTTGGGGACCAGGAAGGGCAGGTCCCCAGTACTTCTGGAACTGAAGGTGCCCATATTGTACAAGGGCAACTTTCAAAGTGGTCCTGCAAACTGCAAAGAAAGGGAAGATCCAAAAAAGATGCAGTGTGTTTCAAAAAGGGGATAAGGAAAGACACCATTTATCAGTGTGACACCTGCCCTGAAAAACCTGGCCTGTGCATGAAGGATTGCTTCAGACTGTACCACACATCCATGGGTTATTAATTTTTTAAAAAAATTTAATTGCCTTGGTATATCACCTCCTTTAACCCTTTAATGACTAGGCCATTTTTTGTTTTTGCATTTTCGTTTTTCCCTCCCCACATTCCAAGAGCCATAACTTTTTTGTTTTTCAGTTCACAGGGTCACATGATGGCTTGTTGTTTGCGAAACAAATTGTACAGTCATGGCCAAAAGTTTTGAGAATGACAAAATTATATTTTCACATGATCTGCTGCCCTCTGGTTTTTATGTGCGTTTGTCAGATGTTTTTATCACATACAGAAATATAACTGCATTCATATTATGAGTAACAGAAGCTTATATTGACAGTTAGAATGAGTTAATGCAGCAAGTCAATATTTGCAGTGTTGACCCTTCTTCTTCAGGACCTCTGCAATTCTCCCTGGCATGCTCTCAATCAACTTCTGGACCAAATCCTGACTGATAGCAGTCCATTCTTGCAGAATCAATGCTTTAATTTTGTCTGAATTTGTTGGTTTTTGTTTGTCCACCCGTCTCTTGACGATTGACCACAAGTTCTCAATGGGATTAAGATCTGGGGAGTTTCGAGGCCATGGACCCAAAATCTCTATGTTTTGTTCCCTGAGCCATTTAGTTATCACCTTTGCTTTATGGCAAGGTGCTCCATCATGCTGGAAAAGGCATTGTTGAGCGCCAAACTGCTCTTGGACGGTTGGGAGAAGTTGCTCTTGGAGGACATTCTGGTACCATTCTTTATTCATTGGCTGTGTTTTTAGGCAAGACTGTGAGAGAGCCGATTCCCTTGGCTGAGAAGCAACCCCACACATGAATGGTTTCAGGATGCTTTACAGTTGGCATGAGACAAGACTGGTGGTAGCGCTCACCTCTTCTTCTCCGAATAATCTGTTTTCCAGATGTTTCAAACAATCGAAAATGGAATTCATCAGAGAAAATGACTTTACCCCAGTCCTCAGCAGTCCACTCCCTGTACCTTTTGCAGAATATCAGTCTGTCCCTGATGTTTTTTCTGAAGAGAAGTGGCTTCTTTGCTGCCCTCCTTGAGACCAGGCCTTGCTCCAAGAGTCTCCGCCTCACAGTGCGTGGAGATGCACTCACACCTGCCTGCTGCCATTCCTCAGCAAGCTCTGCACTGCTGGTAGCCCGATCCCGCAGCTGAAACACTTTTAAGAGACGGTCCTGCCACTTGCTGGTCTTTCTTGGGCGCCCTGGAGCCTTTTTGGCACCAATGGAACGTCTCTTCCTTGAAGTTCTTGATGATGCGATAGATTGTTGACTGAGGTGCAATCTTTCTAGCTGCAATACTCTTCCCAGTTAGGCCATTTTTGTGCAGTGCAATGATGACTGCACGTGTTTCTTTAGAGATAACCATGGTTAACAGAAGAGAAACAATGATGGCAAGCACCAGCCTCCTTTTAAAGTGTCCAGTGGTGTCATTCTTACTTAATCATGACAGATTGATCTCCAGCCCTGTCCTCATCAACACCCACACCTGTGTTAATGGAGCAATCACTGAAACGATGTTAGGTGGTCCTTTTAAGGCAGGGCTGCAATGATGTTGAAATGTGTTTTGGGGGATAAAGTTCATTTTCTAGGCAAATATTGACTTTGTAAGTAATTGCTGTTAAGCTGATCACTCTTTATAACATTCTGGAGTATATGCAAATTGCCATTAGAAAAACTGAAGCAGTAGACTTTGTAAAAATTAATATTTGTATCATTCTCAAAACTTTTGGCCATGACTGTACTTTGTAATGTCACTATTCAATATGCTGTGCAATGTACTGGGAAGCTGGAAAAAAATTCAGAATGAGGTGCAATTGGAGAAAAACTGCATTTGCGCCAAATTCATATGGGTTTAATTTTTACACCATTCACTGTGTGGTAAAAATGACATGTTACCTGTATTCTGTGGGTCAGTACGAACACGGCAATACCAAATTTATATAGTATTTGTAATGTTTTGATACCTTTTAAAAAATAAAAAACTTTGCTAAATAGAAAAAAAAATTTGCGTCGCCATATTGTGTTACCTGTAACTTTTTCATATTTACATGTATGGAGCTGGGTAAGTCGTCTTTTTATGCGGTACAACATGACGTTTTTATTGATACCACTTGGGGAAAGATCTGATAGTTTGATCACTTTTTATTCAATTTTTTATAGGAGACAAAGTGTTGAAAAAAACGCTATTTGGCCATTTTGATTTTTTTCCCCGCTACGCCGTTCACCGTATGGGATAAATATTTTAATAGTTCGGGCATTTTGGAGTGTGGGGATACCTAAAGTGTTTATGCTTACTTTTGTTTATTTACTTTTATATCTGATCTAGGGAAAGGGGGGGTGATTTGAACTTTTGTGTTTTTTTTTTAATTTTTTCATACTTTTAAAAACTTTTTTTTTTTATACTTTTACTTGTATGACCAGACTCCCTAGGGACCTTGAAACCTAGGGAGTCTGATCGATCATACTATTCACTGCGATACTACTGTATCGCAGTGAATAGCAAAATGCCTTCACTGCTATTAGACGATGCCTCTGCCATCGCGTAATAGAGCTAATGTAATGACAGGCCTGGGAGCCTTCAATAGGCTCCCGGCTGTCATGGCAACCAAGCGCCGCCCTCCAATGACGTTCTGGAGGGCGCTAATCAGGTAAAAATGGCGGCACCCTTGGCGGCTCCGCAATTTAGGCGTCGCGGTCGCGTTTGACCGCGTCATCTAAAGAGTTAACAGCCGCGATCGGTGCAGGCACCGATCGCTGCTGTTAGTGGCGGGTCCTGGCTGTATTATACAGCCAGCACCTGCGGTGTATGGAGAGCGCTCAGCTCCTGAGCGCTCTCCATACATCGTCATGCGACTCAGGACGTACTATTACGCCCTGGGTCGTTAAGGGGTTAAAGGGGTTTTCCGGGCAAAAATCTTTTTTTTTTTTTTTTTTTTAAAGTTAGTGCTACTAATGGGTTAATAAGTACACCCAAATACCTTTAGCAGTGTTTTGAGTGATTTTTGGGAGCTCCTGGCATCCTCTGCATTTGTTTACATGGTGTAGTTTCCTGCTGTCTTAGCTCATGCAAGTTGATAGTAGTATAATGTTGTACCGTGTTAGCCATTGAAAGTAGTGGAAGAGTGAAGAAATCAGGCGATACCTTTTGGAGGCTGAGTATATTTTTAAGTAAGCTTTCAGAAGACTAGCTTCCTTCATCAGACATGGTGTTATACAAGAACTGAAAATTCACAGATTTTTTATATACCCTATACATACATGGCCTTCAAACGATTTTAGAGTCCTTAAAAAAACCAAAACAAAATGGAATCTAAGTAGAGAAGTTATTTACAACCGGTCAAAAAAAAACAATCTGGAAAGTTGTGGTGCGTGACAGAGGGATCTGTTATCTGTTTGCTATCAGAAGGTGATTTGTGACCCTCACAGTTTATACATAGTGTGACATAAAGCTGGCATGAATATTAAGTCCAAATTGCAGAGTTTTAAATTTTTGCATAAACTTGTACTCCCATTGTTTCCTCTCCTCCTGCGTTTTAAACTGTCCCATTAAAACCACAACCTGCAAATCTTCAATAGAGTGGTTTTCTCCGGAGAAATGTGCGGCCACTGGGAGATCGGTTCTGTTGTTATTAATATTGGATCTGTGTGAGTTAATTCGCTGACTAAGTCTCTGCCCTGTTTCCCCCACATAGAGGCCTGTGGTGGGACATTGCACACACATTATGAGGTACACCACATTGGAAGACCTGCAGGAAAATGTCCCCCTAATTCTGTGCACCTGTTGTGACTGTGGGACAGGTACACTGTCAGCGGTGTGGATGTGCCTGCAGGTCATGCACCTTTTTTGTAGGCAAGGTGAGGTGCCATTTTCAGTTGGGGCCTTCAGGGCACTCCGGACAACAATACGCCTCAGGTTTGGTGGTTGTCGAAAGGAAAGGAGAGGGGGGACTGGAAATATGTCCAGGATCTCCAGCTGTGGGTTGTAGGTGACAACTAGGGGCACTCGGGCTTCTTTCTGGGTCTTTTTATATGTGAGCAGACTGTCTCTGTTAATGGCTGCCGCTTTGTTTAATTGGTTGTCTGTCACTTTTGGTTTGTATCCCAATCGGAGAAATTTCATCCTCAGATCCAGGAGGTGCTTGTCCAGGTCTGCTTTGTAGGAGCAAATACGATTGTATCGTATAGCCTGGCTGTGGATAATAGATTGTCTTGTGTGCTTAGGGTGGAAGCTGTCGTTTCTCAGGTAGGCCGTTCTGTCTGTGGGTTTGTGGTATATTGATGTGAGTAGCCGGTGGTCTTTGATGTATATTGTGGTATCCAGAAAGTGAATTTCACTCCCTGAATAGCTAAGTTTAAGGTTGATGGTAGGGTGAAAGTCATTGAAGTCATTATGTAATTGAAGTAGGGCCTCCTCACCTGCAGTCCAGATGACAAGGATATCATCGATATAACGAAGGTAAATCATAGGTTTGGTGGCGCATGTTGATAAATATGCTCCTTCCAGTTCTGCCATAAAGAGATTTGCATATTGGGGTGCACATCTGGTCCCCATTGAAGTTCCCATTCGCTGTAGATATAGATCCTCTCCAAAGGTAAAATGGTTGTGGCTAAGGATGAATTGTATGAGCTGCGTTACTGGTTCTGTTGGGAGGTTTTGTTTTGTCATGTGTACCCGACATGCTGCAACTCCATCCTTGTGGGGAATGTTGGTATACAGGGATTCCACATCCATGGTGGCCAAAATGGTACCCTCAGGTAGTGGGCCCAGGGCATTCATTTTGTTAAGAAGGTCAGTGGTGTCCTGGATATAGCTTGGAGTATCCCTGACAAGGGGTTTTAGGAGATTTTCCACCCAACCTGAGATGTTTTCTGTCAGTGTCCCAATGCCAGAAATGATAGGCCTCCCAGGGTTGCCATCTTTTTCTATCTTTGGGAGCATATAGAAGCAGCCCAGCCTGGGATCTTGTGGGATAAGTCCTTTTATCTGATTCTGGATGGGATTTGATAGTTGCCTGTTTGTTTCCTCGATATAGTCTGAGGTGTTCATTGTGACTATTGCGCCCCCTTTGTCAGCTGGTTTTATTATTATATCCCGATTTTCTTTTAGTGAAGTAATAGCCTTCTGTTCCTGCAGGGTTAGGTTATGCACCTGTTTCTTTTGTTTCTCCAGGATTTCTGATTTTACTTTGCTTCTGAAAGAGTCAATATATTTATCCAGTGCTGTGTTAGTTCCAGAGTGTGGGGTCCAGGTAGATTTTTTGGTAGGATTCCTTATGGGCTGTTCCATCTCAGAGTCGCTGCTGTATGGAAGGTCTTTGTCATAAATATATTCCCTCAATCTCATTTTTCTGAAAAACTCCTCCATATCATTGCAGAGTTTGATATGGTCAGTGTGTGCTGATTGGCAGGAGAGAACTGACATTTCGTGTTTGTTTGGCTCATAAGAGGAAAGATTCACAACACAGAGTTCTTGTATAACACCATGTCTGATGAAGGAAGCTAGTTTTCTGAAAGCTTACTTATAAATATACTCAGCCTCTAAAAGGTATCGCCTGATTTCTTCACTCTTCCACTTAGCTCATGCAATGCATCATGATAGTTGTAGGCTGACTAACACTACCTCACTCCCTCCCCCTCCCTGTCTCCCTAGCTATCCCACCCACTACTAGCCCTTCCCAACTAACTCCCCCCCACCCCATCATACTTACCTGTGTTCCTGTTCAGACTTCCTGCTGTGTGGACGGCTCCTCCTCTTCTTTGACCCTCTGCCGTAATGTGCGTAATAGTCCCTGCATTGTGATGTAGCCAGCACTTCATATCTACTGCGCATGCGTGGGAGGCTCCTCTGGCTTCCCACACCTACGCAACAGAGATGGAGTTCCGGCGACAGCACAATTGCGGGACTCCAGCTCCATTGCGCACGCACTGGCAGGGGATCAAAGAAGAGGAAGAGTCATCCCCACAGCAGGAAGTCTGGACAGGAAGACAGGTAAGTACGATGGGGTGAGAGGTATTAGTGACGTTCCATTTCCAGAAACCTGGGATATGGCTAAATATACATTTTTGCTAAAGTAAGTAATTTAGAAAGTAGGCAGGCGGGCGGGCGGGGGGGTGTTTAGTGTAGGAATTGCATTTTATCCCGGACAACACCTTTAAACCGTGATTTTACTCCACACAGATTTACCTTTTAACCTCTATGCAGAAATTTCTGGAAAATAAATGTAATACCAGTGGGGTCCAAATTCTTGCTATTCACCCCTTGATTTTTTTTTTTTTTTTTTTTAAAAGGGGTGTAATTTCCAAACGGAGGTCATTTGTTGGGAGTTTCCACTGTTCTGGCACTTCAGGGCCTCAGCGACATTATACCTGAAAACTATTACAAATTTGCACTCCAAATATTTTTCTGTCCCTTCTCATACCTACTGTGTGACCATGCAGCAATTTACATCCACATGTGGGGCATTTCTTTAGTCATGGGAAATTGCTTCGTAAATAATGGATGCTTTTTCTCCTTTAACCCCCCCCCCCCTTCTAAAAATGAGAAATTTGGAGCTACAGTGATATTTTATTAGAAACATTATCTTCATTTTCACAACCCAATGGTAAAAAATTCTGTGAAAACAACTGTAGGGTCACAGTGCTCACTATACCCCTTGACAAATTCCAGCAAAATCTCAATAGTGCTCTTTCCATTCTGGACCCTACAGTGTGCCCATACATCAGTTTATACCCCCACATATGGATATTTCTGTAGTTGGGAGAAAATGCTTAAATTGTGGAGTGCATTTTGTCTTTTAACCCCTTGTGGAAATGCAAAAATTTGGGTTAAAGCAACATTTTATAGGGGAAAAAAAAAAACGTTGCTTTCCATTATCGTAGCCCAATTCCAAGCAACACATGAAAGGTCAAAGTACTCACTATATCTGCTTGAAAAATTCCTTGAGGGGTCTAGTTTACAAAATGGGGGTTACCACTGTAATGGTACCATGGGTGCTCTGAAAATGGGACATGGTTCCTGAAAACTATTCCAGCAAAATCTGTCCTCCAAAAGACAATTAGTGCTCTATTTCAAGCGCTGTCATGTGCCCGTACATCAGTGTATCAGATTAGAAAAATGAGGCCTCATCATTAAGTTATTTTTGGGCTGTGTCCTTAACCCTGTAAGGACGCAGGGTAGTTTGTACACTAATGTTCAGCCACTTTTTTCATATTTTCCCTCCGTGTCTTCCAAAACTCATAGCTATAATCAACAGAAAAATACAAGTTATGTGAGGGCTTTGTGTATATGTTCTTTGCATGACAAGTTGTACTTTCATTTGGCACCATTTTGTGGTACATTTTTTGATTAACTTTTAATTACATACTTTGGGTGAAAACAATTCTATCTTTTTTTTTTTGCATTTTGCTTTTACGGAATTCACTCTGCATTAAAAATGACATGGACGCTTTATCCAGCGGGTCATTACGACTACAGTGATACCATATTTATATCGATTTTATCATGTTTTACTCCTTTTACAAATAAAACATCACTTTTTGAAAATGGACGATTTTGCTGGGGTCACCGTATTCTGATGCCTATAACTTTTTTTACTGTATTGTTGACCGAGATATGTCAGGGCTCTTTATTTGCGGGGCAAGTTGTAATGCCACAGGCATTTTTTTTTTATCAGTCTAGAGAGTCCACAGCAGTACCAGAAAATGGTGCTGAGCCCAAAGTTCCAGATATCAACTCCACAAAAGAGAAGGCAGCACTTCAAAATGGTGTATCAAAATCAGGGTGAATTTATTTCATGTCCGCAACATTCTCATGTGTGTGTTTAATACACACACATTATAATAAATTATATATATATATATATATATATTATCTCTATATATACACACATACACTCTTTACATATATGCTGTATATACAGTAGATGTATGCAAATATATGTAACTATATAGAGTGTGTGTCTACATCTATATATGAAAATATATACACATCTGTCCTCTCTCTGTAACAATCCCCAAAATAAAAGGATCTCGAGTTTCATACACTTGACAGAAGGAGAACAGTTTTAAAATATTTGGAAGTTTCCAAACATTTTAGGCAAGACTGATTTATTGCCTCAGTTTTGGGGTCAAAACAAAGGGCATATGGCTTCTAAAAACATCTTAGCCAGATGGATAGAATCTTGCTGTTCCATCTGTAATTTGGGCTCATTCCTCTCAGGCTATAGCTTATTAGACAATCAAAACAAGAGGGGGTGTTTCGCTGTATCAAACTGGCAAAGAAGCTACTTGGACTAGTCTGAATACTTTTGTAAAACATTATCATTACTTTTGTATATCATTACCATATCAGTCTCTTAGTGACCTTACTTTTGGTCATAGGCTATTACAGGTGGTGGCCACTCCCTAAAAGCTGGCATTATCACTTTTAATTCAGTTTCTATGAGTCCACCATGATGGCCCATCACGTGAGCTGTCCTGCAATGGAACAGGTATGGGGCCAGTGGAGACTGACCCTTAGGGGCAAAATTCTACTTTTGGGGGGCCTCTCAAGCAGCAATGCCCGTGATCAGTGTGAACTAACTGTGTATTGCAGAGCGGAGACCGAGGGGGCTTCCGCCCCCCCTCTGCTTCAGAGTGACCGCCATCTTTAAATCCCCAGCATCCACCGTACTATTACCGCGTATGTGGAGAAAGTTTTCTGGGATGGGGGTTCATTTTTGATAATGATGACCATCTTCAGGATAGATCATCAGTATCAGATTGGTGGGAATCTGACACCTGTACTTCGCACTAATCAGCAGTTACAAACAAGCCTACTCCAACTCTGCTGCCATTGACATGAATGGAAGCAGAGCTGCAGTACTTTGTCATAGGCACTATACATTTATACAGTAGACAGAGCCTTCCGCTTTAAAGGTCTGGAACTGCTAATCGATGCAGGTACTGGATCCTCACCAATCTTAGGCTCCATGCATACAACAGAGTGCCATCTGAGGATGGTGGTGGTGGGGGGAGCACTTTGCAGTGGAATAAACTCGGAGTGACATCTGAGTGCATTCCGTGATGCACTCACCTCTATGGGGGCTTCCAATCTGTTCTGATGACAGGACCTACTCTATATTCACCGAAACGGACCATCAGACTCCCCCTCTGGAAAGCCTCAGCCTGCGCATTCGGTCGTGTACTTTAGGCTTGAGGATAGGTCATCAGTATGAAAAACTGTCTCCCAGCTCAGCAAACTCCTTTAACAAGAATAAAAGAGATTTTCCAAATATTTGTAAATAATTAATTCAGCAAGGTGTCAAGCCAGATATATCTTGTATCATCTTATATGAATATTATATGACAGTTTTCAAGAATAAGAAAAAGGTTTTATTTGTGACAACTGGAATCAGTATCTATATACAGATACAATTATAAAAAAAAAAAAGTGGAAAAATCAACACAGGAACCAGCAGTAGTGGTCCAGTCAGCTATAACTATTTTAGCAATAGATGATGCTCAGATGTCCTTGATAACCTCTTCCAGCTCTTCCTTGCAGTACATGTGAAACTTCTTCCCAGGCTCTATCGTGGCAAGCTAAAGAGGGGAAAAAAAAGGTAAAGAATGATAGTGGTGGGTGGGAGGTAAAGACCAGCAGGAGATGGACTGAACAGCTGCCGTGAGTGTGATTGATGTCAACAAAGAATCTCTGCCACTGCAATACCCCAAATATAGCCACTGGCACCCAGAATAGCTCATTGGAGAGCCCCCTCCCCCATACAGAGTGTATTCTGCTCTCTACAGCAGCTGAGAAATGAGAGCTGAGCTTTTAACATCAGTAAAGCAATCTGTGAACACTTCCTGAAGGTACAGCGGTAAAACACAGAAGACATCACATACACAAATTAAAATGTAATGCAATGCTGAATTTGTTTTCTAATTGTTATCTGATGGTAAAGATTTAATTTGTGCATTAAAAAAAAAAAAAAACAACTTACCTCAATGTTTGTAGCATTCAGTTTCTCTTCCATCACCTGCTTTAAGATTGTGAGCGATGATTTGATGGCTTCTTTCAGTGTCATTGACTTAAAATAAAAATATATTTATATATTTATCCATTTTATAAATATTTATCCTCTATTCATATTTCTGTTGTGGGGGTTTGACTGATGAAACTGGGTGGGTTTACACTGTATGATTAGTGCTGAGAAAACCGCAGCTCTGCTACCTCACTTAAAGGGATTATCCAGCTTCCAAAAATTTACTGCAAATACATCCATAGCATTGCTAAATACTCACAGCAGTGCTAGTAATATTCACTTGCTTGGCTTTATTTTACTTATTGCTCCTTGTATCACTGTTATTTACTATATTTCCCATGATTTATCTGCCTGCTCTCACTCCGTGTACCCCTCCCTTCTCCACTCTCCTCCAGTGTTTGCTGCTCACTCTCCAACATCCCCCCCCATCAGAAGCAAACACAGAGACTGAAAGCAGGAACAGTGAGTATTTAGCACTGCTGTGGAAGTATTTGCAGATAATTTTTGGAAGCTAGATAACCCATTTAAATAGCAGCAGAAGTGCTTCCAGCCATATATCTTGTGTACTGCTCCAGTCAGTGTCGGATCATTGATCAGTATCTATTATGCCTGGGTCTTGGACAACCCTTTTAAGTACATATACAATAACATGCTTCACCTGTACCTGCTCCAGATCTAGATCTATGATGAACCATATGTAGTTTTGCCATGCAGCACACTACTGACATGTGGCTAGGGCCAGCAATTAATTATAAAATAACAGAAAGTCAGCTCAATTAATCGGTGCAAACTCTCTCACATTTACAGTTATTGGGTAAGTGATATGTTAACTATCTGTACACTATCCAATCAGGATATGTGAATAACCAAAACCAAAATTCTATGGTATGGCATATAGAGGCCACAGCGTTTAAAAAGGGGAGTGTTGTAAAATCATTCACTAAATTGTAATCGAGGTAAAAATGTTCAATTAATTGTGATTTTAAATTTAAGGGATAATTACCCAGTTCAACTTCAGAGCTGTCAAGAGATTTACCCTAAGAAATGCTCTAGACATGATGTAGTAGAGTACTATTACAGCAGATGCCGCCTGGTCTCCACTGTGTAATTAACCCCCTAGATGCCTTGGTCAAACGTGACTGAGGCATCTAATCACAGACTGTGCATGCTCACTGGGACGGCAACACATTGTCTTAACAGTCAGCCTATTGACGCAGCCTGTAATAGACCTCTAAGGATATCCCAATATACTCCAATGCCAAACCACCGTTTTTTGCAACCCTCAGAAATTTGAATAAAAAGTGATCAAAACGACAGACATACTCCAAAACGGTATAAATAAAAAGTGCATATGGCCCCCGCAAAAAACACGCCAAATATGGAAATTTAAAAAAAAGTAACCAGTGTTAAAATTCTTGGAGTCTACGAATTCTTTTTTTTTTTCTTCTCCTAGTTTGGGATTTTTTATTGTCAAAAACATTAAATTTGGTATCACTAATCATAATGACCCACAACATACGCTCAAACATTTTTTTTAAGTATGTTTGTCTATTCACTATGAAATTATTATGCTGCATCTTTTCTTAGCAGTATTACAAGATTATGAATAAACTGACAACTGGATGTTACCAGTTAGGGGTGTGTTCCTACATACCATGTAATTGCACAATCAGCGCTGCCAATGGCAGACTGAAGACCTATCCACCAGTCATCACTTTCTGGCACTTGTCTGAAACAGAGTCATGATTTCCTTACTAAGGACAGGTCAGACAGGGACACTACAGGTATGAGATGTTAACCTGTTTCTGACAAGTTCCAGACCACAGAAAGTTCCTGTGCTCATTCGTATCCACTGGCAACTAATCAAGACGAAATACAGTCACCACTAAGATAATTAGAGGAAATCTTTAAACTCTCCAAAATTTCTACTTATTTTTGGAAAAAATGTTTAACTCCGCTGCTTTCACATGCGGAGAACCGCTCTTTCCATAGCTACTTTATAACAAAGTTATTTCTTTTTCTGGTCGGTGAACCAGTTTTGTTGTCCCCTTCCAGGTAGAGTCTTGAGAGGAAGGCCTTATATAGGCCGAAAACGTTTACAACTCTACATTATACGTTGTTCAGATACCTCTATAAACCTGCATGCTACTTGAAAACACCGAGTTGGTGATAAATAAACAAGCAACATATATCACTATTTGGAGTCTGAAGTCTTTATAAACTACATGACTGGCAGGTTGGGAACCTACTTCTTTACTCCTGAAAAATTCAAGACCAAGTGCTGAACCACACCCCATCCTGATTGTTATGCATTAAAAGGTACCAGTTTTAGGCTCACCTTATGATAAACCTCTTGCAATGAGCTCTGGGCTCCTTCAGAAGCAGAACCAATAGCACGAGCATCACACTGTACAAAAGTTCCTGAAGGATCCATGTGAAAGCTGTAGTACATGAAACATGTAGATACTGAACAACTTGATTCACTCTTAACTTAACAGTCAAAAACAAATATATGTCATACAAAAAAAAAAAAGTCTTACAATACATTCAGAAAGTCTTCGTTACCATATTTTTCACATTGCTATGTTGTGGCCTTGTACTAAAACCATTCAAGTTTCCCCCAATCAATCTACATTCAATACCTCATAGTAAGAGGTTGGGCGATTTTCCAAAATTGTGTTTTTTTTTTTTTATTTTATTTTAAAGGAAAAAAAAAAAAAGGAAAAGCCAAACAAACTAAAGTTCAGTGAGCTGGCACTGGCAGAAATGGATCTATTTGATGTAGGCTTCTTTGTCCTATTAACTATTGACCACAGTGAAGAATTGTTGATCACTGCCGGTGGCTGAAGCCTGCATGGAATAGGTATTGGCTAAACAGTGTTCGGTGGGACATACAGGTGCATCTTAATAAATTAAAATATTTTTTAAACGTTTATTTCTTTCAGTAATTAAATAAAAAGTGACCTCCTATATTTTCTAGATTCTTTACACACAGGGTGTTCTATTTCAAGTGTTTTATTTCTGTAAATGTTGATTATGGATTACAAGTAATGAAAACCAAAATCTAAGAAAATTTGACTATTGTAAAAAAGTTCAGTATTGTAAATTCAGTGTGTCACCTGCCAAGGTTTCCTAAGCCTTTAAATGGTCCCTCAGTCTGGTTCAGTAGGACACACAATCATGGAAGACGCTGATTATGAATTGAATTACTGAATTACTGAATCACTGAAATGAATGAACGTTTCAAAAATATTCTAATTTATTGAGATGCACCTGTAAAGGGGTTGTGCAGTTAAGGACATTTATGCCCTATCCACAGGACACAGGATAAATGTCCGACTGCTGAGGGCCCAACCGCCAGATCCCTCTGTGATCAGGAGAACGGGGAACTGAAAGTCCCCATAAAGCCTTCTTATTAATGTACCGCCACTGTGCTTGTTAGATTGGGGCTCCATTCACTTCTATGGGGCTACAGGCGCTGCCAGAGATTACAGTCCCATAGATGTGAATGGAACGCCAGTTACACAACACCACTGGCGCTACATTCACAATACTAATTTCTGGGAGAATTAATGGTCTGGCCCCCAACGATTGGATAAATCAGTTTATGTTCTTCTAGCCCAGGCATTATGTGACACAGGGATGCCTAATGTTTAGGTTTTATTTACTTTTATATGGAGTATAGTGAATGGGGAAGGCGATTTGACTTTTCACGGTTTTTATTTTTATAATATGTTTTTAGAAACTTTAATTTTCTTTTTTTTTCCCCACTATTATTTCATCTCCCCTTAGGAGGTTTGAAGCAGCAATCAGTAGATCGCTTCTATCACAGACTACAATACTACTGTATTGCAGCCTATGGTAAAATTCTTGTATAACTACTGAAGCCTCAATAGTTATGGCTTTGCCATCCCAACCAAATGGCTCCCATGATCTTGAAGCGCAGGAGCAGTTCAGAGGTTGTGGGAGTGAAAGCAATGGAACCCCACAGGTGCCGCAGTCACATCTGACCACGGCACCTGAGAGGTTAAGACCCTGTGATCAGAGAACCCGTGGCTATAGCACTTGCTCAGCTCACAGCCCCTGACGTGGGTGCCATATTTAAAGAGCCATCGTACAATTACGGCGGATGTTGGAAAAAATCATATTAAAATGATTCTGTTAATAAACAGCATTAGGGACAAGAATCTCTCACATTGAGGAGAGCACCAGTGAAGGTGTGTAGAGATTTTAATTGCCTTTTGCCCTCTACTTAGCATCTACATATCACAAGGCATTATGGGAAAGGAGCTGGGGAGCTCATGCGCCCTCTGTTGGATGTAACAGATCCTCAATTTGCATTTGACTCACCGAGCCTTGAGACAGCAAAAGGGATCCCTTTTGCTGTCTCAAGGCTCGGTGAGTCAAAAGCAAATTGAGGATCTGTTACATCCAACAGAGGGCGCATGAGCTCCCCAGCTCCTTTCCCATAATGCCTTGTGATAAATAAACAGCATTGTCTGAAACACTCTGGGCAAATTAGATCAATTAATCGCCCAGCTCTAATACAGACCATTTGCTATGACACTTGAAATTTAGTTCAGAGGGCCCCTCTCCACAATTTTTTGAATAGAGTCCACCTGTGGAAAATTCAGTTGATTGGACATGATTTGGAAAGACACACCCCTACGTATATAAAGGTCTCATGAGTGACAATGCATATCAGATTAAAAATCAAGCCAGAAGAAAGAACCTAGAAAAGGGTCCAAAAAAAAAATATTAAAAAAAAAAAAAAATTCCGCTTCACTGCACATTCCCAAGACCACAGTGGCCTTCAAAAGTGGAAGACGTTTGGAACAACCAGTACTCTTCCCAGAGTTGGCTGCCCCACA
Source organism: Leptodactylus fallax (assembly GCA_947044405.1). Lineage (NCBI taxonomy): Eukaryota > Metazoa > Chordata > Amphibia > Anura > Leptodactylidae > Leptodactylus > Leptodactylus fallax. The sequence goes on from CAMRHE010000244.1 coordinate 2,874,144, forward strand.
AACTAAGCAATTAGGGGGAAGAAGGGTCTTGGTAAAAGAGGTGACCAAGAATGCAATGGTCACTTTGGCTGAGCTCTAAAGAGGGGAGAAACTCCCAGGTGGTCAACCATCATCAGGAACACTGCACTAACCTGGGATTTATTGCAGAGTACCCAGAAAGAAGTCCCTCCTCGGTAAGGGACACATGAAAGCTCACCAAGAGTTTGCAAAAAGCAACTAAAGCAATCTCAGACTGAACTTTCTGGCCATATCCAGAGTGCTCTGGACCTCAGACTGGGCAAAAGGTTCAAGGACCCTAAGCACACAGCCAAGACAACATGGTGGCTTAGGATAACTCTGTCAATGTCCTTGAGTGGCCCAGCCAGAACGATGAATTGTCCCCTACTGTACATCTCAGAGACCTGAAAATGGCTATTCGACATCCAATGCATCCAACCTGACAGAGTTTGAGAGGATTTGCAGGGTAGAATGGCAGAAAATCCCCAAATTGGGCAAATTTTGTGGCATCATACCCAAGAAGACTGGAGGCTGTAATCACTGCCAAAAACTGCTTCAACTAAGGGTGGGTTCACATCTGCGCTTGAGTCCGTCTGCTGCCAATCCGAGTGAAAATCTCAGGAAACAGGATAGGCTTCGGATAGCAACAGGTTAGCGATGCATTGGTTAAAAACCCATTAATTTTCATTAAAGCAATGCGCAGCTGTGCGCTTACACCCTCTGCGCTGCAAATCCTTTTTTTTCGTCGGAAACAAAGTCGGACATGCAGGACTTCGTGTCCGACGAAAAAAAAAAACGGCTTTGCAGCGCAGAGGTTGTAAGTGCACACCCGCGCATTGCTTTAAAAACCCATTCAAATGAATGGGTTTTTAACCAATGCGTCGCTAACCTTTCGCTATCCGATGCCTATCCTGTTTCCCGAGATTTTCACTCGGATTGGCAGCAGATGGACTCAAGCGCAGGTGTGAACCCACCCTAAGTACAGAGTAAAGGGTCATAATACTAATGTCAATCGAAAGTGAATTTTTCCTTTTCAATAACTTAGCAAAGATTTAAAGTATTATGCTTTCACTTTCACAGAATAGGGCATCGAGTGCAGAAAGATAGGGGAAAACTTAATTTTGTTTATTTTTGTTTAGTGAGAAGTCACAACATAAAATATGAAAATGTTAAAAGGGCCTGACTACTTTCTAAAAGCTTTGACTAGTATACATAAACCTAGATAATCTCTTAGCACTTAGATTAACATTGTGTTCTGTCAATTTTCTTGTGTAAATCTTCACTTTGAAGTAAGATCTAACAATGTATATTAAATAGAAATAACACATTTCCAGTCAGACAAAAGCATTCTATATACATCAATCCCATCAGAAGTTTATGTAGACAACTTACAGTTGCGGCCCCTTCTCATCTGCTCCACCAAACAGTAAAGCAACTCCAAATGGTCGACTCTAAAACAACATAATAGAAATTTTGTGTAAATTTCAAGCTGTTTTGTAATTTAAGCTAGTTAGAACTATATCCCTGCATGTAGCACTTGCCATTGCTCCAGGATCAGCATCTTCTTCCCCAAACTGCAATGCTAAGTTAGACACAGCCTGTGTGACGCTCTCTACAGTCATTGTCTCATTATACGTGAACCAGTGATTCTAGAAAGGAAAAGTCAGAAACAAGAAGCAAAAGAATGATGCAAACACAAAATAAATACTGAAGAAGTCGGCACTGTGATAAGGGTTCAGATATGTTCTTACCTGGGTTTCAACTCTAGCTTTATCAATTAATGTCTTTGCATCTGCAATCAATCCACTCATGGCACAACCTGTATTAGAAATAGATAACTTGAGTGCTGGCAATCACAGGTTAAAATTAAACAAAACAAAAGAAAACAACATTAGGATCACCTAAGGACATAAATCACACTATTATCTATACATTTTTAAAGTAAGAGCTAAGTGTATTGGAACACTTAAAGCAGCACAGCACTAAGGCTCACATCAGTTTTTTTTTTGTTTTTTTTTAAATTTCAATTATTCTGCTCTATTAGGAACATAAAGAACGGGGGCACCAGATCCGTCATATAACAGATGCAAACATCCCTTTAAATGGAATCAGCAACAAAGGCTTCTAATGGTTACTCAGAGGCAGATTAAAGTCTAGCTAAAAAGTTTGATACACAATAAAGAAAACATGGGGGCATATTATATGCCGGTCTTGATGATCCCTGTGACAGCGGGGGATTTGCCTGATTCATGAAGAGGTGCAGGCGCATTCAGAAACTGGCTGTGCACCTCAAAAAGAATGTTCAACTTATACCTGGAATAGATTCCAGTCATCATTTACACCACAAAAGTTACATGAATGTGATGCAGACAATGGCCCTGCCCACTTTAAGTTATGAGGGTGGCGTAAAAACACTTTCAAATATTGTGGCAAGTGCTGTTTAAAAAGCCACAAACTTGAGGTGAAAAAGTGGCGTGGGGGCTTATTTGCCCCGTGGTCCTGTAAAAGAGTTCTGCAATTCATTGTCTCATTTTCTAAATTCCATGCACAAAACACACACACACACACACACACACATATATACATAAATATATATATACATACATACATACATACATACACACACACACACACATTGATATACACAAACACACAATGTGAAAAAAGCATTGGGACACATCTCTTAATCATTGAATTCATGCGTTTCATTCAGTCCCATTATCACATGTCTATAAAGTCCAGCACTTAGCCATGCAGTCTGCCTTTACAAACAATTATGAAAGAATGGGTTCTTCTAAAGCGCTTTCTAAATTCAAGCATGATACTGTAAGAGAATGCCCCCATTGCAACAAGTCAGTAAGTTTTATAATGCTTCGGGATTTATCTGTTTGAAGTGACCCTCACTTACTTCAGCATTATACAAAAGCCCCCACCAGTGAGAAGTTGATGTACATATTTTGTTGGCAATATAGAACCCTAAAGAAAGTGGATTTCAGCACAGGATTTAATAGAAAGGAACCAAAATTCATTAATAAAGTATATTACATTTATTATTAACATAAATGCTGCCAGACAATCAAAAGTTGTTTGAAAACCTAGGTATGCTTTAACATCAGCACAAAAACTGTGCATTGGGAGTTTTATGGCATGGGATTCCATGACCAAGCAGTAACATGAAAACCTTCCATCACCAAGCAAAATGCTAAGCGTTGGATGGAGTGGTGTAAAGCATGCAGCCACTGGACTAAGACGAGTGTAATTAATCACTCTACAGTCATGGCCAAAAGTTTTGAGAATGACACAAATATTATATTTTCACATGATCTGCTGCCCTCTGGTTTTTATGTGTGTTTGTCAGATGTTTTTATCACATACAGAAATATAATTGCATTCATATTATGAGTAACAGAAGCTTATATTGACAGTTAGAATGAGTTAATGCAGCAAGTCAATATTTGCAGTGTTGACCCTTCTTCTTCAGGACCTCTGCAATTCTCCCTGGCATGCTCTCAATCAACTTCTGGACCAAATCCTGACTGATAGCAGTCCATTCTTGCAGAATCAATGCTTTAATTTTGTCTGAATTTGTTGGTTTTTGTTTGCCCACCCGTCTCTTGATGATTGACCACAAGTTCTCAATGGGATTAAGATCTGGGGAGTTTCCAGGCCATGGACCCAAAATCTCTATGTTTTGTTCCCTGAGCCATTTAGTTATCACCTTTGCTTTATGGCAAGGTGCTCCATCATGCTGGAAAAGGCATTGTTGAGCGCCAAACTGCTCTTGGACGGTTGGGAGAAGTTGCTCTTGGAGGACATTCTGGTACCATTCTTTATTCATGGCTGTGTTTTTAGGCAAGACTGTGAGAGAGCCGATTCCCTTGGCTGAGAAGCAACCCCACACATGAATGGTTTCAGGATGCTTTACAGTTGGCATGAGACAAGACTGGTGGTAGCGCTCACCTCTTCTTCTCCGAATAAGCTGTTTTCCAGATGTTCCAAACAATGGAAAAGGGGATTCATCAGAGAAAATGACTTTACCCCAGTCCTCAGCAGTCCACTCCCTGTACCTTTTGCAGAATATCAGTCTGTCCCTGATGTTTTTTCTGGAGAGAAGTGGCTTCTTTGCTGCCCTCCTTGAGACCAGGCCTTGCTCCAAGAGTCTCCGCCTCACAGTGCGTGCAGATGCACTCACACCTGCCTGCTGCCATTCCTCAGCAAGCTCTGCACTGCTGGTAGCCCGATCCCGCAGCTGAAACACTTTTAAGAGACGGTCCTGCCGCTTGCTGGTCTTTCTTGGGCGCCCTGGAGCCTTTTTGTCACCAATGGAACCTCTCTCCTTGAAGTTCTTGATGATGCGATAGATTTTTGACTGAGGTGCAATCTTTCTAGCTGCAATACTCTTCCCAGTTAGGCCATTTTTGCGCAGTGCAATGATGACTGCACGTGTTTCTTTAGAGATAACCATGGTTAACAGAAGAGAAACAATGATGGCAAGCACCAGCCTCCTTTTAAAGTGTCCAGTGGTGTCATTCTTACTTAATCATGACAGATTGATCTCCAGCCCTGTCCTCATCAACACACTCACCTGTGTTAATGGAGCAATCACTGAAACGATGTTAGGTGGTCCTTTTAAGGCAGGGCTGCAATGATGTTGAAATGTGTTTTGGGGGATAAAGTTCATTTTCTAGGCAAATATTGACTTTGTAAGTAATTGCTGTTAAGCTGATCACTCTTTATAACATTCTGGAGTATATGCAAATTGCCATTACAAAAACTGAAGCAGTAGACTTTGTAAAAATTAATATTTGTATCATTCTCAAAACTTTTGGCCATGACTGTACTAAACATGTTTCCATTTCCTAAATCTGCTAGTCTGGTGGACTAGTCTGGGCTTGGTGAACATCAGCAGTGTTACCTGACTGCACTGTACCAATTGTAATTTGGTGGATAATGGAACGCTATGAGGGTTGTTTATCAGGGGTTGGCACAGACCCCTTTTTTCTATTCAAAGGAAATATCAATGCTTCAGCATTTTGGAAAATTCTATGCTTCCAAATTTGTGGGAACACTCTTCTTTTCCAGCATGACAGTGCATGACTCCAGTGCACAACGCAAGGTCCATAAAGGCATTGTTGTGCGAGTTTGCTTTGGAAGAACTTGTCTGACCCATCAAAAGCATTGACTTCAACCCCATCGAAACAACTTTGGGATGAACTAAAATGGAAACTGCAAGACAGGCCCTCTTGTTAAACGTCAGTGTCTGACCTTACAAATGCTCTTCTGGAAGAATTAGTAACAATTCCCACAGACACATTCCAAAATTTTATTGAAAGCCTTACCAGTGGAAGCTGTTTTAGCTGCAACGGGTTGGGGCATAACAATTCTATATTAATTCCTATGGATTTAGAATGAGAGGTCATAAACTCATGTAAGTGTAATGTGTAGGTGCCCCCAAATTTTTGTCCATACAGTGTATATACAGTCATTGATAAAAAATAAATAAATAAATAAAAAAAAATTAACCCAGATATAAATATTACTCTAAAACTCAACACAGAATTGTCTCAGGCAGATATGTCAGTGATTACAACTTTTGGGTAGTGTACCTCTTGGTGAGAGACAACTGACTGCTTGCCATGCCTATAGGATGCACTTAAAGATATTTTGCCTAGCTCACAGACTTTGAGAGGAAGCACAGGATGGTCATTGCGAAAAAGACCCACAATCTAGGCCATTCTTTATGGGTTATGCTAGGGTACACACAGACAACCAATACAAAGGATAGCTTGATCTGACAATCGCACAAGCAGAGGTGAAAGCTAGCTAATCCACCATCCATACATAGGAGGTCACCTTTATTACACACCACTGTCTCTATCTGGACCATTTACAGGCACCTAGCAGAAGGAAATTTGGTGTCACAGTGTTCATTACATGTCCTGCCATTGATGGACAGCCACCATCACCTTTGTTTGCAGTAGCGTCATAAATGAGAAACTGACTACGATAGACTGGAACCATATAGTCTTTTTCAACTAACCCAGCTTCTGTTTGGGATCTGGCGACAGTCAGGTTAGAGTATTGAGGCCTCAGAAACGCCTCCACCAGATTCAGGAAGGGTTGATAGCAGCACTCTTTACATTAGGGGTAGAGAGGTAGGTTCCCAAAAGCGCCAGTTGGAGTAACATTGCTGCAATTATCTACAGCGCCATTGGTTTATAGCAGGTCCACACTGTGTCCAATGAAGACCATGGGACCGAAACATCACATTTCTACTGATGCTACTTAATAAACAACACTATATTTTCATAACTACAAGGAGTGTAAAGGTCCTTCATTATATAGTCTCCACCAGATTACAACACTTCTTTGGCCTGCCCAAGTCACCAGATTTAATCACCAAACAAGTATTTATGGAATCAGCTGGGATACCAGCTTCAGCAACTTACCAATGTACAGGTTCTACATGCCTAGCTGCTACGTCTGTGGGCAAATGTGTTGCAGTTTGCAGGATAGTATATGGAACCTGTATGCCTCCATGCCCAACCACATCTCATCATGTATCCATGCTAGAGATGGCCCAACAGAGTACTAGAGCCTCCTTTCAATTGTACAGTATTCCTCAGTAATCATATCCTTTCACTCTATTATTGTAATCACATCATCATTACAATCGCACATATAGTGTCACTCAATTCCAACGACTCTTTCATGAAGAGTTATTGTTTTTGTCAATAAGTGTATATATTATACACACAGTCTTACCTATATGAGCATCTATTTCTACAATCTTCTCAATGCTGTTAGGCTCCATGAGAGGTGATGTTATTCTCTTCTCTACAGCAAGACATACTCCCTCTGATGTCTGGATACCAATAGCTGTAGAGCCAAGCTGCATAAACCAGAGCAAATTTACAATGACACACTGAAAATCAATCATTTTATTAGACAGTTACAGTAAAGCAGTGGCAGGAAATTGCAAAACTCAGCAGAATGTACAGTTCCTGTATTATATATATCTATATTTCTGTATTATATACACAAAAAAAAAATATATATATATTTTCTATTTATTTTTAAAATTAGTCTTACCTAACAGCAGGCAGTGCCATTTGGTCCGAAACATTACTTAAACATAATAAAATACATTGCACAGAGATAACAGAAGCTGGAGTCAAAGGAACCAAATTAATAACAATTTTTAATTTTAAAATAAAATATTCATTAACAACCTGAAAGATTGATCAAATGAAGTACATACGGTGCTTTAACATGATAGAGTATGCAATATACCATATACAGTGGGGGAAAAAAAAGAGTATTTAGTCAGCCACCAATTGTGCAACTTCTCCCACTTAAGAGGAGAGAGGCCTGTAATTGACATCATAGGTAGACCTCAACTATGAGACAAAATGAGAAAACATATCTAGAAAATCACATAGTCTGATTTTTAAAGAATTTATTTGCAAATTATGGTGGAAATTAAGTATTTGGTCCATAACAAAAGTTCATCTCAATACTTTATTATATATCCTTTGCTGGCAATGACAGAGGTCAAACGTTTTCTGTAAGGTTGGCACAAAAGTTGCTGGTATGTTGGCCCATTCCTCCATGCAGACCTCCTCTAGAGCAGTGATGTTTTGGGGCTGTCGCTGGGCAACACGGACTTTCAACTCCCTCCAAAGGTTTTCTATGGGGTTGAGATCTGGAGACTGGCTAGGCCACATTGTCATGCTGAAAGACCCAGCCACGTTTCATCTTCAATGCCCTTGCTGATGGAAGGAGGTTTGCACTCAAAATCTCACGATACATGGCCCCATTCATTCTTTCATGTACACGGATCAGTCGTCCTGGTCCCTTTGCAGAGAAACAGCCCCCAAAGCATGATGTTGCCACCCCCATGCTTCACAGTAGGTATGGTGTTCTTTGGATGCACCTCAGCATTCACTCTCCTCCAAACACGACGAGTTGTGTTTCTACCAAACAATTCTACTTTGGTTTCATCTGACCATATGACATTCTCCCAATACTCTTCTGGAACATCCAAATGCTCTCTAGCAAACTTCAGACGGGCCCAGATATGTACTGGCTTAAGCAGGGGGACACGTCTGCAGGTCATTCACTAGGTTCCCCCGTATGGTTCTGGGATTTTTTTCTCACCGTTCTTGTGATCATTTTGACCCCACGGTGAGATCTTGCATCGAGCCCCTGATTGAGGGAGATTATCAGTGATCGCGTATGTCTTCCATTTTCTAATTATTGCTCCCACAGTTGATTTCTTCACACCAAGCTGCTTGCCTATTGCAGATTCAGTCTTCCCAGCCTGGTGCAGGTCTACAATTTTGTTTCTGGTGTCCTTCCACATCTCTTTGGTCTTCACCATATTGGAGTTTGGAGTGTGACTGTTTCAGGTTGTGGACAGGTGTCTTTTATACTGATAACAATTTCATACAGGTACCATTACTACAGGTAATAAGTGGAGGACAGAGGAGCCTCTTAAAGAAGAAGTTACAGGTCTGTGAGAGCCAGAAATCTTGCTTGTTTGTAGGTGACCAAATACTGATTTTTCACCATAATTTGCAAATAAATTCTTAAAAAAAAAAAAAAGAAAAAAAAAAATCAGACAGACAATGTGATTTTCTAGATCTGTTTTATTATTTTGTCTCTCATAGTTGAGGTCTACCTATGATGTCAATTACAGGCCCCATCTTTTTAAGTGGGAGAACTTGCACAATTGGTGGCTGACTAAATACTTTTTTTCCCCACTGTATATGCATGTTGTACAACCCTTAGCTTTAAAGAGGACTTTTCACCACCTCCATCAATTAAAGTTCATGGCAACTGTTAATAGGAGTCGCTTCACTGATTCCAAAGCAGTTGTAATTTTCTCTCTAGTCCACACCATTCCTAAGCAATAAGCACTGTGAGTTTTCGCGCCTGCTATGCTGTTTAAGCTCTGTATGTCAGAAGAGCAGTGTCAGGCAGGGGGCGTGACTCAGACTTCAAATCAGAAGCAGCCAGTGTCAGAGCTCCGAATCACACCCCTTGGCTGCTTCTGCCTGACACCGCCCTTCTGATAGTACAGAGACTAAATAACAGGCACCAAAACTAGCAGCATTGATTGCTTAGGAACGGTGGGGGCTAGAGAAAAAAAATCCAACAGTTCCAGAATCAGTGGAGCCGCACTTAAATTATGTAAAGAGTTGTTGTTGGAGGTGGAGGCGGTCCTCTTTAAAACCTAGCCTATCTAGTTCTAACAGCAACAGTTTTCGCCCTTAGCTATGCTTACATGGAAAAAGTACAGTGTAAAAAATACTTTATCTTATCCCAAAGGAATTTCTGAAAAAAATTAATAAATATACTCAGTACTGCATCAGTGGCCTTAGCTGTAACTTCAATATAGTTGGCACTTCACCACTTGTGAATTGTGGCTTGTGTGGAATTCAAACAATAACTGTAATGTGATTTGATAGTTATACACATCTGTGTAATTCCTGTCCGGTGTTATAATTTGGCTCAGCTATGTTTACTACTTTGTAAAGCCTCTTTCAGCAGTGTGAAACAAGCTTGCTTTTCCTACTGTAAAAGTGATTGGTTGCTGTGTTCTGCAGATCTCCTGATCAGGGCTCAAGGAACTCCTGTGAATCTTGGCTGGGAAACACTGGTCTACCCAAACCCCTCAAACTACTTGTGTTATACAACAAACAGCATGTCAGAACGAAGAATGCCTTTAAAAAATAATTTTAAAAGCAAAATAACACCACACAAAATTTCAAGATGTAAAAATAACTAATAAGACTAAAAAGGACTGCAATCACAGGAACTGAGCAGCTGATATTATGGTAAGGCTAAGTTCACATCTGCACCGAGCTGCCCGTTGTTTTGGTCTACAACGGATACATACACAGCCTGTTAAGGAAAGGGGGGGTGTATAATGGGGTACACTGTCTTTAAACTGAGATCTATGGATGAAAAAGTTGTGCGTGTAGGACTTTTTAGCCTGCCAATTTTAGATGGAAATTCTGGAGCAGATGTGAACTTAGCCTTAGAATGCTAACATATAAAAAAAATAGTTCTGTTATAAATACATATTATACATAAAAGTATAATTGAGAGAACAAAGGTGGCATTTGGTATCTGGGCTGGATCAGACAAAAACACCTCCGCTTCATCAGGAGAAGGAAGAGAAAATCCTCAGAGGATGACTTGCAGATACACTTTCACTTTCTGTTCAGAAAGACTGAGAAGATATTCTAAAGAAGGATACAATTCCTACCTTTATAGCTTCAATTGCATATTCTACTTGAAAAAGTCTGCCTTCTGGTGAGAATGTATTCACCCCCCTAAAGGAAAGACCACACATTACAATAAATACTGGGCTATAATAGAAACTGAAAGTTACAAACACTAGTACACTAGTAATACAGTGTATCAAAGGGGATTTCCAGGAGATATAAATTATCTCCAGTTTTAGAGACCTTTCGCATCACATGTTTTACACCAATTTAACGGCTACATATGCTAAAGGATTCTGCTAAACAGGTGTGAAAAAAAACAAACAGATGTGAATGGACCCTTACAATATTTTTCCTTTATGCTTTCTCTCTTTAGGAACATCATTTGACTATGGCTGGACAAAAATTGCCAAGTTCTGTGTGAATATAGCCTGTTGGCTGTAAACAGTACATTAAAGGAGATTTCCCGTCTTATAAAGTAAGAGCACATGGCTAGGATCTGTTAAATGGATCAACTAAATGCACTGCAAAATTGGATTGCAGCAAGTCTCATCAGGACTTGCCAGTGAATTTGCCTTACAGGCAAGGTTAAAGGGAGTCTATCATTCGCAAAAACACTTTTAAGCTAATGGCACGTTGGAAGGGCCTTTAAAAAAGGCCATTCTTCTCCTACCTTTCCTTGTTTTCTTCTCCCAGCCGATTCCAAGATAATTTGTTTCTTCATGTATGTAAATGAGCACCCAGGGCATACCTTCTATTCTGCGAGCACCCACTGCCCCTTCAGCCGTTGCGGTGACTCCCCTCTTGGTCTTCTTTCTTCTCAGTACTCTCTGGCAGCGAATTCTCGCGACTGCGCATCATTTGCTGCCAGCGAGAACTGAGAAGAAAGAAGACCAAGAGCGGAGTCACTGCAATGGCCAAAGGGGCGGTGAGAGCCGGTGGGTGCTCGCAGAAGAGAAGGTACAACCCAGGTGCTCCGTGGTGCTCATTTACATACATGAAGAAACAAATTATCTTGGAATCGGCTGGGAGAAGAAAACAAGGAAAGGTAGGAGAAGAATGGCCTTTTTTAAAGGCCCTTCCAACGTGCCATTAGCTTAAAAGTGTTTTTGTGAATGATAGACTCCCTTTAAAGCAATAATGCATAGCAATTTGGACAGGGGATAAAGTGGAAGCAGTAAAAAGTAAATAGTTAAAAATAGTAAAATTTAACCTTTATTGAAGTTACTATTAAAATAGAGAAGGGAAAACAAAAATAAGTGTGTGGCAGGGACATTCCACTGCCAGTGGGAACTACTGTGGGATTGGACAATTATATAATACTATGCAGCAGCGATTGGCCACTTCTATTCTGCGGATATATCAGTTGTCATGTTAAACATGTCCATATAGTATATTCAGTGTGCAAATAGTGGAGGGGGGACCCCTTGTACCACCCATTTCACTGGCAGTAGGAATTACTGATGTATAGGAGAATTATATACTATGCAGCAGAGACTGGCAAAATTCTATCCTGATATATACGTTACCATATTATACATGTGCATATAGCAAATCCAGTATGCTTACTGTACTAGAAACTGACCCAGTATATGGAGGTCCAGAAAGGAAATATAGGGTGATCCTGCCCATTATGAACCCTTTGGGTGAAGTCTCAATGCTATTAATGCTATTAGAGACAGCAGACTGTCCCAGTGTGTACACTGAAGAAGTTCTGCAGATTCCCCAATGCAGCTCTCCATACCTCATCCAATGTATGTGCATGGGAGAGGGGAGACAAAGTTCAGCTGGCTAAGTGAAGGCGAATATACTGACTATACAACTTACACTTGAAGAATGAAGGAGAGCAGGCACTAAGTGTACAGAGCCATAGTTATGGACTGGATATCACACACCCATATGCAATAGGACATCTGGGGAGGCTATTATGAGGTAAGGTGATGAATGCAATAATGCAGATACATTACTAAATCCCATCTGATAGTAATGATGCCTCTATACAGGTCAATACTTTCTCTGTGTTATATATAATAAAAACTGTGACTATCAGTGAAACTGGCAGTGGCTTAGCTAGCACTGGTGCCAGCATCTACATGGATGCTCTTTACTATAGTGAATGGGAAAAATAACAGTAGCTCAGTGGTTGACAGTGGTAGACATATCTCATTCATTACTATGGAGAGTGATCAGTACAGGCAGACACCTCTCAGCCTCAGTGACCAAAGATGAAAGGGTTAACTACAGCAACCAGTATTTTCATTTTACAGTTACATCTCAACTTCTTGTTGGTAAAGGTGTCACCCACCACATTGTTTTAGACAGCACCATCATCATGTGATGGTCTAGTTTGGTCTAGGAACCACTTGGTGCAAATCTACAAAAAAGGCTAAAAAGCAACTGTTATCTGGGCTTTCAGCTGGCACTCTACATAAATCAGCAGAAATTATCAAGTGCGAGACTAGTAGGACCACTGACACAAAGGAAGTCAGAAACCTTCTGTGTATTCCAATGAGACTCCTACCAACTGAAATGCAGCAAGTAGAGAAATGATTCAGCATATACAATACACAGGGCACATCATCTCCCGCCATTACTCCCATCACCTTCTCCTCTATATTTTCTGCCACTAACCTGTCATACTCGGACCGTGTCAGGAACATGGTGACTCAGGAAACCGCGCACAGCTCAAGAACCAGGGCTGCTAACTCACCGAGGCCTACTACTGTCGGCACTCTGAGCGCACACCAGCATTGCCGCCACCTCTGATTGGCTGAAACCTGCACCACGTGAGGGAAACGTAATCGATGCGGTAGTGCAGGGCTACAAGGCATGATGGGAAATGTAGTGTGTAAGCGAACACTGACATACGTTAGCGATTATGTGTCGCGCATTGATGTCTTTCATTTCCGGCGGAAGAGAGAAGAAATCAGGCGATACCTTTTAGAGGCTAACTGAGTGTATTTGATAAGGGTTGCAACTAGAATGGATTTGCCTCACTAGTGAACGGTCTAGAATGGAGTTGCTGGAGGGAGGACCTACCAGGAGCAACTCCATTCTAGACAATTCATTACTGAGATGACTAGATTGGAGTTGCTGGAGGGAGGACCTGCTAGAACAACTCCAATGTAGACAGTTCTTTACTGAGGTGACTAGAATGGAGTTGCTTACAGGAGCTGCCTCTAGAAACGCCAGTCTAGAGGGACATTATATATATATAAAATTATCAATACGAATGGAGGAAAAAACACATTCCTAGACATATATACATATAGCACTCATAAATTTATATATATATATATATATATATATATATATATATATATGCATATAATTTATGAGTGCCATATGTATATATAATTTGCACAAGACCAGTTCTGAGACATTGTGCGGATATGGTGTGAGCAGGGCGGTGACGCCTCAGCCTGACGTGTTTATTATATCTCGCACCGCTTTCTTATTGTAAGTGATAATGGAAATATATGGCAATTCATAACTGACATAGATCTAAATTCTGATGTATCGCTGTGCGCCTGATTTATGAATATATAGTTACTGCAGGTAGGTTCATGTTCTTGGTGTATTCTGTAGTTGCTATAGGTAGGTCCTCCATACAGCAACTCCATTCTAGCTGTCTCACTACAGAATTGACCAGAATGGAGTTGCTGCAGGTAGGTTCATAGTCTCAGTATATTCTGTAGTTGCTGCAGGTATTTTCATGGTCTCGGTGTATTCTGTAGTTGCTATAGGTAGGTCCTCCTTACAGCAACTCCATTCTAGCTGTCGAACCACAGAACTGACTACTGTAGAATGGAGTTGCTGCAGGTAGGTTCATGGTCTTGGTGTATTCTGTAGTTGCTATAGGTAGGTCCTCCTTACAGCAACTCCATTGTAGCTGTCTCACTACAGAATTGACTAGAATGGAGTTGATGCAGGTAGGTTCATAGTCTAAGTATATTCTGTAGTTGCTGCAGGTACGTTTATAGTCTCAGTATATTCTGTAGTTACTATAGGTAGGTTCATAGTCTCGGTGTTCTGTAGTTACTTTTGATAGGTTCATGGTTTCGGTGTATTCTGTAGTTGCTATAGGTAGGTCCTCCTTACAGCAACTCCATTCTAGCTGTGTCACCACAGAACTGATTAGAATGGAGTTGCTGCAGGTAGTTTCATAGTTTCAATATATTCCGTAGTTGCTGCAGGTAGGTTCATAGTCTCAGTATATTCTGTTGTTGCTGCAGGTAGGTCCTCCTTACAGCAACTCCATTCTAGCTATCTCACTACAGAACTGATTGGAATGGAGTTGCTGCAGGTTGGTTCATAGTCTCAGTATATTCTGTAGTTGCTGCAGGTAGGTTCATGGTTTCGGTGTATTCTGTAGTTGCTATAGGTAGGTCCTCCTTACAGCAACTCCATTCTAGCTGTCTCTCTACAGAATTGACTAGAATGGAGTTGCTGCAGGTAGGTTCATAGTCTCAGTATATTCTGTAGTTGCTGCTGGTAGGTTCATAGTCTCAGTATATTCTGTAGTTGCTGCTGGTAGGTTCATGGTCTCAGTATATTTTGTAGTTGCTATAGGTAGGTCCTCCTTACAGCAACTCCATTCTAGCTGTCTCATTACAGAATTGACTAGAACAGAATTGCTGCAGGTAGGTTTATGGTCTTGGTGTATTCTGTAGTTACTATAGGTAGGTCTTCCTTACAGCAACTCCATTCTAGCTGTCTCACTACAGAATTGACTAGAATTTAGTTGCTGCAGGAAGGTTCATGGTCTCGGTGTATTCTGTAGTTACTATAGATAGGTTCATGGTCTCGGTGTACTCTGTAGTTGCTATAGGTAGGTTCATGGTCTCGGTGTATTCTGTAGTTACTATAGGTAGGTTCATGGTCTCGGTGTATTCTGTAGTTACTATAGGTAGGTTCATGGTCTCGGTGTATTCTGTAGTTACAATAGGTAGGTTCATGGTCTCGGTGTTCTGTAATTACTATTGGTAGGCTCATGGTCTGGGTGTATTCTGTAGTTACTATAGGTAGGTTCATGGTCTCGGTGTTCTGTAGTTACTATTGGTAGGTTCATGGTCTCGGTGTATTCTGTAGTTACTATAGGTAGTTTCTTGGTCTGTTGTATTCTGTAGTTACTATAGGTAGGTTCATGGTCTCAGTGTACTCTGTAGTTACTATAGGAAGGTCCTCCTTACAGCAACTCCATTCTAGCTGTCTCACTACAGAATTGACTAGAACGGAGTTGCTGCAGGTAGGTTTATGGTCTCGGTGTATTCTGTAGTTGCTATAGGTAGGTCTTCCTTACAGCAACTCCATTCTAGCTGTCTCACTACAGAATTGACTAGAATTTAGTTGCTGCAGGTAAGTTCATAGTCTCGGTATATTCTGTAGTTGCTATAGGTAGGTTCATAGTCTCAGTATATTCTGTATTTTCTATAGGTAGCTTCATGGTCTCAGTGTACTCTGTAGTTACTATAGGTAGGTCCTCCTTACAGCAACTCCATTCTAGCTGTCTCACTGCAGAATTGACTAGAATGGAGTTGCAGCAGGTAGGTTCATAGTCTCAGTATATTTTGTAGTTGCTGCAGGTAGGTTCATAGTCTCAGTATATTCTGTAGGTGCTATAGGTAGGTCCTCCTTACAGCAACTCCATTCTAGCTGTCTCATTACAGAATTGACTAGAATTTAGTTGCTGCAGGTAGGTTCATGGTCTTGATGTATTCTGTAGTTACTATAGGTAGGTCTTCCTTACAGCAACTCCATTCTAGCTGTCTCACTACAGAATTGACTAGAATTTAGTTGCTGCAGGTAGGTTCATGGTCTCGGTGTACTCTGTAGTTGCTATAGGTAGGTTCATGGTCTCGGTGTACTCTGTAGTTACTATAGGTAGGTTCATGGTCTGGGTGTATTCTGTAGTTACTATTGCTAGGTTCATGGTCTCGGTATATTCTGTAGTTACTATAGGTAGGTTCTTGGTCTCGGTGTTCTGTAGTTACTATTGGTAGGTTCATGGTCTCGGTGTATTCTGTAGTTACTATAGGTAGGTTCTTGGTCGCGGTGTATTCTGTAGTTACTATAGGTAGGTTCATGGTCTCAGTGTATTCTGTAGTTACTATAGGTAGGTATTCCTTACAGAAACTCCATTCTAGCTGTCTCACTGCAGAATTTACTAGAATGAAGTTTCTGCAGGTAGGTTCATAGTTTCAGTATATTCTGTAGTTGCTGCAGGTAGGTTCATGGTCTCAGTGTATTCTGTAGTTGCTATAGGTAGGTCCTCCTTACAGCAACTCCATTCTAGCTGTCTCACTACAGAATTGACTAGAATGGAGTTGCTGCAGGTAGGTTCATAGTCTCAGTATATTCTGGAGTTGCTGCAGGTAGGTTCATAGTCTCAGTATATTCTGTAGTTGCTGCAGGTAGGTTCATAGTCTCAGTGTTCTGTAGTTACTATTGATAGGTTCATGGTTTCGGTGTATTCTGTAGTTGCTATAGGTAGGTCCTCCTTACAGTAACTACATTCTAGCTGTCTCTCTACAGAATTGACTAGAATGGAGTTGCTGCAGGTAGGTTCATAGTCTCAGTATATTCTGTAGTTGCTGCTGGTAGGTTCATGGTCTCAGTGTACTCTTTAGTTACTATAGGTAGGTCCTCCTTACAGCAACTCCATTCTAGCTGTCTCACTACAGAATTGACTAGAATTTAGTTGCTGCAGGTAGGTTCATAGTCTCGGTATATTCTGTAGTTGCTATAGGTAGGTTCATAGTCTCAGTATATTCTGTATTTACTATAGGTAGGTTCATGGTCTCAGTGTACGCTGTAGTTACTATAGGTAGGTACTCCTTACAGCAACTCCATTCTAGCTGTCTCACTGCAGAATTGACTAGAATGGAGTTGCTGCAGGTAGGTTCATGGTCTCGGTGTATTCTGCAGTTACTATAGGTAGGTCCTCCTTACAGCAACTCCATTCTAGCTGTCTCACCACAGAACTGACTAGAATGGAGTTCCTGCAGGTTGGTTCATGGTCTGGGTGTATTCTGTAGTTACTATAGGTAGGTTCATGGTCTCGGTGTACTCTGTAGTTACTATAGGTAGGTTCATGGTCTCGGTGTACTCTGTAGTTACTATAGGTAGGTTCATGGTCTCGGTGTACTCTGTAGTTACTATAGGTAGGTTCATGGTCTCGGTGTATTCTGTAGTTACTATAGATAGGTTCATGGTCTTGGTGTTATCTGTAGTTACTTTAGGTAGGTTCATGGTCTCGGTGTATTCTGTAGTTACTATAGGTAGGTTCATGGTCTCGGTGTTCTGTAGTTACTATAGGTAGATTCATGGTTTCGGTGTATTCTGTAGTTGCTATAGGTAGGTCCTCCTTACAACAATTCCATTCTAGTTGTCTCACTACTGACCTGACTTGAATGGAGTTGCTGCAGGTAGATTCATGGTTTCGGTGTATTCTGCAGTTACTATAGGTAGGTCCTCCTTACAGCAACTCCATTCTAGCTGTCTCACCACAGAACTGACTAGAATGGAGTTGCTGCAAGTTGGTTCATAGTCTGGGTGTATTCTGTAGTTACTATAGGTAGGTTCATGGTCTCTGTGTATTCTGTAGTTACTATAGGTAGGTTCATGGTCTTGGTGTATTCTGTAGTTACTATAGGTAGGTTCATGGTCTCGTTGTTCTGTAGTTACTATTGGTAGGTTCATGGTCTCGGTGTTCTGTAGTTACTATTGGTAGGTTCATGGTCTCGGTGTTCTGTAGTTACTATTGGTAGGTTCATGGTCTCGGTGTTCTGTAGTTACTATTGGTAGGTTCATGGTCTCGGTGTTCTGTAGTTACTATTGGTAGGTTCATGGTCTGGGTGTATTCTGTAGTTACTATAGGTAGGTCCTCCTTACAGCAACTCCATTCTAGCTGTCTCACCACAGAACTGACTAGAATGGAGTTGCTGCAGGTTGGTTCATGGTCTGGGTGTATTCTGTAGTTGCTATAGGTAGGTTCATGGTCTGGGTGTATTCTGTAGTTACTATAGGTAGTTTCATGGTCTAGGTGTATTCTGTAGTTACTATAGGTAGGTTCATGGTCTCGGTGTACTCTGTAGTTACTATAGGTAGGTTCATGGTCTCGGTGTACTCTGTAGTTACTATAGGTAGGTTCATGGTCTAGGTGTATTCTGTAGTTACTATAGGTAGGTTCATGGTCTCAGTGTACTCTGTAGTTACTATAGGTAGGTTCATGGTCTCGGTGTACTCTGTAATTACTATAGATAGGTACATGGTCTAGGTGTATTCTGTTATTACTATAGATAGGTTCATGGTCTAGGTGTATTCTGTAGTTGCTATAGGTAATTCCTCCTTTCAGCAACTCCATTTTAGCTATCTCACTACTGACCTGACTAGAATGGAGTTGCTGCTGGTAGGTTCATGGTCTGGGTGTATTCTGTAGTTACTATAGGTTGGTTCATGGTCTGGGTGTATTCTGTAGTTACTATAGGTTGGTTCATGGTCTGGGTGTACTCTGTAGTTACTATAGGTAGGTTCATGGTCTGGGTGTATTCTGTAGTTACTATAGGTAGGTTCATAGTCTCGGTGTATTCTGTAGTTACTATAGGTAGGTTCATGGTCTCGGTGTATTCTGTAGTTACTATAGGTAGGTTCATGGTCTCGGTGTACTCTGTAGTTATTATAGGTAGGTTCATGGTCTAGGTGTATTCTGTAGTTACTATTGGTAGGTTCATGGTCTGGGTGTATTTTGTAGTTGCTGCAGGTAGGTTCATAGTCTCAGTATATTCTGTAGTTTCTACAGGTAGGTTCCTGGTCTCAGTGTATTCTGTAGTTACTATAGGTAGGTCCTTCTTACTGCAACTCTGTATAGGTTGGTTAGTATAGTGTCTATATCTAACAATAAGCTCCTCATACAGCGATATTAATAAAACAAACAACAACGGCATTTTAAAAAATATATTTGATTGAAATAAAACCCTCCGCACAACCCTCATTAACCTTTTTATTTATCTATTTTTTTTTTTTAAAACCCACCTCCACTGGTTATCATGTAGTCTATCAAAGCCAAATAAAATCCGTAATCCCCCACCCCAATGATCCTATTTACCTGTCCAGGTCTAGTATTACTTGCTCTCATGGAACAAACCAGCCAATGGCGTCTCATGTGATGGGGTTATTAGAGTAAAGCTAGGATCACATCTGTGGCTGGTTCTACATCATTTAGGTTCATTAGGGGACCCGAATGATGGAGATCCAGACTGCTAAAACAGAGGCTACCCATGGACACCTGTGAACCCCATTGACTATAATGGGATCAGTCATTTCCATAATGAAAGGGACAGAGAGAAAAGTCCTCCGTGCATGACTTTTCTCTCTGCCAATTTCTGCAGCTGATGTGAACTTAGCTTCAAATGAAGTCTAGTAACCCCCATTTTTTGGTTATTTGAGCACCAGAATGTGAGGACTCCTACTGAAAGAACAGTAACTCAGGATAGGCAATCAATGCAGAGGTCCCCTGCAGATCTCCGGTGCTGTACAAACTATAGTGGCGAGTGTAGGTACTGCAGCTCTGCCCCATTAAAGTCTCTGTACCAAAGATCTGTAGGGGTATCAGGTGTTGGGCCCCCCTGCAGATCTAATATTGATGGCCTATCCTGAGAAAGTAGATAAATCCTTGAAGCAGGCGACCCACGTGGCCTATACGCCACGATTTGCCAGCAGCAGAAACGTGGCGGAAAAAAAAGCAAATCCCGTCCCCGCTTTGCAGTAAAATACACACAGCGGACACACCGTCTTGGTTTTGGAAATCGCAGCATGTCAATTATACCTACGGAAACGCTGGCAGCTTCCGTATGTGTATAATTGAAGCAGAAAGTCCACAGAGGAAACCTGCGGCTTTACCCACAGCGCTTTTTTGCTGCGGGACACAACGTGGGCCCTTAGCCTTAATCACAGTCATGTCAAGCTTATGATTAACCCCTTCTTGGGTAATCAGAAATTCAATCACTTAGAATCACTGATTGCAGGAGGTTTGGGGAGTCCTTGGTGAATACATTGGGGGACAAGTTATATTAATGAATATGGGGGCAGAACACAGACAGCCTGCTATGCAAATAAAGTATAGCAGCACTAATGTTCCTTAGGGCTGCACCTGCTATACAGAAAGAGTATAGTGACGTTAACATTTGTTAGAGTTGCTAACTCATGCACTAGAAAGGGTTAATTGCAGTCATAACTTGACCGCAAGTAAACCTAAGTGCAGGGGTTAGTCATGGTCAAGGGTTTACACTCGGTCAAGAAACACAGACAAGTTATGTCTAGGATTTGCCCCCTTCTAGTGCAGGGACTCCTCCTGCTCTGAAGGAGTCCCTGCATTGTGGGCAACCTCTTTATACAGCAATGAGTATCAGTTTGGTGCTAGCAATCACTGCAGGGTTGGAAAGTGAGCAGTGCACAATGTTCATGCATACAGCTCACACCCTGGACATGAAAGGGTGATGCATTAGGCTGTGGAGGCCATTCTATTTATAATGCAGGAGGAGTGGGAATACATCTAACATTGGGGCACAGGAGGGCACTACTATATGTTATAACTCCAGCGTCCCTGCGCTATTTAACCAGAACCACGTGATTTACACAGCCCCACAACCTTGCCTACACACAAGCAGCCCCCCTCCCCAGGACCCCCACAACCAGGGTCGGACTTTCCCACTGGGGGACCGGTGAATCCCCCGATGGGCCCCGTGCCTTTAGGGGGCACTACCGAACCCCCACTGCTTTTTTTTAATAGGCAGTGGAGGTGCGGTAACGGCCCCTATTCACTTACCTCTCCACGCTCCTGGCCAGGGGGTCCCCACGTACGCCGCACATTATATCATCACCTAAGCTGAAGCGGGGAGAGGTAAGTGATGCAGCCAGGTTTTCCCCGTGTGATGATTCTGCTTAAATATGGCTATAACTCAGAGATGTATTTTGATCTCTGGGTATAGTATCTCCCTTCTTACCTGCATTTATTCATAATGTGCGCAGCTATAAGCCTAGGTGTATATTGGCAGTAGTAGCAACATTGTAACAATGGGGCTTTGTATCCATCCCAGCAGGGCTCCATTGAATTCCTATACAGTCCTGGCTGATCAAACAAACATGCATTGCACTGGTAGATCAGATATGGCTGATAACATTGTATCATTTCACTTGGTCTCAGCTCTTTACAAAGAATCTGGACTTGAGTGCATTAATCCATCAGACTTGCTGTTGCCGGTGACCTCATTCTGGGAGGTGGCATAAAGGGTATATAAGATGAGGTAAGAGGTCTGTGGGAGGAGATTGGGCTGAGACCATCACAGACTACAGAGTTTTTACAGACAGACCACTGTGAAGAGCATGCAGGCTGGATTATTGTTGTGGTGATGCCACATGCTGAGAAGCCTCCACTGTTTACTCACACATGCCATGTGTGAGTGTTGGACTATAGAGCCACATCAAGGAGATGCGTGGTAAAGTAATTATTTCACTTTTATGCCCTTTTATTTTAAGTACTGTATATTGTAACTAGTAACTGTTAATGCTTGCATATATCTGCATATCTGTTCTGAACTGCATGTGTTAGATGTTAATACCGACCCATTTAGGGGTTAATAAATATATAAAATTTAGAAAGCTTGTCTTGTATTTATCTTGTGAACCCGGCACTCACTGGCGGTGAGTGTGGTTTTTATATGAAAGAAGACTCAGGTGTGAGCCAAAGCGGTGTTGGCGCACTGAGGATCTTTCACACCCCGGTTTTGCGATCCGGTTTTAACAACCAGGATCGCAAAGCCACAAGCCACAGGCTTCCTGCTCTACTACTCACAGACTTGTAGGCCACGGGCCCCATTGAGCCTGTCGCCTACAAGCTAAGCACCAATCCTTACCTGTCTGCTCCTGTCACCTCCTGCTTCTTCCTGCTCTGAGCGCAAATGACGTTACATCAGTGTGCCCGGAGCAAGATGGAGCAGGAGGTGACAGGAGCAGACAGGTAAGTAATGATCTAATGCTTCTATAGGGGGGGCTAGTGAAGCGGCTACTATATGGCTCATACAGCGTCCCTTTCCCGCCCCCCATACATTAGCCACTTCACTGTTCCCCCCCATACATTAGCTACTTCACTGTTCCCCCCTCATACATTAGCCACTTCACTGTTCCCCCCCATACATTAGCCACTTCACTATTCCCCCCCATACATTAGCCACTTCACTATTCCCCCCCATACATTAGCCACTTCACTGCTCCCCCCCATACATTAGCCACTTCACTGTTCCCCCCCATTACATTAGCCACTTCACTATTCCCCCCCACACATTAGCCACTCCACTATTCCCCCCCATACATTAGCCACTCCACTATTCCCCCCATACATCAGCCACTTCACTATTCCCCCCCATACATTAGCCACTTCACTGTCCCCCCCATACATTAGCCACTTCACTATTCCCCCCATACATTAGCCACTTCACTATTCCCCCCCATACATTAGCCACTTCACTATTCCCCCCATACATTAGCCACTTCACTATTCCCCCCCATACATTAGCCACTTCACTATTCCCCCCCCTTACATTAGCCACTTCACTGTCCCCCCCATACATTAGCCACTTCACTATTCCCCCCCTATACATTAGCCACTTCACTATTCCCCCCCCATACATTAGCCACTTCACTATTCCCCCCCCCCCCATACATTAGCCACTTCACTATTCCCCCCCCCCATACAGTGGCTCCCTTCATTGGCCCCCTATACTGTATGGGGACCATTGATGGGGCCATTATATTGTGTTTGGGGGGCGATGATGGAGGCCAATATCCTGGGGGACATTAAATGGGTTGTCCAGAATTTTTTTTTTATAAATTAGGCCAGGGTAGATGAAAGCCCCCCCCCCTTTCCCACAAAAAAAACTTACTCTCCTGTCCCCAGTGTCTCCCAGAGCAATTCGGTCCTGCAGCTCTGTTTATTTTCTTCTGCACGTGACCCCTGAGGCCAATCAGTGGCCTAAGGGTAGGGACCTGGGACGTCACAGCAAGTGAGGCAAAAGAAGAGCTGAAGGACCGGACCATGCTGGAAGGACACCGGAGCACGGGGGACAGGCAAGTGTTGTTTTTTTTTGTTTTTTTTACTTTCCCTAGACTAATTACAAAATATATATATTCGGCCCCCTTGAACTTTTCAACCTTTTGCCACATTTCAGGCTTCAAACATAAAGATATAAAATTTTAATTTTTTGGTGAAGAATTAACAAGTGGGACACAGTCGTGAAGTGGAACAAAATTTATTGGATATTTTAAACTTTTGTAAAAAATAAAAAACTGAAAAGTGGGGCGTGCAATATTATTCGGCCCCTTTACTTTCAGTGCAGCAAACTCACTCCAGAAGTTCAGTGAGGATCTCTGAATGATCCAATGTTGTCCTAAATGACTGATGATGATAAATATAATCCACCTGTGTGTAATCAAGTCTCCGTATAAATGCACCTGCTCTGTGATAGTCTCAGGGTTCTGTTTAAAGCGCAGAGAGCATCATGAAGACCAAGGAACACACCAGGCAGGTCCATGATACTGTTGTGGATAAGTTTAAAACCGGATTTGGAAACAAAAAGATTTCCCAAACTTTAAACATGCCAAGGAGCACTGTGCAAGGGATCATATTGAAATGGAAGGAGTATCAGACCACTGCAAATCTACCAAAACCCGGCCATCCCTCTAAACTTTCATCTCAAACAAGGAGAAGACTGATCAGAGATACAGCCAAGAGGCCCATGATCACTCTGGATGAACTGCAGAGATCTACAGCTGAGGTGGGAGAGTCTGTCCATAGGACAACAATCAGTCGTACACTGCACAAATCTGGCCTTTATGGAAGAGTGGCAAGAAGAAAGCCATTTCTCAAAGATATCCATAAAAAGTCTTGTTTAAAGTTTGCCACAAGCCACCTGGGAGACACACCAAACATATGGAAGAAGGTGCTCTGGTCAGATGAAACCAAAATCGAACTTTTTGGCCACTATGCAAAACGATATGTTTGGCGTAAAAGCAACACAGCTCATCACCCTGAACACACCATCCCCACTGTCAAACATGGTGGTGGCAGCATCATGGTTTGGGCCTGCTTTTCTTCAGCAGGGACAGGGAAGATGGTTAAAATTGATGGGAAGATGGATGGAGTCAAATACAGGACAATTCTGGAAGAAAACCTGTTGGAGTCTGCAAAAGACCTGAGACTGGGACGGAGATTTATCTTCCAACAAGACAATGATCCCAAACATAAAGCAAAATCTACAATGGAATTGTTCACAAATAAACGTATCCAGGTGTTAGAATGGCCAAGTCAAAGTCCAGACCTGAATCCAATCGAGAATCTGTGGAAAGAGCTGAAAACTGCTGTTCACAAACGCTCTCCATCCAACCTCACCGAGCTCGAGCTGTCTTCCAAGGAAGAATTGGCAAGAATTTCAGTCTCTCGATGTGCAAAACTG
This sequence comes from Leptodactylus fallax, assembly GCA_947044405.1. Lineage (NCBI taxonomy): Eukaryota > Metazoa > Chordata > Amphibia > Anura > Leptodactylidae > Leptodactylus > Leptodactylus fallax. The sequence goes on from CAMRHE010000244.1 coordinate 2,898,883, forward strand.
ATAGAGACATACCCCAAGAGACTTGCAGCTGTAATTGCAGCAAAAGGTGGCGCTACAAAGTATTAACTTAAGGGGGCCGAATAATTTGGCACGCCCCACTTTTCAGTTTTTTATTTTTTACAAAAGTTTAAAATATCCAATAAATTTCGTTCCACTTCACGATTGTGTCCCACTTGTTGTTGATTCTTCACCAAAAAATAAAAATTTTATATCCTTATGTGGCAAAAGGTTGAAAAGTTCAAAGGGGCAGAATACTTTCGCAAGGCACTGTATAAAGTGTGGGGCATTAGGTGGTTATATTAAAGGGGTTGTCCAGGCATAATTTTTATGGTTTATCCTCAGGATAGGCCATAAATACCTGATCTGTAGGGGGCCGACCCTGGACCGATCAGCTGTATGGAGCCACTTCCAGCGCCCGTCCTTTACACATTACGGGACCGGAAGCAGAAAGCTCTGTCCACTGTATAGGGGCTGGGCACCTTCTCTGCATCTCAGCACATATTAAAGTCAGTGGGAGCTGAGCTGCAGTGAAGGCGCCGGGCTGCTATACAGCAGATGGAGCTTTCTGCTTCCAGCCCTGTGTTGTGTACAGAATGGGTTCTGAAAGTGGTTCCGAACAGCTGATGGGGCCGTGTGTCAGCCCCCTAGCAATCAGGTATTTATTGCCTATCCTGAGGATAGGCCATAAAAAAAAAAAATAACCCTGGACAACCCCTTTAATATTCCCCACACAGTTTAATGTCCCCCTCACAGGATGTTAGCCCCCATCACTGGCCCACACAATATAATGGCCCCATCACTGTTCCCCTTATAGTATGGAGGATCAGTGAAGAGGCCATAAAAAATTTGGCCCATACAAACCCTTTAAAGAGGCTGTCCATAAGTTGGAGCGACCACTGTGGCGGCAGGGAGGTTTAAAAATTAATAAAAAAGCATACTCACCTGTCCCTAACACCCCGTTGTCCCCTGCCTGTGTCTGTTCGATCTCATGGCAGCACCTCATTTCTGGAAATCCTGTACCTAATTGGTCTTACCAGTCACATGAGGACTCCCAGCAAGAAGGCTCCGGCATGAGACTGAATGGACACTGGCAGCGGACAATGGAGTGCCTGGGACAG